>OW679194.1:52540369-52792264 GCA_940337035.1 Agriotes lineatus | reverse complement strand
GCCTATTTATTTTGTAACACCCTATACCTATCGTCACGCTTGCCTTGTGTACAGTTTCTAGGACCACGCCCATCTCCCTGAGCGTATTCTAACCGTGGCCTTTAGCCTGTTTTGTGCGATTTCCAGAGTAAGTGTGGACATTTCCCGAACAGGTATAGTTATTTGGCACTCACTCACTTGTGAGTGTCATTAAAACAGTTTGATACTGTAATAGCTTCGCATGCTTTCTTTATTCATAAATAACTTTTGTTTAAAAGGCCAACTTACGATTTTGATTGGTTTAGATTTAGAACAGATGTTCACAATATCAACAGTATGAACAAAGGGCTCTTAAGTATACCAATTTACAAATCTGCACTTTTTGGACACTCTTTTACATATACTGTATCAAATATTTATAACTCCTTGCCATATCGCATAAGAGTCCTTCCAATTTCTTCTTTTAAACGACGTTTGTCAGAGTATCTCTTTCGCGGTTCCTAAAAGTACTTGTTTACTTAAAAAAATAAATTAAAATTACCGATTAGTTCTGAATATAATTTTGTCAACCACAATACACTTATAGATCTAGCAGTTGTAATGACTACTGAGCGCCTAATTTAATTAAATATGGTTGCAGTAACGATTAGTTATGTAGGTTGAGTGGAAGAACAGGTGTTTCCATAACATCTGAACTCCGCCTTTGTCACATTTTCTTGAAATATTTTGTGTTATAATGTAACTATTTTAAGTTGCTTGTGTGACAATGAAGTCCTTTATTAATTATTATTATTATTATTATCTTGAATCTATAGATACAGTATTTCTTAGAAATACACAAATCCATCACAACGACATAGATTTGTCCAAGATAAGAAGGGGCAGTATGGGGATCTCGTTAATAGTAAGAAATGCAGATTTGGTTAAATGGGAAAACGTTGCCTAATTACGAGACTAACAAAATAACTCCTAGAAATTCTTGGTGTGATTTTCCGTTTTTGAGTTATCTTAATAAAACCGAATTTTTGGATTTGTATTCGATTTTTTTTTCTGGGGTTAATATTAAAGTTAGATATAAACTGACAACACTTATTTACAGCAACTTTTCAGTGTGCAGTGCAATCTGCCTCATTACTTCTTTCTTTAAATTAAAATGCTGAAACAACAAATGAAATGCTCTAGGACACAAGTTCGTATTCAAACATTTGTTGATTACGATCAAAAAAGACTCGAAACGTAATTAAACGATAATGTGTGGTACATTATTGAATTCAGAATAAAAAGGGCGACTAAAATTTGACGTCAGAAAATAAGTGCCGTATTTAAAAAAAATAATCTAATGATGGTTGCGTGAGCACCAAACGTTGGATAAAAAATTGATAATGCCATCTTTCCCATTGTGATGTCCTTGAAAAGTTGCTATAAAAAAGTGTTGTCGGTTTCTCTCTAACTTTAATATTAACACCAGAAAAAATTTGAATAGAAATTTCAAAAATTCGGTTTTTTAAGATAACTCAAAAACGAAAAATTATATTTTGTTAGTTCCTTCATTAGGCAGTTTTTCCCCATTTAACTAAATTTCATCCCTTTTTGTGTAGGTTCTAGACTGCTTTCCTTAACATCTCACATCTGTGTCTAATTTCGGGTGTACTACCCGCATCATTAGTAATAAGCTAATAAGAGCTCACAGATACACGTACTGGTTTACTACTTGGCATTTTCCATAGCCCTACTAGATCAAAATAATTTTTGATCATACTATACAATGTATTCACGTAAGTCAATTAGAGCAATAAGTGTTGCACCAGTAACCCGCGTTTCAGATATACACATACAACCTGGATTATGTTGAAAAATATCTGTAAAGGGGTTTACACGGAACTTCCCTCGAGGCGAATTAGATCTATTTGCAAATTAACAAATTGTACTCCGCTGAGGTTTGAACTCCGCCGCATCTGCGTAGCGATCGTAACCGCATCGATGGGCCATACTGCGCCATTCAGCCTTATTGAAATGAATGCGGCCTGCGCCTCTATTTAACGGAACGGTCTCATTGTTGAAACTCTTTTGTGACATTATCCTGTATCTGTTGAGTCCTATTTTCGGAAAGTGTAAAGCCTGACCTCTGTGAAAATTGTTACTTCCACATATTTCAAAGTTAAGGCAAAAATAAACAAAACTTAACTTTTTTAAGGTGCTTATGCTGTATATATTTCTCTGAACTGTTCTCGGTTTCATGCCAGGTAAACATATAATCTGAATGCAAAATATCGTCATCCTCCAACAAATAGTTTTTGAGTTATACCGCCAACAGATAGACAGACAGACAGACGTAATTGAGAAAACCTGGTTTTCGTCATCTAGAGACCCCGAAACGTAAAGATCTGAAGAAATCTTTGAAGGTGATTTTTTCGCGATTACAATACTTCCTCCGTCTTTTAGACGAGGGAAGTAACAAATAGGTGAAGGAGATGCAATGTTGGTGTCAGAAAAATATAATTCCAGAAGTTGCGTTACGTATAATTATTTCTTATTGTAAAGGATATATTTTGCTTTCAATAGAAATATCTAAAAAACGTAAAGAGTATTTAAATCTTGTATTTCTAATAATTAAACGATCTCAGTGGCGACTTGTTCTTAGCTATACGAATAAAAGAACCTCTAATGCAACTTGCTAAGCTCGGTGTTTCTTCTGGCAAACCTACAATTTTAAAACGATTAGCATAGTGTCATGCATTTGGACGGCTCAACGCAGACAAACTGCGGCAAATAAAACTATGCGCATATCCAGCGCGTGTACAACTTCGTACGGAAATAACAAATCATTGCAGTAATTAATTGCAAGTTGGTGTTGGAGCCGTTAAAGACTTACGAGCAGGCCTACCACAATATTAAACGGAAATGCACTGTAATCCTGATAGCCGTTCATCATTACGATAAGGAAGCCTACTGTTATTTATCACCTGATGCAAACAGGCACGCACATTCTCCAGGCTGTAGGTCACCGCTCCGCCGCCGCCGTTTTGCATGCCGTATCCTGGACCTGGACCCTAATCGATACCGATTTACACCGCTTCTGCTGCTGTCTGCTCGACGAACACCATCGTCTGCACCAATTCGCACTTCTTCACGGCTACGTCAACACGTTGCTTCCTGTTTACTTTTAAAGTGGCGGTGTCATCCGGGGCCTGACGCCGTGAAGGTGCCACCCTGCAACTTATTCAGCGCGAGTGACTGGAGACGTGTTTAGGAAATTGCGCTCAAAAGTGTGTGGTTTGTATAAAAGAGTAGTTGGTATGTAAACTGCTTAGAAAACTTCAGCAAATTGAGCAACTTGAAAGTTTCACTGCATCGCGAATAAATTGACCGAACTTTCCTGAGTAAATGCACAAAATGCTCCACCAGGAAGCATAAGGGAGAATCTTTCTACCTCTATATTTTTCGTTGATACAACTGATTCCTGGCTTTATTGCATTAAGGTTTAGCTTCTCTCAGTATTGTTTCGAAGGTTATCATGCAGACAATTATCGCTTGTTGCTATTTCTCTTGAGCCTAATAAGTACTCACCGTGGTACCGGATGCAGAAATTATGGGCTTGAACTAATAATTATAATAAACGTTATCTTTCCATAAAAAACATATTAGGCTACAAGGATTGCATAAAGGTGTGTTCACTTAGAGACTCTTCACTCTACACTCGTTTCCCATACGTTTTCTAATAAAATACATCTATCGTTGTGAAAGGAAATTTCAGTATACTACAACAAGATAGAATTTCTCAAAATACGTATTAGGCTATCCATTCAGTTAACTCTCGTGACGTTTACGCTGTCAAATGAAAATTTTTGAGTGCACTTATGTACAAAACCTATCAACTTTTTTAATGAATGTACTTAAAGTCAAACTGAAAGTAAGGTTTATGATAAAGTATTTGTCATTTTCGCAAAATTAAGTAGAACAAGGTAAAAATGGGTTTATTAATAATACAAGTATGCAGTGTAGTATGTATATGCAGCCTAAATGAAATTCAAAAATTATTATCTATGGTGAAATTTCAATTAGTTAAAGGTAGCATACAGTTAAAGAAAAGTATCATTAAAATCGTCTTCAGTATCTGAGTCCATTAAAGAAATAACAAGTCGAGGAATAGCATTAAAGGTATAATGTCCCATAAATTTTTGCCAATCGGCTTTGACTAGCTTCTCACAATGTGCAACACTATTCACATTTCAGGTTTAAATTAATATAAGGCTTGTTTCCACACTTCTTGAACTCTATTTGGTGCAATATTTGAAATATCTCTATTATAGTGCATTTTGACAGATGCCCATGCTAATTCAATAGCATTTTATTGACAATTATACGGTGGAAGCCGCATAACTTCAAGGCCAAAAGATTTCAACAATTCATCCATTGTATATACTCTCTTATTTTCAACAAGTAATGGCTTTATTAGAGCCCATAGTGCCGCTTTGGTGGATTTTTCAGGCAAACGTATGTTTTTGTTTTCTAACCACTTCTGCATATCAGCCTTGCGTGAATTGGAATTTGGTGGCTTATTTATCGCCACAGAGTGGTATAGTGCGTTATCTAATATAATTACACAGTTTTTCTCAATTTTTGCTAATGCAGGTATCAGTTGTGTTTCAACCCAGGTGGTGAAGACATCAGCATTCATGGTTTTGTGGTAATCACGACCTTCAATCTTCGTATCAAGCATCAAATCGCAATTTTCTAGAAATCCTTGTTCACACCCTGCATGAAGTATGGTAAAACGTTTACCTTCTTATTTTACTCGTTTTGGATTATCTCGAATATCACTATTGTTAATCCAGGAACGAACCTGAGAACCATTTTGGTATATCTCAGATTCATCGAGGAAAATAAACATGTAATCTGTATCAGAATGTAAATACTGTAAATATTTTTTAATAAACTTAATTTTTTGGGCTTTAACGTGAGATTGTTCACATAAAATGAGGTAATTATTGCGTTTTTTGTAGCGATAACCCATGGATCTTATAATCTTATATAATGTTGTACGACCATGAATAAATTTTAATTCTTGTGTAGCATATAGATCTAAATCATCAGTGGTAAAATGTTCATTATTGTGATGAAATAATAGTATATTATGTTATTAGGAGCAAAAGTTATATTTTATGTGGCGTGGCTGGACGGGTTATCTGCCGAGCCACATAAAAATACTTTTGCTCCGAATAACATATAGTATTTTTTCTTCAAACGTTTTTATAACAAATTATTTACAACTTTGTGAACAAAATTCGAAGAAAATTACTTGATCTCGTTAGCGGCAGATAATATTATCTGCCGCTGACGAGCGGCAGATAAAGTTGTCAGCGGCAGATAATAACTTTATCTGCCGCTGACGAGCGGCAGATAAAGTCGTCAGCGGCAGATAATAACTTTATCTGCCGCTCGTCAGCGGCAGATAATTTATCTGCCGCTTGGCAATAAAGTGACAGTTTAGCATCATCAATCCAGCAGTATAATGCCATATTTTACTGCCGTTTGAAGAAAAATAAATTTTTCTTTGTAGTTCCTCGTTTAAAAATATCTTATTATAATCGTCAAAATTTCTAAATATTCTGCCACCCTTTTATGTGTCTTCTAAATTTTAGCCATTTTCAAATTTTGTAAAAATGTCCTTCACTTGCGTTACACTGATCTAAAAAAGTAGATGTAGGATTGGAAAAGTGGTTATAGAAAATAAAATGTAGGAAATCTTACTGAAAATATATATGCAGCCTTTTCAAAAATTGTATATTTATTTAATTGAGGGCTGATTTCTCGCCTTTCTAAGCAGTATTTACATACAGCTTCTTTCTATCTCTTTCTACTTCTGTTCATCCATTTCTCTAAAGATTATGAATTATAAAATGTAACTTGAATAAATAATTTAAGTGTCAAAGTGAAAAAAAAACAAAAGCATTAAATTTAAATTTAAAGGTGCGCCAATCTCAAATCTAAAAATTGTTAATAGCCTAATAGGAATTTTCATATTAACCAACACATTGTGACTTTTATATCACGGGAGTTAAGTCAGATCCTTGGTTAAGTGAATGAATATTAATTTCCAAAATAATAAGTGTAAATAAGCAGAAACGTATATTTTTAACACACGCGTGTTATAAACGTCAATAATCCTTTAATTATAATAACTAATATACAATAAGCAGTACGGCAGACATTTTAACTAACTTTATTATACTGATTAATACATAATAAGCTAAATATATACTATCGAAGTCAAAAAAATGGGACAATTAATATGTTCTCTTGTGAATGTGACTGTTTTAATATGTATGGTTTCTACGCGTTTTTACTTCCTTTTACGATAAAGAAAATATTGGATTCGCCCCAAAAATTGGAAATTGAGTTTTCAACAGATCTTCACGTTGTAGAGTCCCCTGAACCCAAAAAACATATTTTTGTTGATTGGTTTGTCTGTCTGTGTGTCTGTGTGCCTGTGAACAAAATATCTCAGAAACGAAAAGAGGTATGGCGTTGAAACCTCATATGTTTTGAGTACTATGTAGATGAGACAAGCTTTTGAAGAAAATCGCATAACCGGAAGTAGATGCTTACTCTTGTGTTTTTTCAGTTTTTTCGATTTTTTCAAAAACGGCTCCAACGATTTTTTTCAAACTTTACCTTTTTATTAAATTTTTAATGTGTATTAAAGAGAGATAGATGATTTTCCAGTTGAATACTTCTAAAATGGGTTACTTTTGTTTTTCTTTCAATTTTTTATTAAAACCTCAGAAATATTTCTTTTCCACGATAACATTTTGTTATGAATTAATAAGCAGGATTCTTTTCAAGAGAATTCTAAATTTGTTTTGAATTATTTATGAGTGTTTTGACTATTTAAATTCTTGCTTTAACTTTTCTTGCAATATCTAAATATTAGTAGGTGCACAAAAAGTTACTCGAAATATAAATAATATTGAATATTACTTTGCAAATATCTACATTTTAAATCGGATTTAGCATTGTCTATTGCAAGCCTATCGCTCTGATCCAAAGCATTAATTCCTTCAATTATTTTCTGAAAGTTGATATATTGGGCAACTTGATTTTGTTGCAAGGGGTCTTTCAAAAATATCTTTTATCTACGACCACTACTAAAAGTAGGCCTTTTAGCGCTAGCTTGTTTCACTAAAAGTGACTTTTTATAGTTTACCCTGGTTAAAGAAATCAGCTGTTTACGTTAGCCCATGTGCTCAAAGTGAAGTGAGGTTATAATTCTACAATTTCGAACTGGAAGTGAAGTTGTAAAGTTATTCTAGTTGCTTCTTGCGTTACAGGTAAAGTGTTTTTGAAATAATTAAAGCGTTATGTAATGAATACATTCAGATATGGAGTATTAATAATTATCTTTCGTAACTGACCTTAACAGCACTGGCTTCGGAAACATTCGCCCGTGCGGCATGGGCTGCTGTTGATTATGACATAAATTAGAAGTGTCGTAGTTACAAACCTTTGTTAAATCGATATTTATGGATTAATAACAGTAAAATTAAGGTCGTAGATAAAATATTGTATGCAACGCGTGCTAAAAGTCGTTTATGCACGAGACATGAAAATTATGAAACGAAGCCGAAGGCATGTCTCGTGCATAAACGTCGACTTTTAACACTTGCATAAATAGCTATTTCGACAACTGTCAAAATCAAGGGACAGTCGCGCATCGTTAACGGTTCGCAAAGTTTGCCATTTTTTAACGTGGTAAAAAATAGCATATTTATTTACGTTACCATTATCAACGTAAAAAACGCATTTTGCGTACTAGGGTGCAAAAAATTTAGAACTAGAACTAGAACGCGAAACAATATTAATATCCATGATTGGCGGTAGTACAAAAAATGAGTGTTCTTTGGCTTCGACCAAACGATCTCGGCTAAAAGCGTCATTCTCATGCTCAGCGCATTTCGCGCACTTAATACAAAAATAACTATTTTAAGTGAATAATAGTTATTTATGTATTAAGGGGATAGTCAATAGATTATAGCACGAGTGAATGTTTAAATCGTGACACGAAGCGGAGAGCTTTAAATTTCCCGAGAGCTATAATCGTGATTAGGTAGTTGGTACATACAACGTTTTATTTCATTTTGATTCTCAACATGGACAAAATTTAAGGATTCACTATTTTGACTACAGACTACTGCGTCATCGTTGTAGTGGCGCTGTAATATTTTGTTGTGCTATGGGTTATATTCAGATGGATGGTGTTGCTATACTACATCGTTGGTGCTTGTTATATCCTTAGCAACTTTATAGGCCCTAGAGTTTAAAAGCTATTTTACGCCCGCTATCGACGGCTAATAAATAAGATTATGGTCCCAAAATGAAATAATAGTATATTATGATACGAGTTTTATAAGAAGCATTTTGTAGCACGCACGGGCTTAGGGTACGCGAGCGAAACGAGGAGTGCCCTAATGGAGTAAGTGCAACAAAATGCTTCTTATAAACGAGGTATCATACAGTATATTATCTACTTTGCCACTTTTTTAAACAAAAAAATGAAATTTCAAAATCTAGGGAATTTTGCGACAGTGGGAAACATTTTTGCGGTGCAATAAATGCGGCTATTGACAATTCAGTATGTACACGGAGCGAAGTACCTATGGTTGTCAACATTAAAAAAATAATGACTCTGTTTTTGGTATTTCTATTGTAGCATCGCGTTTTGTCTATTACGATACGCAAACGAGTATCGTAATAGCAGCAGTACGCACGCAAACTGGATAAATGTATTTTTTTACGACCGACCAGAAAATATTCACTTTCTGACGAATTTTTTCGCCAGAAAGTAACGTTTTGCCGGTCAAGATCGGAAAGCGGGCACCAGGGACCGGTAAAAGCTTTTGCCGGTCCCTGATGCCTTGGTTACTATGGAATCAAGTGTGTGTTATTGTTTCGATAAGTCAAATAATAGATACTAATGTCATAATTTTTTTGAGTTTTTGAAAGTTTGAGAGTATGAACTCGGATGTCGTAAAAAAAATTGTACGATACACAACCGGAAAGTGTTTTGCAGGTCTCCCCAAGCTTCCAGGACTCGCCTGCGGCTCGCCCTGGAATCTGCTTGGTTCGACCTGCAAAACACTACTTTCCGGTCTCGTAACGTAAATTACTATTTGTTCACTACCTTCTTTGTAAGTGATCCTTACAATGTCAGATTTCAGGGATGTAGGAAACATTTACAAAAATTGTTACAGTTGCCATGACAATGTACTTACTTCCCTAGAGAATTAAATTACTTACATCTCGCATGTATTGCAATTGAGAAGATGACATGTCTGCCACTTAGTTAACATGAAGAAAACCATAATCGTTCGTACTTTTATCCATTTTTAATCGGAATACAATCACAAAGTTCACAAAACAGCACTCGCAATCGTATTGACGCATTTTTTCTAAGAATGTTTCACAGTGCGTTTATAACTGTCAAACAAAACTTCACAGCGCTATAAGGCTACTATAATTTAGAAAATGTCATAATTTTTTACTCTAGGTAATACCATTTACTTTATATAATGAAATAGGTATAAGTAGTGAAAAAAATATGTACTTTACACAGGATGTAGGAAGATTTACACTACCTCGCACCTTGCTAAACAAGGAACAAACGCAAACGGTCCTCGGTAGTGTAAATCTTACCTACATCCCCTGTAAAGTAATATACTTTACTTCTATTTATAAGCCGTTCACGACCTTTTTGGGACAGAGTTGGCTATGATTTTTCCTTTTCATGTTGGACTAACTGATTCGATGATGTAGCCGATGCAATTTTTTTTTTCTGTCAGTGCCTGTTCGACATTCTCTTGCTACCACATTGCCAGATTTATTATTTTAATATTCGTAAGAAAATAAATAATTTATCAAATCTGTAAAAATAATTTTAATTTCCGTCAAGGGAAAAGTCAAAATGTCCAAAATAATTTTGTTACAACAAAAAATTTCCATTAAACGATGCTACTTCTAATTTAAAAAGGACAGGCCAGATTTAAAATAACACGAGTTGATGTGGAGACTAGAGAATATCCGGCAACAATGTACCTATTCTGAAAATATAACCTTAAACTGAAAACAACCTAACCTAACACAAAAAGTGTCAATTTCCAAGAGGGAGTTTAGTTGCAACAGAGGTTCTGACAACAAAATTACTAGATGGTCATAGCCTCACCTGACCCAAAAAGATCGTGAACGGCTTATAGAATCTCTTTACGAGTTTTTTTTAATATTTCCTTTTTCCTACGAACAACTCTTCCATAACATGTAAATGTATACTGTCTCTCAGCATTTTTGACAATGGTCGTAATTATAGGTTTTCCCAACGCCCTGTACGAATAAAAAAACAAAATTCATGAGTAAACAACGTTCTTTAAAAAAATAAATGTGAAACTTCGATATGCTTGCAAATAAACCTTAAAAATATAAGATATGCACTGTAAATGCATAATAAACATTCGTAAGCTCGTATAACACACAAAACCCCTAACATAGCACAATAAATTTTCTAATTCCAGCTCAATGGATAGAAAATTGCACGATACATTTGGTTTTCACTGAAGCATATGCAACACAGACAATAAATGTGTGCTTAAAAATCCCTTATCCAATTAGGACGATTTTGTGTCTTAAATGATGATAGTTGGATATTGTTCTATCCATCGACGGCATATTACTACTATTATTTACATAAAGGGCATGCAGCTTAACAAGCCTACGTCTATGCTCAGCGGTAGTGTTACTGCAATGGCGTCGGCGTAAGAAGGGGTGGTTGGGCGTTACCCTCAGCTAGACACTGGATTTGATTGGAACAAAGTTTATTATATTTACACATACAAATAAGCTTATAACTAGGTAACATTTATATACAGAAAAAGAAAAGAAAAATGGCGGATTGGCATCCGCGATTGGAAGCGGGTGTGGTCCTTCGGAGGCGGGGCAGGCG
This sequence comes from Agriotes lineatus, assembly GCA_940337035.1. Classification (NCBI taxonomy): domain Eukaryota; kingdom Metazoa; phylum Arthropoda; class Insecta; order Coleoptera; family Elateridae; genus Agriotes; species Agriotes lineatus. Next base: position 52,781,295 of record OW679194.1, on the reverse strand, counting down.
GTTTCCTCCAGTGGTTGCAGCGGCGGCGGTGGCGACTGGCGACGGGGCGGCGAGCTGAGAGCAGCGGCGGCGGCAACGTCGGCGGCAGTGCGGATCTCCTTGGCGGAGGCGGCGGCTGGCGGCTTCCTTCGGCGGTTGCAGCGGCAGCGGTGGCGACTGGCGACGGGGCGGCGGGCTGTGAGCAGCGGCGGCGGCAACGTCGGCGGCAGTGCGGATCTCCTGGGCGGAGGCGGCGGCTGGCGGCTTCCTTCTGCGGTGGCAGCGGTGGCGGTGGCGACTGGCGACGGGGCGGCGGGCTGTGAGCAGCGGCGGCGGCAACGTCGGCGGCAGTGCGGATCTCCTTGGCGGAGGCGGCGGCTGGCTAAAGTGGCTTTCCAAAGACGGCAGGCAGCAGAGTCCAATGCGTAGGATTGGCTCTAAGTCCACGAGGGGGATAGGCTCTGGAGAGGCTGGAGCTGCTAGCTGGTCCTGGAAGCTGAAGTGGCTCGAATCCCCAGTCCCACGAAGACGGCAGACAGCTAAGTCGAGTGAAATGGATCGGCTCTAAGTCCACGAAGATGCGGCAGACAGCTAAGTCCAGTGAAATGGATCGGCTCTAAGTCCACGAAGATGCGGCAGACAGCTAAGTCCAGTGAAATGGATCGGCTCTAAGTCCACGAAGATGCGGCAGACAGCTAAGTCCAGTGAAATGGATCGGCTCTAAGTCCACGAAGATGCGGCAGACAGCTAAGTCCAGTGAAATGGATCGGCTCTAAGTCCACGAAGATGCGGCAGACAGCTAAGTCCAGTGAAATGGATCGGCTCTAAGTCCACGAAGATGCGGCAGACAGCTAAGTCCAGTGAAATGGATCGGCTCTAAGTCCACGAAGATGATAGGCTCTGGGGAGGCGGGAGCTGCTAGCTGGTCCTGGAAGCTAAAGTGGCTCGAACTCCAAGTCCCACGAAGGCGGCAGACAGCTAAGTCCAGTGAAACAGCTGTTGGTCCTGGAGCTGAAGTGGCTGCTGGTAGTCCTGGAAGCTGGAGTGGCGGCTGGTGGACTCTCCTTGGCTGAGTTGCTGCTGGTTCGACTCGCCTGGATTGAGTGATTTCTTACTGCCAGCGTCTGACTATTTAAAGGAGCCAGTCCTTTGTCCAACGCGATCTCGACGCTCATTGGTCGAAGTAGAAGGGATGTTTTGCCCGATTTCGATATATTTTGTAATTATAGCATTTAATTGAGCGGCGTGATCAATTAGCGACTTGGTTTTAGTCGCAATCAATAGTTGATGAAATGCCGAGTCTAACGACACCCACTTTGCTATGATTTGAGTAAAAAATTAGCTCAACTTGGAATTTTTAATGCAATGTTCCGCGTAAAGCTTAATTAAGTATTTTTCTTATGGCGTGTGTTAAAAAGTTTATTATGCTTTGATCGGTTGCGCGCTATTTTTATAAGATTATTGAGACCAATTACGCTTTTCTGGGATGCTTCCTTCGTTAATTAAAATTTAATTTGTAATCTGCATCTTTGCTCGCTGTACTCGGTCGTGGCCCCTGATTTCTTCGTTACAATATGCCTTTCCTCGGGCCGCTGAACTCTCGGCCGCTCTCCCGGGCGCGAGTTTGGCTGCCTGATGGAAAAATTGCTTTTTCTCCACCTGTATATGTGCTATCGCTCTGTGGTTTGTTTTAATAGGTAGCGGTTAATTTTTCCTATCTTCTGGTATCCTTTATGTGTGATTAAAACAGAGCGCACTCTGTTTAAAGGGCGTTTTTGTGAAAAATTCTTAATTTAATCTGCAAACATTCGTGAGGCGTATTTCGCTGGCTGTCACCTTTCTTGGCCGGCCGGCTCCAATAAAGTTTTATGGTTGCAATCTTGCTGCACTTTAGAAATTCGTTGTAAGGACACTTATTTTTATGATTTTAGGGTTTTGAAAGATACTTCTGCGTAGGATCGCGGCGGTTTGTTGAACAGATGTAATAATCTTTGTTCTTCGGGCGCCTTTCGGGCGGCGTACGTTTCCTTTGTCTTTATTCGATCTGTTTAACGGTTCATATCAAGCTATTAGCTGGTTCACAAATAACATGTGGTCAGTTTTAAATTTAAATTTCCTTTATCGCAAATCTGCACAAAAAATCGCCAGCATTAAAATTTCAGACTAGATTATTCACTTTACATTTGAATAAAAATATGAAATAATTTTCCAGTTATTAAGTTTCTTTCGTTTAAGTTGCATTCAGTCATGGCTTTTGTAATCTATTATTTCAAAATTCTATTCGGCTTTCCCCTAGCTCTTCTTTGTGGTACCCTTCCCATGTTCGCTGTGCGCCTAGCACGTGCGATGACAATTAATAAACCACAAAGACAAACTCTGGATAAAGTAGGAATATATAATATTCGTCACAACCAGTATTTACCTATGGTCAAGTGTATGTAGCAATGTCACGTGCGAGTAGTTTTGAAAACTTAAAAATTTAAATTTTACCTGATGGATAGTGCCATGCGTTAAACATTGTCTACAAAGAAGTTTTGTAAATTGCAGAATATTTTTCAATGAGTTCCGTTAGAGGTTTTTTATTTACTGTGGTTTTATCAGCTCGACGATGATATTTAAATGGCAGTTGCTCTCAAGAAAAATACGTGTTATAATAGTGATTTTTTAAAATGCAGTGTCAGTACAATAAGGACATATTGTCTTGAATTTACATAAGGATTCACCTGAGAGGATATTCCAAGGCCTTTCATTCGGAGGAAAAGATCTATTAATCGATTAATACTGTGGTGGAGGCAGATGACACAGTGCACTACCACGTTGAGTTTCTCCACACTCTGTACCCTCTCGGACTTCTTCTCTTCTGAGGAAAGACTGGTATTTTCTCGATCAACTTTATCTAGACTGTTTAGGGGTCAGTTCTCCAAACAACTTAGTGGTGCTCAAACCAGAAGGTAAAACATTCAATATCGTCTACAAAGAAGTGATTTTACCCTCTATTCGACGGGATTGACTTCTACTTCACAGATCGTTACATAATAGAATCTGGGGAAGGTAAAAAGTTGTAATTCGCCATATTAGTTCTTTTTACAAGTAGGATCAAACCATTTTCAGGGCTTTTCGAAATTTATTCCTTCAAAGGAGCTAAATGTGGTAGACCTGTTTTTTTAAAGATCTACAACGAGGAAACTACTGCAGGTGGGAAGCTGAAATTCGACATATTAGTTTGTTTTATAAATCAGATCAAGTAAATGTCAAGATTTTACAGAATTCATCTCCAAAAAGGGTTGAATGAGACAAATATGTTTTTCTAAATATCGCTCCAAGGAAACTACTACAAGTACAGAAAATAAAATTGGGCATATTAGAATATTTTTTAAATCGGATCAAATCAGTTTTAGGGTTTTGGAGAATTGATCTCCGAAAGGGGTTAAATGTTAAATCTGTTGGTCAAAATATCGCCACGAGAAAACTACTACAGGCATTTTAGATCGTTTTACTAATCGGAAATAATTTTTAGTTTTTCGAAATAAGTATGTACATCCCCTCAAACTGATTAAATAGACCAAAAGTGTTCTTCTAAAAATAGCCACAAAGTAATTATTACAAGCAGGAAATTGAAATTCTGAATATTAAATCGTTTTACAAATTAGGTCAAATCAATTTCAGGCTTTTCGAAATTAACTCCGAAGAGAATTAAATGGGGTAGATGTGTTTTTTCTAAAAATCACCATAATACGGTAACTGCTGCAAGTAGAAAGTGGCATTCGGCACAGTAGTTCGTTTTACGCATCGAGTCAAGCCAGTTCGTTTACACATCGAGTCAAGTCATTTTCATTGTTTTTCGAAATGTATCCTCTCAAAGGGTTACATGGGGTAGATGTGTTTAGATACAGGTAGGAAGTCGAAATGCCTCAATTAGTTCGTTTTAGAAATCATGTCAAACCATTTTCAGGGTTTTGCAGAATGCATCTCCTCAAAAGAGTTAAATGAGGTAGATCTGTTTTTTAAGATTATCTTAACGAGCGAACTACTACAGATAGGAATTTTAAATTTTGCATATTAGATCGTCTTACAAATAGACCAAGTCATTTCCAGGAATTTTTGGAATTCACCCCCAAAGGGTGCTACGGTGGATACTGTGTGAACAAACCTTTAGCGCCGATATTCGGTTCGCGCCCATCGAAATTTGTTAGGTTGACGATTTTTTTTCTTTTGGTGGTGCTCGGATTTTGCAAAATCAAGGCACTTCTGCCTTCGTCTCATTTTTACAGCGAAGCTAGCAGCTTGCACGGTTTTTTGCATTCTATAATCGGATGGGGAGTTAGTCTGCTTTTGATTCTTTGTGTGCCCCATGCCCTTTGGGGGAGTTTTGGTGTACAAGCGAATATTTGGACATTTAAGTCCGCGCCGATTGGAGGACTTAGTTGCAAACAAGCTTCTGAAAAAAAATCGTGCACATGGCCCATATTCTTGGGGCGAGTTAATTTGGAGTTTTGTCCGCTCTCGCGTGAAGCGCAACAAAATTATATCTTTCTTGCCTGAATATGAAAAGCCATATTTGAGTGTAAATACAATTGTATCACATAATGACAACATTTTATAATTTTCTATGGAATTAATAGATTCGTTAAATTTCAGTGGAATATATCCACATTGCTTAACACTAAAAATAGGATCAATAGATATTCCTTTGAAAAGTTTAAATGTGTCTACTAGTTTAATAGATCAGATAAGATTAATGGTACACAATTTATTTATAACTGCTTAAATTTGTTATTGAATGGACAAGCCACAAGCCAGGTAGAAGAGTATTGTTACTGTGTATAGATCAACACATTCTAATATTGCACTACTTTTTTTCCTTCGGAAAAGAATTGTCCTGTACTCCTATCATTTGCGATAACAATTAATAAATCTCAAGAACAAACTATGGATAAAGTGGGAATATATCGTATTTGCCACAACCAGTATTTAGCCATGGTCGAGTATATGTAGCAATATCACGTGTCAGTAGTTTTATAAACTTAAAAATTTAAATTTTACCTAATGGATCCTGCCACACGTTACAAAGAAGTTTTCTAACTTGCAAAATATTTTGCAACGGGTCCACTAATTAAAATAATTATTTGAATAGCAAGAAGACTGTACTAAGGAGAAATACCTCGCGTTTCGAAGCGGACCGCTAAAAGTTGACAAATATGGTGGTCGTCGTGTAAAATTATCCATTCACAAAACTCGTGAACTGTCAATGTCAAATATTTGCTGAGTGTAACTGGAAATTCGGACCATGTTTTAACAATTAATAACACACTTGAAATACCCTCCATTTGATTAATTTAGCTCGCTTCCAACTCTCGAACGGCAGCGAAAACGAACGAAAATGACCAAAGATAGTACACGTAGAGTCCCTGTATATGAAAGAGTTGGGACATGTAGGGCGACTTGTTTTGGATCCACAAACCATGGAGTACCTGATTTTTGCCGATTTCAAACTTTATGCATACTTCTTTCAAGTAAAACAACTGAAATATATCTTTGCTACATCACATGGTCCTTGACTTGTGGATCCAATGGCTCAACTCTTAATACATATAGGAACTCTAGTACACGCTGTCGACAGCGCCGCTACGGCTATCCCCGGCATTGAAACCGCTTTTATATACAGCCGTCATAGCAAGTTACATCTCCTTAGTACAATTTTCTTGGTGAATAATAAACAATAGTACATTGAAACCTCACTTTATATTTTTAATGACAGGTAAAATATATGACAGAAGTGTTAGTTTGTTTCATTGACTTAATTTTAGTTTAAAAATTTACCTAGCCATGATTACATTCTATCTTTGTCCTACTACTCATTTTGTTTATGTCTTCATTGTCGAACTTATTAATTTCCTATGTTCAAAACGGACTTCGGACAATCTGTATACAAACATTTGTAAAGGTTTATCATATAAATAGGTATTGCTGCTGGCGAAAAGTGTATTTATCCCACTGAGAATGTTGTCAATTCATACCACATGCCATAAACACATACTTTTTGCTCTTGATACATAGCTATAGTTATTTTAACATTACAGTTTTATACAGACGCATTGACTGCTAAAAAATACAGTCCACAGAATTTAAAAAGAGACAAAAGAAGAATTTGTGTAACTAATACCTTTGGTGAACGATTAAACCTTGTTAATATTCTAAACCAAACACACAAATGGGATGTGAAGGAATAATGTTTTTAATAAAGATGAACGTTAGTTTATATCGTTATTCAACGAAATATAATAAATCACCCTAATTGAAAACCTCAAATTAAAACTTTGGACACTTTCCTTCATAAATGTGAGCAAATCGTAAACACGGATACAGCTTGGTCTATTTTGTTCGTATTGCGGATACTTCGTATTGTAACTTAATTTACAATTAAACATAGAGTAGGAGTTTTTAGACATTGGTAATAGGGTGTTGTTCAAAATACATTCGCCAATAAAATTTAGTTATTGAGATTATAGATAAACAACAGATTAATCAATATGTGAAGTAGTTTAATGGTAGTAAATGTTAAAAATAGTTATAAGTACTTAAAACTTAGTTTATTTGTACATACTGTCTAAATAATTGTAAGGCGATTGTGCTAATACTCGTAATAAATTTTAATTTGTAGGCATTATTCCAACAGTGGTGATATCAGTCTCTTCTAGCAAGTGTAATAAAAACTCTAATAATTAGAATCCCCCAACTCTGGCTGCTTGTGTCAAGTTCAACAAACCCCAGGAATTTTTCGATTTGATTTCATGCAACTTGGATTTTACTTCAACTGGCTTCAATTTCGACACGAGTGTATGTGAACAAGGGAGTCTCCCTTATAAATTGTTCTTAAGGGAAGTGCTGCGAACACGTCCTGCTTTTTCGCTAAGTCGCGAATAATCGCCGACTTGTGGTTGTTAGGAGGGTGACAAGAATTCTTAATAATATATGCACCTGACTAGATTGCACACGGAATAAAAAGTAAATGTAATTCTGATTTTGTTTGCAAATCATACAAAAGTGACATGACATTCTGTTCAAGACATTTGAGTACTAATTAATTTCCCTCTTCTGTTTTTGGGTAAGTAGCTTATTCTAAAATATAATAAATTAGTGAACGCAGGTCTCGGATGGCAGAAATTTCTTGAAATAAATTTGATTACATGTATTATGTAAAATGCTGCGCAAAAAATAAAAAATCACTTACAAAGATGTAAACCATAAACTAATAAATGTTAATCAAAGTGTCCTACATTATTTTCAAGTAATGTATGAAGGAATTGTAATTATTCTTATTTAGATACATTTAGTTACCTCGATCTACAAATAGAATAATGTACAGTCTCTTAATTTAATTTGTATAATCAATATTAGCACTAAGATAATAAACATGCTAAGAAAAAATAGTACTTACCGTTTTAGTTTTCAAAAGTGATATTCTGTTGCCACTCTAATAGGTATAGTTGGGGAGCAGCTTAGAATATGGTTTAAATAAGAAACATTGCAATTCACTATGGCAAAAAGATCTATATGTTTGAAAAGGTACCAACTGCGTCTTAAATTTATAAAAGCAACTTTTATGTCGTAACTCAAAAACACAAGCAACAGATCATTCTAATAATAAAAAGTGCATTAAGACTTCCTACCCCGTATTATTATACCGATGGGGCCATAATTATATATAACAGTAGTGAGATAACATGAACAAGAAAATGACAGGTATTGTTTGAGTAAGAAAGAGATAAAAATAGTATCAAAAATATTCGAGGAGGCTTGACGCTCATTTTAATTATGACGTATGTCAACCAAAATGCCTACTAAAATAACTTTGTCGCATGGTCATCTCTTTCTCACTCAACCATTATATTTTCTTGTTCATGTTATATCATTGCTGTTATATATAATTGTGGCCCCATCGGTAGTTACGAAAAAAATAGATAAACTGCCACGTCGAATAGCAGTGTTTACATTTTCATTCTCTGACTGTAGCTTGGAAATTAAACGAAGTACCGTTTACCGTGGTATTCTTAATAGTTATTTAACAAACAGGTATGTTAATGAGAGCGATAATAATCGAGACATTTTAACGTGCTCACTGGCGCTCGCGCGTTAATTGTAAAGATTATTAATCACCGATTAACATACGAGTCAGTTACAATATTTTTTCGTTGATCGTATATTATTAATTTGAAGAAAATCTAATTTTATTCCATGAAAAGAATTTTACACTTAAAAGTTTTGATATTAATGGTAGCGGGTGACCATAAATAGTTGTATTTTTTTTTTTCGTAGGTTAGCACTGTTATGTTGGTGGCACTGTAAGTATATGTTAAATTCGAGATTAGCAGGTTACGTTTTGCGTCAGGTTAGATTCGTTCATTAATAAAAAATAATTCATTAATAAGGGTATTTAATAGGCTATTCTCTATATATTAATGAAACCCATAATTAAACGATCCATGGAAAATCTATTTTACATTACATTTGACTCAATTGCCAACCATGATAGTATATTAAATATTAAGAACGGCAAGGACATTTTACTAATCGAAGACACTTATTTGAAGGAGGAGCGAAGCGACGACTCCAAATATTGTCTGAGATCGGTAATTCCTTAACATTCGTGATGCTTATGACGTTTTTTGCACGATGGAAATGTATTTTTCTTCAATCGTCAGTAAAATGTGACATTATAACACATAGTAGTATGTTGGTGGCACTGTAAGTCTATGTCAAAATTCGAGGTTAGCAGGTTAGGTTTTGCGTCAGTTTGTGTCAAAAGTGACGCAAAACCCAACCTGCTAACCTTTAATTTTTACTTACCGTTCTAGAACGCTAAGAATAACTTACTGATTTGGTAAAAAACGTGGTAACTAAGTAAAATCGTTTTATTATGCAAAGAACTATTTAACGCCTATTTATCAAATCGTATACAAAAAGTTTATCTCGCTGATAAGTCATCTATATCTGCAATTGTATTTTTTACAATAAATTACCCTTTGATTTCAAAGAACTTTCAATTTCAAAATTTAAATCAAATTAGAAGAAAGCAATTCTAGAGCAGTAGTATGGCGACACCTAAATTGGAGCAATCCGCGAATTAAACTGCGAATTAAATCCGCGAATTCCGCGAATTAAATCCGCGGTTTGACCTAATTAATTTCGCGGATTGATCTAATTAATCACATATGAAGTTTGATATGTAATTTACATATGTGCTACTGATTAAATTACGCATTAGATTTTTTAATTTGCTTCTGGAATTACACGGCGGCCATCTTGGTTTTCTGGCGGGAATATTTGAAATTTGATTTTTTTTCAGATTTTTTTCCAAGTCCCAGTTTTTGAATTTAAACTTCCCGGGTGTCGGACATCTTGGTTTGTGCGCGCGCACCTCTAGCGTATTTTCAAATTTGCTAATTTAGCGCCCATTTTCGAATTTGATTACTCGCCTCGTTGACATCTGTCTCTCTCGCTGTTGTACTCTCTCGCTCGAATTTATTTAATTTAAAAAAGCTGCTCGTCACGGCTGCTGGTCGGATTTGAACCGACGAGTTTTGCATTTGTAGGCCGAGGTCTTAACCAACTGAGCTAACGAAGCGCTCGAGGTTTTAGGAATTAATCATGGTCACTAGCGAAGCAAGCATAATTTAATACATTTTAAATGTTATTTTCGATTGAAATTTAGTCGTCAGAGCGTGTCCTTTTGAAATATTATAGTTCTGTAATTTTTAAAAAATTAATTGGACGTAGTTGATGTTATACTAATAAAAGAAAATGTATTTAACAAATCAGTCACATTCCACTTGTTTACGAATCGTTTCCTGGAAAACATCCAAACAACGAAGCAAGTTCTAGAAATACACTGACTGTTTATGGCCTTAGGGCTTTTAACCGTTACATAGAATTGGAAAGTGTTATTTAACGTGCCTAAACAGGATTGTTTATTTCGAGCGAGACCAGGGCTGACGTCATGACTAGATTTCTGTTTTGCAATGCATTATGGTTGGTTACAATTTGCGTCTACACTGATGCGTCTCGGTAGCGATCGGCAATCCTCGGCATTTACGACAATATATACAGAGTCGAATCGTGAAGTTGGTCTTTCTCGATCAGTCCGTACAAGTGCTTCGTTTTCGCTGTGTTAGAAAGTGTTTTTGTGCCCACGCATCCAAGATGGAGAATTCAGGCCTTACCATGCTTCCTATAACTGACATTTTAAAATGGTTTGAGAGAGGCAGTTTCTCCGATGAAAAGTTCGTGCTCATTGCATATGAAATTGTACTTTTTAAACTAGCACGTGGGGACCTCGTTCCACCCAAGCATGCGGCTGCATTTTCGAACCTAGCCCAGAGAGCGGCTAAAATTCGCTATTTAAACGTAAGTACAAAATTTAATTAGTATATTTTTATGCAAACTAAAAATTAAATGCAGATCTGTCACTATATCAACGCAATTTTACGGGAATTGTTTGTAATATTTTTGTTTTTAATATTGCAGCATTACTGAAAATTAAATGCAGAGCTGTCACTATATCAACACAATTTTACGGGGGATTGTTTGTAATATTTTTGTTTTTTATTGCAGCAAGTGAATAACGACATGTCTGAGCATGCAACTTCTAACAAATCCGTCTTGGATCCTGCAGCATTGAGAGCCCTTAGTCATGGGTCTTCGGAAGGCGCTTCTAATGCTCCCTTAGCGGAATCGCCTACAGCATCAGTTGTAAGTAATTTTAATGTGTGTCAATTTATTTACTGCATCCACGTTATTTTCGATGTGTGTTTATCTGCTGCTGGGCCCTCTCCAATAAAATTTATTGCTACTTTCAGATACGCTACGCGCCCCCTCGTGAGACCCCAACCAGTGAGTCCTCAGGCAGTCATCTCAAGGAACAATCGGTAGGAATCTCTGCCCTGCATCGAAGTACTGTACCGTTGGGCCCTCGAGTCGCCACCCCAAATTCTGGTGCAGATGCAATAACTAATGTAAGTGTGTCTTTTGAATTAATTAATACCTGATACTGCTTTTATTTTGCAATTACGCTTTAATTTGTGAAGTTTTCGCTGATGTTCTGCAATAAATTGACCGCTAATATTTTAAATTTTTATAATTACAGATTCATAATTCTCTACAAACAACGGGGCTATTAGCAGAGACCTCGCCTAATGATCAAGACTGTTCCACGAATTCTCTGAGGACAAAGGGTCAATTAGCGACTTCATCGCCGAGTACGAATTCCAATACGATTTCTCGGCCTACAATGAGTCAGCTAGCAATGACCTCAGGGGCCCCTCGAGGCGATATCCTAAATTACGGTGCAGCTGCATTAAGTAATGTAAGTGTCTTTATACATTTTCAAATCCTAACGCTGATTTGCAACGTATTTTTTGAAAACAAGTGCTTAATTGATTTTTAATTTCAGATGCCTAATACCAATGACGAGCTGCGCTATCTGGTTATTCAGAGAGAGTACCAGAAATTTATAAAGAAGTTTAACGCAACATCGAACAGTGTTACTTTCAAATTCACCCCCGTAGATGCCCATCAGAATCCTTTGTTATGGCTGCAGGTAATTTCGACTATAACTTTACATATTCCTGATTGTAATTTTAAATATTGATTAAGGATGCATTCCAAGAGCTTCTTGGCTACATTCTGCGCAACACACAGCCATCTGATCGTGTAGGCCTTGTTCTTCATAACCATCAATTTCCTGGCAAGCCATTAGGAATATCATTCCGAAGGGCTGATCAACTGTCCACTGCAGTGATCCTGAACGTCGTCGCCAAGATCCTACAATCCAATGCTCGCTTTTTCACTCGAGATGTGTTGACGTTACATGTTGACAAGGTAAGCTTACCCGTGGGGTGTGGCCGAACACTGCTAGCAGGCACTAGCTTTGAAGATTTTTGCGCTAGGAAAAAAGCTGGTATAATAGTTGTGCCGGTCAAGGATAACATGTGTCTTGCTTCAGCCCTTGTTATAGCTATAGCTTTTAAGAATAGAGATGAAAAGTATGCCGAACTACAATCAGGTTCCCCGATTTTATTTAACAGGGCCTTACGTCTCTGTAGGGTTAGCGAAGTTGATTTAACCAACGGCGGGAATTACGAGCACATTCAAAAATTTCAAGAACATCTGACAAATTATACAATAGTCGTGTACAATTCTAGAAGTGGCAAAACAACGTATTTTGAGGGACCCCGCGATAAAAATAGAACCGTATTAAATTTAATATTGGAAGGAGGGCATTACAACGTTATTACGAGTCTGACGTCTGCGTTTACTGCTGGTTATTTTTGTGAACTGTGTAAATTTAGATTTAACAATAAACGCCAGCATTTAAAATGCAAATATACCTGTCCCTGTTGTCAGCTTCAACCACCATGTAATATTATGCTACCAACAATAAATTGTTCTGTTTGCAACAGGGATTTCCGTGGCATTGAATGTTTTAATGCCCATAAAACGTCAAATTTGTGTAGCAGACTTTACCGTTGTGTTACCTGCCTACACACTATATTTCGGAGAAGTACTCAGGAACATAAATGCGGTTACTTATTTTGTGAAACATGCAAAAAGTTACAGCCAGTTCGACATTTTTGCTACATGTCAAAAAACATTAAAAAATATGCCAATAAAAAAGCGTCAAAACCTCTATTTGTTTTTTATGACCTGGAATGCAGACAGGAAAGCAAGTTTTCAGAAAAAACCGATAATTTTATACACGAACCAAATCTTTGTGTTGCGGCCCATGTATGTTTAGAGTGTATAGATAACGAGGACTTGCAGCAGGATTGTCGAATCTGCAGTAAAAGATTGCATGTTTTTAGAGATGACCCCGTTAATTCATTTTTAGCCCACATTTCCTTATTGAGTTCTGTATTTAAAGTCACTGCACTTGCCCATAATATGAAGGGCTATGATGGGTGTTTCGTTTTGAGAGAAATTCTAAAAAACAGAGTAAGTTGGGCACCTAAATTAATAACCACAGGTACGAAAATAATCTCGATTACATGCGGTCAGATCAGATTTATCGACTCCCTAAATTTCATTCCTCTGCCCTTAGCTAAACTGCCCAAGACGTTCGATTTCCCCGAAACTAAAGGCCATTTCCCGTACTTGTTTAACACCCTAGAAAACCAAAATTATATAGGCCCCTTACCCGATATTCACTACTATGGTCCAGATAACATGAACGGTTCCGATCGAAGCGCCTTAGTAGAATGGCATAGTAACAACATTCAAAACGGCTACATTTTTGATATGAAAAAAGAAATTGTGGATTATTGTGTTTTAGATGTACAAATTCTAGCTAAAGCTTGCCTGAGGTTTTGGAAATTGTTTACAGTCAAAAATGACGTGGATCCATTTCAGGAATCAACCACAATAGCCAGCGCATGTAATTTGGTATTTAGAAGGCGCTTTTTAATCAATAATATGATCGGTTTGATTCCTCCAGGGGGGTACAGACTAGGCGACAAACAGTCGGCGGCTGCGCTCAAATGGATGTCATGGCTCGAACATAGTAATAACATTAATATTCAGCACAGCGGTAAAGCTAGAGAGTTTCGTTTGCCTAATGGTATATTGGTCGATGGGTATTGCAGGGAGACTAACACAGTATATGAGTTTTTAGGGTGTTTTTGGCATGGGTGTGAGGTTTGCTATCCGGTTCAAACAGCCGATACAGACGATAACGCGAAAGCTATGTTTTTACGTCGAGAAAACACGGAGGCTCGATCTAAACGTATTCGTAACAGCGGTTACACGTTGGTTGAAATGTGGGAGTGTGAGTTTACTAGCTTTTTAAAATTGAATCAACCCGCGAAAGCTTTCGTTGAAAATCTCCCCATTCTACAGCACGAGCCTCTAGACCCCCGCGACGGCTTTTTCGGTGGACGAACAAATGCCATCAAGCTATATCATAAATGTCAGCCAGGCGAAAAAATTCATTATTGGGACGTTTGTTCATTATATCCAAGTGTTAACAAGTACGGAAAATATCCTATAGGGCACCCAAAAATTCACATCGGTCACCAAGCTTGCTCGTTATTATCTATTGATAATGTCGAAGGTCTTGTCAAATGCCTTGTTTTGCCACCCAGTTCATTATTCCATCCCGTGCTCCCATATAGGGCGAACAAAAAACTTATGTTTATTTTGTGCCGCACATGTGCCGAAACTCTGCATCAGGGCTTATGTACTCATAACGATGCCGAGCGTAGCTTTGAGGGGACCTATGTGGCGGATGAGCTAAGGATGGCTCTAAGCAAAAATTATAAAATTGTCGAAATTTTTGAAATTTGGGAATATGAGGTAGTGAAATACAACAAAAATTTAAAGACGGGTGGGATTTTTAGTGGTTATGTAGACAATTTTATAAAATTGAAACAGGAATGCTCGGGGTGGCCGAATAGTTGTATCACAGATGCTGATAAGGAAGCGTACATTCGCGAGTATTTTGAGGTTGAAGGTGTTCAATTAGATAAAGATAATATCATTAAAAACCCTGGGTTAAGATTTCTCGCCAAATTAATGCTCAATAGCTTTTGGGGCAAGTTTGGTCAACGTGAAAATTTAATGCAGTGTTCTGTGATAACGAACCCCGAGGAATTTTTTAAAATGCTGACAAGCCCTGATGTAGAAGTCCACTCATTCGTAGCGATTGATGACGATGTGCTTTTAGTTAATTGGGATAGGCCTACAGAGTGTGTAAAATCCTTGACCACTGTTAATGTCGCAATTGCTGCCTACACTACTGCTCAAGCTCGACTACAATTATATACATATCTCGACGCTCTGGGTGAGCGTGTATTTTATTTTGATACTGATAGTTTAGTTTTCATATCCAAAGAAGGTGATTGGCTACCTGAAAAGGGTGAATTTTTGGGTCAGCTAACAGACGAGCTCGAGCAGTATGGCGTAGGCAGTTATATAACTGAGTTTGTAAGCGGTGGACCGAAAAACTACAGTTATAAGGTGTACTCGACGACTAAAAACACAGAGATTACCGTATGCAAGGTAAAGGGCATAACCCTAAATTACAAAAACTCAGATGTAATCAATTTTGACTCTATAAAGGAAATGGTCTGTAATACTCTTATTAATGCAAATGAGAATCACCGTCTATATGTTTATAATGAGCGTAAAATAGTTCGGACATCATGCTATAATGTAATATCAAAACCTGAATGCAAAAAATATCAATTTTGTTATAATAAACGACTGCGACTCCCTGACAGGTTTGAAAATAAACCCGTCTATTTTGTTGGCTCACACCAAAGCTTTGGCGACTGCGCCTGCTAAATACCCCATTACAAGATCCGATGTTAAAGTGTTAACTATTCCGGCTGGTGTGCAAAGAAAATCTTTAGATAATATTTTTCTGGGGCAATTACCAAAACGATGCATTGTAGGTTTTGTATCGAATAAAGCATTTAACGGCCATTATGCAGCAAACCCTTTCAATTTTAATAACTACAAAATCAATTATTTCTCCCTATACATCGACGGTCAACAAATTCCTTCAAAACCTCTACAGCCTGATTTCTCTAAGAATGGCATGTACGTTCAAGCATATCACACACTATTTTCCGGTAGCGGTATACATTTCCTCAATGAAGGCAACGCTATAAAACGTGAAGATTACCCTCATGGCTACTGTCTATTTGCTTTTGATTTAACCCCCGATCTGGCTGCAAATGCAACAACACACTGGAACCTTCTTAAAAATGGCGCTCTACGTTTAGAGGCGGGTTTTCAAGACGCGCTAGAAGAAACTATTAATTGTCTAGTTTATGCAGAGTTCGATAACGTCGTAGAAATTGACAAACACAGAAATGTGCTGGTGGATTTTAGTAGTTAAAAACCAACAACAGTTTTTTAAAATTTAGTCATGCTCAAACATTTCGTCAGTATGGACAGTGTCTTCGTAGATCTGCAAGGGTTCCGTGGTGATAAGAAACAGTTTATTCCGAAAGAAGTGGCTGTTATTTCAGCAGATGGCAACCAGTTAGCAATTTTCGTTTTAAAACCCCCTGCAAAATATGACACTCTGCCCTATTTCGTTAAAAAAGGCATAAACTATCTGGAGCATAGACATCACGGTCTAACCTGGGATTCTGGTACTATACATTTTGATGAATTTGAAACAGAGCTAACAAGACTTCTCAAAAAATTTGAAAAAGTGTACGTTAAGGGCCAAGAAAAGAAGGAGGTTCTAAGTTTTCTGAATAAAATCGTCGTAAATTTGGAGGATCTCGAGTGCCCGTCTTTAAAAGTTCTGCGAAAAACTACTGCTGCCGTACGTTGCCTCAATCACAACATCCGTTCGCCTGTATGTGCATTGGAAAACATACTAATTTTATCCGACTGGTGGCGCAATGAATACACTGGAAGTTCAGAAAATATTGCAAACAATCCCGAGTCTGTTGAATGTGAAACGCTATGTTTTTGCTTCTGATCAACTCCCTACAAGAATTGCAAGACCTGTGGCAATCATCGTCAACACAGATCCAGCAAACCGACCTGGACAACATTGGAATGCAGTGTATATAGACCAATATGGATATGGGGAATACTTTGATTCATACGGCAGGCCCCCAAGCGGTTATCATTTAAAATTTTTACAACAAAATTCAATCAGTTGGTCTCATAATCCAAAAATTTTGCAAGATTTTAGCTCTAACGTTTGCGGCATATACTGTTTAATGTATTTATATTTTAAAATGAATGATGTCTCTATGATAAGTTTTGTAAATCTGTTCACTGATAATTTAGTTTCTAATGACACATATGTAAAAGCACTATATATCCAATACTTCACCTTAATAAACTTGTTTAATGTTATTTAGAAAATAAAAACACAAATAGTTTGTAATTAAACATATTTTTATTACACACAAAATATTTTAATAAATGTATTTTTACATCTATCCATTGTTTTATTGCATAAATTAAAACAAGCTGGTTACAGATGGTTTATAATATAAGCATATTATGAACTAAAGTTAATACATACAGATGGTAAAGCACAATCTCTAATTAAATATATGATAATAACTATTTTATTACACTGCTACTATAGAAATTGGGTCCAAAAATTATACGAAAAAACACGTTTATAACTACAAAAATTATACGAAAAAACACGTTTATAACTACTTTAATAATACAATTACAGCCTTATGTCTAATACTGAAATGTACACACATTTAAGGCATTCTATAACCGTAAGGTACTGTATCAAACCTGTCAGGGAGTCGCAGTCGTTTATTATAACAAAATTGATATTTTTTGCATTCAGGTTTTGATATTACATTATAGCATGATGTCCGAACTATTTTACGCTCATTATAAACATATAGACGGTGATTCTCATTTGCATTAATAAGAGTATTACAGACCATTTCCTTTATAGAGTCAAAATTGATTACATCTGAGTTTTTGTAATTTAGGGTTATGCCCTTTACCTTGCATACGGTAATCTCTGTGTTTTTAGTCGTCGAGTACACCTTATAACTGTAGTTTTTCGGTCCACCGCTTACAAACTCAGTTATATAACTGCCTACGCCATACTGCTCGAGCTCGTCTGTTAGCTGACCCAAAAATTCACCCTTTTCAGGTAGCCAATCACCTTCTTTGGATATGAAAACTAAACTATCAGTATCAAAATAAAATACACGCTCACCCAGAGCGTCGAGATATGTATATAATTGTAGTCGAGCTTGAGCAGTAGTGTAGGCAGCAATTGCGACATTAACAGTGGTCAAGGATTTTACACACTCTGTAGGCCTATCCCAATTAACTAAAAGCACATCGTCATCAATCGCTACGAATGAGTGGACTTCTACATCAGGGCTTGTCAGCATTTTAAAAAATTCCTCGGGGTTCGTTATCACAGAACACTGCATTAAATTTTCACGTTGACCAAACTTGCCCCAAAAGCTATTGAGCATTAATTTGGCGAGAAATCTTAACCCAGGGTTTTTAATGATATTATCTTTATCTAATTGAACACCTTCAACCTCAAAATACTCGCGAATGTACGCTTCCTTATCAGCATCTGTGATACAACTATTCGGCCACCCCGAGCATTCCTGTTTCAATTTTATAAAATTGTCTACATAACCACTAAAAATCCCACCCGTCTTTAAATTTTTGTTGTATTTCACTACCTCATATTCCCAAATTTCAAAAATTTCGACAATTTTATAATTTTTGCTTAGAGCCATCCTTAGCTCATCCGCCACATAGGTCCCCTCAAAGCTACGCTCGGCATCGTTATGAGTACATAAGCCCTGATGCAGAGTTTCGGCACATGTGCGGCACAAAATAAACATAAGTTTTTTGTTCGCCCTATATGGGAGCACGGGATGGAATAATGAACTGGGTGGCAAAACAAGGCATTTGACAAGACCTTCGACATTATCAATAGATAATAACGAGCAAGCTTGGTGACCGATGTGAATTTTTGGGTGCCCTATAGGATATTTTCCGTACTTGTTAACACTTGGATATAATGAACAAACGTCCCAATAATGAATTTTTTCGCCTGGCTGACATTTATGATATAGCTTGATGGCATTTGTTCGTCCACCGAAAAAGCCGTCGCGGGGGTCTAGAGGCTCGTGCTGTAGAATGGGGAGATTTTCAACGAAAGCTTTCGCGGGTTGATTCAATTTTAAAAAGCTAGTAAACTCACACTCCCACATTTCAACCAACGTGTAACCGCTGTTACGAATACGTTTAGATCGAGCCTCCGTGTTTTCTCGACGTAAAAACATAGCTTTCGCGTTATCGTCTGTATCGGCTGTTTGAACCGGATAGCAAACCTCACACCCATGCCAAAAACACCCTAAAAACTCATATACTGTGTTAGTCTCCCTGCAATACCCATCGACCAATATACCATTAGGCAAACGAAACTCTCTAGCTTTACCGCTGTGCTGAATATTAATGTTATTACTATGTTCGAGCCATGACATCCATTTGAGCGCAGCCGCCGACTGTTTGTCGCCTAGTCTGTACCCCCCTGGAGGAATCAAACCGATCATATTATTGATTAAAAAGCGCCTTCTAAATACCAAATTACATGCGCTGGCTATTGTGGTTGATTCCTGAAATGGATCCACGTCATTTTTGACTGTAAACAATTTCCAAAACCTCAGGCAAGCTTTAGCTAGAATTTGTACATCTAAAACACAATAATCCACAATTTCTTTTTTCATATCAAAAATGTAGCCGTTTTGAATGTTGTTACTATGCCATTCTACTAAGGCGCTTCGATCGGAACCGTTCATGTTATCTGGACCATAGTAGTGAATATCGGGTAAGGGGCCTATATAATTTTGGTTTTCTAGGGTGTTAAACAAGTACGGGAAATGGCCTTTAGTTTCGGGGAAATCGAACGTCTTGGGCAGTTTAGCTAAGGGCAGAGGAATGAAATTTAGGGAGTCGATAAATCTGATCTGACCGCATGTAATCGAGATTATTTTCGTACCTGTGGTTATTAATTTAGGTGCCCAACTTACTCTGTTTTTTAGAATTTCTCTCAAAACGAAACACCCATCATAGCCCTTCATATTATGGGCAAGTGCAGTGACTTTAAATACAGAACTCAATAAGGAAATGTGGGCTAAAAATGAATTAACGGGGTCATCTCTAAAAACATGCAATCTTTTACTGCAGATTCGACAATCCTGCTGCAAGTCCTCGTTATCTATACACTCTAAACATACATGGGCCGCAACACAAAGATTTGGTTCGTGTATAAAATTATCGGTTTTTTCTGAAAACTTGCTTTCCTGTCTGCATTCCAGGTCATAAAAAACAAATAGAGGTTTTGACGCTTTTTTATTGGCATGTTTTTTAATGTTTTTTGACATGTAGCAAAAATGTCGAACTGGCTGTAACTTTTTGCATGTTTCACAAAATAAGTAACCGCATTTATGTTCCTGAGTACTTCTCCGAAATATAGTGTGTAGGCAGGTAACACAACGGTAAAGTCTGCTACACAAATTTGACGTTTTATGGGCATTAAAACATTCAATGCCACGGAAATCCCTGTTGCAAACAGAACAATTTATTGTTGGTAGCATAATATTACATGGTGGTTGAAGCTGACAACAGGGACAGGTATATTTGCATTTTAAATGCTGGCGTTTATTGTTAAATCTAAATTTACACAGTTCACAAAAATAACCAGCAGTAAACGCAGACGTCAGACTCGTAATAACGTTGTAATGCCCTCCTTCCAATATTAAATTTAATACGGTTCTATTTTTATCGCGGGGTCCCTCAAAATACGTTGTTTTGCCACTTCTAGAATTGTACACGACTATTGTATAATTTGTCAGATGTTCTTGAAATTTTTGAATGTGCTCGTAATTCCCGCCGTTGGTTAAATCAACTTCGCTAACCCTACAAAGACGTAAGGCCCTGTTAAATAAAATCGGGGAACCTGATTGTAGTTCGGCATACTTTTCATCTCTATTCTTAAAAGCTATAGCTATAACAAGGGCTGAAGCAAGACACATGTTATCCTTGACCGGCACAACTATTATACCAGCTTTTTTCCTAGCGCAAAAATCTTCAAAGCTAGTGCCTGCTAGCAGTGTTCGGCCACACCCCACGGGTAAGCTTACCTTGTCAACATGTAACGTCAACACATCTCGAGTGAAAAAGCGAGCATTGGATTGTAGGATCTTGGCGACGACGTTCAGGATCACTGCAGTGGACAGTTGATCAGCCCTTCGGAATGATATTCCTAATGGCTTGCCAGGAAATTGATGGTTATGAAGAACAAGGCCTACACGATCAGATGGCTGTGTGTTGCGCAGAATGTAGCCAAGAAGCTCTTGGAATGCATCCTTAATCAATATTTAAAATTACAATCAGGAATATGTAAAGTTATAGTCGAAATTACCTGCAGCCATAACAAAGGATTCTGATGGGCATCTACGGGGGTGAATTTGAAAGTAACACTGTTCGATGTTGCGTTAAACTTCTTTATAAATTTCTGGTACTCTCTCTGAATAACCAGATAGCGCAGCTCGTCATTGGTATTAGGCATCTGAAATTAAAAATCAATTAAGCACTTGTTTTCAAAAAATACGTTGCAAATCAGCGTTAGGATTTGAAAATGTATAAAGACACTTACATTACTTAATGCAGCTGCACCGTAATTTAGGATATCGCCTCGAGGGGCCCCTGAGGTCATTGCTAGCTGACTCATTGTAGGCCGAGAAATCGTATTGGAATTCGTACTCGGCGATGAAGTCGCTAATTGACCCTTTGTCCTCAGAGAATTCGTGGAACAGTCTTGATCATTAGGCGAGGTCTCTGCTAATAGCCCCGTTGTTTGTAGAGAATTATGAATCTGTAATTATAAAAATTTAAAATATTAGCGGTCAATTTATTGCAGAACATCAGCGAAAACTTCACAAATTAAAGCGTAATTGCAAAATAAAAGCAGTATCAGGTATTAATTAATTCAAAAGACACACTTACATTAGTTATTGCATCTGCACCAGAATTTGGGGTGGCGACTCGAGGGCCCAACGGTACAGTACTTCGATGCAGGGCAGAGATTCCTACCGATTGTTCCTTGAGATGACTGCCTGAGGACTCACTGGTTGGGGTCTCACGAGGGGGCGCGTAGCGTATCTGAAAGTAGCAATAAATTTTATTGGAGAGGGCCCAGCAGCAGATAAACACACATCGAAAATAACGTGGATGCAGTAAATAAATTGACACACATTAAAATTACTTACAACTGATGCTGTAGGCGATTCCGCTAAGGGAGCATTAGAAGCGCCTTCCGAAGACCCATGACTAAGGGCTCTCAATGCTGCAGGATCCAAGACGGATTTGTTAGAAGTTGCATGCTCAGACATGTCGTTATTCACTTGCTGCAATAAAAAACAAAAATATTACAAACAATCCCCCGTAAAATTGTGTTGATATAGTGACAGCTCTGCATTTAATTTTCAGTAATGCTGCAATATTAAAAACAAAAATATTACAAACAATTCCCGTAAAATTGCGTTGATATAGTGACAGATCTGCATTTAATTTTTAGTTTGCATAAAAATATACTAATTAAATTTTGTACTTACGTTTAAATAGCGAATTTTAGCCGCTCTCTGGGCTAGGTTCGAAAATGCAGCCGCATGCTTGGGTGGAACGAGGTCCCCACGTGCTAGTTTAAAAAGTACAATTTCATATGCAATGAGCACGAACTTTTCATCGGAGAAACTGCCTCTCTCAAACCATTTTAAAATGTCAGTTATAGGAAGCATGGTAAGGCCTGAATTCTCCATCTTGGATGCGTGGGCACAAAAACACTTTCTAACACAGCGAAAACGAAGCACTTGTACGGACTGATCGAGAAAGACCAACTTCACGATTCGACTCTGTATATATTGTCGTAAATGCCGAGGATTGCCGATCGCTACCGAGACGCATCAGTGTAGACGCAAATTGTAACCAACCATAATGCATTGCAAAAGAGAAATCTAGTCATGACGTCAGCCCTGGTCTCGCTCGAAATAAACAATCCTGTTTAGGCACGTTAAATAACACTTTCCAATTCTATGTAACGGTTAAAAGCCCTAAGGCCATAAACAGTCAGTGTATTTCTAGAACTTGCTTCGTTGTTTGGATGTTTTCCAGGAAACGATTCGTAAACAAGTGGAATGTGACTGATTTGTTAAATACATTTTCTTTTATTAGTATAACATCAACTACGTCCAATTAATTTTTTAAAAATTACAGAACTATAATATTTCAAAAGGACACGCTCTGACGACTAAATTTCAATCGAAAATAACATTTAAAATGTATTAAATTATGCTTGCTTCGCTAGTGACCATGATTAATTCCTAAAACCTCGAGCGCTTCGTTAGCTCAGTTGGTTAAGACCTCGGCCTACAACTCGTCGGTTCAAATCCGACCAGCAGCCGTGACGAGCAGCTTTTTTAAATTAAATAAATTCGAGCGAGAGAGTACAACAGCGAGAGAGACAGATGTCAACGAGGCGAGTAATCAAATTCGAAAATGGGCGCTAAATTAGCAAATTTGAAAATACGCTAGAGGTGCGCGCGCACAAACCAAGATGTCCGACACCCGGGAAGTTTAAATTCAAAAACTGGGACTTGGAAAAAAATCTGAAAAAAATCAAATTTCAAATATTCCCGCCAGAAAACCAAGATGGCCGCCGTGTAATTCCAGAAGCAAATTAAAAAATCTAATGCGTAATTTAATCAGTAGCACATATGTAAATTACATATCAAACTTCATATGTGATTAATTAGATCAATCCGCGAAATTAATTAGGTCAAACCGCGGATTTAATTCGCGGAATTCGCGGATTTAATTCGCGGTTTAATTCGCGGATTGCTCCAATTTAGGTGTCGCCATACTACTTAGAGCAGATGACCTATATTTGTCATAAAAACTGTATGATATATTACAACATAACCAAATTATAAATTTTCGCGCGGTACTAGTTTGATTGCCAAAACGTGGCGGTGAGCCGCGTTTTGCGGCAATCAAATAAGTCCCGTTAAGTGCCATAAGCAAACGTGTATTGTTCAATATTTTATCTTATCAATAAAATCTGGTTTAATGTATTCCTTTATATAAAAAGAGTGCGGTAATATACATTACCGCACTGAGTGCGGTAATATTTATTACCGCATCTCTTAAGCTCTTAACGATTTTTAAATTAATTTGGTTAATAGTTTATACCAACACAGATGAAGGTAATATATATTAACGATACAAGTTTGATTATGATCATCTTAATCAAAGGAGTCTGGTTATGTACCATAAGCAAGCATGTATTGTTGAATATTTTGTCTTCATCAATACATTTTGGTTAAAGGTATTTTTTATATAAAAAAGTGCGGTAATATCCATTACCGCACTGAGTACTGCAATATCTATACATTACCGCACTGCATGCGGTAATATTATTACCGCACTCAGCTCTTAACGATACTAAAATTTATTTGGTTAATAGTCTATAACAACACCGATGGAGATAAAATACTGTAAAAGAGTAGCTCAGTCTTTTAAACTTATAACTTCCTTATTATTTGGGTTTTTTGTTTATTTAAACTATCTTGTCTTCTTTTTGGATGCTTAACCTTTCAATCCTTTCAAACCGCTCTTAATTTATAAAATGTCAACTACTATTTATTTTACAAAAACTCACTTTTACATTACCCACCTTTTCATTGTAACCTTCTATCATCATTCAATCGTTGTATGTTCCTAGCAGATCTTTCTTGACTATCCTTCAGCTCCCAGTTAATAGTCTTATCCCACCAACTGCTTACTACAACGGTCTTACTCCGCTTACTAGATTATCTTTGCCTTTACCTTTTGGTCATTCCTGCCTGTTTTTCCTTTTAACTACTCTGTCGCTCCTGTTTCATGCTTGCTGAGTTGTCTACTACTGCTTATTTACTGCTTCCTGCCGTGGCTTGCACACTGCTTTCTGCAATCACCCCGTCTAGCTTATATTCTGATCACCACCGATATTCTACTCCAAAATACTCCCTTCCCTTCCCCGATAGAGTTTTTCTTCTTCTAAAGATATTATTTGCCTTCTTTTAGCAATAAAATGTCCATATGTTCGAAGATTTGTTTTATTTCTTGCTACCCTAACTCCAACGATACAATTATTACCCGTTATCAGTTATTGTAAATTATTCTTTCCAATCTATTTCTTTAATTTACCAGTTGCTATTTTTATATTTAACTTCATCTCCTAGCAGCTAAATTTTCATCCTGGTTACCAAAAAATATATCTATTTACTCCTAACTACGCAATGATTACATTTTTAGCTTTTCGTTCGAAATATTCAAATGAACTGGACCATTTGCATATATTGGTGCAATTTTTAATAATATTTTCCAAAAGGGCTGTCATGGCATTTTTGGTAACCTCTCATGATTGTGTCACTATAAAAAGCATTTCTTTTCATAATTTGGTTTAAAGAAAACTAAGTCCATTAATAAAATATTATGATTTTAAAATATTGAATTTTGCCCAAATGTTGATAGCACATTGAATACAAAGTATGCCAAATCGTTGCCAAACATTTTTAAACGTTCCGAAGAGACTCAAAGAACTATTAATTAACCTTTTTTGTGATTCCTCTTATTTTTGTGATATTTGAGGATAGTGCAATTAAATATGCTTAATATGAGTATACTATAAAACAAAATCTTTTATATATATTTTTTATGACGTAATGTAATAAATACAATTTTTATGGGTGGTCCAGTTCATATGTGGAGCAGTATATTAATTAATTATTTTTATTTACAAATATATTTGAATGATACAAGGGTAAAGGTCAAATAAGGCTATCCTTGGAACCAAATACTATAATTTTGGTTTTTCATGTAAATATAACCTAGGCTATATCAATTTTATTTCTGTATCATTACTTGCATTCTTATTCAAGACTGAACCTGGATAATCCTTTTTTAGCATAACAGTGTCATGACACTATATTGGCTACTGAATTTCCTATTATACTAAATCCGTTAAGATTATTGATCAATTTAAAACTTATATTGTATTTAAAAAACCTTGGAACGACAAAGGCATTGATTATTATTATTTTGTTTGTTTGTTTGTCCTCGGATTTTTATCTGATGGCGGTGTTTAGCAGTTATAGATGAGGATTTCACCTCAGTCTACCTTGCATTAAGGAACCTGCGAACGACATGACAGGTTTGTATAACAGAGGCTCTGCATCCTTTTGGGAGAGATACTTCTTGAAGCGGTTCTTATATATATATTTTAGCGCTACAGGCCATGAAGGTCCTTGGCTTCTATCTTTTTAACTATTTCTTTCCATTTCTTTCTGTCCTTAGCTTTGTCTCTCCAATCCCTTATCCCTATTTCTATTATGTCTTTCTTTGCCTCTTGAAACCACTTCTTCTTTGGGCGTCCTCTTCTTCTTTTACCCGTTTCACTTCCATACAGAACTTTTTGCACTATTCTTTGTCCCGGCATTCGAATAATGTGACCTAGCCACCTTGCTCGTTGCGCACGAAACTTCTGTATAATCCCTGGTTTTCCATACAGCTCCATTACCTCCCTGTTTGTTCGTCTTCGCCATACACCTTCTGCTGTTTTAATACCTCCAAAAATCTTTCTTAGAACTTTCCTCTCCCAAATAGCTAGTTTATTTTCACTCTGTTTGGTAATTATCCAGGTTTCGCTTGCGTACAACACCACTGGTCTTATTATTGTTTCATATGCGTGGATCTTTACTGTTCTGGACACATTCTTTGCTTTTAATATGTGTGTTAATGATCCAACTGCTCTATTACCTTTTAGAATTCTTTTGTTAATTTCATCTTCTTCTTCACTTTTGTTTGTCACTGTTACCCCTAAGTACTCAAAACTGTTTACTCTTTCAAACTTGTATTCTTTTTCTCTGGACTTAATTTTTATGTATTTGTTTTCTTCTGTTACTTCTGTTTGCATTTCCATGAATTTTGTTTTTTCTTCATTTATGTTTAGCCCATATTTTCTTGCCACTTCCTCAAATTTTGAAAAGACATTCTGAAGTTCTCGCATCGATCTTGTTAATACTGCAAGGTCGTCAGCATATGCAATAAATTGGTGTTTATTATGAAAGAGTGTTCCAGCAGATTGTACTTCACTTTCTCTTATTATCACCTCTAAGATCAGGTTGAACAAAACTGTAGAAAGTGGATCTCCTTGTCTTAAACCTTTTTGAACTTTAAATCGATTAGAAAAATTCCCTTCTAGTAAAATTCTATTCTGTGAATTACGTAAAGTCATTTCTATCAGGGTGATGAGTTTTTCAGGTATTCGCAGCTTGTTCAGTGCTTCATATAGTTTCTCTCTCTTAATTGAGTCATACGCCTGCTTAAAATCAATAAAGAGGATGTATAACGGCAGGTTTCTTTCGTAGCTGTTATCTTGTATTGTTTTCAGCGTGAAGATTTGATCGATTGTTGATCTCCCAGCCCTGAATCCTCCTTGAAACTCCCCTACTTCTTCATTTGCGTATTTATTTAATCTATTACGTATGATTTTGGCTAAAACTTTATATGCTACGTCTTGCAGGGCTATCCCCCTATAATTCTCGCATTTTGTTTTATCACCTTTTTTCAAGAAAGGACAAATAACTGCACTGCTCCATCTTTCTGGCATTTCCTCTTCTCTCCATATTCTTAGTATAAGTTGATATAGCTGTTTATGTAGTCTTTTTCCCCCTTGCTTCAAAATCTCGGCTGGGATTCCATTTTCTCCTGCGCTTCTATTATTCTTAAGATCTTTTATTTTTATTTATTGAAGCGGTTCTTGAAGCGATGATTTCAATCTTCCAGTAACTGGTAAAGCTCGTACTTCCATCAATTGCCAGTTGAAGGTACTGGGTGGTGTAAAGGTCCCGAGTGGTGTAGCTTAAACAAGCATCCACGTTTGATCAGTAGACTTAAGCAACACTCTTTCTAGTCAGAATTTGGATGGGAATTCCATGGCTGCTTCTCTAGGTGCCTCGTGATACGGCTGTCACGGAAATAGTTGGTCCCGGATGTCATAATAACATCATGACAGTCGTTAGTGGAATTGGAAGTCCCCATAAAATGTACAGCGACGCCTATAATTGGCCTAACTGCTGTTGGCTGAGTACCAAAATAAAATAAAATATCAATGCATAAGTTTTGGTAGTTATTGATCTTTCCTGCCTCAATTTTTTTGGAGATTACTACTGAGGGGACATGCGAAATCCACTATCAAAGTTCTTTTCTGTTTCTTATTTACGAGCACAATGTCTGGGCGGTTGTGATCTACAGTCCTATCAGTTAGAATTGACCTGTCCCAATATATTATTATTATTATTATTATGTTAGATTTTTGTGTTCCTCCTGGTGTTACTTTTTAAAAATTGACCATAAATAAGCAAATCATTTCTTCTAGCTGTAATAAGTAAGGGATAGTTAATCCAACCAAAAATTGTCACATAAACAATATAAGAACAAAGTTGACTATTCAACAGAAAACGATGACGGACAAAAAGTATTGCGTTAAAGATAATTTTTGTACAGAAACGACATAAAAACGTAGATTTCAGACATATTTAATTCAAGACAAATGAATTTTTATTGATAAAATCCATATAATTCTAAGAAAAATTTCCATGTAACAATTGTTTTGTTGATTTGTAAGCATCAGTAACTAAAGGTAACAGCTAATTTCTAAGGAGGTGTTCACAGTATTATGTTTTACTAAAAGTTAAAACCAAAGGAATTTGATTTGTTGATTAAAAATAATAATCAACATAGCAACCAGATTAATGCATTGCAATTATGTCGATGTGACTACTCACATTTTTTATTTACCTGACTAATAAATCAATGTGTTTGCCCCTACTTGCGGTTGATTTAGTTGTGTTATTCAGATAACTCGTATTGCATTCTTTAAATTATCACAGTAACCCGAGATAAGAGTCGGATTAACGCAGTTAAATCTAGCACATGCTCAAAATTCAACATAAAAATTATTTAAAAACCTGAAATTAAGTTTTTATTAAGTACCAAGTTATTATATTACAGTGAGATCATAGCAAGTATTAGTAACCTATGGCGTAAGCCTAGTTAACATTCAAGTAAAACCTGAAACACAACAATATATCTGACCGGAGCGCCAGTGTAGCTCAGTGGGAAGAGCATTGGACTGCGGTGCGGAAGTCTGGAGTTCAAATCCCAGAATCGATGCCTGGCACACAGCCTACCCAGCTGCTTTAAATAATTTGAGACCTGCGTTCGAAAGAACAAGGGGTAATAATGCGGTTGTATAATGCGTGATGCTCACCACATCACCACGTGTCATGAATTTGACACGCGACAACTGGGTGTGAGAGCGAGGATACGGAAGCTCTGACCTTCCGCCTTGCAAGCCAAACTCCTTCATGGGGTGTTAGTGTCTCACCATTATTATTATATTTGACCGTATATTCTGTTTCGTGCCAGGTAGACATTTAATCCACATGCAAAATATCGTCTTCCCCCAACAAGTAGTCTTTGAGCTATACCGCCAATAGACGGACAGACGGACAGGCAAACGAACAGACAGACAGACAGACTCAATGAGAAAACATGTTTTTCGTCATCTAGGGACCCTGAAACGTGAAGATCTGAAGAAATGCCGGAAGGTAATTTTTTCACTCGCCTTTTAGAAGAGGGAAATAAATACACTAACGTGAGTGCACGTTGGGTGTGTAACTGCTGTACACAAATAAATCATTGTTAAGCTGTCAAAGTAATCTAGTATATTGATCCCCTCCCCCATAAAATATGCCGTTACTTCTTTAAAATGCTTTTGAAAACACCGTACCCACCCTGCTCCTTGAATCCAAACTGATTCTATTGCGCAATTGCACCTTTGTACCTCCTCAACATAAATACGAGTGAACGAGTGCAGTCATATTTAACCAAAGTTCAAAGATCTTCGGTACGCATTACGTCCAAAGCCTTCTTAGTTTCACCTGTCTTGCTTGCCTGTGTCGTGCGGCAGCGCGCGTGTGCGCTGATGAGAGGAGAGATGCCGCAGGCGTTCATTTGCTAATTTTCCTGCTCGTAAGGAGACGGAAGTCAGTTTCTGTACCTCCGCTGTTATTCTGAATTCATGAAATCCGCCAGGTCAGCTATGTAACTCGGTGCTTCCTAAAGCTGGCAGGATGCAGAAATTATTTCTCTTAATTATCTGCTTCTTTGAACTATTTGCTTGAAAAAGTGCCATATCCTCAATTATAACTTTTTGAAGCTGCTGCATTCTTGATAACAGGTATTTCAGTATTTAGTAATTGCGGTTCGGAAATGCTATACATTAGCTTTTTAGAAGATCTATCATTGTAAATTGATCGTTTTAAAAATCGACGCTTGTGTGGAAACCGCTCATATTTCAAATGTACCTTCGTAACCACGTCTCAATCACACATTGAGTCTAGGTCCGGTGACACTTGCAAAATCTTGAATTTTTAATTCCTATCTAAATAGGAAATGGTGAAATTTGCAAAGATTTTTAACTTGTTTCGAAGCAGAGTTCTTATATGTATTTTCAATACATAACATAATCTATGTTGATCCCATAGACACCCCTTATAATAAATGTGTCTGTCTTAAATGAAATTAACGAATGATTCACATTGTCACAAATCATAGATGTAATCGTAATGATAGTAAAATGATTATTTGAGACTACAACGATAAAGTTCAAAAAATAATTGTCTTAAGACCTAGCCTACACGAAGAGAGAAATAAAAACGACGAGAGGACAATAGAATTTGCAGCGGCAAGTAACCTAGTAGTTAGCACAATTTTTCAGCACTAAGACATACATAACTACAAGTGGATCAGAATTAGATCCCTTTCTGGTCAGAATAAAAGTAAGAGAAATTATTAATAAATCCAAAGCCAAACCCGAATGCAAAACAATAAAATATAAAGTGGAACTACTTAAACATAAAGATATATTGAGAAGGTATAGGGAAGAGCTTCAAGAAGACAGAAAATAAAAGGGAAAGGCAAGTGGAAAATATAACAAATGCGGCAGAACATACAGCAAAATATAGGTACAGAATATAATATATAGAATTCAGCTACAAGAGAAATACTGGAGGTGAACAATATACCAAAAAGAATTGACTGGTACAATGACGAATAGAAAGAAGAACAATAAGAAATAAAGCAGATGAAAAACTGCAAGGCCTACCAGACCAAAAGAGAAATAATCTAACCGATTAAGGGGAGAAGCCAAGAACATTTGTAAGCAAAAGAAAAGCAGCTAGTCACGGTACATAACGCCAAAGAAGTAAGAGATCTACAGAAATATCATGAAAACTAATAATGAATACCAACCCAGGAAAATGATGTGCAAAAGATGCTACCGCTCCTGTGTATCGCATGCAAGATCCTTACTAATATTGAAGATATAGTGAGAGCAGGACTCAGCAGCAACAAGTCTGCCACTGATTAATTGTTCACTATGCGCCAACTAATGGAGAAAACCTAAAATGAAATATAACTTTATACCAGATATTCACCAGACGTACAGCTGCTACAAGGCGATGAGTTGACACCTACCCTGTTTGATATGGTGTTGGAGAAAGTAGATATAAAACGAAATGGGACCATTTTAACCAAAGAGAGTCAACTAATCTCATATACGGATGATGTGAATGTAGTGGAAAGAACACTACCTGCTGTAAAACAAATTAGGAAATTAGCTAGAGATTTTAGAAAATAAAATTTATCCAGCTAGGATGTAAGCTTAACGACACTGACGAGTGCGTACAAGAAATAAGAGGCAGAATAATAAAAGGTAATAAAGCTTACTATGCTTTGCAAGAAGCATCAAATAGCGGAGCATACAAATAGAAATAAAGATTATAGCTTACAAAGTCCTGATAAGGCCAGTAGTCACGTGTGGGAGTAAAATCTGGACGGTCACAAGGCACGGAAAAGAAATGCTGCTAGTTTTCTAGAGAAAGATACTAAGACGAATTTATGAGCTTATAAAACAAAATGCTGGGTGGTGAATTAGGTTTATTCATGAGCCTCAGGAACCAGATCTGGCTACAGTGGTAAACGACTTAGATGGGCTGCTCATGTGGAAAAAATGCGGAACAGCCGCATACCTAGAAAACTATGGAAAGGAAACCTAGTTGGCAACAGAGCCAAGGAAAGGCGAGAAGGATGCTGAATAACTATTGCAGGTACTGGAAAGTTGCGGTAGCAGACAGAGATGAGTAGATGTGCAATAATGAACCGTAGAACACCGGGAAGAAGTAGAAATCTTTATTGATTATTTAAATCAGTTCCGGTATTAAAATAAAAATAAACAATCGTTCTACAGTGGCACAGAACCCTCTAACATTGTGGCAGTAAAGTTTGCGCTAGTACCATTATATAGCGCTGCGGGAAGCAAGCCCGATAAGAAGGAAGTATTCATAATTATGTACGAATGAGATAGAACGATTATATTCTTCTTCTTCTTTAGCCGCCTGTCGACCATTTTTGAACATAGACCTCCCTAATTCGTGTCAACGTTTGCGATTTTGAGTAGTTCCACAAGTTCTTTTGCCTAGATACGGCCTCTGTTGAGGTAGTACTGTATTCCATCTTGCCTTGCGTTGTGACCTGCAAATCTCCACTTTAATTTTGCTAGGGTATCAACCATAAACTTTACTTCAGAACACAGATCTCTCCATTGACAGAGAAAATATTTTAGTGTTTCTAATTAGACTGAATCGGACCAGCTGAACACATAAATTCACAAAAAGAAAACAAAATTGCAGTCGGTAAGATTCGAAACTACGTTGCCTTAGTGAATATGATTTCTTGTCGGACGCCTTAACCACTAGGTCATGAAGGCTACCTAAAACGGAGGCTTAATAAGTTGTAATATGACGAGAAGGTGACGATGTAAGAAAGTAATCCCGATACATAAACCTTTCGATTAGAGATTATAGAGCACTGTCCAATATCACACCATTGAATATTTCGGCAGAAAGGAAGTATACATTTTTATATGATATCAATCACATCATACCCTAGATGAAAAATATCACCTTAAATGTCAAGTCGTAGTAGGATAGTTATCGCCCCATACTTATAATATCATCTGATCAAATAAATATCAGATTAAAATAGGCCTTGTAAAATCAAAACATTTGATCAGTTACGAAGCTTAAAATTTGATATCACTCAGAGATTTATGTGTAATTGGTGAGGAAAGTAGTTATCATTGCAATTTTCATTTTCAGGTTAAGTTAAACTGAAACTATTTTATAAAATTACAAAGAGTTCAGTAAAACTCCTAATTACTGTATTAATTAAATAGAATCATAGATTTTAGTACATAGCTGATAACAAATGTTGAACATGGTGACCACCTTCTTTCACACTTATTCGAAGCATTTCGGTTCATATAAACATTAATTTATGGCGAATTATTTCATCCCTGGGCATTCAAAACAGTTCGTTTTCTAAATTCTAGGGTTTGCAATATAGTGGTTCTAGGTACCGTCCAGACGTTAGATCATTAAAATGTTGATACGTAAATATTGGCTCTTCAAAATACTATTCTAATAATGCCATTCTGATGAAAAAATCGCTCTTGTAGACTATGTTCGT
This sequence comes from Agriotes lineatus, assembly GCA_940337035.1. Taxonomy (NCBI): domain Eukaryota; kingdom Metazoa; phylum Arthropoda; class Insecta; order Coleoptera; family Elateridae; genus Agriotes; species Agriotes lineatus. Next base: position 52,748,091 of record OW679194.1, on the reverse strand, counting down.
GTCGTGAATTAATAAATGAGTGGACAGTTTTTTCTCAGCAACGATGCCCCATGAGTGAGCTAATAAAAAAATTGGCCCGATTAACTTTCAACCACTGAAACCTAACTATACAACTTTATCAGGCTGAAACTGAGCCTCTCGATAAATATATGTTTTAACGGAATTTCGCATTCATATATTTTGAATACTATAACCCCGAAGTCTAACCTAAGCTTCGCCAGAGAAGAGGGTTTTATTTAGGGCGTCCTTGCCGTTAATATTTGCAAGAAATCAAGAGGAAATTCCACTGGCTTTTCGTATTCAACGAGTTCTTGTATAGCAGTTACACGATACGCATGCATATGCAGACTCTGTTTTAATATGCTACATGTTACCTAGGACAATTGTACCTGCTTTAGTAAAGTACAAATTGATACGGTAGGTTCATTTATAATAAAATTTCGAAAATTGTCAATATTTTCAGCAGTTTTCACTTTCGGTCGACAGCTATCTTTTTCCTATTGCTCGCCCTATTGCTCTAAATATCTGTGCCGAATTGTTCAAACCGCTTCCACTCCACTGCTGCTTGGATATTTAGCCTGAAGTATGGAATTAAAAGCTTCCTCTCACCATTATCACATTAATATGTACAAAGTACGGTTCTACAATGTAAGATTTTTGTAGATTGTTATATATTTGTTAAAAATGTAAAAATATCTTCCCATATTCAGTAATATTTCGATTATTAGGACTTCTTTCTTAATTATAATAGGCATAAGTCTAGATAGTGAATTCATAATTCACTGCCTTCGGCCAAACACAGAACCAGAAATGAATATTTCACTGTTGTTTTGGCCCAATCGACGAAGGTCTATTTCAAATCGCCCACAACCACCCACGATGTCCTACGGTCTGCGACGGTGTGATGCGCTGAACTGCAGAGGTAACAGTTGAATCGAGGGGTGATAAGCTGTGCCTTCGTTTTGTTTGTTTACGTTTTTAATGTACGTTGCATAATTGCGGCTACTTAGTGAAGTGTCGGCCGGTTTCTGCCTTTGTTGTTAAAAAAAGATGTTAAAACATCAAACTAAAACGGATACTGACAGCGATGAAGAAAACTGTACCCCGCCAGAAATATTGAAAGCGGCGAAAGCCAACACTTCGACCAATAGTTAGTTCTATAGGTTCTCCTTGTCACAATTTAGCTAAATATTTACTTAAAATACTGACTCCTGTATCAGGAAACACAGACACATATATAAAGAACACGCCACATTTCCTTGAAAAACTTAAAGAAGCAAACATAAACACACAACACTTAATGGTTAGTTTTGATGTAGTTAGTCTCTTTACTAATGTTCCAGTAGACAAAACACTCAACATCATTAAATATAGGCTACAAAACGATAACACATTACATACACGAACAACATTAAACATTGATACCATAATGAAACTTTTAACACTATGCATTAGAACGACATACTTTCAACTAAACAATGAATTTTACCAACAATATTTCGGGATGGCAATGGGTTCTCCTTTATCTCCTATTGTTAGTAACATTTTTATGGAAGACTTTGAACAACAACATGTCTATACATATACCAACAAACCAATAGTTTGGTGGAGGTATGTCGATGATGTTTTTGCAATTTGGCCTCATGATATAGAGGAGTTGGACAAATTTCTTGAACATATTAACAGCAAAGAAACCTCCATCAAATTCACATTAGAAACAGAGCAAAACAATCAGTTACCTTTTCTTGATACACTAATCACACGAACAATAAATACTTTTGAAACATCAGTATACCTTAAAAAACCAACACTAATAGGTACTTACATTTTAACTCCAACCATCACAAAAATATAAAGACAGGTTTTGTAAAAAGTTTTTACGACAGAGCCAAAGTTGTTTGCACTAATGAAATTTTCAGAAAAGAGAAAGAATTTATTATTAATGTTTTACAAGATAATGGCTATCCAGAGACTCTTGTTCGGAACATTTTCAATACACAAAACCATGCCACACACATACAATGAAATGACACTCAAAAGTATAATACTCTAACTATACCTTATATTCCAGGCATATCTGACAAAATTAGACCAATTGGAAATAGATTTAATGTTAGGACGGTACTCAAAACGATGAATACATTGCGGTCAGTTCTTACAAAAACTAAACCGTTCAATGAAGAACAACATTCAAAGAATTGTATATATAGTATTCCCTGTGAATGCGGTAAATATTATATCGGTGAAACATCCAGACCTTTAGCAGTTAGAGTTAAAGAACATACAAATATGATGAAAACCTATCAATTCAATAAATCTAAGTTGGCACAACATGCTTGGGATAACAATCACAAAATAAACTGGCATAATACAAAGATCTTGTCTAAAGAATCGATGTCAACTAAACGTAAAATTAAGGAGACGGCATATATTTTTCTTAACGAAGAAAAATGCGTGTCGTCTTTCTCAATATTTTTAGACAATAGTTGGCTATCGATTCTTAAAGATCAGATCAAGTAGGTGTTGTTAATCAACAAACGTCAGTGTCAAGCAATTCATTGGAGGTTAGTGGTTTTTCAATCTCCGTGAAAAAAACTAAGTTTCTTGTCCCTTTTTAATTGTTATTTGTTGATAACGAGTTCAGATTGTCCCTCTAAACGTTCGTTATTTACGTTATTTAATAATTTTAGTTTGCAGAGTGGCGAAATACCCAAAAAAGAATATGAATTATAGATTCACGCCACAAAGAAGTTTCAGAGATTATACTATTATACTATACGATTATACAGGGTGGTGAGTTGCACAAGCAGTATGATGACTTCATTGTTCAATTTCGAATGTTAAATTACTTTGTACTAGCAGAAAATGGAAAATTTTAAACAATATGTTGTGTGTATACAGTATTTCTCTCAACAGAAAAGTTATGTAATCCTTGGCTCTAAAATAATTAGGAACGCCAATAATTTAACATTATAAATTCAAACTAAAATTCCTACTGCGTCACCCAAATGTATATGTAGTTGTAAAATTACAAATATAAGTTATTTATGTATAAACAAAATAATGCAGACACCGTTTATTCGCCCTTTTCCATTCTTGTTTCGAATCAATTCAAAATGTCCCATGTCGTTGGAAATAAAGTACGATATTTCAAAATCTAAAAATTTATTTTTTCTAAATTCAGTTTCGTTAAAATGTGCACGTCATCGTCAACTACCTCCATTAGCTTTCTTGGCCTTTTTAGACCAACACTAATAAGTAAAAATAAAAAATGACTATCGCATCTAAATATTGGCTAATATATTCAGTTACTCATCATTACTGCAATTTGACAAAATGAATAATTGATCAGTTGTAGCAATTAATGATGATAGGTACTACCAGTTTCGTTAAATGTTATTGTATCCATTTTCCATTATAGGACTGATTTAATTTTTGTATCTTGGTTTGGTTCGTGATACTTCAAAGTCTCGCCCACATACTAAAATAAGAGCAATTCATTACCATGAATTAATTTTCTCGTGATTTTACCTCTAATGGATAATTAATAATATAATAATATCTATACGATTTAGTTGTATACAAGGTGGCAATGATTATATGTTGTTTATTTACGAATTCATTTCGATAAGATTCGATACGTTACTAGACATAATTTTTTATTAATGAATAGTTGTAGTTAAAATGGTGGACTTTCAATTTTACAACAAATGCCTCTAACTTTGATTTTTTAAATAGATTACTGGTATATTTTATGCTTTTGGAATCTACGACTCAAATTAAATACAAATTCTTGCTAAATTTCAATTTTTTTCAGATTTTACTTTTTCATACCTTATTATCTGCCACATAAGATCGTGACTTGGGAAAATATGTTTTAATGTACTCTAGTAACTCATAATAGTAGCTATTTTATCAATTAGATCACTAACAAACTTTTAATGGCCGAATAAATATTGCTAAACGTGTTTTTTACATCCTTTTACAATAAAGGAAGTATTGGATTCACCCCAAAAATTTGAAATTGAGTTTTCAACAGAAATTCATGTTTTAGAGTCCCCTGAGCCCAAAAAACATATTTTTGTTCATTGGTTTGCCTGTCTGTGTGTGAACAGAATATCTCAAAAACGAAAAGAGGTATGCCGTTGAAACTTCATATATAAGTTTTGTGCACTATCTAGATGCAACAGCAAGCTTTTGAAGAAAATCGCGTAACCGGAAGTATGGTGTTCACTCTTGTCAGCTTATTTCGATTTTTTTCAAAACCGGCTCTAACATTTTTAATGTGTATTGATGTGAGATAGGTGATTTTCAAGTTGAATGCCTCTAAAATGGGTTTCTTTTGTTTGTCTATTATTAACTCCTATTTTAAATAGAACACCCGGTATATTATTATGTTTGAATTCGGTTTAAAATTTTAGAGAATTTGTAATTCTTAAAAAAAATTGACAGAGGCAAACATTTTTATTTAATTATAAGATCACTGTAAAAGGATGTTGTGTGGGTGTATCACACCAAATTTTTAAGAAAAAATCACTATTTTGAAATGGCATCTACTAAAGGCATCTTGCCATTAGATAGTAAATGTAATTGCCAATCTAACGATATGCATCATGCACTACTTTTCATTATTTCCAACTGAAAAAGATTTAATTATTATTAATCATTGCAACTGGTTTGGTAGTTCCTTATAGAAATGTCCTGGAAAGTTTCAGACATTTGAGAGAAAAATTGTAAACATAACTATTGATCTAAATGTATTCAAAATGGAATAAAGCAAATTCTGTCAATATTTCTATACAAACACAAAATTAGATTCAGCTAACCAAAATATATCATCAGCATAGTGTTCCATTAAATTGAAAAAAAAAATCGAAGCAGTAGGTAGTTACATTTATATGCAGTCAATATTCCGTTTCTAGTAATACTGACATATAATTATAGATATCAACGCCAGGTGTAATTAACATAGTATCGAAGTGAAATACATTTTACAGATATTTAAAGAGCTATTAATTTAGTTTAATAATTAAGATTGGCATTTGCAATTTTAGTTATATTAACATAAAGTGAGATGTACAAATACTACTTTAATTAAAATATTCTAAAAGTATTTCAACAAGAAAATGACAATCAAATAAGTTTTTTTTTAATCGGCAGTGCAGAAATTCGAAATCGTCATTACAATACGAGGAATCGGCAGTGAAGTAATCCATTGTTTTACGACTTTTTTTAGGCGGCAGGGCGATAGCTAAACGTGAACCGACGTCAAGATAACCTACAAAAGTTGGTTAAAGTGTTGAAATTTCGCGATGTCTTGATTTAAAAAAACATATTGTACCCCTCGGCACTGAAGTTTCTTTTTATCCCTCCTGATAATTATTTGCCTTGGCCCTACAGGTCTCGCAAAATAAATCCACATTCGTGATAAAAAGCAAAACTTCAGTGCCTTGGTATATAAACTACTATTTATGGACATCATATTTGATGTGGTGCAGTACTAGTGACAAATCTGTACTTTCTATCTTTCACTGGTAAAAGGCTATGCAAACATAATATCGGAATTAGGAAAAAAGCACTGAAGTTTAACTACAACTATTGTAGGTTATGTTGTCGTCGGCTGAAGTTTACCTGTCGCCCGGCCGCATACAAAAAATCGCAAATCAATGGATTACTTCACTACCGATTTCTCGTATTTTAATGACGATTTCGGCGTTATTCACTGCCGATTAAAAAAAACATTGTTTTAGTTATCTTGTATGTTTTCATGTGTCTGATTTGTGGTATCAATTGCGATGTTAAAAACTAGAACGAAAAAAAAAAACAATTACCGTGCTAAGATACCACGAAACTTTAAGAAAAACAAACTAAATATGAGCCAAGATAAATTTTGGATAGCTATTAATGATTAAGAATGGTGGACAGAGGAAACGAACAAAGAGGTCGAAGGTTAGCACAGAGAAGGAAAAAAGTACAGAAATTGATTACCTTAGAATAAAAGAAAGTAAGAAGAGAAGAAGACTAAAATACAGACGAAATTAACTGAACTATAGTAAGAATTGAATTTGTGAATCTGTTACTTGTGAGTAGTGTCGTTACTGAGACGATAAAATCTGTCTCGATTTTATCTTGCTTTCCACCAAGGCAGTGAAATTCAGCAAAACTGGAACTTAATAATGAATTTAAACGTAGCTGGATACTAATCAAAGTGAGATAACTTAAATTTGTATCAAAGACTGTCTGCAATTATAAGAAATGTACCGTGTAATGGTAAGCAAATTTAGACAACTACTTATTAGAAAATATATAGATCAATATATTTTGATAAATTGCCTTTAATTAATATACTATTTAGCTATAAGAACTTTAAACTGTTAATTAACGCTTTTAATTGCCTGGAAGCCTTAAAACGAAAAAGGATCTCAGCACACATGCCATCATTAGCAGTTTTTTCAGTTTCCTGTAGAAAATTAGCAGGTGAATTTGGAAACAATAAAACATTCTATTCATTCTCGTAAAATGGACAATTTCACCGACGAAATTAACAGCACCGTTATTCTGGGCGTTTTAATTGAGGAACTAAAATTCTGTCATCCGTATCCTGAAAAGACGGCGAAGTAGAAAATTGGTTCTACAGTGAACTGAAAATCGCAGTCGCTAGTGAGAAATTTGATGAGGAAGAAAATAGAATTAGTTAATTAAATAAATCCCTGAGGTGAATGGCTAACAAAATAATTCAACATGTTTCAGAATTTTTTACGAGTAGCGGCTAGCACAGCTTTTACAATTTTCAATAAGTTTTCAGATTGTGAATCCGTATAATTTAAGTCAGTACTCCGAAGCTCTAAAATTAGAAAAAAGTATTTTTAAAAATAGTACTTCTTGTAAGGATTATAACTAAAAGATCACGCAATCTCACGAATTTCATTCAAGGTGTGGTAATTCTGTGTGTGTTCATAGCACTCTAGTGATGAAAAATGTTTTTCAGATGGCTTTATATCATTTGAACATATTTGCAATGGTTCTTCCTAATAAAAATATAAATAGTGGTTTTTCAGTTATATGTTTATATTTCACCTTTAATTTATAGTGCTCGCAATATAACTACATTTATTATTCTTAAAGCTTAACTTAGTCAATATATATAATACAGAGTGATTGAGGAGGATCTGCCAAACTTTAACAGCATGTTCCTCCAACGATTTTAAACAATAAACGGTATATGAACATAGGACCGATTCGAAAGAATAAAGAAGTTCTAGCCTACTAAAGAAAAATTCATGGATGTAGAAAATAACCGTTTTTACTTAAAACATAATAACAATTCTAGTGAGATAATTTTATTAAAACTACATTAACTGTTTAAAAGGGCCACCTTCGTTTTCAATACACCGTTGAGCCCATCGTACTAGAGAATTAGTCGAATTTCGCAGTACTTGAGGTCTAACCCGGATGTAAGCGGCAGCATTAAAAATTCGCATTATTAATTATAAACTACACACCTGTGCACACGCGTCAGACTTACTAGGTGACAGATAATTCACGTTGTTTACTAAACAAAAACGCACACAAATTATGCCATAGCCGACTAGATAAACTGCGCGGAGGAGATTTATAACAGCTATGCAATTTCTTTTGCTACGCTAGAACTTTTTAATTTTTTCGAATCGGCCCTATGTTCATATACCTTTTTTTGTTTAAAATCGTCAGAGGAACATACTGTTAAAGTTTGGCAGATTCCTCCTGAATCACCCTGTATATATGAAATAATAGCCCATAAGATCATTAAAATTATTAAGCTTCCAATTCCTTTACATTTCTATTCTTTCTATTCTTATACGTTGTTGCAACTGAACTGTAGATCAATGTTTAATAATTACTACGTTTAATGTGAAATAACGTAGTTGTGATGTGGTAGTTATAGATGAATTGACTTTTGAGGAATTTTAAACAATAAGCCTTAAATCAATCCGTTAATTGATCATACGCTCACTCGCACAATTAATGAACTACTAGTTTATTCAAAAAATCTATTAGAATCACTTACTCATGCCACCCACCGCACTACTTCGAATAATATTTATGCAAATTAGAGTTTTATTCGCGCACACGTAGCAGATCCAAAATAGGTTCGGCCAATCACAAGACAAATTCTTCCAGAAGACCTTCCTCGGTCACCGCCAGGTTCAATCAAACCAGTACCTAAATGATGAAAAAGTTGTAGTAAAATCAAAACTAAGTTTTAATTTTCTTTTAATTTCAACAAAACATGTCTATTTTAAACCGGTTCATTAGCCAAACAGGCTTAATTAATAATCCGCGAGTTCGACTCTTTCCTATAAATTCAAACCTGCTTGTTGAGGATGTTGTTTGAAGCGTTTCCTTTTGGTTTATGGCTTGAAACTAAACCGCCGAATTCCTTTCTATTATAGTTAATAGATTAATGGCATTTGAAGTTACAGGATTTTTACTATTACTTCCTACGTCGCTGTACGAGGGGGCGGAAGAGGTTTTGTTAGTTCGTTTCTACAAGTCGAAACGTAAACGATGATCAAAGCAGACTCCTAAGTGGATTAGTTATTTCAGAAATACGAGACCGCAAAGGCATTTATAAGATCGAAACTTTTAATCTAGCAATAGCCTACTACAATTAAACTAATATTTAAAATTGCCAAAGACGTCTGTACGTTCGAATACTACTTTTCTTAATGGTTGCCATATTTGACAAACTACAATACGCTTCTTAGTTGCATTCAATACTAAACTAGATTTTACCGCAGATGCTGTTTTTTTCTACTCTAGCCAAACGAGCTAAAAGCTAACGAAGACGGAGCAGAGAAATTAAAATTTCCGCCAACTGCCAGAGGCTACTTCGTGGGATACGCTTATAAAAGCGGAATCAAATGCTAAATTGCCCCGTTTTAGTCAAAAACTGAACTCGGGTTGCCACTACAAATTAATGATTTAAGCAGTAAAATTAATTAAACGTTCTATCGCCGCTTTGTAAAGATCAAAGGTGCTCGACTCCAGTCTCAAAATCTACCGCGGTGGATTAAATGAAACTTATAAGCGTAAACGAATTACCAGTTTTCACCATGGGTATATTTAATTGACAAGTTTGGTAAGAATTTTATTAAAACGAGCATATTAACAACTTAATATCTTAAGGTTATTAAGAAAATGTATATAAATTCGTAGATCAGTTTGAACTAGACATTCACATTTTCTGCAAAATAATTTTTTTGTATTGATCACGGAGGATAAGTATTTCGACTAATTTTCAAAATTCAAGTTACTGTAACACTAAGTAACCTCACTGACGTTTAACTGTAGCTCGAATGCATTTTTTAAGACTACTGTTTTGGCAACAAGTACCCTGCTTTGATTTAATATAACACATAAACCAGTGAGCTTCTAATACTAATTTTATGTTCTAATGCAATCGAAGGTAATATCATTTGAAGAAAAACAAGAAGGTCTTGAGTGAAAGAGGACACAAAATTACATTTGAATCCTACAACAAACGAGATATATAAATATTGTACTTAGTATACGTAGTACCTATTTTACAGTTGGTCTAATGCCTGTTCCAAAACTGCATTTCACACGATTATATACTGTCAAAATTTACGAGAACGAATTAAAATGTTTTGAAGAAAATAATTTTTAAAATTAAATTAGTTCAAAGAATCACTAGTTGTCATAATAATATCAACAATGAATTTCAAGGATTATTAGTTACAAGTGTTGAATAATACATGACTATTTTTTTAAAGCGGTTACATCTTCAAATAACAATTTTCAGTATTTTTGCGAGTGTTCCAAAAACGTTCTAGATTCCAGAATATGAATTTTTTCATTTCTACGTTTTCATGGTTTTCGTTCTATTGCAATGATTAAACTTTCAACGTGTATTCAACTATTTGTTTTAAAAAATGTATAAACATTTACTAAGATAAGTATAAAAGGAGGGATAACATTTAAGTCTACTTTAAATTCGATATCGATATTGAACATAAAGGAATAGATTATTATCATTGAATGTTTCGGGACCCATGGTTTTAACTTTCGAACCTCGATCTTCTTACTCTAAATGAGACAAGACACACTTTAGAATTTTTACATTTGTCAAGTAATGATTCATATGAAATAAGTGTTGCCCGTCTGAAATTAATAGGTAATTCAGTATTGAGAATTTAGTTCAGAAACATTGCAGAAATCACGATTTTTACTTCTTTTTACAATAAAGGAAGTATTGGATTCACCCCAAAAATACGAAATTGAGTTTTCAACAGATCTTCACGTTTTAGAGTCCCCTGAACCCAAAAAACATTTTTTTTTCGTCTGTCTGTGTGTCTGTCTATGTGTGTCTGTGTGTCTGTTGGGTGCCTGTGAACAGAATATCTCAAAAACGAAAAGAGGTATGGCGTTGAAACTTCATATATAAGTTTTGTGTGCTATGTAGATGCGACAGCAAGCTTTTTAAAAAATCGCATAACCGGAAGTACTTGTTTACTCTTGTGATTTTTCAGTTTTTTCGATTTTTTCAAAAACGGCTCGAAAGATTTTCTTCAAACTTCACATTTTTATTACATTTTGAATGTGCATTGATGTGAGATAGGTGATTTTCCAGTTGCATACTTCTAAAATGGGTTTCTTTTGTTTTCTTTCTATTTTTCTTTATTAACTACTATATTAAGTAGAACACCCGGTATATCATTACATTTTTGAATTCAGCTTGAAATTCTAGAGAAAATTTATCTCTTCAACTAACGCTCTATTTTGTACAGTTTTGAAGAATTTGTAATTTTTGAAAATTTTTGACAAATGCTTAAAAATTTAAAATCAAATTTTTGGCTAATTATAAGATCACTGTAAAAGGAAGCTGTGTGCGTGTATCACACTAGATTTTTTATTTATATTTGCTCCAAAACGCCATCTTTAACCAAACACACATGCCTGCTAAAGCTTAGAAGCAAAGACAAAAAGAAATACGAGTAAAAGAAAAAGAAACTTGATTTCCTTCCGTACGTAGAATATTTTAATAACGAAACACGAGACTGCAAGACCGTTTTTGTAGTTTCGAAAGATAATGTAAGTAATGCTCCTCATGTAACGATTGACAGTTCGACAGCATGTGATATATTACTGCAGTTTATTTTCCTTGTGCTGCCCTAAATGCTGAATTTTGATGTGTATGTCTAGCATTTTACAGTGCAGGAATAATAGATTTCAGAAGTGTAACTAGCAAAGTTTTTTACACTAAATCCTAACAAACTTACAAAAAACCTAGAAAAAGACAAAAGTTAGACTACGAAAACTTACACAATTTGGTTGCCTCCAGAAAGGATAGGAAATAGTTTGTTTTTGTCAAATATAGCTTATTCATGTGGAACACACAATATTTCTAGAAGCGAATCTTTACGACAAAAAGTAGAAAATTTTAAATCATCAAAAAGTAGAGTATTATTTTATTTATTATAAGACAGAAAATACAAGACAAATTTACGACATCGCCATAAATGCCTGCATTTTTTTGTACTAAAAACGTGAAAAGACAGGAAATGAGACCATTTGTTATCTTTCAGTTTGTAATTTACTGTCATTTTTGTTACTACAGTTTTATTGTCCGTAATATGTATAGATGGCATGACAAGATTTCAGATAAACTCTCGTATCTACTTTTTATATTTTAATTTAAAATAATAGATATTTTATGGCAGTTTCATGTGCACAAGTGAGTAAAGCCATACAATAAATTCGTTACAGTTTAACAATTTTAAAATAGCTGTTTCCTTTAAATATTCTATTAGATAGCATGAGTTAGTATACATATTCTTCACTCGTATGTTACAAAGGTCCTAGACGATTCTGAAAATCGAAACAAGCATTTCCGTTCTGTACCCACTTAAAAAAATAAAACAGACAATTGAACTTCTAGAAATGTATCAAAAATTAGCAGAGCTAATATAAAAACAGGATCGTAAAAAAGTGTACTAAATATTACATAAAAAATAATAGAACAAGTGTAATGTTTCCAATAGCTTCTAAAAGAGTTTAAAGGAAAATATAAAATAATTTTAATATAAAATATAAAAATACGAGCTGTAGCCCGCGATGTATGCCGCATTTAAAAAACGCGGAACGAATTTACTAACATTTGTGTGTGTCACACACAAAAAGTTCACAGTTGTCAAACACAAGTGCCATGTCAACCGAAGCACCCAAGACTCGATTTGTAAGAATGTATTTAGACGGAGCGTGTGAGCTACCGTGGGACCCATTCAGTAAGGCAGTAATAAACCCTCCTTATTATTATTTCAAATGTACTTGTGTTTGTAGTTTTAAGAAACACAACCAATAGACATAATAAGTAATTATTTGCTGTGATAATATTTCTATTAAAAGTAATGGAAAGTTTGTTTACAAAAACTAAAAAATAGTAAACCGTTAAATGAAGCCTTAATTATTTTTCCGGTTTAACACGGCATGTAGTGTTGTGCATTATTTAAGAGGTATAATCATATGGACAAATTTCTAGAAAAAGAAGTTGACAACCTGGGTGGTTAAGTTGACCAAGGACCTAACTTAGAATCCAGATGGACATGGGTTCAAATAGGGCAATCGCCGAGATTTCTCTCGGAACTATATATATATTTAAACTTCTTAGAAAGTTAGGATTAAGTTAAATTAAAGTTTTTTAAAGTGGAGTCTGTTTGAATATAGAGGAGCATACTGTAAGTCGCATGCAACCCACTGCTTCCGTTGCACTTCCCGAGCTATATGAAGGGTCCTCATTGTTGGTCTAAATTGCCACATAGTACTTCCATTAAGCAAAGAAATAGCAATCCAAAATTGCTGTAACCCAATGTTTATTTGCAATATGTATAATCAGCTTCAAAACGTAGATCCTGCTTAAAAGAAAATATTCCTAAAAACAAAAGAGAAATGGCAAATATTGCACTGGTATAAACACCAATAAACTGATATGAGGTATACACCTATAATTTAGTCGATTTTAGTCTATTTGTAGTGGCGTCAATTTAACTGAAGGTATAATTTTTTTGAAAATGTAGTAATTGTGATACTGATTTTATCTAGGTTTTTACTAGTTTTTAATGTAAAATTGTTTATGTATCTACCCAGTTTTACTCACAAAATGAAATGCAAAGAAACTGAATAGAGAGTAAATTGCTATACGATTTTCTCGCAACTGGTACACGATTACACATCTCCCAGCCAAAAATGAGAACCGTCCGAAAACGAAGTACAGGTGCTAACATTCGCATATGAAGTTCGTTTACTTCAAATTGTGTACTAGCTGTCTATGAGAAACAGACAAAGCCTCAGTACTCTCTCGCAAATATCATTATTGCGTACAAGGGTTGTTGCCCCTACGTTAAGTAACTGAATGCGACTAAAAATCGTCGGACCTGACGGCCAATACAAAAATACTAAAAATAACTAAAATTAATTTGCTGTGAACAAGACAATTCCAACAAGTGTAAAGGTATAGCCGATTTATTCTCTAACGATTTTCTTAGAATGGCATTGCAATCCATGAGTAAAAAGCTACAATAAAAGTCCGATTCATATGCGGGAAGCGTTTTTCCAGATCTACACTTCTTTGCTGAATTCGGTGGTAAAGCTGCCTTAAAAGACTTCAGGATTGGGGTCTGCAATCTTTTCCCCAGTTGAAGGTGTAAAATCACAGGCGAGATAGGCCATCGGAGGATGTATTTTTTCAACGTAGCTTGCCGGGACACACTAACGGCTTCTGAGTCCTTTCTCTAGGTGTTTCTCGTTTTGGCATTAGAACCCCAAGACGGAAATATATTAAGCGGATAGATAAGATGCCTGCAATACCCCAATATCGTCAAGCAATTAGCAAAAGCGAAAGTAAAATCACATACTGGAGAGTGGAGGGCGGATAGGGGTAAGTTCCGTTTGAAATATTCTTAAATCCTAGCATTACTAGATATATTTCAGCGGCTACATATTCAACACAACAATGCTGATGGCAGTTTTCCGAAGACATCAATCACATACCACCAGCAGCAGATTATCACCGATCTACTGGAAATCGAGCTATCTGTCTCTCTCTCACTTCCATATACGCAATCATTCAAAAATGGACAAATAGTATTGACAACCAAACGCACATAAACGAAAAGGTGAAGACATAACCCACGCCATACCGATTACTGGAAAATAGCTTGTTGGATATTTAAGCAATTCCTACATAAATAAGTACATTTTAATTTGAGCAGAATTTACAGGTAACAATAAGACACAACCCTATAATAATTTAAAACAAACATTCGTTGCTACTATAACGATTATGCTTGGAATATTGCAACGTGTTATTTGATGTCCTTAACTAAATGCAGTTTACGGTAAGTATAACGCGATGTAGGATTCGAGGCTGCGCTTTATTAATGGTCATGGTAAATACAAGGCGCGTAGGAAATTGCCTATTTTTAAGAGAAAATTAAACACGTATCAGATAGAGCTCAGTCAATTCGAAAGAATAAACTGCATTAAAATTAAGGCGACCACCAAAGTTTCTTAGATTGTTAGGTGAATTTTTGAATATTGTATATTGTTTAATTAAATTTTACAAAGCTCATATAAGCTAGTACAATTCATATCGTTTGCATTATATTTCTCATTACTTTTTTCAACCAGACTTTCGGCTCCAATTAATAAACAAATATGTCTTGCTATTATGCTGTCCATGGTTACAAACTGAAGGCAATAATAGTTAAAACTGCACTCAACACGTTTGTTAGTCACCTGACACTATTTTCCAACACCGCATGCGTAATTTCAGACCCTGTCGTTCGCCCTCTATCCGTAAGGTAAAGGTAGATGAAGGTTCAAGATAATTTCAATTCCCCCAACTAGGGGGCGGGCTGCTAGAGGGACTTTGCGTCTCTCTTCAGATAAGAAGGGGGATTGTAGAATAGGCGGGAGAAAGGAGCGGTGGAGAATGGACGAAAGGTCAGGAAAGGTGGAGCAGTACTGCTCTGGTATTCGCCTCTGCTGACTCAGAAAAACCACCTAAAAACCTGAATCAGAGCAGACGGCCGCGGGAATCGAACTCATGACTTTCCGAATGCTAAGTGCTAGCCACTAACCTACATAGCTCGGTATCTATCCGCATTTGTATGTTTAAGTATTGTACCATTCTCGTATACGCTTCCCACAACGTCATCCTCGACACTCAGTACGTTTTCCGCCCCCAAAGAAGCATCACCAACCTTCTGCTTCAGCAACAGCAGGTCTTGCGATCGTTGTTCTCAAGAGCCGGGGTTATTCAAGGCTAGACGATTGGTGTTCGTTTGCATTTCATTACCTGCTCCGCCGACCTTCAGCTCTCGTCTAATACAAAAGTTCAGTTTTTCAGAATGCAGATAACACCGTACTCTGGGTCAAAGCCATCACCAGTGCCCGCGCTTCCAATCATCTATCCACTTCATTTCTCGAGCGCTGTCTTCAGTGTTGAATTAGAATGGTCCCTGAACTCCAAAGACTCTACGTAGAGAATGAGTGCCGTTCTTTCCAAGCTTCGAGGGAGTTTGGAAGGCTATCATTCCCGTATCCTCATCCATAGCTACAAGATCTTTGTTCGTTCCATGGTTGACTACCATTTTAAATGTTTCAGCATGCGACCCCACTCCAGTATCAAGAAGCTAAAGACAATGAAGAGGACCATCGCCAAGGAAATGCTATGTCTGAATTAGTTACACCCCTTCGCCAAGGTTTGTGATTTAGCCGACATCTCCCCATCCAGACTCGCCGATTTCCGAGGCCGACTCGTTCAACGGTTGATGCAACTAGACTAACAACACACCCTAAGAACCCGCTTTTCAGACCAAGAACCCAGGAGGATGTCTGTCACCCATGCTCTTCAATGCCTTCGTCAATAGCATCGCAACAAGATGTTCTTCGCCACCGCCAGATCACCAGCAGCCGCTACAAATAAGGTGCAGCGACAAATCAACGACGCCGTTGAATGGTACCATAGATGGCGATTCAAACTCAATGCCGGCAAGACCGAGGCGATCGCCTTCTCTAGGAATAGCCCATCACAGTCAACGGCAACAGGGTCCAATGGAGCAACTCGGTTAAGTACCTTGGGGTGACCATAGATCGGCCACTCACATTCCACAGGCACGCCCAAAAGGCAAGAAGAGCTCGGGCGCGGCTTATTCGGTTTTCTGCCGGAACTGCGAAATACATCGCGACACCAAGACGGCGATTTTTTAAACGTACGTATCAGCAAGCTGGATGACCTATATATCCAAATCGAACCGGCAGAAAATCGAAGCAATACAGAACATATGCATGAGAACAATCACCGGCGCCCCATTGTACGTCAGCAACGAGAAGTTACGACAACTCGACATGTCCTGGATTTATCAGTTATGCGTGAGACTGGCAAAGAACACGTTCCAAAAACTCAACACGACAGACCAGCTGCACCTCAGGACCATCGCTCCTCGAGAGGGGACCCAGCAACTTATAAAAAAGAGACCCAGGAGACTCCTGGATGAAAACTAAATCGCAAACCTCAATAATCTAAACAACACCACCGTCAAGCAGCCATAACTACAAAGTTCACGCTGCTCCAGGAGAGGACCTTGAGAGGGCCCAGTCCATCCACGAAGGCCAAGAACCCAAAGACGAAGAAGAAGTTTCCTCCAACCATATTCTTTGGCGACGTGCAGTACCATCTCGAGAAATTCTAGGACATCCCCGTGGACGTTCCCCTTAACCCCCGATTATCCCTTTATCTTTTCTTTTTCTTAATTACATTCAATTATTTCATTGTGTACGATTTCATTCTTACATGCAATATGTTAAGGTCTTAGTATTAGCATTTTAAATTAAGGGAATAAATACATATTTTTTATAGTTATAATTTTATCTGTGGAAGGATGCGTTTTTATGACTTGCAGGTCTATAAAGGAAGTTTTTAAAAGACCGCTACAAATAGTTACACAAAAAAGTACTGATATCAAAACGAATGTTCTTCATTTCAAGAGTTCTAGCTTCAAAGTCTTTAGGATAAAGAAATGCTCTTAACAATAACAAAATACTTAGAGCGACTCCTTGTATATTAGGGGCACTAATTATTACGGTGTATAAATACATTTCAACCTCATTTCATCTAATTGCACTAGTGTACAGGGTGTTTCCTCAAATATTGACTGCTTCTAGCGACTTTATTATTCCAGATACAAAAAAAAATCAGATAAAAATTGTAGTGTATCATCCAAACCATCCGAATTTGCTACTTAAAGAAAAAAATGAGCATCACGGGTGAACTTTTTGACTTATTGTATACCTTTTTTATGACAAATGCTAAAAATTTAAAATCAAATTTTTGGTTAATTATAAGATCACTGTAAAAGGAAGTCGTGTGCCTGTATCACACCAGATTTTTTTTTAATGGAACACCGTATATATTATGGGTTTATTGGATAGCGCTTAAAATTCTCTTTTCAAAAATATGTAGGTTGACTATAATTACTTCATATATTGTTGAAATATCCGCTATTAAAGAATCAAAATATTACTAATACTGTGATTTATTTCATATAGTAAATTAGTAATATTTTGATTCTTTACTAGGGGATATTTCAACAATGGATGAAGTAATTATAGGCAACTTATATATTTTTGAAAAGAGAATTTTAAGCGCTATCCAATACACACATAATATATACGGTTTTCCATTAAAAAAAAATCTGGTGTGATACACGCACACAACTTCCTTTTACAGTGATCTTATAATTAACCAAAAATTTGATTTGAAATTTTTAGCATTTGTAAAAAAATTTCAAAAATTACCAATTCTACAAAAACGATACAAAATAGAGCGTTAGTTGAAGAAACAAATTTTCTCTAGAATTTTAAGCTGAATTCAAAAATGTAATAATATACCGGGTGTTCTATTTAAAATAGGAGTTAATATAAAATAGAAAAGAAAACAAAAGAAACCCATTTTAAAAGTATTCAACTGGAAAATCACCTATCTCACATCAATACACATAAAAAATGTAATAAAAATGTAAAGTTTGAAAAAAATCGTTAGAGCCGTTTTTTTAAAAAATCGAAAAGAACTGAAAAATCACAACAGTAAACACCTTAATTCCGGTTATGCAATTTTCTTCAAAAGCCTCCTGTCGCATCTACATAGTACACAACACTTATATATTAACTTTCAACGCTATACCTTTTTTCGTTTTTGAGATATTCTGTTCACAGATACACAGACAGACAGACAGACACACAGACAGACAGAGAGACAGAGCAATGAAAAAAAATATGTTTTTTGGGTTCAGGGGACTCGAAAACGTAAAGATCTGTTGAAAACTCAATTTCGAATTTTTGGGGTGAATCCAATACTTCCTTTATTGTAAAAGGAAGTAAAAAAGTATATCAAAAGTCAAAAAGTTCAACCCTGATGCTCAATTGTTTCTTTAAGTAGCAAACTCGGACGGTTTGGATGATACCCTACATCTTTTATCTGAACCATTTTTTTCTATCTGGAATAAGAAAGTCGCTAGAAGCTGGTCAAAATTTGAGGAAAACACCCTTACTAATGGTTAATTTTGAGTTTTGCTTCAACAAATTATTTTTCAACGGTTTGCTGAAATGCGGTCATACGGTCATAATTTGTTTAAATAAATATTGTTAAATATTATATATTAATAAAAGATTAAAAACAGACTCATTATATTAGACAATATTTAACTTGGCCAATATTAATGCGCCTGGTGTTCACAGTTATGAGCTCCGTCGCTACCCCAACATTTCAGCTAATGCATATCGTTTACCCACATGCTAATATCTGTTGATCTGTACAACTTTGTTGAATATGTGGTTTATGCACAATGGGGTAGCCACGCATCTACCTTACATGAAAAGAGATTGACGAGACGATGTTATAATACTCCCAAGAAGACTGTACTAAGAAGACGTAACCTGCTATGATGGCTATGCATAAAAGCGGCCCCAATGCCGTCGCGGCGCTGTCGACAGCGTGTACTATCTTTGGTCATTTTCGTTCGTTTTCGCTGCCGATCGAGAGTTGGAAGCGAGCTAAATTAACCTGTAATCGCGGTTAAAAGTCAGATACACTCAGCAAATATTTGAGATTGACAGTTCACGAGTTTTGTGAATGGATAATAGTACACGACGACCGCCATATTAGTAACCTTTTAGCGGTCCGCTTCGACACGCCAGTTATTTCTCCTTAGTACAGTCTTCTTGAATGCTCCTATCAACTGGCCACCATGCTCTTCTAATACAACCTCATTTTGTTTGTAGGATGCCTCCAAAACTAAAGTATATTCAACTCCGATAGGTGCAAACGAAGAGATATGGTGAAGAATTGAAGATGTTGCAAATTCTTTACGAAATGATAATGCAATGGAAAGAAAGGAGTTTAACTGTTTACTGAGAATTCCTCGTTATATGGCGAGAAACGATGGTCACCTTAATTATTTACTGAAATTGTGTTCGTCAACTAAGCATACGTGCTAACATATCGTCCATTTTATTAGCACTTGTTTTCTCTACTTGTAACTACTAGTTAAGGAACTTTATTTTTCATTGTCTCACCAGTTTTTGTCACATACAATTTCAGACTGTCTATGAAGACCGCATCACCTTCACTC
Organism: Agriotes lineatus; assembly: GCA_940337035.1. Lineage (NCBI taxonomy): Eukaryota > Metazoa > Arthropoda > Insecta > Coleoptera > Elateridae > Agriotes > Agriotes lineatus. The sequence continues at coordinate 52,728,400 of OW679194.1, read as the reverse complement.
ACAGGAATTTGTAGTTTATTTTTTTATGCTTAACACATTTGTACGGACTGTTAAATCGTATAAGTTATAATTTTAGTTTTAATTGTTAGTCTGAATTATGTAAATTGGTTAAAGAAATTTCACAGGAGGCTCTTATTTTATAATCATACATTAACTATTTGTTCCGAATAACGCTTCTAAGCAGCATTTTATGTTATCTTCAAAATAAGGGTATTTTACTCTTTAGCCGAATTATTATATTTTGATCTACCATTTATGATGTCAGATACTTTTGGAATTTTATGAGCTCATTTAAGATTTTAGGCAAAGCAGAATTTTTTGTGAATAATACTTTAATCTCATAGAGGGATATTTAGAAAACTTCCCACATGTAGAGAACCTTATTGGACACACGATAAGTTTAGTTAAACCGATTTGTTCTGAGTAGAGCTCTATGGTAACTTTTTGTACAGGCCTTTTAGCTACACCCTAAATACTCATTAATTTCTAATAAAATATGTACCATTGAAAATGTTATAGAAAAACACCATTTGTTTATTTAAAATTTATTTGACTAATATATATTGTTATAGCCTCAATGCAATGTTATTATTTTATTTGATTTTTAATAGATAAATTTTTGTTTAGATTAATTTATGTAAAATATGCCTTCATTTAAATTATTTACTATTGAGTTTATTTCTTTTATTAATCTTTAGTATCGTCTTAATTATCAAAATTATGATACTTTATGGTTAATTGGTGGTATGAGAATGTTCTCAAATGACACTTCTATACCTGTCAAAGTCTAATTAATAATATAAAAGGTTAGCAGAACATATATTTTACAATTCATGTCATTTTAAATGTTAATGAATGGTAAGTATTTCTTTTAAATATCTTATTCGCGCACTATTGAAACTTATTAAACTTAAGCGCCCCGATCCGGCGTTCCCGTCCAGTCTAGTACATGCTGCCTGCTTAATCCGGTGTCCAAGAATGGCCAGGTACGTAACGCTCCTATTAACTATATATAACAACTGCTGTTTCTAATTGCTCCATTTGTAACTCCAACAAAAATCCAACTCTGCAACTTACTTCTCTGCAGGTTCCGTCTTACTTAAATCTTCGACGAAGAACAGTCAGCAATCCAGACTGCCACGATGAATGGAATACGGATGCAGATTCACACAGCAACTCAGGAGGATAAGGACTCCATTGCAGTTCATCCAAATCAAACGTAGGTGTAGATGTTTTTACCTCGATAGCGAATCATCCGCAGACTTCACATCACCAATCCTAAAAAATACTGTTTTGCTGATCATAGCTGTTCACTTTCTTCTTGTAATACCATTGTTTTTATTCCTTCTTCAGTAGTTCCTTTGTAACTTTATTTATAGTATAGGTTGTTTAAAACATTTACTTACTTACTTTATTTTTAATTTAATCACTTATACCTTTTTATACTATTTAAATAAGAAAATTCATGTTAATAAGTAGTTTTTGCTTTTTATTATATCTCAAATGTACATTTTTCTGAATAAAAAATTAGTTGCTATTTCTTCATTAAAATTCACCATAGTAATCTATTCCCATATTTTTTTAAAGCTAACACTCCTGGATAATTTACATTACAATTTATTTATATTAATTTAACATTTCATGTGAATTTTTTAAATATTCGTTCCGCCTAGGCCTTTCACATGTATTCAAACTAAACTATCTTATATTTTGTTCTACTCGTTATATAATTTCAATTGTGAATTGTTTTCTGACACTGCCAAATAACCATCTTTAATTCATATGTTATAACCTTTTTCTATGAATATTAAATTGCTTTACCGGATTCGGATTTGAATTCAATCTGTAATTTATTAAATAGTTTTTAAATAGCTATCCTGTTCGTTTAATATTAAATTCGCCTTTTATAAAATATATTTTTTTACATTTAGGTACTCTATCATTACATAATTAATCTTGCGGTATGATTACCTAATTGTTATAAATTAATTATTAGTCTGGAGGTACGATATCATAACATAATTTCATCTAACAATAAAACAGCATTTCATTGAATCTCCCATTAGAAATTTAACTGAGCAGACAGGGACAAATCAAGGGATTACATAACTTCAAAGTCGACTTCCCCTAATAAATTTTTGCATCCCCTGTCAAAAAATCTGAATTGAATAGACAAAAGGACAGAACCAACCGCCACAGAATAGAACTTGCCCAAAACAAACAGTCCCCTTAATTCCAATAAGGATATGGAAAGAGACATATGCGACGACACCAGCACATGTCGCAGCTGTCATGTCATACGCATGTGCAATGCCACCTGACCTTCATCAAGTGCTTTGTGCAACAAACCAAACTAAGCACCGACATCTGCCTGTAAACTGCAATCGCGCAATGAGTCCCATTCACGATACCGGCTCTGTGCCATAAACGATTCTAAAGGGAGGCGGCGAATCAAATGCAGGGCTGTTATCGATATTATTTATTATATGCAATATGTGCATTACTGGAGCCAATAATGCATTTGTTGGAAATTTATCGCGCTTGTGATGTTAAGTAAGTTAGATCCGCCACGAAATTAAATGAAACGCGCGGCCTAATGCGGCGTTATATCAAAAATGTAACCGAAATTTAATAAAACTAGCAACCGGCGTATTTTTACAATTGTTTTCCAACTTTCGCTCATAAATCAAGCGAGAAAAGCACCCGTTTTATGTTCATTTAATATCCATCCCCTAATATATAACTGCCGAAGCTGCATACATCAACGGCATCGTAAAATCATGATATAGTTGAAATTTGAGCCTCGGAACAAATGGTTTTTTAACATGTATCTCACTATTATTTTAGTGACTTTGGAGCGTTTTATTGCCGCTTCGTCTGAAGGACGTAAATATTCGTCTGCTAGGAGCGGGAGTTTTTAAGCTGGGAAGCAATATCCAGCTGTAAGTTATTAAAACTACCCTTGACCTTTGTTTAGATTTTTTTTTATATTCGTGATAAGCTCGAGAGCGGACATTTTACTAGTGATACGCAGTATCAATTGAATTTCGCATATATTTAGACCTGATGTATTTACAATAGGACAACAATATTTTCGAAAGCAAAGCCGTTAAGCACACCAATATATGGATTACTGGGGGATGCCGTAACAGGGTGCAGTTGTCGAATGCGTAGTGTTCGAAGACTGCACTACCTCCCTACTACCATAAGGGTTTTAGTATTCAATACTTTTAAAGTGGCACTTAATCATTGTCTCTATTGGAAGCTACATACAGTTATGCGAAGTAGCAATGATAATTATGGAAATGTGTAGCATATATAAAGTATTGAATTACAGTTCTATATTAATATATTACTTTATGCGTATTAAAAAATGCTTTTATCCACACATGGAGGGTCGAGAAAGAAGTAAAATCTACTCCATTGCATCGCACGCCCCTTCTTTGCTTTATGCAGGGTGAGTAAGTTATGGAATAATGATTATATTTCAAAAAATATATAATACATCTAAAAGCATAAAAACTATTACAAAACATGAAAAAATTGTTTAAAACTAAAAGAAAGGTTATACATTCTTAATTATAATAGTATATTATGATACGAGTTTTCTAAGAAGCATTTTGTAGCACGCACGGATTTAGGGTACGACGAGCGAAGCGAGGAGTGCCCTAAAGGAGTAAGTGCTACAAAATGCCTTATAAACGAGGTATCATACAGTATTTTATCTACTTTGCCACTTTTTTAAGCAAAAAAATGAAAATTTTAGTATTTTTATTATAGCATCGCTTTGTGTCTATTACGATACGCAAACGCGTATCGTAATAGCCTCAGTACGAACGCAAAGTAGATAAATGGTATTTCGAGGTTCTTAGTTTTTTATAGTTTCATATGAATGCGTGTGAAATGTATATGGCTGAAAAAAGAAAATAACGCCAAAATTTAGATTAAATTAATGCTATTAAATAGTGGCAGTATAACTACAATTTCCTACATTCTGCTCAGCCTGTAATTATACCACGCCCATTACTGCAAAAATTGGAGACACTTTTTTCCTAACTCTGCGAGCTTTTGCCCCCGCCAACTGTTCATGTTGTACAAAATACTCAAAATTTAAATTGTTAGAAATGAGTAGGGCATTTAGCAGCAATAAATTAGAATAAGATATCTACTATTGTACTGACAGTGTGTAGGTATTCTCTTACTTCAACAAAATACCGCAGGACCATGAAGTTGGAATTATTATCTAAATAATAAGTATGTGACAACGATAATGCTTACAAAACTAAAACTACTATAGAGCAAAGTTATATGTATGTTTTTCTGCCAACGTCGTAAGTGTATTACCACATTAGAGATGTGCAGGTAAGCAAAACGTGTGAGGACCACTCGTCAAGCACGTAAGTGTTGCTAAGTGCGTAAATGCTACTTACGGTGCGTAAGCTATTTATTGGGATTGGATGATTTACATCCTAGAGGCTCATAGGTCTCTGTTACTTCGCACTGGTTCCGCTCTTATTTTTGAGCATATAGCTCAGACTGCAACTTATATTAAGGCAAGTTTAATCAATGCCACTCAAAGAGCGTTATAATTTAGGTACCATTGGAGTCCATCCTCACACCCCGAAATTAGGCTTGGAAAATGGAAAATAAAACACGGAATGTTGATTTTTTATTTTATTATATACAATTCAGTCCTTATATGCTATTTTTAATCCCACCTCATTTCTAAATTGCAATGCTTTCAATACAACATGCACGTTAGAAGATCGCTATCACATGTCCTAACAACCCGTGTAAACATTATGCTGCATTTGCGCTAATTTTGACATCAGCTAAGCTAGCAAGAAATTGAAAAAACTGCAAGCAATGGACACGCACCGGTTTCACGAAATCATTTCAGCGCATGCATTTCTTAATTTTTACATAAAAATTAAACCTATTCAATTGAAAATTGAACAGCGACTTTTTATATCTCGAATTTTGAAAGAAAAGTAGAACAACTAATTCATAGTCAACAAATCTTAATTAACATGGGCTGGCGAGCTAATGGTTTTTGAAATTTGACCATTTTCTATTTCAATAACTTGAATATCTTGCTAATTTGTTATATATCATATCATAATATGGTGTATTCATATATTATATAATGTCATAGGTTATATCATAGTGGTAAAAATCAATGACTATCTTTTGGAGTAAATATTGTTTTCTGATATGTAGTTGAAGAAAAAGTAAATAATGCATTCGACATTTCTTAATGGTACGATTCAGTTAATAGCCAATGTGTTTTAAGCGTTAAGTAATAAGTTAAGAAACTAATTTATAAAAGCTGTATGTATATCGTTCATGTCTGGAAACCGGTTGTTTTTATTGTATGTTAATTATGACACCTCCGTATATTTGCTATCACTCTGCTGGTGCACTTTTTTATGGTTTTAAAAGTTAGGAAAACTAGACAATTTTAGAAAAACCTCGACTTGTCAACAATTGATTCAAACAATGCTAAGCAACAAGAGTAAAACAAATGAACTAATAATTTCTTTTTTAAATGTTTAATTTACGCACAATAATGCTTAAAAATTGAAGAAGAGGCAATTTTTAAATTAATTTTAAGTTTATTTTAGGAAAAACGCTATCTCCATGAGATTAAAATTTCAGAAAAATGCAAAACCACAATCCTGTGTAGGAGAGTAGCACTTCGTTTATTGTGTCTCTAACATAGTAACTATATGATTAATAAATTAAATAATGCTTTCTGTAGAATTGTCATTTATTCACTTTAATAAACGTAAAAGTTGCACTTGCTAGGGATGTGCGGTACGATCCGATATTTATAAGTACCGGTACTTTGTCTTCCGATACTCGATATTTTGTACCGGTATTTCAGTCAGCGATCCAATCCAATACGATTTATTTTTGGTCAGTATCGGATCGGCAGGACCGATCCTGGATTTTTGCCGCCTGTCTAGAAATAATTCATCTTTTGGCTAAATAATTAAATTTTTTATTTTTAATATAAAAAGTTTTAAAACTATAAATTTTGAAAAACCAAAGGGAAAAGGTCCAAAATATGCCCTTTTCTTCAAGGGTAAAAACCTAAGCCATGTGCAAATATTACTTTTATTGAACTAACAGTTCTTGAAGTCTTAAATGGTCGAACTGTCAATAAGTCATTTTCAGCTTCTACAAACGCAAGAACAAAAATCAAAACAAAATGATTTTGCTGAGCCGAAATGTTTCTGTTTAATCTGTGTACGTATTACGCTTCGGATTTCGACTGGTACAGCAAAATTGTAATTAATGAATTGTAAAATAACTAATTCTGGTGAACTGGAGCTCTCATGTATCTCAACAAATTTTATGGTGATGATTAAATATCCAAAGAGAACTTCATTATTCAGCTTAACTATTTATAACATCAACAGCAACTTCTCACTAGGATATCGCAGCGAAATTCGGTAAATCCCCGAGAAAAATTTTATACCGGAGATTATAAAAAATATTGCCTATACGGCAATTGCCACAATTGTGTCACTCGTCAGTCCATCGCGGTCGCCGTGGGTGTTCAGTAAATTAATTAACAGTTCTGTTTTTATTATCAGTTTTCTTTTATTATTCAGTGAAATTGTGGTTTATATTGTGTTTTTTTAAAACAAATATGCCACCTTCAACCAGTAACGTTTGGAAAGTATTTATTAAGACAGATTCTCGAGGAAAATGCAGACTGTGTCAGTGTGAAGTTACATAAAAGTTCAGACGGAACTACAAATTTAAGAACAGTTCGAAAACGAAAAGATAAAAATGGCTATAATTTATTTATTTATAAAAATAACTATATCAAATGCTATATCGTTAGAATCGCTGAAAAATTGCCTTTTTTATGAAGTCATGGTCGACTATGGTTTCCATTAGAAAAAATACACGTTTGTGTCATAACTCAAAAATTATAGCATATATAAAAAATTTGGTTGAACTGTGTTATTAAGCTCATAAGTGTCTACAACTTTTTCCTTTGCACATTTTTTCTAAAGTCAATAATAACAGAGCTATAGGCACCGAACGAAATTCGAAAAAAAAAACATTTTTGCGAAATATCTAGTTAGCCTTGCATTTTTTCCAAAAACAAAAAGCTCATTAAATTGAGCTCGTAAAACTGCAATTCTTTCCCCATTTAACCGTCTCTCTATCTCCAATACTTTTCGCGATCCCCATGCTAAACATTCAAATAAACTCACCCTGTATACTTTTAATGTTTCAGTTATTATATTTATGTTAGTTTTAAAGTTTTTGAGCGTTTATATGTACACTATTTAATAAATGTATTTCTAATACTGATTTTTCAATTGTTGATTTCTTGATTGTTACGCCACTATTATTGCTAAACTTCTATTTGCTATACTAGGACTCGAAGTGTGGCATAAATAAATTTAGAAAATATCCCGGATCGAGTGTGTACCGGTATTTCATGTACCGGTACTTTTGTATACGATACTGCTCCGAACCGGTACTTTTAAGTCGATACGATACGATACGATGGTACCGGTACTTTTCGGTGTATCGAACATCCCTAGGCCACTTGCTAGTGTTTTTCCAATTAAAAGTTATTAATTTTATTTGATTTTGGAGTTGCGGATCTTTTAAAAATGGAAAAATTGCAATAACGGCTGTAGTAAAGTAAAACCCAGTCTTTAACAAGTTGACACATAACTTTGGTCCAAGCGTTATATTAACGTTAGTAGTAGGGCGGCACCGAAACTGGAGCAATCAAATTAATTGACCTAATTAAATCTGCGAATTAAATCCGCGGTTTGACCTAATTAAATCCGCGGATTGACCTAATTAATTTGAATAGAAATAATTACTTTATTATGAAATTTGCGCATAAACTAGATAGCATACGTTCTGTTGGGGCAAATGATAAAAATAAAGTAACTATTTCTATTCATATAGCTTTCAAATTTCGATGGTCGAGCGGAAATTTCCAACTATATGGTAGGTATGGACAATGAGAATCTCTGTTGGGACAATGGAAGTATCGTTAATCCACTCATGCGCGTCACTCATATTATAAAGATAAAATAATTAATTATGGCAAACCCAGTTGCAAAAGCAGTTTTTTAAAATTACTACACCTCGTTTAATACCACAGGCTATGCAATCCCATTCTTATAATTTATATTTCTAAAAAATAGTTTGTTTAAAACATGTTATATTTTCATAGAAGTTATAATTGCATAGCTGTAAATTTGAAACATAGGTGCAAAAATTAAACCAACATTTACAATTAAATGCATCAGACAGCCACATCTAATGAAATATCAGATCGACGCATATTAAAAATACACAAAAATCAAACAGCGTATGCGCAATTAAATGCATCAGACAACCACATCTATTAAACGGTTTTAAACTGGCCTCTTTTTGAAATTTCTTCGAGGGACAAATGTAATTGCAAGTACCCTTTTAATAACATACACAATATATCAGAGCTATAATATTACAAAAGGGCTACGATCTGGCGACTAAATTCAATCGAAAATAACATTTAAAATGTATTATAATATGCTTGCTACGCAAGTGACTATGCTTAATTCCTTTAACCTCGAGCGCCTCGGTAGCTCTGAAGGAAGGACTCTGCCTACCAATACAAAAAGTACTCGGTTCGAACCCGAGCGGGTGTCCGTGACTAAAATCTTTTTTAAATTAAATAAATGCGAGAAAACCAAGATGGCCGACACCCGGGAAGTTTAAATTCTAAATTGAACTTAGAAAAAATCTGAAAAATTTCCAATTAAAAGAACAGCCGTGAGAAGTGCGCACGCAGAAAACAAAGATGGCCGACACCCGGGAAGTTTAAATTCAAAAAATTTAAAAAAATCTGAAAAATTTCAAATTCAAATATTCGCGCGAAAATAAAATGGCCGCCGCGTAATTCCGGAAGCAAATTAAAAATGGCCGCCGCGTAATTTAATTGGAAGCTAATGCGTAATTTAATCAGTAGCACATATGAAAATTAATTAGGTCAATCCGCGAAATTAATTAGATCAAACCGCGAATTTAATTAGGTCAAACCGCGGATTTAATTAGGTCAATTAATTTGATTGCTCCAGTTTCGGTGCCGCCCTACTACTAACGTTGAAGTGTCGCGAAAATCAACTAGTTCTTTAACGTTGTGTGGTTGATTCTACGTCAGTGAGTAATGATCTTTTAATGTTTATTGGCCAAACAAGACTGTTAGCTGTGAACGTTATTATAATGTGATCGAAAACACGTAGGTAAGCTTTCAAAAAAAATCCGACTGTTTAACGTGTTCTTTACGTTTGGTTGGCAAGCCGACTTGTTTTGAACTTCTTGTTATTGCCCATATGTTAACGTTATAACGTCGTTGCCTTTTCAACAGAAAAAATACGTGTTTTGGTAGTTGAAATGACGCTTTATTAAAGCCATTTTTAAAGTTAAGTGCTAACGTTATAAGCACGTTACGATTTAACCGCAATTCAACTTGCTTTTATGTGAAAAGAACGTGTTATTTGATACAAAATTTATTTACATCAAGTATTAACGACAGAAGAAAGATACTTTTTCTGAATAATCTTTATTGCTTCAGCCCAATAGAATAAAACGGCAGTTCAGTCGATAAACAAAATCTCAAAACCGCTCGGGTAGCTGCTTCAACACTGTGTAGTTGCACCCAAACTTACGTGAGTCTGTGAACTTCATATCAACGTTTAACATTAACTGCTCATAAAATCAACTATATCAAAACTTAATGCAAAAAAGTTGTTATATAAGTCGTATCGACGTTAAGAGTTGAACACTGATCTAAAAGGCACTTTATATTATAGTTACTTTAACATAGTGTGGAAAATGTTAAGTTTTGTGGTTTTTTTAAACGTTGGGTCTACATTTCACGTTAACTGCTGGTCTAAAAAGCACCTAAAATCAACGACACAAAAACGTTATGCAAAAACGTTATTATAACATTGTTATAACAACGTTACACCGACGTTAAAGGTCGACTATCAATATAAAAGGCGTTTTATATTAACGCTATTTTAACGCAACATGAAAAATGTAAAAATTTCGTGTTTTTATAAAAGTAATATCTACGTTTTACATTACCTGCTGGTCTAAAAAGCGTTTAAAATCAAGACATATCGACGTCATATAAACATGCTTAATAAACGTCATAATCAGCTCCTTTAAAGTACGAAATAATTACGTAAACAGTAAACGAATTATTAAAAATCAACGTCTAATTCAGATTAAGAAAATAACGTTAACTGTTTGACTAAAATTCAACGTGTAATTTTCGACAAATAACGTCTTACCAACAACTATGTCAACGTCTTTTCGACGTAATTTAAACGCGCGTGTGCCTGCTGGGAGGTAACTGTAAATAGAGCTTATCGCAGCAATAAATGTATTCGAATGTAACAGAGGTGAGTCTACGCGTTCACATCAAATTCGGGAGTGAGTTTTGTAAACATTTACCAAATATGGGGCCGCCAAACACAGATATTACGAAAAAAATATTGATTTGGTCCATGTTATGATCAGTGGTGGCTCGTGGCGAATTTTGCCTGCCAAAGTTGTAAGCATCAAATCAGTAACTCGATACGCGCAGTCGCAATTCTTTGCACAACGTGAAGTGGCTCCAATTTATTGTTCAACAGCTCTCCCCTCTCTGCAACCCATAAACTGTCGGAAAACTGGGTTCCTTCAATCTGGTGTCAATTTATCTGTGAAAGTAAACGAACGCTTATCGTGCAGTTTATATTCATGAAATACAAACTACTCATGCTTTGATTTCTTTCAGAATAAAGAAATGGGTCTAGGACAACTCGGCGCCGCCATCTCGGCGCCGCCACTTCGGCGCCGCTATCTCGGCGCGGGGCCAGCTCGGCGCCGGGACAACTCGGCGCGAAGCCATCTCGGCGCCAGCCAACTCGGCGCGAGGCCATCTCGGCGCCGAATTTAAATTCGCAAACTACAGTGTGCACTGCGTAAGAAAATTATTATAAACAAATAATAAATAAAGTGATCGCCAAAAAGCTGGCATCAATAGAAAAAACATATTTAGAATTTCTTGGAAAATCAAACACTAACGACCAGAGGTAATTGCAAAGTGATTACAAATGGGCCAAACAAAAGTTGTCACGTGACTTCCGTTATCAGTAAAATTCAACATTTTTTAAAAATAATTACGAAAAATGAATTTACTACCCAAGATAGGGACAACATTTACGAAACAAAGTTATTTTCTGGCCTTGACATTGTTGAGTTAGCTAAAACTAACACATAATAAAAATCGTATGGAAACCTAGCTTAATTTCCGAAAAATTGTACTTTTTGGATTTACACAACTTCGAAAAACGCCACTTTTAACACGTTGATCGCCCAAATGGAACCCAAAATTTTTATCCCCCAAGCCCAAACTGTAATTTGCTTTATAAAGTTCAAAATAGGTAGTAGAGGTATGCCTAGTAATGAACAAATGTAAGCAATTATGGCCCAAAAATTGTATTTTGAAAATGAGACCATTTTTTTAATTTATTGACCGATTCTCCAGTGTAAAAAGAAAAAATTTGTAGGCTCAAAATTTTTTCTGGCTCCCCAGGCACCACATTTCAATTCCCCATAAGCGGTAACGCATTGCGAGAACTGTAAGCCGATTCACAGGCTATGATGTGTAAGAAAAGACTGAAGCCCACAAGTCGGGTCTCAGTACCTAAAGGTAAGTCTCATCTGAGAAGCAAATGCCGGTTCTCATGGCGATCAACGTGTTAACTAAGTAAAAATAACTCAATATATCTAATACGGGAGGTTTTCGGACAAGCTGTCATTCTGTATAAAGTAAAATGTAAACATTACCAATATTTTTTTATATATATATTTATATACAGGGTGATTTTTAAGTTGATTCTTTCCGTTTACCAGGAAATAAAGCTAAAAAAATAAGTATTTATTTTTATTTATCACTTTTCCGAAATATCAAAACTAACAGAGGTACAGGGTGTTAAAGTTACAAATTAAAAACTAAACTTTGGCGCAAAGGCGGCTGGACAATTTTATTTTTGTTTATCTCTGTTGTCAAGCAATGATCTGTCAACTAGTTTTCCATTGTAATTTTCTTAATGTTATTGCCGCTCTTATACGCGGAATGTGTGTGTAGAAGCGAATGCTGATAATTTTGATCATTTAAGTTAGATTAAGTTTAGTTTAATTTTCGTTAAGTAATTTTAGTTCATACTTTGAAACTTTAACACCTTGTACCTTCGTTAGTTTTGATATTTCGCAAAAGTGGTAAATGGCTTACTTTTTTTAGCTTTATATCCTGGCAAAACGAAAGAATCAACTTAAAAATCACCTTGCATATACAGTGTGTCCCCGGATAGGTGAAACGACTCTTGTAAAAGGTAAAAAATTCTCGATTTAAATTTTAATTTTTTGGGGTTTAGCCCTGCTTGGTTAAAGGCGATTTTCTAACAGCATTTAAGTTTTGAAAAATCAAATATGCCTTGAAAGTTTTCAAAAAAACTATTTTTTGTACTCATGACTTCAAAATTCATATTTCCCGGTCATTCCCGATACGCCGAAAGTGACTTTTCCCGCACAGTGGTGTTTTTTACTTTTCAACAAAAACTAAGGGAATTGTGTTTTTGGTAAATTTTTATTATAAACGCTATTGCGCGGTCTATTCTATTCAATTTACCACCATTTGTAGGCCTATTACGTTGGCCCATCTCCAAGGGGGCTCTTGGGGTTTCGTCCATCTTCAAAGGGGCCTCTGGGGCTCCGCCCCTCTTCAAGGTAGACCTCGTGGCTCCGCCCATCTCCAAAGGGGCCCTTGGGGCTCCGCCCCTCTCCAAGGGGTCCTTCAGGGCTCCGCTCTTCTTCAAGGGAGCCCTCGGGGATCCGCCCCACTCCAAAGCGGCCCTCGGGGCTCCGCCCATCTCTAAGGGGACCTTCGGGGCTCCGCCCCTCTCCAAGGGAGCCCTCGGGGCTCCGCCCTTCTCCAAGGGGGCTCTTGGGCTTCGCCCCTCTCCAAGACGGCCCTCGGGGTTCCGCCCATCTCTAAGGGGGCCCTCGGAGTTCTGCCCCTCTCCAAGGGGGCCCTCGGGACACACACGTCTGGATCATTCTCCTTTATTATATAGAGGATTGTTCCTCGTTGGTTTAATTGCGCCTGCAAACACCAGAGCCGCTGTAAACGTCAACAAAAACTAACAGGTGCGTAGGATAGGTATAAAAGTTTAGTGATTTGTGCTGTCAACTCAGTAAATTAGTAAAACACTAAATAATAATTTTTTTATTTTTTAAAATATATTCAGTTATTCGTTACAAAAAACATTGTACTTAACTCCTTCGGGAAAATTTTTCCCGAATTCGCACTACATGCAGCACTCCCTTCGGTCGTGTTCATTCGGGAAAATTACGAACTTGTTAGGTAAATAACTATTACTGTAGAGTAGCGTGTCTTTTATGTAGCAAATACGACAAAAAGTTATTAAGAGAAGTTGTTTAGAATCAAGATCTAGGTTCCTATACCAAATTTCAAAATCCTCTGTCAACTTTGATCTCTCACATTATCTTTTATGTTTAGGTCCCATATCAAAGAATTTTACTTTTAACAAAGGCGGCTATGGAAAAACAAACATTTTTCAAAACTTTTTTATTTCATAATAAAAAAAATTGTTAAAAATAAAATTCTTTGATTTGGAAAATAAACATTAAAGAAATATTTGTCATATAAAAAGCACTTTACTTAGAAAATGGCGTTTTTCAAAATTGTGTAAATCCAAAAAGTGCTATTTTTCGGAATACAATCAAGATTTCAATGCGATTTTTTACTGTGTGGTAGTTTTAGCTGACTGAACAATCTCAAGGCCAGAAAACTTTTTTTCGTAAAATGTGTCTCTATCTTGACTAGTAAATGCATGTTTTGTAATTATTTTAAAAAAAAGTAAAATTTTACTGATAACGGAAGTCATGTGACAACTTTTGTTTGGCTCATTTGTAATCACTTTGCAACCACCTCTGGTCGTCAGTGTTTGATTTTCCAAGAAATTCTCAATAATTTTTTTTTTCATTTGATGACAGCTTTTTGGCGATCACTTCATTTATTATTTTTTGATAATAATTTTCTTACGTAGTGCACAATGTAGTTTGCAAATTTGAATTCGGCGCCGAGATGGCCTCGCGCCGAGTTGGCTGGCGCCGAGATGGCTCCGCGCCGAGTTGTCCCGGCGCCGAGCTGGCCCCGCGCCGAGATGGCGGCGCCAAAGTGGCGGCGCCGTGATGGCGGCGCCGAGTTGTCCGGTTTCGTAAAGAAATAATTGAATTGCTGGTGGTTTATAGTAGGGTCATGCCTTTTTGGCTCCTTATACAGATCCGCCAATGGATATGATAGTTTATGATTGAAGTGATACGTGGACAGCACCGAAGAAGTTGGCAACGATAAATTAGGTCTCAAAAATCCACATTATATCTACCAGAGAGATAATGGCTGATTAGAAGCGCATCAATTTGACTCTAATTAACTGAGTTCCAGATAAATTTTGGCAAAAATTGATGACAGTTGATGAAACCTAGATTCATCGCTTTAACCCAGATAAAAAAACGGCGAAGTATACGGCGGTAGTATAAGGAGTCACCACCTCCTCCACAATTTCAGGTTAATCATGACAACAATTTATTGTCTTTTTAGATTTTAAAGGGGTACCTTTCGTGGGTTATTTAACACGTGGCCATATCATTTTGAAATTTTGCAGACTCCCTATTCTTCTGCTCTGTCTCGCAGCAACCACTGCGTATTCCCTAAATTAAAAGAACATCCCCGAGTAACCCATTTTTCGGATAACGACTAGGTGATGACAGTAGTAAAGAAGTGGTGAAACAAAAATAACAAAATCAATTAACTTTTCGTGAGATTAAATAATGCAATGGTTATGTGCTTCAGGGTATGATTTTAAATAGATAATTATATAAAAAATAGAGTTAGATAGCTTATTTACACTTGCTGGCTTTATAATAATACAATTTCATTAACATGACATTATGTGGATTATAATATTGATAAATAAAACTGAAAATGGAAATGTTAATTAATATGGGACTAAAATTATAGTTCTTTTTTATTCGAAAAAGGCGATAAATCACTTTACACTATGTTCATTCCCATAACGGTAGATAGAAATATAACGAAGTTTAGGCATGTACTTACAGATCGATTACCTGTAATTAAAGAAAATGTAGGAGGAACAAGAAAATATTAGAATGGAATTTATTTGCATATGGAGGCTGCCAAAATCAGAAAGAGTGCGGTTCTGGCGTGTGAACTTTTGAATGAGTAAAGAATTGTGATAAAATGTGGATTGATATTTAGAAGAAATCTACATAACCGATATCGAGTAAAACGTTAAAAAAATAAAATTAATAATCATTAAAATACATGTCCCGACTTGAGTAAAAAGTTTCATGTTTAAAAAAATATTAAATGGGATAGTTTTGAGGTTTAATTAACAGAGCCTAGTTGGTACACCGGGTAAAGATTAATGGGATAAAATACATAACCATAACTAGCTTAGGTTAAGTCGATCTGACATTTTAAAGAACAATAATTTATTTCTGCAAGCTTAGGTGGAGAGTAATTTTGATAACAAATAACTGTAATATAAAGAGTATTTAGTTTATATATTCACAAAAAAGACCACTGCAATATATTGAAGCATAAAATTGTTTCCAACTTCTCATTGGTTTGCTTCTACCTTTGGGACACTAATTAGTGCACTGAAATTGACGTTCCGTGCAGGTGCAGTTATAAAGTCTCTATTACACGCTGCAGTAAGTTGATAAAAGAACCTGTACCTTTACCAGAGTTAAGTGAGTGTAGAGCTTAAACAAATACACACATATTCAATCAGAAATGCAAACACCGTGCTTCTTTATATTACTGGCTGCCCCTTTCGCGCTATTTGCACGCTTGTTGGTATTCCGCCAGCTTAAATTTCTAAGCTTGTTATAATGAACACTGAAGCAAAAATATTTCGTGTTGTGCTTTAAAAAAGCAACTAATAAGTCGTAGCAAATTATTTCAACGACGCGTTTCGCTAGCACACGCAAACTTCAGCACTCTGAAATCGTAAGCAACCCACAATAACCCCATTTACATCTTTCCCATCGTCCCGGGTGGCCATGATGCAAGGCCACCTGAGTTTCCCTTTCAATGTCAAACCTTCGCTGCAACGGAGTTGCGAATGCCGAATGCGAGATTTGTTACGGTTCGAGTCGGTTCGCTACGCCTCGCCGAAAGGACGATTTTGCCGTTTAGGGGATTTTTAAACTTTAAAATTCAATGGGACACAATGGAAGTGCCCTGCTAACCTTGTAACAGACATGGTAAGTGTGCATATATCCATTAACCTACGAAGGTGTTTCCCTTCGTTCTTGGAAACGCCGCGTTCGGGGTAAAGAACGACACGCAAAGAGTTCGTATCACTGGTATCCCACACGCGAAACTTTTAAGGTAAACGTACTTATCATATGCTAATTTCTAGATCTGTAAGGCTTTCCTTGTTGAAAAAAAGTTATAGTGTTATTTTTTCTGTATGTATGTGTAAATAACAAGTATGCGTGATATATTAAGCGTGGAAGTTTCATGAGCAATGAGCATGCAAAAATCACTGACAGGGTTATAAATAAAACATGAAATTATTCTCAACTGCAATTTCTAGAGTATACTAAAATAATCTCTTATTGGCCATAAACATGATAGAAGCGAGTACAAATAGTCAAATTCCACTGATAGAGATTTTTAAAAACTTCTTATCATTTTTACGATATATGCATACTTTATTGAATTTGCATAATATCCTGGTTGCTAAGACTTTTTCGTATTTGACAAATTGCCCACTCCAACGTAGCGGAAAAATATAAACTAACAATTCGAGATTTAGAAACTGAAATTTAATTACGCCTTGAAAGAAATATTCGGTTAATTAATTAAACCACTTGTCCAAACTGACATTTCAAATAAAAAAATCTAGAATTCGTTTCGTTGTGTAAAGAACAAAAACACATCGAAGGAACAAGTTTTTAGTGTGGTTTCGCTGATTATTATTAACATTTTTCTTAAAGATATTTGAGTTGATTGATGATGTGAACTACTGCTTCGACTGTAATCTGCAAATATTTTTGAACAAACAAGATCTGGTCGTATATTTTAATTTCGTATTATATGAATAATGATAGCAATATGCAAATATTACGCGGCAAAATTTACATAATGCAAAAAGCTTTATCTACACAAATGCATGCCTGTTAATCACTACTGGCGTCCCGTGTGGGGTTTGAGGAGAGCTGCGGTTTTATATCAATATTTGAATTCTGATTCTTGCGTATCGAAAGCGGATAAAACATTTCGTTTGAATCCCTCCGAATTTAACGTTTCTGTGACGTACCATTACTTAACCAGAATGGAATTGACAGTTGCTCCCTGCATTATCTGTCACTGTCACTTTCTTCTAACCGTAACTAGGCCAAGTCCTACCTTGAAACTATACCCTGGAAATAATAAATTACAAAAGCTTAAACTCCACTTATTCGAGCATAGGGACAATTCCAGATTTCGAAAACCTTTTAAGAGCCGCGACGATTTTCCACGGCTCGAACAAATCATTTTCAACTTCAACAAATCACTACAAAACTGAAAAGAACTTCCTGCCGATGCCTTCTCAGCTCACATTATTCTCTTATTGTCCAACAGCAACGTTTCCTTGAAAGATAATTTTTATTGCAATTGGGAGGAAATACAAGTAGGTATACAACATGAAATAATTCATTCATTTAGCATAGTGTGTAGGTCAAATATCCATTCCCTAGCATTCGTATTTTTTAACAATATAGTAGACGCGATATAATCATAATATATTTCTATATTATAGATAAAATAATGAACTAACATTACAGCTGTGCTGTAATTGAAATAGATAATTTATGCTATACTATGTTCTGTAATCAAATGGTATCGTATTATACTATTTAATTACGAATACTATAAGAAAATCATCAAATATCGTAATATGAAATTACCATACGAATATATCGGGTGATCAAATAAATTTCACCTCGAGTGTGCTGTGCATGATGTTTATATTGAGCTAAAACACACTAGAGGTGAAATTTATTTGATCATTCGATAGTATCTGCTATCAATAATTTTAAATTATTTTATTAAAAAAAAATTAATGAGAAATCTAATGATATTAGAAACATTAAACCATTAAATGCTGCACATATAGGTTATTCACTTTAGATATCAATTGGCATTGTCAAAATTCGAATTAATATCACACTTTATGCCGCTAAATATTGCTGGTGTCAAAAATATGCAAATAGATTGGGCTATCGTTCTGGGATTTTGTCAAAATACACAATAGCATCTAGAGATTATATTTCCATCAAACGAGCTACAACTGTGACAAAAGATTGAGTACAAATCTTGCTGCTAGATTTTAGAAAAAGTTATATTTTGTTTATTTTAAATTGTACATACTGCCATGTTAATAAACTGAAAATCACCATTATAGCTATTTACAACATAAAGCCGGTAGTTAAGCATTTTTGGCCGAGCTAGTACATCACGGTCGAGCCCGTCGGGGCGAGGTACGTGAACTAATGAGGCCATAAACCCGAATACCAGCCGTGTATGGTATAAACATTAATTGTATACCGAACAAGAACAAGAACCATTTTTATTATTAAAGAATTATCGAAAATTATTTGCTTTCAAAATACTGTGATTCGTGTTATACGTTTGGCAGTTCTGGAGTGTATGATTGATGGCACTATCAGTTTATGTCACATTCGAGGTTAGATTTTGCGTCACTTTGTGTCACACAAACGCAAAACCTAACCTGGTAACTTCGAATTTGACATAGACTAACAATTCCACCAACAATACTGACCACACTTCAGTACTAACAATCGTATAACACGAATCACAGGCGTCGTTAAGTGCTACCTAGACCATAAAAACGTACCTACCGGACTCGTTGCTAAGCTGGTAGATAGTTTCTACTAGACCAGTATACAATAGTATATTATTTTATTAGTACTGGTGGCACTTTGTTTGACAAGAAATTTATGTTTGCATAGTATTTTTCTGCAACCTAGAAAACTACAAAATATTCAATACTTTAGACGTTTCTCATTTAAAAATCATTGTGTTAACTGCAGGCATAGGCGACAAGTTAAAACTTATCTTTACTTCATAGGAAGTAAGAGTACTTTTAATCCTAGGATCTATAAGGGTTGTATAGCAACTTACACTTTTTGTGTCAGTAAGAGAAACGTTAACTTCAATGACAAATTTTGGTATTAAAAGTAATTACTTTTAAGAGGGTTACGGAAAAAAATACATTGATACCAACAAATGTTATGTTTGGCAATTATATTTGCTTGCTCTTTTTTTATCAGAGTACTATCACTGCGAAGCTGAGTGATGTTATTTCTGTAACAATCTTTTGAACAGTGAAAATGTTTAATGAATTGGCAGTGTAACGGTAATACAGGGTCCTAATAGCAATTTGTGTGACTCTTGGAAAGTGTGCAGTTTTCGCGAATTTTTTGCAAGTTGTACGTATTGCAGGTGAATGTTGTTGATGTAATTTTGAAGATCTCGCCAAGGGAGAGATTGTAGAAATGTAAGATTCAAAGAGGGTAAAATACAAGGGTTAATATGATTTTTTAGAAACGAAAGCATTCAGTGCTGTTACATCGCATACTTCTTGAAAGATCCAAATGTGATTTGGGGCTAGTTGGAAAAAGCACGAACCCAACACTCATCGTACTGGCTGTTTTGTAGGGTTTGTGATGCATGGGGGCGAAGTTACAGGGGTGTAAAGGTGAGGCGCGTTTGTAGCAAATTGGATGTTCGCATAAACCGGGGAAATGAAACAAATGTCGAATTTTGTTTTTGGCAATATGTGGATGCATCTGTGGGGTTTTAAAATGAAATCAGGCGATGAAAGTATTTTCTCAGTTTTGAGTTGCTGAACGCTATGTAGAAACAAAAAAAATAAAAATAGGAGCCACTACAATTATGGTAGAAAATGAAAATATTCCAGTTAAAAATCGTATAGTATAAATTAAAATCTGATTTGAGCATTTTTGACATATCCGTTAATCAAGTCTTCATTTCACGGAAATAATTACCACCATGCTGATTTTGGGAAATCATACACAGTGCCTATTTTCTGGAAATCAGTTCTTAACGAAGTTAAAGAACGGTATTCAAATGGCAAATATTATTAGTTATCATTAAAAAAATTACACCTACTTTGATTTTTCATAAATTAATTATCATCAATACTTTTAATTTGAATTGCCAAATATAAAATGCGATTTTCTAGCTGAATCTATTTTGTGGTGGTTTTCGTATCACAAACAACTCGATACTCCAGACGGAAAATTTCCGTAAATGAAAACCACCACCTAACCGATTATGTATGAAAATATTAAGAAATGTGTTGCTTCTACATCTGTCGGAATTAATATAGTATCTAATCGTAAAGAATTAACATTAATAGTAAGTACTTTTTAATTTTATTGGATTTTATTGCTTACTTATTTGTGTTAGTTTACTGCACAAATATCATTGCATTACTATTTTTAAGTAAATGTCGTAAACATTTATAATATTAAAGAAGTAATTCTAGGGATTTATATCTTATTTAGAACGAATAGATAAATAATGCTCCAAGTCCATTATAACAATACAGGGTGTATACAAATTGGCGCAAAAACTTCAGGTAGCGATATTCCTTGTACAATTAATTCTGAGTCGAAAAGCTTAATACGAAAATGTTGGATTGGTCGTCATAAGCCCTCACTAGCGGTAGATAAAAAACATGATTTTTTCAGGTAAACTACCTTTTTGTTCTAAATATGTCAAAATGTAAAATTATGGCCCCATGCAAAATTTCTGAAATATCGGTTTACTTACATGAAACCGTGTTACCACAAAAGTACTTCTAGTGCACACGGCCACAAACGAAACCACTTGACCGATCTTAACTTTTGCTGTTAACGATTGACAGCAGTTCTGGGTTTATTAATTGAAATGTCTATGGCAGAGATAAACTTCTATATTTAGTATCACAATAAAGGCGAGAACTTTTATATACACTAGTTGCTTGATTTATGGTTACTTAATGTGTATACATTAAAAGGAAAAATCTAGAAGACCTAATAACTAGTGAAATTAGTAATCCCTTTCTTCAAATTTGATATTGTAATATAGTAGAAAACAGTATGATGACAGAAATTAAGTTTAATTATCACTGAAATTTATTATAACACCGTTATATACTTAGTTATACCTATATAAAATTCACTAAAATATGTTTGAAATAGTTTAAAACGTTTAATTTTTATTTCTGTGAATAATACAATGTTAATATCTGGATTTCAATTATTATTAAATTTATATTGCAGAACTATATTCGAGTTTATACAACCCATAGAAATATATATTAAAGATAGAAGATGGGCGTAGAAAAAGTAACATATTTATGAAACGTATGGGTAGTGTACACTTTGATGTCTGCAGTAATCAGTTGCAACAGATAAACTGCGGATGTTAATAAAATCATAAAGAGGTGCGCATTTGCCTTCAATATTTGAATTGGCACAACGTTGTTAATGCATCAAGGCAGAGCTGCAGTTTTATTAAAAGCATCTACGATAGTCCCACTGAAGTTTATACGACGTGTGAAATTATATTCAGAAGTCCTGCACTTAACGTTACGTGAATATTTGAAAAGCAGAGTAGTTTTAGCAATCGCGGACAGACATAATTCAGAAAATGCTGACGATTTTTTATTTTGTTTATGTATCGTATCATGCACTAATCTAATGTAGTTTGGTACTGACCACCGATAAATTTAGATTTATAAGCCAGTGCTGAAAATAATATTTTACTTTTAAAATCGAATGAACAAAATAATAGAAGCTGAAATTCTGCAATCAAATATCGTTTATTTTCTTATAACTGATTTTTTGCATATCAACTTTTGTTTAAGAGAATTGTTGAATGTTGACGTTGACGCAATCCGAAAAATCTATTCTTATTGTCAAAGCACCAAAAGTTGCTACAGTGCAGTTGAAAAGAAAGACTTACCTTTTCAGCACCTCGTTTTACTTGTTAAATCTAATGTAGTAATTTCTGTTGGATTGAAAACGAATACATATTTCCTGAAACGTTCACAAATTTATCAATATTTTTAATTTTATGGTGTGGCAAAAAAATCTAAACATAGTAAATCATAAAACGACACAAAGAGGTTTTAGAAGTTATAAAGAATAATGGTGCAAATCACACCTTCTACCAAGTATCTACTTAAATAGCAAATAATTTACATGTTTAACTCTACCATGGAAAAGCTGCATAGAAATATATACAATAACCAAATTATAGAAAAGTAAAACAGAATAATTTGGCCACCCTCTCTGCGATTCCCTATTGCCCTAACCCCTATAGCTGCACAAATCTAGCAATGTTGATAGGGCGATTTGTAATTGGCGTGACACTTGAAAATGGTGG
Source organism: Agriotes lineatus (assembly GCA_940337035.1). NCBI lineage: Eukaryota > Metazoa > Arthropoda > Insecta > Coleoptera > Elateridae > Agriotes > Agriotes lineatus. The sequence continues at coordinate 52,705,794 of OW679194.1, read as the reverse complement.
AGATTCTGCAGATGCAACTGTTCAGAAACTTTCTAATCCATTAGCGTTCCTAACCAGAGGAAGAAATGAATTAAAAATATTTGTTATAATTTTGTGTGAGGTTGAGCTTAAGCTGTGGTCGGTATAGTAGAAACCCGTTGTTGGATCAGATATTTAGTATGATATATTAGTCTTGCGTTTGCAAACTAGTAAAAATCGTTGCTTTATTAAAAAATCCACGAACAAAATAGTTACGTGCACAATCGTCGTGATAAACGGTAATTGTAGTAGGTAGTGGTGTTTGGCTCCCTTCTCGTCAAAATTATTTTTGCATTTAAATTTATGAATATGAAGGTAGGAACTGTTTCAAACTAACTAAAGTTGAAAGATGCAATTGAATTTTTTATTTCCTATATTGACGTGTTTCTGTCCGTATATGCGTAATTAAAATCTAATTTTGGAATTTTTCCAAAAACTACATTGAACCTTAAAATAGATAGTTTTGCTTTCGTAGTTTATTGAATTATAATTTATAAATGTTGATTTTACTGAGTACTCATACAAAGTAAGCAAGAAATCCTAAAAAATCTGATAACTCGCGATTCAAATCCCCATGAAACATCGCCAATGAATCCGTTTTCGTATAAAGATGTAGGCCATTGTTGAAGTAGTTCCAAACAAAATCATAAAAGCTGCAAAAGTTCCAAATAGAATTGTAAAGAAAAACTTAAAATTCAAGCTCTTGTAGAAATCGACCAATCTCGGAAACTGAATTCGTTATAGGCAGATGCAAGACAGCGGACACAGACTGCCGCGAAGCAAAACAAATTAAAATTTTGCGGAACAGTAAGAATGGACCTAACGAACAGATGTGACATATCGTAGTTGGCCCGCGATTTGTCACGCAAAGAATTTTCTATGCACCAAGAAGTTGTGTAGGAATATGTGCTACGACAGAAGTTTACATTATCACATACAATAACCCGCCCGAGAATAAATTCTTATTTCTACAATGCTGGGGCAAGCGAATTATATAAATTAAGTAGCTAACTAATTCATCTTAATTGGCAATTAAAAGGTTAATTGTTTCCAACCCACTCTATAATAACTACTATCAATAAAATGTCTGTAATTAATTATTATGGGGCTATTACGATTCAATAAGTAACAATGCAATTCACGTTCAAAGCCGACATATTCATAATTCGTTTCAGGAATTAAGATATTCTCTAAATTGTTAGTGTGCTTAATCACCAATACATACCTTCTGTTATCAATGCAAACCATGCAGACGGAACGACATAAAGGGAAATTTGCAACTAATAACTTTCCTTTTAATTACACTGAAACAAAAAAAATAGTGGTTTTTAGATAAAGTATAATAATTAATACTCTCATCAACAGATGTGTTACATACAAAGCGCCTAAAATACATTTTAGCAATAAATTTTGCTCCATATTTCGAGTATAAACTACGTTTTCAGACATCCTGTGTAAGTACATTATAAATAAGAGGAATAATCAATTCATACAATGTTTTAAGGTACGAACACGAACATTACACATCGATATTACTTCTGTTTAAAGTGTTATTGTTAATTAAATACTGCAACATATATCTAAACTGTAAGTTTGTACGCGAATGACTTACTTAAGCCGTACGCTAATATAACATTTTAATGCTGGAAATAATCCCGTAATTCGTCTATTGAAAAATTCATTGTCATTTCTTTGAATTTCACAGATGTTCTGTGTAAGAAGTTTTACAGAATCTCTGAAAATGGTAATCCTGGTTTATCATACCTAAACCAAGACCCTGTCTTGGGTCTCCCTGAGAAGGGTTATAAATGTAGGATTTATCATTTCATTCATCTCTCACCGTTTGCCTATCATTTTGAAATAACTTTGCTAGGACAATTAGTAAGTGGCTCATAAAATAAAACGAATCTCAAAATTTGACACCTAAAAAGCTATGATATTATAATGATACAGCAAATATAAGGAAAACAATATGTTACCCATGAACAATATTAAGGCACATATTTAATATGTTTATCCTACATATGGAAGGTACTGCCTGCCATACGTATACCACAGGTTATTCGCCATTGAACTAGAAAACAGCTATTCGATTAACTACTAAATATTCCATAAAGACTCACATTTGACAGCTCTAATTACTACAATTAGAAATGAAGATATGCGTTTTTAACTGGTGCCGACGATTACGTTATTTTGGTCTAAAAATAAAGAAAATTATTCACTGAGCTCGCATGCATTTATTGGACTAGTTGCAGCTGCCAAATACAACTACATTAACATGCAATTGAACCGTTGAAAATTATTTGTGGAAAGAATCTAACTAGATTATTCAAAGTTTATGGAAATTTTAAATTCTAAAGCAATACAGACATCTTTCTATATGCATAAACCAATAGTTCCAGTAGTAACTCTTACCATTCTATAATGTAATCTTGCAACTAACCATAACATTTTTAAATGTTAGAAAACAAGGCGAGTATGTAACAATCGCAAACTAGAATAGTAAATTACGACAACGCAACATGAGATAAGAAACAAATATTTCAACCAGCATTAGGAAATTATAGCTTACAGTCACAGACTGGCAGACAGTTCTTGGTGGATTCTGCACTAAGCAAAGACGGAAAAATGTCCAAGAAATTAAATATGAAAATTGTATTGGAGTGATTTCAAGTAACTGTTTTACCAACGATTGACAGAGGTGACACTAATTAATAAAAACAGAGATAAATAGAAGATGATACACAGAAAAATATAACGGATTGTTTGAAAATGAACTACTGCCGCAAAACATAAACGACGGATGAATTTAGCAGCAAGGAACATAAAAAAGTAGTAGATATACGTCTTACAAAACAACAAAATAAAAAGAAAAAATGATACCATGGTCAAATAGAAATAAAATAAAAGAAAAAGCCGAAACTAACGTGCTACACGAACGAACAACAAGAATCATATATAAATATGAAGGAGAAATAAAAGATGTAGAGCTTTATATGGGATGATCAGATAAATTTCAGATCGAGTTGGCTGATTCACAGCAAACAAGAACTGAAGTTTATTTGATCACTATAAAACTGAAGGGAATCAAGAGTACTATATTAAAGAAAAAATATGGGAAGTTAAAGACAGCAAGACAGTAGGAAATTTAATCGAGTGTAAAAGATGAGCGATAATATGAAGGCAATTTTAACTTCCAATTCAGTATGAATAAAAAACAAAAATGAATATGAAATACTTATTGTATAGAAAATGTAGGTACATCTCCATTTCTACATAATCCCCATTTCGATAAAGGCACTTATGCCACTTATCATACGGTGGCACAAGTTTTTCTATGCCCTCCCGAAGAAGGTTTTCACCTGGTCACTCAGCCAACTGTTCACATTGGTTTTTAGTTTTTCTTTAAATTTTCTTCACCATTCTGGCACACAGCCGTAGCTCATAAACTATACTCCCAACATTCATCACCAGATGAGTGCAGTTTATAAGCGAGGGCGAGAAGTGACGCGTAAAACCAACATAAACAGTTGGATCAGTGACCAAACGGCAACCTTCTTTGAGAAGGGTATAGAGAAACTTATTCTCCTTAGCATAGAATTTCTGCTTAGACCGCGTAGTATTTGTATATGAACACCCAGCATTTTCTGGCTTAATGTGCCTTGCACCTTGTGAAGTCGAGCAAAAATCCGCGCGATGGCCATGCTCTTTGGTGCCTCGTGTTGTTTGAGTATCTTGAGAACGAGGATACTTAGGCAGATTTGGCCGTTTTGCTGTTTGTGCATCCATATTCACTAACGTTTCGCAAGACCTTGCAGCTTGCATCATCAGAGTGAAAGTTGCGAAACGGCCAAATCTGCCTAAGTATCCTCGTTCTCAAGATACTCAAACAACACGGGCCACCAAAGAGCATGGCCATCGCGCGGATTTTTGCTCGACTTCACAAGGTGCAAGGCACATTAAGCCAGAAAATGCTGGGTGTTCATATACAAATACTACGCGGTCTAAGCCGAAATTCTATGCTAAGGAAAATAATTCGAGTAACCGCGAAAGCCTCAAACAATATATAGAGAAACTTGTGCCACGGTATGATAAGTGCCTTCATTGAAATGGGGATTATGTAGAAATGTAGCTGAGAAACATTTTCCCTACAATAAATATTTCATATTCACTCTAGTTTTTTATTTCCACTAAATCGGAGGTTGAAAAAATAACCCTCGTATGTAAATATGAACATAGCACTTTAACAGGGCATTAAAACAAGTATCTAACAAAAAATAGATTATTGTGAATTTACATTTCTAAATACATATGAAGCAATGCCTAAAATAGTACATCACGATAACAATTAAAGAACAACAGAAGCGATGACGCAGACAAAATGCAACAGGGTATGATAAAGTGCGGACAAGGTAGGCTACATAACATGGTGAATGTATAACAGAAATATGAGCAAATAATCAAGTGTTTCTACCAATAAAGATTAAATGAAACGCTTAACCGGAGATATCGCAGAAACTGTTCATAAAGCCGCACTTGAAGTGTTAGGAAAACAAAACAAAAAAGCAAGTAAAAATATGTGGTGGACGGAAAACATCTAAGAATTGGTTAAGCAAAAGAAGCAATTATATTTAAAATTGCTAAGTACTGAAGACCAGACTGACAAGCTAAATTATAATGAAGTGAAAAGACAGAGGAGAAGATTAATATCTTTAGATAAAATAAAGTGTGGGATATGAACTGCCAAGAAATAAATACATACATAGAATGGTCTAAATGCACAGAATCATGGAGATGGAGATTAAAACCGCAAAATCCTACAGCAGAGAAAGAGTAAACAATTCCATTAATTCCGATGAAACAGTGGAAGGAACCTTGTGAAGACTTATTAACTGAAAACAGGCCAAAATACAATAACGCCACATTAACCACAAATTATACTGAAGGCGAAGTGAATATCAATGCAGAAACCATAGTTAGTGCTATAAGACTTAAAAGCTTCTGGTCCGGAAGGAATTACCGCAGAGTTACTGAAAAATGGTACCGATAAATTATTTCCGATGCTGACATGCATAATTGATAAGTGTTTAAATGGACAGGAGATCCCCGAATTTTCATATATCATATGCAGATTGGTGGTGAATATGTGAACATGTGAACATAAAGTGCGTTATAAAACCGTTATCAAGTGGCCTTGTGTCAAACAGTAATTTTTGAAAGTCATGTCGTAACTTATTTTTTCTACGACCACTATTAAAAGAACCAAGAATGACGTTTTATACATCAGCGTGCTAAAAGTGAAATAAGCTGTTTACTTTTAGCACATGTGTTAAAAGTAAACAGCTGGTTTAAATTTAGTATTTAAAACTGGAAGTGAGGTTATAAAATTATTCTAGTTACTTCTTTGATTAAAGGTAAAGTGTTTTTTAAATAATTAAAGCATTATGTAATTATGTAAATCCCATGCGACCCACTATCTATGTTGCACTACCCGCACGATTATAAACGGTCCTCAACACAGAAAGGTGAAAAGAGACTAATCAGTATGAATGGCATTTTTATTGATTAACTAGCGTTCTGCACCCAAATTGGGCGCGAAATAATAATTTGTACAAGAGTGATCCATTTTGTGTGTCGAGTTAATTTTGAGGTTAGAAAATCCACATAAAAAAGTCACTTACAAAAATTTGAAAACCGTACTACTGGCTTACTTGCGTCGCCCTGAGTCGATTAACACTAAAATAAGCCAATTCGGCCCACGGTTTCGCTCTCAAAGTGGCGCCAAGAAAAGCAAATTATTATGTCGGATAGTAAAATGTATATTATGTAGTTTTTGTATAAATACCTACATTATTGATCAATCGTTGCATTTAAATTTTGTCATATTATGCATTACAATTGTGACATCTTTAGTATTATAATAGTTATTTACTATACAAGTAGTGTCATGTGAATATTACCCACTAGAGAGAAAGTTTGGCCCACGAGGCAGTAGGCCAATATTTTATCCAACACTTTTCAAAAAACTCAGAAAATGCATCAATCAAAATGTTTTTTTAAATCATAGTATCCGCTTGTTTTAACCTGGTGCCAAGTGGCATCAAAACACTGATAGCATTAAACATTATAGTGTAAACTAAAACTCTAGTTGAGTTATGGTAATCAAAAAATCACTTATGTGTAACATTGATATTGCGATTGTTAAATTCGCTATAATTATGGGGCGTTTATTGAGAGATGTTGGATAAATTAACATAACAACAACAGTATTTAGGCTCGCAATATTAGCTTGCTTGCCAATTTTGATACAGACATAAATTATGAAATAACTTTGAAATAAAACGTTAAGCTCGTTATTTACTTTCGTTTACGTACAACTGTTACTATTAAAATTGAAACAAGGCAACTACAATTAAATAATAAATGCCTTGACGACTTTGCGTTTCAGCTTATGCTGTTGGATTTTCTACATCCTCCCGGGCCGCAGTAACTTCCAATGGTAAAATCGTTCTTTGTGGTTAACTCGTAACACCATTTTAACCATTCGTTCGTAAGATTCTCTGGGAGACAAGAATCCCTGTCCAACCTGGCTTTCAAAATTTCTTGGAACAATATTTTAGCTTTAATGGCGAATGAACTTAAAAAACCCAAGTGATCAAAAATTGTTGGCACTGCTTGTAGAACACCTCGTTTTGTTTTGGGTATGTCCTTGATAATATTCACAACACAATCCAGATTTACTGCTAACAGATATGGACTGCATGTTACACCATTCTAATAAAATCTTGAGGTACGCCACTGGCCGTTACGATTTGAGCACAGGCTGTTGGCAAATATACGTTAGTCAGGTGCTCTTGCGTTAACAAATTAGTTGACTGTCTGTTCGGTTCTGAAGAAGTTTCAGAGATAGATTCATTGCTTTGTAACTGCACATCGATGATGCATGCCTCGCTTTGCATTTTGAACATAGTATTTTTACCCGGCAAAATTTCGAAACATGATTCGGTTTAGTGCAGCGATAACAGCGCCTTTAAAATTTCAAAATATTCTTTTTCTGGTTTAAAGGAATGTTGCTATTACAGTTTGCTGCACCATGGTCGTATGATTTACAAAATACACATTGTTCTTTCGCCGATGTAAACAAACCAGCTGCTGTACATGCATTATCTCTTTTCTTATGAATATAATAATTTGAATTACTGCTTTTATCATTTTTCGATTCTACTTCTAAAACTTTGGCTTGCTCAATAGATTCGACCTCCAGTCTTATAAAATTCAAAAGTTGAGAAATTAAATGTTCTTAAGAAACATCTCTATTATTGAAAATGTTTTCATGCTCACTGACGACAATTGACTCGTTATCACTATGATCGCTAGTGGCCTGACGTTTAAGAAATTCGGTTCTCATAGAAAAAGGCAATGCCTTCAATACTATTGCTTTGACCATTACACCCTAATTATCGGGAGACATTCCTACCACTTGCAACGATCGTGTTATCTTCGACGTAGTGTTATATAGCTTTCTTCAAGAAATAATATCAGTTTTTGATTTAACTGCCGTTAAAGCTAATAGCTGCTGAATATAACTGTCAACTATCTTTTCGTTATTTCCATACTGCTCCTTTAAAAGCTTAATAGCGTCGTTATAACTTGAGCAGTTGGATGTTAAACCTTGAATTGTTATTGCAGCATTTCCAATTAAAACACATTTTAAATAAGTAAATTTAGCAGTTTCGTCTAGATCGTTATTGCTATGTATAGCAGCATTGAACTGTTCCCAAAAGGCGGGCCAAATGTGATGATCACCATTAAATTTCATTAATTCTAACTTAGGTAATCTCACCGCCCTTTTATATTCCACTGTAACTGGTTGTGTCCTACCGCCCTGAGCTGGTGCAGTTGACAGGACGTCAATGTTGCTCCTGGTCTCGCTTTTGCAGCTGCTATCTCGATGGACTCCTGCTGATGCTCTGGTGATACCAATTTCCAACCTCGCGACCACTGTAGTGGCTTTATCTTCATATTCCACAATCTTCTCGCACTCCTGTTCCAGTTGATCCGCTGGAATATCGTCTGCTACTTCTTCGTTAATCTTCTTCAAAGACTCGTTTGCTGATTTTATACGTGAAATCAACACCATCGCTTCGTTGATATCAAAGGAATCGTCCGTTAAAAGATCGTTGGCTTGATTGACAAGTTTGGTCAATTGCGTGCGACAAGCTTTTTTCAATGCGTTAGTCATGGTTGTGGGCCTCACTGCACTCGTTACACGTTATTGCAACTGGAAGAAACACGTTAGCTCCAGTTCCCGAGTTTCGGCACCAAAAATATGAAATAACTTTGAAATAAAACGTTAAGCTCGTTATTTATTTTCGTTTACGTACAACTGTTACTATTAAAATTGAAACAAGGCAACTACAATTAAATAATAAATGCCTTGACGACTTTGCTTTTCAGCTTATGCTGTTGGATTTTCTACATAAATATTGAGAACATTCGCCCAAGGAAGAAGATTCTTATTAAATTCCTCGTTTTGTTTATCACTACGTTATAGAAAATATGCCATATAATTTATTTGTATATTTTTAACCGACATAGTTCTACATACATAATAACAATTAGTAAATTAGGTTTCTGTTAGACATTTTTGTATTTCTGACATATTAGTTAACCTTTTAACTGTTTACTGTTATAAATAATATGAAAAGATCAACACAGCCGTTTATCAGTTTTTTGTGTAGGTCATTAAATTTTAACGTAACCAGTTTTTCAAACCTAGTCTCGTCAAATGAATCAAAATATCGTAAAAAAACTTAACTCGCAATTTATTGAGACAGTTGCGTCTATTTAATTTCCTACTTGACTATCTAGTATATTTAATCTTGAATACAAGCCACAAGTTAATATTTATAACTTATTTAATGCGGATGTTCTTAATGCGCCACCTGCTTAATGTGGTTACAAAAATAATTTAAAACTGCAAACATGGCTCTGACATCGGTAAAGCGGACATAAAGTTGAAAACTTAGTAGTCATCTGATCAATACAATAAGACGATAAACAATCATCCGCCGAGCTTTGAACCTAACCATACAATTCCACTGTAAAGCGTAGATGTCTACTGCAAACGCTTTCTTAGCAGTCTAATTAGTTGAATTTAGGAATACAACCATTTAAAACAATAATTAATCATAAACAAAAATCTGCGGCGGCAACCGTACATAACAGAAAGTATAAGCTCAATTTTGTTTCATTATTCAACTTCACGTTCCTTTACTTAGCTAATGAGTAAGATATAGCTTAGTTTTCAAATAATATGCTGTAATTAATAAAGCCATGGTTAGACACAAAAAGTTGAGACTGAATTAGTGAGTCATTAACTGAGGTTAGATTTTTGCCCTTTACCAGTATATACCGTTATTAACGAATCGAAGTTACATAAACAACACGCCTAATGATATTTCTAAATCTATCCTTCTGTTTTTACAGCTTTTCGATCTTTAAAAACTGTATAAATTTGTAATAAAGTATATCTGTCCTTACATAGTTAACTTTATTTCATGAGACCTAAGATAAGGTAATACCTAACTGCACATTTTATTTGAATAGAATAAACGATAGACTAAAGGGGTACGAACACATCGACTTCTAAAACTATTCAATACACGCAATTCGCCTCAAAATCCACATTGAATCATTTGGATACTTTCTCATTATAAGGTATTTAGTAATTAATCGTTTAGTTTTTGCTTTTGCATCGTATTGTGGAGTATGATTCACACCGCGACGTAAACTCCAAGCTCGTCACACAAATATAAATCATCCTAAGCCAATGTATTACCGATAAAATTGTATATTTAATTTGATGAATAGTCACTTGGAAGCAGCTGCAGTAAAGCATCTACAAAATATTCACTTATTTTCGCCGCATCAAGGGATTTGTATATATGACGAAAAAGAATTAATCAATTGCATGTTAGAACTACCAGGCAATTGCTGTTAAACCGGACGTCATATTACAATAGGGGTGCTTCCATTTTACTGAGAATGTGGAATACTATATACAGTGTGTCCCAGATCGAGTGGGATTGCATGGGCAACTTTCTCATCATTGAAGATGGAGATTTGGTTAAATGGTCAATCTTTTGCAGTTTTATATGCTGATTTAAAATCTGTTTGAAAAAGTTCACCCGTCAGAAGTTATTTAAGAAGAAGGAAAAACTGTTATTTTCTTCTAAGTCAAATATCTTCCTAAGTATAAGATATACGAAAAAAAGTGTCATATAAAAGTCACTGTTTTCGATGAGACCAATTTAAAATTGGTGTCGAACAAAAATTCAAGATGGCGGCTTTTGAGGTACTCGTATCAACTTCCTTAAGTTAAATGGGCGCCATATTTGATTTTTCGGTTACTGAATAGAAATTTTTATTCTCTATTCAACGCTGTAAGATAACGTAGGATTAAATAAAAAATACCAATAGAATTAATTGTTTTTACATTTTAATCCAGTAGGCTTACATGGATCCAAACAAAATTAGGTGATATTGATTTTAGAAAACCTTTGTATGTAATTCCTATAATACTTAGTAACATGTTAATTCAGTACTAAGTACTTAAACCACATTGTGATATTACTTTTTAAATGTATAGTCAAGTAGGTAAGTAGCTATAATGAAAAACAATAACAAAGTTTGTATAAAGTAACCTGTCGTGTCGCCAAATGGTGTCAACTATGTTTAGCTAAGAATGGCCAGCATTTTGATTATTTCATGTGGTTATCAGGATTATATTTTGTTTTTTAAATAAAGTTTGTTTGTGTTTGGTTGGATCTATGTAATCCTACTCTATTAAAGTGTAAAACCAGTTAATTTTACTGGTATTTTTTATTCAATTATACGTTATCTTACATCGTTGAAAAGATAATAAAAAATTATATTCAGTAACCTAAAAATCAAATATGGCGCCCATTTAACTTAAGGAAGTTGATACGAGTACCTCAAAAGCCGCTATCTTGAATGTCCGTTCGACACCAATTTTAAATTATTTTTTAAAATCTCTTATACTTACGAAGATATTTGACATACAAGAAAATGACAGTTTTTAGTTTTTTTAATAACTTCTAACTGGTTCGACATTTTGAACTTCTTCAAACAGATTTTAAATCAGCATATAAAACTGCAAAACATTGCCCGTTTAACCAAATCTCCACCTTCAATGATAAGAAAATTACCCATGCAATCCCACTCGATATGAGACACACTGTATACGTATCCTCAATTTCATAGAAATATCTTCAAGAGTATACAGGTGTTTCAATACTTTTGCTCAGCACTGTATAATATTATCAATATACATTTTCGTGCAGGAATCTATCTGATTAAAATTACGAAAAAGCAGTAAGGACTTAGAAGACTTGGAAACTATAAAAAAATCTTGATTTAATGCAACTCTGAAAATTATATGCCAATATAAAACGTTTTTGAATAAACCAGAACGGCAGTTTTTATATGTGTAGTTTTAAGTTTGCTAATAATCAACTCAAATCCTTAATAGTGTCCGCCTCGAATATTTAAAATGTTTCATGTAAATACAATAATAAAATATCTAATTAATATTTTCCTCCCAGAATTAAAACTAAGGAGTAGTTACTATCCCCCATGTAATTCAGCAGTTAAAGTTTCCTTTGTGCAAAACCGAGCACTTCCAAGTTTCATAGTGCATAAGCCATACCTGCCGTAATCAGCTTCCACCTAGCATATAAACATTAAAACTTTCATAGTAAGGTATACAATATACAAATAGAGTTTACACGACTTAACACTTCGAGACTTAACAAGCGAATCAATACTTAGTAGAAACATAAAACATACAGAACACGCTTATACCAACTATATTTTACAATATATGGAGCTTCCCGGAATGCTTTTTAATATGTTTGATTTGTTTCACTGTTTTATAGATATTGCCTATGAATTATACCAAGGGAATTTTATGGCTTCTCAGTAAAACAAGCACAATGGTTATGAAAAAGCATACACAATCTAATAACCAAAATTTGGTTGAAGTTTTAAAAGTAAGCAAATATCCTAGACCAGGGGTGGCGAACCTTTATTCATCTATGTGCCATTTTTTCTAAAGAAATGTTTAATGAGGCCATAACGTGCCATCAAACAATTTTAACTTAGTGATTAATGGGGAAAAAATAAAACTAAATACTATCAACTTAAAAATCTTTATTTGCAAAAAAAATATACATTTTGTACAGCAATAGTGACGTTATGTTTAATTAAATGAAAGAAAAAATTCGTGCGACTTCTGCTGCTGCTGCAACTTAGATGCTAAATAACTTATATTAGCTCCATACTTTGTTACTTTTAGCAGAATGCAAGCTGGACTGGACTGACAAACGGCTTCTAAGCGAGTCTTTAATGTTATTCATTTCTGAAAATAATGACTCACAAGCATAGGTAGATGAAAATATTGTTAAGATAGCAAAAGCCAGCTTCTTCAGACTGCTAAATGTGTCTGGAATTGAATTCCACGTTTCCATAATTTTGATATTGGCATTTTTACTTATATTACCTGATCATATAGTCTTTCTATTTCATTTAATTCCAACTCTTTCCTTGTTTCGAAAAATTTTTGAATCCATATTGAACTAGACTAGAAATCAATCAGCTGCATTTCAATTTCTTCAATTTCCAACCAATCAAATTTGGCCAAGTTCAGTTTATCCCGTGAAGTTACATCAGGATATACCGATGGGGCCACAATTATATATAACAGCAATGAGATAACATGAACAAGAAAATAACTCGTATTGCTTGAGTAAGAAAGAGATAAACATAGTAGCAAATATTCAAGAAGGCTTGACGCTTAATTTAATTATGACATTTGTCAAGTAAACATGCCTACTAAAATATTTTTTTCGTATGGCTATCCCTTTCTTACTCAAGCATTTAATTTTGTTATTCATTTTATCTCATTGCTGTTATATATAATTATGGCCCCATCCGTATAATAAATTTCAGTGTTTCCGATAACTGAGAAAATCTCGTTGAAAATTCTTTGATTGAAGATTTAATTACCGAATTAAACTCTTCAGTGACTTTTGCTTGGTCTGTTTTTTCATGTAAATCCAAATCTCTGGAGATTTTTTTCAAGTTTGGGAAATACTAGTAGTTTTTGGTAACAATATCGTTACTGAAAACTTGCAGTTTAGCTTCGAAATCATGAATGAGATCTATCATAACAATAATTGTTTTATTTGCGCCTTGAAGCTTCATGTTCAATCCAATATTAAATATAAATTGTTTCGATCAGGTACCTAAATTCCTTAATTACTGCCGTGCCCAAATTATTTTGTGGCGTGCCATCAATGGCACGCGTGCCAATGGTTCGCCACCCCTGTCCTAGACGAATTATAATAACCCCTGCACGAAGTATAACACACCACTCTTAAGCGCTGTTATTAGTGGCATTGGGTATACAGTGTGTCTACAGTCTCCATTCTCAACATGGGGATCTCCCTTTATTAGGAGAGATAAAGATTTACTTAAATGGGATGAAACATTCCTCAGATAAAGTTATACCAAACTCCATAAATAAACTTTGAATATTCAACGTCGTTTAGACACTGTAGCAAAAAAAGGTGAATTTTTGACTTTTAGATTTTTTATACAACTTGGCCATTTTAAAAGGAAGAAGAATTTAATTTGTACATTCTTAAGACACTTAGGAATCTAGTGGTGTGTTCAGAATTTTGAAAACTGTACGAAAGTTCCGTATAAAGCCCTTCGCAATTTTTTTAAATAATTTTTTCGTTGACTTCATGCCAATCTCAAATATACAATATTAAATCAAAACACCAGCCAGTTAAGGCTGCGTGACTATTTCTAAAATTCCCATTATGCAAATCCAAATGTTCAATTCCAATACCAACACTTACCTAAATCTTATCTCTTAATTCTTCCACTCGTGCATGTGGCTGATGTAACGCAATACTCTAGAATAAAAGAGAAAATTCGCATATCATAAAATCGAACCCAAGATCTCAGTGCTGGTATTCCCTAAGCCACTTACGCCCTCTAATTTTTGCACAATTATTATTATTAGTTCAAGTTGCCGAAATGTTGATATCAAGACATACCTTACAACATATAACTTTTCTCAGATGTTTTAGTACCGCGACTACAATGTATCATAGATATATAAAGAGTAGTGAAGCTATAGACTTACTTCGTCCCCGATAGGGCTTACCTTCTTGAGCAAGAACAATATGTGAGAATCCGTGTCGGTGACACCGGATCTCGAGAACGTTTACTTTGTGAGAGCAATCGTGCGTTCACAAAAATGTAGTGTTCACCGAAGTACTGTAGATTACAGTAGGTTTAGTCGCTGGCTTGGTGGTCACTCACGCTCATAGGTGAGGTTGGAGCCCCTGAGATTTTATAAAAATAAAACCTTTAACATAATCAATATAGCTGTAGACTAGCTGAACTAGTCTGCGATAAGACAGGGAGAGGAAGAAACTATCCTCAGATGTTTGAACCTCAAGTGTATTTTGAATACTTTCAGTACTTCTTCTTCTACAACGGTTAGCTTTTCTTCTCCTAGCTCTCAAAAACTGAAAGTTGAAACAGTTGAAGACGGCCCTTTCCCCTCTCATGTGATGACGGTCTTGATAACGTACTATACCATGGCGGTTTGTTTTAGCTTTAATCATATTTTAAAATGTGAGAATGATTACATTTACTCTCCATTGGCATGATATTAAATGTTTAGTTAGTATAACATTACATAATTTTGTTTGGATCTTGTGATAATTAATTTCTTTCATATTTAATTATTTTGCTTTTTATGTTGTCTAACTTGCAAAATTTCCCAATTTCCAGTATGCTAGTGGCTATCTTTTCCTCTCTATTGAGGAAATAGCTATTTATATAGGAAGTACATAATGCAGAACTTTTCAGAGTCTACCTTATGCCCAAGCGAGCTTTACGAGGTTAATAAAGAGGACGAAATTATGTACGAGTTGCATGCAAAGGTTTATGTTCTTCTGCTTTTTACTTCCCTCGTCTGAAAGACGAGAATCGACAATATTTCAAGCAAATGTATTCAGGGTGAGCACATTGAAATAATTAAATTAGTTTTATGTTTGCTTTAACTGACTAATAGATATGAGTAATAAGTTGCACATAGCTCAGGCTTGATCCTTAACAAAAATGAGACCAAACAGATAGAGGATAAATGTTGTACGAGACAGAAAGGAACATAGCATAAATTCTCAAATTGCTAACGTTCAAATACACGGGAAACGCAATTTGCGCGAGGCTGTACTTCGCATTAGTGTCAGGAATCAGGGGCCTTAAATTCGATCATAGGATGGGCACTCGAAAATATAGTTTATGAAATGTTACCTGGAATTATCTTGCGTATCTCAATTTGGAAGGCTCCATTATTTTTGCGATTGCAAAAAACTAGAAAAGATATTTATTGTTTGAGGCTTTCGCGGTTACTCGAATTATTCTCCTTAGCATAGAATTTCGGCTTAGACCGCGTAGTATTTGTATATGAACCAATTGTCAGCGCGATCAATTCTCCTACACATGCTTTAGCAAGACATTTAACCAGTATACTACAGCCTCTAACTGGTAAAACAGACTCCTTTGTCAAGGATTCAGCAGAGTTTGTCCAGAAACTAAAGAACATAAAGTTAAACAAAGATGATCTCTTAGTCAGTTTCGACGTAGTATCACTCTTCACTAAAGTGCCGGTTGATGAGGTGCTAGTAATGCTCAAAGATCTCTTGCCTACAGACCAAGTTGAACTTGTTGAAATTTGCCTGAAAAACACTTACTTCAGTTGGAACAATAAAATATACGAACAAGTCGAAGGAGCGGCCATGGGTTCACCGCTATCACCTGTTATCGCTAATATCTACATGGAAGCTTTTGAAACCAAAGCTCTCGAACAAGCGCAGCTAAAACCGACTTGCTGGTTGAGATATGTAGATGATACCTTTGTCATCTGGTCACATGGACGCCAGACATTGAATCTGTTTCTAAAACACCTGAATTCTGTACATCCCAACATACAATTCACAATGGAAGTAGAGGAAAATTGCAGTATTCCGTTTCTAGACGTCCTGGTGAAACGTAAATCAGATGGCAGTTTAGGACATGCAGTCTATAGAAAGAAAACACACACGGACAGATATCTAAATGCTGACTCACACCATCATCCAATGCAAAAAGCAACAGTTCTCCAGACTCTGGCGACAAGAGCCGTTCGTATCTCAGACGAGGAAAATCTAGAGAGAGAAAAGCTACATCTGTTTGACTCTTTACAAAGGAACGGATATACAACTAACGCCATACGAAAAGCACTAGACAAGACTATGACAAAAAAGGCTAAAGAAGAATCTCCACCTCTGGAAGGCTTAGCATTTCTACCTTACGTTAAAGGCTCAACTGATAAGATAGTACGTGTCCTGCAACGATGCAACGTCAAAACTGTGTTCACGAGCAAGGAAACTTTGGGTAACGGCTTCAGATCGGTAAAAGACAAGATTCCAAGTTTAAAAACCGCTGGCGTATATCGCATTCCTTGTTCTTGCGGCTCGAGTTACATTGGACAGACTGGTCGTTCCGTTGATCTAAGACTCCAAGAACATAAAGGCGATTGCAAACACAAACGCATCACAAAATCAGCCGTAGCTGAGCATACGTTTACAAATGGGCACACTTTAGAATTTGAGCATGCCAGAGTACTTGCCAGAATACCTCATTACTTCCCGCGAGTGATACGTGAAGCCATAGAAATAGAAAAACATCCAAATAATATCAACAGGGAAGATGGCTTTAAGCTTAGTAAAACGTGGACCCCTGTGATACACGATCTAAAGCGTTACAACCACTCTGCGTCATACGGCCACGCCCCACGGATTACGTTGCACTCGGACGACCAACCAGCGCCAGCGTTACGCCACTCCGCGCGCCTGGCACAGAGGACTATAAATAGCTCCACACCGACCTTCGGTTCTTAGTGCGACTTTCACTCTGATGATGCAAGCTGCAAGGTCTTGCGAAACGTTAGTGAATATGGATGCACAAACAGCAAAACGGCCAAATCTGCCTAAGTATCCTCGTTCTCAAGATACTCAAACAACACGAGCCACCAAAGAGCATGGCCATCGCGCGGGTTTTTGCTCGACTTCACAAGGTGCAAGGCACATTAAGCCAGAAAATGCTGGGTGTTCATATACAAATACTACGCGGTCTAAGCCGAAATTCTATGCTAAGGAGAATAGAAAAGATATTTTCCTTTTTTTTATTACTGAAATTTGATTAATTTTATGCATACATCGCATTTACAAGCCTAGCTTCAAATATTTCTCAATGATTCTTAAACGAGTGGTAAACGTATTCTTTCTAGATTCAGATGATATCAAATTAATATCAAAATTATTGTTAACAAATGCTACAGAAATTGTTTAAGCATAGTGTACTGGTAATGTACAGTATAAATTTTAGCAGGTATTTTGAAAACTATTGCACATAAGTATACAGCATACATATATATCCAGCGTATGAAATGTGAAATGAACTTGCAAAAGACGTTTTGAATAAAGCCCTTGACAGATTTCTTTAAAGAATAAATATCTGGTAAAATAAAATTAATATGTTGCAATACTAGAGTGTCTTTACGGATATCGACGAAAATTTGATGATAAACATTTACGACAAGAAAAAATTACCATAATAAGTAATCACGAAATCTTCATTTATAACACCGTTTCTTGTTAATGTTCAAATGGCAATGTTAGGTTATGTGTACATTATTATTGTAACATTTACTTGACAGTTTAGCATAATGTACTTTCTCATTGTGGTACTCCTACAATAAAGTATGACTCTATACGGCTACATAAACAAGACCTTGATCTAGATGCAGTATTCTTCATAACTAAAATAAGACTTGAACAATTTGACATTCCTTAACAGTATTGGAAAAATAATTTTTATTTAACATGTATTCGTTTGATTCTATGATACGTTCTCCGTTTTCCCGCACTAATCGTGTTCCATATCTACAGAAAAAAAAAACGTTATGAGTGCTTTAAGGTGATTTCATTTTTACATGCCTATATTAAAACAAGTATGTACAAAATGATTATCAATATCAAGTTCAGATGCCATTTTGTGAATATGCAAATAATACAATCGTATATCGGACAAATATATATAATAATTGCAGCATGTTGTAAAGGTGAGTGTATTAGATAACTTTTTTATGACTAATTAAATGCTATTATAGTTGTAACAAATTTGTTCGACAAATATGACGTTCAGCACATATAACTATCTACTGTGTGTTGATGAAGTATTCACGTCTCATATATTCACTATTATTTTGTTTACTTCGAAGTCTGTCTGACAAATCTTTTTAAGTTATGTCTAATAGTCATTGTTTTAACCACCACATTTAAATTCTACAATATATTGTCAGTCTATATTTGAAAATTTAGTTTTCTGACGTTTTAAATAATATGCAACAGGAACCTTTCAAAATTGTTAATGTTGTTTTGGTGTATAAACTATATATTTATTTAATTCTGATTGAATTTATAGCACCAACAAAATTAAAAATAACTACAGGTAATATAAACACAACACAGTAACGAATAAAAAATATTGTAACATTTACATAACATTTTGGACAAGTCCCAAGGTTCTCATAAAAAATATTCAGATAAAATCCAAATGTCCTTATAATAATGATGACCATTAGTATAAAGTAATAATTATTATTAAGTGCCAGAGAAGCTAATAATTTAATATTATGTGGTTGGAATGTGAACCTCGGTTGGGTCACCTCTGCTCTAATCTGTCCACCGTCCTAATAATCGAAATTGTCATCAACTCTTGTACATGAGTAGTTAGAAAACAGTGGTTCGGTTGTATATTACGCATTTAGAAAACCTTCCCCATTTAATCATTTAGGAAGTCAAGTGTTACAAGGAAACCTCATAAAAGTTGTGCCAAGATTCCGGTCTTGAATAATGCACTACAACGCAAGTTCTTTTCTCTTCTACCTCTACTTGAAATTTTTTATTCGTCGACTCCGATTATCACGTCCGTCACTTTTCAAATTAAATTTAAGCGGCAATTTCCTAAATTAAAGAGACGGCGCCTACTTGTAAAAAACAGCGGAGCTTTAATATGCGAACAATGGGAAAATTGTCAGTCACAACTCGTCTAATGTGTGTCTTCAAGCGGGGGCACTTTAATTTGCATTTTATCTGGCACAGCAGGTCTACTTCTAAAAGTAAAAGGAAGACTCCCACTTACAATAATAAAAGGCCGGCAAATCTGAAATTAAAATTTAGTAGTGCTTAATATTGATTCACATTTCATATTACGTTGTTTATTGCGTCTCGGGCTCCTCCGGAATAATAAATGTCAGTGACAGTGGAACAAGTGTTTAAGAATCCTATTACAACCAGTCGGTAAATATTTGACCAAGCCAGGTATCGGCTGCGGGTCAGGTGAACCCAACCTTGTCTTCTTGCGGTGTAGCACCTTCGATTTCCACATTATTCCCATTTACATAAATGAGATGGCCGAAATAGGTTATTGTTCCAGGTCGAGATTGAATTAAATCGTTAGCCCAAAAGGATGGGATTGTTATCTCTGAAATACGTCGTGTATACAATTGTTTAGCTTATGAATGATTAGATATGCAAAGGAAAATAAAATTTGCATAAAAATAAAAACCTGCCATAAAACACTGGGATAAAACAGCATGTAGCACTATTAAGCCAGCAAACGAAAACATTTTTTACAGCCACATAAAAGCTCCTAATTTCACAAACAAGAACAAGGAATATGAACAGTTGCTGTGGACCCGGTGTATATTATAACATAAACTATCCTAGTGTCTCCAATCTTTGAATTTTTATGCTTAATTCGTATTTAAAAATTACGCATATTGTGACATAGGTACATCGAACAATTTTCGGTGTCTCTAAAAAAGTGTACGAACTAACAATTCTACAACTTAAGTTAGTGACAAACAATCCTCAATTAAAAGCGAAACTTTTTATAAAAAGTAGTCTAGACGTTATAGTACTCAACAAATTAAAAATCACGTTTCTAATCATTCTGTGAACATTAGGGAGTTGCCAGCAGTGAGAAGTATTATACAAAACAGGTTTTTTTGTTTAATTAAAATAGTACCAAAACAGAAAATCAAGTGGAATTTGACATATCTATCTATTTGTGTCTCAAAGCAAATGAACATGGATGAGCCCGTGCAAACAATACAAAAATGAAATAGACTATGCCATGAGTAACAATAAAAATATTTGCACGGATGTATCCGTTTTGAACAAATTTAGTACCGGGAGCGACCATAGATTAGTAAGAGCGACACTGAAATTTCATCATAAAATCGAAAGAAAGAAACTCGCACAAAGATCTAAATCCCCAACTGCCTATATTGCTAACACAAGGAAAAGAAAAATACGAACAAGAACTGACAAAAAGATTAGAGCCCACTGATAACTTAAGAGAAATGAATTTCGACAAATTAGACAAAATTAAAACGATATACATAAAACACTAAAAAAGATTATGTATAAATACAAAAGTTACAAAACCGAAAAGTCTGATCAATGACAACCGCAACATGGACAAAGACTCAATAGTTATAAAGAACCTAACAGACAAGTGACGGACGAAATTCGAAAAACATACACCATAGAAAATAATACCAACATGTAGGTGCTCCGAAAAAAGTCTATCACCGGGTAAACAAAAAATAACTGCAATGAAAAATCAAAATGGAGCCGTTATCACGAGCAGAAGAGACATTATACAAACAGTAAGAGAGTTTTACATAAATTTGGACAAATCTCACAATCAAGAACAACAAGACGACAACAGAGCAATGGTTACAAATGTGGGTTCAGAAGAAATACCAGAAATCACAAAAGAGGAAAACACGGATGGCTTTAAGACAGATGAAAAATGGAAAATGCCCTGGAGAGAACAGAATAACGACAAAAATGCTGACGATAGGAGAAAACGCATTTATAACCTCGCTGAAAATGTTATATCGTGTGTTTAAAAAAAACTCATTTAAGGTAGGACTTGGAAAGAAAGATAAAAATCTGTTCATGTTTTAACTTAACCCTGTAGGTGAATGTCAGATTGCATTTTGCTTATGAAAACATATGTCACTGTGATAGCTAAAAGTTTACACTGCATTAAGTTTAATTGTATCAAGCAAAAGGGAAAATAAGATGGCAACTACACAACAACGAGTGTAATAATCATAACGGTAACAAAAATGTTTTTGTTAAGTGTTTTGTATATTTTTAGGAAAGTAGTTCAAGGACACGATGTAATTTAGTTCTCTCTGACTTCTGGTAGTTCATTTGCTTCAATGGGTATATATCAAGTTACGGCAAACTTCAGTTTGATCATGGCATGCTGCGAATGAGTTTTTTTAACACACTATGAAATAAATGCTTTAGAAGAGAGTAGAATACCTGAGAGTTGGAGACACGCAGAGGTTATATTATTATTTAAAAAGGGGATAATACAAGTATTAAAAATTACCGCTCAATAAGTTTATTGTCTCATGACTATAAATTATTAACAAACAGAATATGTAATGGTTTAACATCCAAGTTAGATGCATACCAGCCAGCCGAACAAGCTGGCTTTCGCATAGGTATAGTACTTCAGATCACCTTCAAACCGTAAGACTCCTCCTAGAAAAGACCTCTAATATAACATCGACATCCATCTGGCACTTATTGATTTTCAAAAGGCCTTTGATACGGTCGAAACATGGGCACTCCTAAAAGCAATGGATAACTGTAGAATTGACTCAAGATACTCAGCCCTCATCAAAAACATATATGAAAGAGCAACAATCCAAATTTAAATCGACGAAGATAGCAACACCGATAAAATTCCAATAGGTCTACTACGTCAAGATGATACCCTTTCACCGAAATTATTCACATAGACAAAAACCAAAGTGATGAGCACTAACGATAACATAGAAATAAATAGGGAAATAATAGAAAAGGTAAATCACAGAGTAACACAAAGAACTATGAAACGTAGAATTTTAGGAATACATATGAGAAAGAATAAGAAATGAAGATATCCGAGAAAGAACCAAGATAACAGACATTACGGAAAGAGCGGCGAAATTGATATGGAAATGCGTGAGGCATATCGCCAGACAAAACCAGGGGAGGTGGCTACCAAAATTAGTACACTGGAGGCCTAGAGAAACGAAAAGAAGTGTGGGCAGACCACAACGACGATGGCTAGACGATATGAAAAACGCATAGGAAAACACCGGTTTGAAATTGCACAGGACAGAAGTACGTGGAGAGTAGTAAAAGAGGCCTATCTCCAGCAGAGGACCGAGACAGGCTGATGATGATGATAATGATCTATTTGTGTGAACTAATCGAATTAGATGAAAATTGATATAAAGTTCAAAAGGGGTAGTTCATAAGTCGGGAATCATACTCGTATATTCGATACATTTGAACCTAAATACAGCAAGTGCATTTAATAACAAATAGCTATTTGTGCAACAAGTGCCTTCGGCTTCGTTTCATAATTTTCATGTCTCGTGCATAAACACTTTTAGCACGAGTTTTTGTACACAATATTTTTTCTACGGCTTTAAATTTACTATTATGAATCCATAAATTTCGAATTAACAAAGGTTTTCATTTATGACAGTTATAAATTATGTCATAGTAAAGAGATGGCCGTTACGGCGCAGGTGACTGTTTCTGCAGTCGGTAGCTGTCAAAGTTAGTTATCAAAGGTAATTATAATAGTACACATTTTGCTTTATTCATTGCATAATGCTTTAATTAATTAAAAAACACTTTACCTCTAACGAAAGAACTAACTGGAATAACTTTATAACCTCACTTCCTGTTTGAAATTCTAAATTCAACACCCGCTGTTTACTTTTAACACACTGATTTATAAAACGTCATTTTAGTGAAACAAGCTAATGCTAAAAGGCCCACTTTTAGTAGTGGTAGTAGAAAAAAATATAAAATTAGCTAATAATTACTTTTACTGGCTTTTAATTCGTTTCAATAGATAACATTATCAACGTTACGCAAGAACGTGGTTTAAACCCCACCACAGTACTTAAAATTCATGGCTCATCTTTGCTCTAGTATTACAGAGAATCATTTTCCAAGAAATTCAAATACTTTCCATTGAAAACGAATTAAACGCAGATAGATTTAATTATTGTTAGCCCAACGTTGTATTTTTCATGATTAAAAGAAGTCCAATCTTTAGGTTCGATTGACTAGAAAACTATTGCCGCGATGATTGCAAACAACAGCGCAATTGTATATAAAACAGTTTTTCGAATATTTCGACTGTGAAATGTTATGATAAACAACTCCTACACTATTGCAGAAATTACATCTCTGGTCTTTTTACTAATTATACTTTAAAGCCACCTGATTCCACAAAATTTAATCTAATAATAAAATGTTTTACCGATTATTACACACAACTGTCACAGGAATGAGAACCATGCATTTTTTGAAAATCGATCAATCTCGAACTGATTACCTGAAAAGCGCCCCTGGGCTGCTTATCAAGCGATAAGCTCCCAAGGGATGATTATCGACCCAGTGGATGTTGTCATAAATATAAATAAAAACTCAAGAAACATGAAATTTGAGTTTTTTGGCGTTAATAGATCAATTTTAAATCAGAATTTGTATACGGGTTTTGTGTAATAATCTTCAAAATATAAAAGCGGGCAGCATACTTACCGATAATTTTACCCGTGCCAAGAGTCATCATGCTGGTTGCCCTTAAAAAACTGTCCTCGGGCAACCCTCGGGACAGTTTTCATTGCTACCATCAGTACTCGACCCTTGGCTTGTGCAAAATTATCGGTAAGCATGCCTCGCCCTTGTTATATTACTATTTATAGTCCACTGTCCTAGTGTACCCAAATAAAATATTCGCAAAAGGCTTAAGAGTAAATAACCGCAAGATTTAATCGTATCAAATTAAATTACAAATTAAAGTAAAATTGTACATATACATATTATGCATGTATTTGTCTAATTTCTTTTTGTCAAAGGGCAAAATACTCCCGTGATAATATTTAATGTTATGTAGTATATATAGTTTATGGAAGCTATGAATAGCATTACAGTGCTGAACTGGCTCATAAATATGTTTTTTTAATTAATATTAATTAATTTCAATGCTTTTGTTATTTATTTCGAATTTATCTAGGTACTTTTATATTACAATTGGCTGTTTAGCGTTATGTTTCTGCTGTTATTTGGTTTCCATGGCTACTTTAATAAATTCCCATGGAAGTAAACGATTACTTCTCTCCCTGAGTTGAGGCAGTAATAGCTATTTAAGTAACAAGGAATGTAAGGACCTATTAAGATTTGAGGTAGGCAAGTACAAGGCAAGGCTTAACCGCGGCTTATTGTTGCCTGCCGAAAATGTCAATAAACATTCCGAGTTATCTTATTATATTTTTCCCGCTGCTTATTGAAATTTTCCTAGATTTTTTTGCTTTTGTCACTTGTCACTAGGATTAATTTTCATGAGTCGTGTTACCTGTGAGTGTCACATGTCACATAAACACCTGCAATTATAAACAAAACGTCTAATTCATCATCCTGCGTTGATAATTTTACTATCCTAGGAACTTAATAATAATATTAACTTAATAATAATATTAAGTTCCGTTGTCAAAAGAAAGCAGCAAACAAATATAATCACCGACGTACACGTTTACTCAGCTGTATCACTGCCTTACATGATCAGCAGCGGGAAAAATATTGTTTTATCACCATTACCGCGAAAACTAATATCTTACCCTATCGTAAAAGATGTGAAACAATTAGCTTTAGAACTTTGTAATGAAATGTGACAACTAGGTTGAAAATTTGATTTAGAGCAACTTTTTCTAGTATCAGTTTTACGAATTCTCAAGAACATCAGAATTTTTTGTAATTTCAAATTATGTAACTGTAACTGTATATATAAGTTAATATACATTTTCTGGTTTCTTTATAACCCTGAAACATTGCTTGTATCATTTTTATCTGATCTAAATAAAATGACAAGAAATGACACGATTCCATTTGTTACGTTTTCTTCTGTTGACACAAGCTGTGAATCGAATCAAATGATATTCCACAATTTGCAATAGAATAAGGTGCTACACTTACAGTGGATATGAAACTATGTACAAATGTAATTTACTAACATGAATATATACTTTTCGCAAAAACTCACTACACAGGGTATCCTGGTGTTTTTCAAGCAACATTTTTTTGTAGATGGTAAATGTTTTTCTGATCAAAAAATTGTATATAAACTTATACTGTTTTCAACTCGTTAACAAGTCATAGCATGTTACAAAAGAAATAGAAGCATTCATTAATGTAATAAAACAAAAGCATTTTAAATTCGTGTCGGGTGCCCACCGGTGTCCGCTTTCAAACAGCCCCAAATATGAAAATCCAAAACTGTAATGTCTGGCTAGCGAGGTGGTCGTTGAACAGATCTACCACGGCCAATCCAATGCTGTTTGTAATGGATGTTTAACCAGTCTCTCGCCAATCTGCCGTAATGAGCTAGAGCGCCATCTAACTGAAGCCATCCGTGTTGACGATAATAAATGGGCGGTATAAGTTTCTATAAGATTTTTTTATCAAAATACATTTACCATGTACAAAAAAATGTGGGAAAAAAAACAGGGACACCCTGTATAATACTTCTGTGAAATTTACTTCAATTTTTTAATAAGTCTGAAATATATTCCCCGCTTCCCAATTCTGGATTACGCACTTCACGAATAAGACTGTGCGAAATATCAGTAGTAATTAATAACATATTAATCTCTGAAACTTCTGTGTGATTACCATAGTTGATACAAGGTAGTCGGCTGTCACACAGTTTGCCGATGGTTGCACATATTCCAGCTCCAATACAAACTGGATTTGAATGCTAATTTTTAATATATTACTTTTTTCGTTGAAAACAGAGATAAATTTTTTCATAACACGTTAGTAATTTAATATTTCCAATTTTTAGAAAACATCCCACCCTTTTACACCTGCATGTAAGATTTGTTTATCGCTTTCATGCAAAAATTACATATACGCTCTAATGTTTATCGTATGTGGTTAAGTATGTAATCCTCCTTGCTTCAATTTCTTTCAATATACACACCGAACAAGTGTGATTATAAAGGGATTTTTTTTATAACAAACAAAAAATAAAGCTCCAAGCAATTTAGAACAGCTTAAAAACTAGTTTCTAATGTGCTCTCGTACTCTCTCAATACTTAATACACTTTATTGTCCTGGAAATTCTTATGTTCTCATATATTTACTGTAAGACTTGTTGGACAGAATTACCCTTAAGCAAAAAAAGGCATTAGTTAGCAATCATTTTTATATTATTGTCCATCTGATAGTATTGTATTACGGGTTGTACAATTGCATTGGCTTAAATCTGTAACGTATTAAAAATTATATCTTATAAATAATATAGTGGAAGTGGTATGTAAACAGTGAATATTTCTGGTAAATCCGTAAAAGGTATATGTATTAAACTGCGTTGACATTAACAATTTTTAACTATAGAAAAATATGTTCAGTTTAATATTGTTACATATTATTTTTCAATATTGTTAGCAAGAAAGGATATTCGGCGGTATTTAAATTGTGGGTTTTAAATTGTTTAATTTTGTTGGCTGTCTCCTTTTACTGACACTAAAAAGGTGAAAATAATCCCCGAACAATCGAAAACAAGTGTTCTGATCAAGAAACAATTAAATACCTAAACCGAAACAATGAAAGATTTCGAAATTCAACGAAATAAAATTATTAACATTTTACAACCATTAATTTGTGTATATGACAATGGTGCACTAGTCTATTGCCAAATAATATATTTTTTTGTTAATTTAGGAGAGACGTTCATGTTATGTACCTATAGTGGGTGTTTTTCAAAATTCGAAGTTGGCTAAAAACGTTCATTGTGAACATACCGCAAAACGTACCTAACCTTACTTTTGTAATTAGATTTTAAAGCATTCAAATCCAAACGTTGAAAAGTGACTTTAATATACCATAAATTTACACAAATTATAATAAATAAAGAAACTTAATAAACATTAATTAGCAATTAGCAATTAACAATTCTAATTACAAAAGTAAGGGTAGGTATTTATTATGGTATGCTCAGAATAAACGTTCTCAATCCACTTCAAATTTTAAAGCACAACCGTTATACCTAATATATCCATACATATCCTAATTTGTTTTTTTTTCTTCTTCTTCCTCTTATTGTAAG
This sequence comes from Agriotes lineatus, assembly GCA_940337035.1. NCBI lineage: Eukaryota > Metazoa > Arthropoda > Insecta > Coleoptera > Elateridae > Agriotes > Agriotes lineatus. The sequence goes on along the minus strand of OW679194.1, from coordinate 52,678,359 downwards.
CTGAGACCCTGTTAATAATCACACAGAGTGTGTTTCTTATCAGCCATCTTTAGACGCGACCGAGGCAGTTGGCTAGTCTAGCCCTTTGAATTAGGGAAGAATGCCCTTCTACAGGGGTGACGACCACCAAAGGTGTTGTGTGGTGGCCAGAAAGCATAGTTGAAACAAATGTACGGATGTGAGGTTCGAAGCAACTACCTGCCGATTGCGAGCACGAACGCCCTACGTCTCGGCTACCCCGCTCTCTTTATTTAATCTATTTAAACCGAGCTCTGTATCCTAGTGCGTTAGCACATCTACTTAGCATTCGAGAAGTGGTGGGTTCGATTCCCGCGACCGTCCTGCTCTGATTCAGGTTTTTAAGTGGTTTTCCTGAGACAACAGGGTACCTTCTCTGAGGCGAATTCCGGGGCAGTACTTCTCCACTTTTCCTGGCCTTTCTTCCATTCTCCACCCCACGCTTTCTCTGGCCCATCCTATAATTTCCGTTCTTGGCGGGATGCAAGGTCCCTATAACAGCCCGCTCCCAGTTGGGGAAATTGAAATGACCTTAAGCTTTCCTTTTTACTGTTTAATTAATTTGTTTGATTTGAAAACACAAATTATTTACGTATGCACTACTGAGTACTAATTGTTTGCATAAAAGCTTCAGTTCAGCAACTCATAGCAAGGGTGATTAATCTGTAAACGCACTGGGACTACTTTGCAGTTTATTAAACCTTTTTGCAAATTTAAACTCTTCAGTTTCTGCAAAAACCAGTAAAAAACAACTGAATTAATACCAGAGCGTAAATGTATTGGCGAATTGTCGTTATACTATAGTAATAAAAGTATAAAAATTCCTCTTACACATTTACACATAAACGAAGAGCTACTACGTCATCCATTCGATAATTAACAGTAGATAAATGCATTGCATCTATTACTGTGTTGATAAACCTAGACTTTACTTGGTTGCAAAAATGTTTTCGTCCATTAAAATTGTTTTTGCTCTGATAGTCGTAATAAGACAGTTCTAAGCAAGGAAGCCCAATGCCTTTTAATTTTAATGAAGTCTCCAATAAACGTTGTAAGTACTAGAATATTAATATAAAAATTAGCCTGTACGTTTTTGGAACTTTTACTCAATTTAACTTTTTTCAAATATTTTTAACCGTAGTTTTATTTCATATAGACCGTTTGTGTGATATTAAAACAAAGCATTCTGAAAATTAAATTGTTTCAAGCCCGTTTTCCCTGCTTGTATCATTATTCGTAGAAGACCAAAAAAACGGTATTCTTTAATATCTACTCGTAGTTACTTCGTTACCTTCTTGAAAAATGAATGAATCGATCATAATAACAACAGTAATTGTTTATACAAGTTAAAATTCTGATAGTAAAATCGAAATCAATAGAATCATACCGCCATAAAATATAATATGCATTACGTAATGGTTTATTATTATTATTACATGTAAATTTATGTGTTTCACCTCTTGCTTAAGAAGTTTTTTGAATGCATTGTTAATTGGCTTGCAGGCTATTGTTTTTCCGACTTTATAGCCTCAGTGTGTTATAAGAACAAGTTTTATCAGCGAATTATGTCAGGCACAATTGATACTACATAGTAAATTGCGAAATTCAACCATGTACCTACGTTTGGACATAATTCCATAGCGTCGATATTGTATAATTTTGCAATTTTATTTAAAACTATACTTCTTTAATAGCATGCAGTTTAACTCTTCCCTCATTGATATATTTTTCATTTTTTCCTTGATCGCGAAGGACTTAAAGTCATAGGCGGAATATCACCATCAGGAATGAAATATCTTGGGTTGATATATTATTATGCAACTGGTGCGAAGGGGTTATTTTACATATGTTGTTTTAATTACTATGCAAAATAGTGGTAGACTTGTTATCGCTGCTTCACCTAGTTTATGTGAGGCAGGTTTTAGATGCAGTCAAAACATTTCGCTTACAAATTTGCGTAGCTTCTCGTGCTGGCACGGTAACAACAACCAAGAGCAACAAACAACTGCTGCCGTTTTTTACATCAGCTACAAACTGAACGCGGCCGCTGATTTGAGGTATCCAAAAAACCATGCATTTTGGGGGTGTGCTCCGTACCATTATTTTCGTGAATAGTGGGCAAATGCGACCAGAAAAGGCCAGCAAGCAATTGTTAACAGATTTTGGTCGAGAAGAATGTGGCTTTTGTTGTCTGACCATGAGAACAGCGGTCTCGCCTTTGTGGTGGAGCCATAAGGGCGTGTTTCGCACCTCGTGTTTTGAAGCTCATGTCATATCGCCCTGCTGTGCAACGTACCCCACTGAGAACGCTATCTAGGATAAAATTTAGGGTAGGTTACCCTAAAATACATTTGATTAACGATTGTAATCACAGGCGGAATTATGTCACGGTGACTTCATAACTTCTTCGCCGATACAGGTATCAGCTTTATATTTCATTCGCTGCCATCGTTCCAATCTCATTCCTGAACTCACCTGCGCTCGGCGCTTAACAATAGAGCAACTTAAGATAATCTCGATACCGTTAGATTCTAAATAGTCACTTAAGTATGACAGTCGAGGTTAAAATTCCTCGCCGCAAACATTTCTATAACTTGACCACAATGCCACATTAGTAGATGATAGCACGAACGGTGAAGTTTGCTGGAGATTGTAACATTAGGGCATTTGTAAAACTTGTCATAAAGTAAGTTTCCGTATAAATCTCAACTGGTCTCGTAAAATGGGTTAATATCTCAGACCGTGTTAGAGCTAATTGGATATAAGTAATTAAAGGGTCCACGTCCATTAAATTCTCTGTAGTTACCATAACATAAAACACGGCTATAAAATTGTTACTCACACATGCACCACCGTCCGTTTTACCAAGTTATCTGGTGGTGCGGTAGTAGTGTCAAATCTTCCAAGAGTAAATTGCTTTTAGTCTAGTCTACTTTGAGGAACCACTCTAATCGTAACTATTTTTATTACATTCGCTGCTAAACAGAGATAAGGGCTTCATTGTGTAGCTTTTACATTTTTTATGATCGAATTCTCTGGAATGTTTCTACATCTGCATAAATAAAACTAGAATATGCGTTCTAAGCAATACAGTTTTTTTAAATATTAACTTCGCGCAATCCACAATGATAAAATAAAGCTTAATTTTTTTACCGAAAAGGTAGACGTTACTGATAAACATCTAGCAAGGTAAAAGATAATTAACGAACCAATACAAATAATATAAACTCCTAACTTGTAATCTTCAGCGGAGTTCATTACTGTTATTCTAGTCTAATGTTATTTTATCATTATACTACTGCGAAGTCGTCTACCGTTTCGTTTTTACGACTAGTCCCAAAATCCTTCTGTACTTCAAAGGCTATCAAACTCACATATCTTGGTTAGGATCTAAGTCAAAAGTCGCCGTCTGCAGCGAAATTGCCAAAAGGGTTATCTCATGTGAATAGTAAGACCTGATGAAATACATAAATTAAATGTCGCTACCTCCACGTAAATGTAAGTAAACCCGAAATATTTTTTATACTTATAGTTCCCGTAATCACTTCTAAGTTACACGCTTTGAAACTTCATTTGATTTTCAGGAGAATAATCTACCGATATATCTCAAAGTCACGCTAGTCAAGTAGGTTTTGTTTTCGCCCTGATTGGCCACAGGAATTCTTATCTTGACAAGAAAAGTATCCTGGCTGTGATTCTGGATGCGAGAATTAAAGGGGCTATTTTCGTTTTAATGGAAATCAGTCGCTGTTCTAATCTTGGAATGCTGTGATCTAGATCGGAAACTAAATAAATACCTGTACTAGTACTCTAGTTAGTTAAAATAGTGAATGTTAATTAGATATATTTGAAATGCCTACATATTAATCGTTTCGAGAATTCGGTATTGCTAGCGTCAAGTTTTTTCAAGAATTCCTGGAATTTATTTGTTTGGTGAAAATTACTCGCTGGCGACCTTTATTCTGCAGTAAGCTCAAAGTAACCATCTGAAGACTAATTCGGCATTAGCAATTAGTCACACAAAAATATACCGATAAAAAATGCTACAGTATCAGTATGTAAGACGTCAACGAGTTAAGAAGCCCAGCTGTATCTATAAATGTGTCATTAAAAATAAAGCAGTAGATATATTTGAAAATTACTGCTCCTGTGGTCATAAAAGTAGAGTCTAATACTGTGGATTTCGTCTCTGCATTAGCATTTGATATGAAATATGTTTCTCTTGTTTTAATTATGACTAGTAAGAAAAGTAATTTACAATATATGAATAATGTTCTTTAACAAAAAGGACACGCATAAGATATGTTTGAAAAAGCATCTTGGCGAAGTGGCGCAACTTGATTTGTTTGGATAATGATTTTGGTCATAGCATTAAGAAATTTAGATGTTCACATTACTTCAATAATTAGTCAAAATGCATCTTTATGAAACTATTTCAGAAAAACAGCAGGTTTTCAGAACTTTCAATATTCAGTTTTCTGCATATTATATATATATATATATATATATATATATATATATATATATATATATATATGCAAAACGTCAAGCTCGCCTCCGAAAGCATACGTCGAAACGAAGAACTGGCCTCATTTTTGGAGGCCAGTACGAAAAATCGGAGGCGACTAGGTATCCCCATGTATAAGTGTTCCATTCAACAGATGGTGCAACAAGCATCGATTTAACAGATTTTTTGTTGGAGGTGAGTTTGACAGTACACATATTCAGTTATACACTTCAGTTGGTAGAGGTTATTCTAGATGGCGCGACCATGTAATACACATATACACCTAACAAGGTGCGCCAGTAGTACTCGCCTCTATCTATGAAACATACTGTTACGCCTCAGAGACTTGGCAAACGCGCACGGGGGCTTATCGCTAGTAATGGATTTAAGTAAATACAATACAACCGCCTGCCACTGGACATTTAATACAGGATCCGTCAACGATGCGGGGTGGGAAATATCTCTAAAACTAGGATATTTACATTAAAATAGCTTATATAAAAGTTGAAGGTACGAAAGTGTTGCATATTACTAAAATATTTCTGATTATACAGGGTGGCTCAAAAAGTGTGACGAACCAAAGTTATTACTCTATATTTAGAAAGCTTAAAAGCTTTGCATTGAAATACCAATAGTTTTAATATAAATTTGTATGGGTCTAACATGAACTGTTTTGGAGATGTTACCGATTTTATGCACAAAATGCTAAACTTCAGGTAGCTGCTGTAGATACTGAAATAAAAAATAAAACATTACGTTTTTTGTGAATTGCCTTTCGAGTGTAAAATGGTGATTCTCGGCATTCATACTATACAAGGTGTCTGCAAATTTAATGATTTCAAAGGTTTTTAAAGGAAACGCACTACACATTTTAGTATTTTTGAAATGCCCCTTTAAAGAGATTTATTTTGATATCTTACTGGATAACTCTGAATTCAACTGTTTTCCAACTATGCGAGTGTGAGTATAAGAAAACAGTGTAAGGCCCCCAAAATGCTTTATTTAAAGGAATCACAAACTAGGTTTAGAAAATAAAAATCCAGCCATTGCTGACACAAAAACCCGAGAAATGCTGGAATAAATTAAATCTGAAAACTAGTTGAATTTAGGGGTGCTAAATAAGCTATTAGGCGAAAGTTTATTGAAAGAGTTTTTAAGAAATACAGAGATACATAGCGTGCTTCATTTACTAAGGCAAAATCATTAAATTTGCAAATTACGAACACTTTGTATAGTTTTAATACCCATAGAAGAAGGTATTGGGTATACAGTGACCCCCAAAAGGTCGGCATCATATGAGAAAAAAATTATTTTAGATTTTTCAAAAAAACTTTACACGTCAATAATTTGTGCTTGTCTAAAAACCTATTTAGCCCCTATCATATATACCGAGTGACGTTTACTTATTTAGAAAATTCCGTTTTTTCGAAATTGTCAAAATCTATAAAGTGCTATTTTTCGGAAATTAAGTAATATTGCAATGAGACTGTTTTAGAGTGTGTTAGTTTTGATTAACTGAACAATCTCAAGTCCAGAAAACACATATTTTTTTTAACTTTAGCTTTAGCTTTTTCAATTTTTTAAATATTTTCGGTTTCGCATTCATGACTTAATATTGAAATGAAAATTTTTTATGTAACGACTTTCAAGATTTATAATTGTAAAAAATAATATAAAATGTTAATTGCTCGTTTAGATTTTGTATTATTTACCGAAAACTGATATGTTCGCATAATTTTTACGTTTTTGATCCAATGTGCTTTTTAGGAGAAATATTTTTGAATGACTATTCAATTCACCTGTCATCTGTCAAAAAGTGACCAATGAAAATCCAGAATTCTGACGTTTCTTGACTAATCAAAAAAATATCAGCGGATATATCTTCCTAGAAGGTATTCAAGTGACTATTTTTAACAAATGCGATTTTTATTAGAAAGTCAATATTAGTGTTCTGTTACTATAGAAATTGCGTAGTTTGTTGCTAGATTTACTGAAAACTAATTTGAAAAGGTAGTTTGGTTCATTAAATAGTCCCTCGAATACCATTCTTAGTCAAAGTTAAGTAGATTATTTTTGCGGTGGTATCACTACTCATGTCCATTGCGCTTGGGATTAGGACTCGTGCTAGCGCACTCGTCCTAATCGTACCAAAGCGCAATGGACATTCGTGACACCACCACAAAAATAGTCGACATAACTTTGACTACTCATGGTATTATAAGTGATTATTTATTTCATACTGATGTCAAAAATGACATTTTTCCGATTATTTATGGTACAAAAAATGGAACATTAAAATTCTAGTACTTTAAAGTAAAATTTTAAAGTTCAAGTACTTTAAAACTTATTTATTGTACAAAAAATGGAACATTAAAGTCCTAGTACTTTAAAGTAAAATTTTAAAGTTCAAGTACTTTAAAATTATACGTCAGTTGTTGACATGAAATTTGAAATAATTTACAACTTTTTATTTAAAATTCATTAAACTTGCAGTATGAAATAAACCGTTGTATTCACCACGAACAAAAAGTGTTTTAAAGGTCCTCGCAAGTAATTCCGTAAACAACTTTCTCGTCTTTAAAATGCCACTTTTCGTTCTAGATAAATAAACTACTATAATCTATTTAAATGGCTTCTAAAAACTCGAACCTTGTTAGCGAATTACTGTTATAAAAATCCAAAAATCCTGTAAACGGTCTTTACAGTTGTCTGAATGAGAAGCATTTTTAGAACATGTAAAGTGTATAAAGAAAAATCTTCTCATTTAGACAACTGTAAAGGAATATTTACAGGATTCATTAAAAGGGTTAGATTTTTTATCGAAGAAGCCATTTAAATAGATATTAATTATCATTTAAAAATACTTCTCCTAAAAAGCGCATTGCATCAAAAACTTAAAAATTATGCGAACATATCACTTTTCGGTAAATAATAAAAAATCGAAAGGAGTAATTAACATTTTATATTATTTTTTACAAATATAGCCTAAATCGTTAGTCTTCACATAAAAAATGTCAATTTTAAAATTAAGTTTTGGTATGTCTTCTTCTTCTTCCTCTTAATATAGGCTGAGAGCCTGTTACTTTCACACACTTGAGTGCGGTTTTATAAGCCATCTTAATCCGCGGCCGGGGTAGGTGGCTAGCCTAACCCCTTGAATTAAGGAAGAATGCCCTCGCAGGGGTCACGACCATCAAAGGTTTTCGTATGATGGCCGGAGAGCGTACGAGGTTATCAATGCCCGGGTGTGGGGCTTGAACCCACTACACTGCTGGCGCCACGCAAGCACCAGCCGGCCACAAGCTGTTGGTATGTGAAATTTTGAAAAATATTTAAAAAATTGAAAAATTAAAGTTTAGCTAAAGTTAAAGAAAAATGTGTGTTTTCTGGACTTGAGATTGTTCAGTTAACACTCTAAAGAAATCTCATTGAAAACTTACTTAATTTCCGAAAAATAGCACTTTTTAGATTTTGACAATTTCGAAATACGCCATTTTCTAAATAAGTTAAAATCACTCTGTATGTATGATAGGGGCTAAATAGGTTTTTGGACAAGCACAAATTATTGTCGTAAAACGTTCTTTTCAAAAATAAAAAATTAAAAACTTTCCCATATTATGCCGACTTTTTGACGGCCACTGTATAATTTTGATGTGTTCGTTTGTTTTTTTTTTTCAAAATCTGATTTCATTTGATAATACTCGTAGTAGGGATGCACCGATACCAATACTCGGTATCGGCATATCGGCCATATCGGCCGAATTAGGGATATATCGGTATCGGTCATATCGGCCTTTCTTTTGCCGATATATCGGCAAAAGTGAATTTCCTTTCAATATTTAATATTTTAATATTTATTATAATGAACAATAAAATGTAAATAATCATTGTGGAGTATAAAATATAACTACTATCTAATATTGAAAATTCATTTTTTGTAAATTATTATGTAAAAACATTAGGCTCTCCATCCAGTGTGTTGCACCATGCAGCGAAATATCTTCCAGCTTCTGGAATGCACTGCATCAGCAAAAAAGAAAAAGGTAAAGGTTCAGGGTCGTTTAGATTCCCCCAGCTGGGGGCCCCTTGCGTCCCTCTTCAGCCAATAACGGGAATATTTCATAATGGGTGGAGAATGCAAGAGAGGTCAGGAAAGGTGGAGAAGTACTGCCCCGACATGCGCTTCAGAGAAGGTACTCTGTTGACTCAGGAAAACCACCTAAAAACCTGAATCAAAGAAGGCGGCCAAGGGAATCAAACCCACGACCTCTCGAATACTAAGCAGACGTGGTAACCACTAGTCCACAGAGCTCGGTCCATCAGCAAAAACATTCGATCAGGCGATGCCATTTTAAGGTCTTGCATCATCAGAAGTTGTTAGCAATACTAACTAATAGGTCAAGAAAAAAAATGACTGTGTTAAATTGCGTTATTAAAACGAAATGATAAGAAGACAACTCCATAAGCAAACCTAAGCTAGAGTTCGTATTTAGGGGATTGCCCCGTCCGAATCAAGCAAGCAGCGGCGCACACGTGCTTGCATGTAGTCAAAAAGTAGTGGAGAGAGCAATGAGAATATATCGGCCGATATATCGGCGTATCGGCCTCGATTATATCGGTATCGACCGATATATCGGTATCGGCCAAAAAACCCGTATCGGTGCATCCCTAACTCGTAGAATCGATTTATTCAGAATTTTTCGTTTTTTCGTGTTCATTATTTCTTGTATCTACATTACGGGATTTGTATTGTCTAAATCTGGTTCTTTGTTCCGTTCGGTGGTTTTTGTTATCCCTTGAATTAAAGCATCTTAATTTTTAGTTTTTACTTGCCTCGTCTAAAAGACGAAGAACGTATTGTAATCGATAAAAAATTACCCTCTGAGATTTCTTCAGATCTTCACTTCCAGGGTCCCTAGATATCAAAGAAACGCTTTTTTCAATTCCGTCTTTTGCCGGTATAACTCTAAAACTATTTTTTGGAGGAAGACGATACTTTGCATGCATATTATATGTCTACCTAGCATGAAACCGAAAAAATGTCGGAGAAATATATACAGGGTGAGCAAATAAGAAAAATTAAATTCGTTCTATTTTTGCTTTAACTCAAGACTTATTACTTAAATGAAAGTAATAATTTGCACATATTTCAGGTTTTTTCACTTGAAGAAAGAAGGCATATTTAGACACAACATATAGGTACAGAGTGGGCACTAAAAAAATTGTTGCTTATTTTGCTTTAACTTAGACTCAGATAAAATCAGTAATTTGCACATAGCTCAGGCTTTACACTTGACGAAAATGGAACCCAAAAGATACAAGATAAATGTTGTAAGAGTAAAAAGGGACAACAAAAAGTGTGTTCTGTTTAATACAGCCATGCACTGCACAGATCCGAGAGATCCTTCACGGATCAGTGGAAGAAACGCGTGGAATTGAAATCGCATTTGCAGGTGATGTAGTTCGAATCCCATCACTGGTAATGTTATTTGCAAGTTGATGTAATTCGCATTAGCAAATGTTTCCTTTTATTGTTTCAGTATTATTAGAAACGTGAAGAAACTTTTACCCCATATTTTGATAACGTTCTCTTTCATTGAATTGCTTCCTGTTACTTCCAACAGCCGCCTAAAGTTAAGCATTTTTGTTGCATAAAATCGTTAATATCTCCAGAACCGTTGGCGGTAGATCCATACAAATTTATATTAAAATTATTAGAATTTCAATGGAAAACTCCTTGTAAGCTACCTAAATATCGAGCCTTCTATTTAAAAAAAGTAAGTTTAGGTCACCACTCTTTTTGACCTACCATTTATAATCATGTGATGTGCACCGCCTTCGTACCTCCTAGAATTTTTATATATTTGACTCAGATGCCCAATTTGTTTAAATGCCGAAATGAATTTGTCAATACTGTAACTGAGCAAATTAATTCGGCAATGGGACGACTTTAGGTCTGAATATTCCATTTTGGCAAGTGAGCGAATTCAGCATCTGACAGTACCTATATACAGTGTGGTCCATTAAGTGTGCAACAAATGGAACATTTTTTTATTAGTTTACAACCGAAATTTAAATACCGCCACAAGTTAGTGCATGTTCGATAACCATATCAGATGCATTTAGAATGGCTCCAAATCAAACAGCATACAGGGCAGGACAAAAAATATGAAATTAGTGAGAGAATAAAATTCCCTTATTTAAAAAAATATAGCAAAATTTTATTGAAAAAAGTTGTTTAGAATCAAAAGCTATGCTCAAATACAAAGTCACGGCCTCCTATTCGAATTTTTATTCTTTTTTGAAAAATTTTGTATTAGCCCCGTGTGATACATATTTTTATTATTCTGATTTTATTGAGAGTTTTTTCATATGTAAATTATTATTAGTAAAGCATTTGCCTTGTTAAAAAAATATTTGCGAAATTCTAAAGTTTTGTTAAATATCGTTGCAACAAACATGAAGTGGACGGTTACCTAAAAAAATATAAATCCAACTAAATCTTACAAATACGCTGCAAGTTGCTAAAAGTTATTTAAAAGTGATGTGGTTGTGGCTACTTTAAATACATATAATAAAAATATGTACCATACGGGGCTAATACAAAATTTTCCAAAAAAGAATAAAAATTCAAATAGGATGCTGTGACTTTGTATTTGAACATAACTTTTGATTCTAAACAACTTTTCTCAATAAAATTTTGCTATATATTTTTAAATAAGGGGACTTTATTGTTTCACCAATTTCATATTTTTTGTCCGGCTCTGTATGCTGTTTGACTTGAAGCCATTCTAAGTGCATCTGATATGGTTATCGAACATGCACTAACTTTTGGCGGTATTTAAATTTCGATTGTACAACTAATAAAAAAAATTCTCATTTGTTGCACACTTAATGGACCACACTGTATATGAACTTTATGTCACTCTCGTAGTTTTAGAAATATCTTTGTTGCCGGCCCCTGTATAGTAGCCCATGCTTCGATTACCAAAATTCAGTGTTGTTAATTCTGTGAGCGTACGCCGTTACCGTTAATATTTCAGTCTTCGTATTATGCAGCTTGTTCTGGTATCCATATTTTTCACTAAAAGATAATCAACACCATTGATCACATGCCGTGCCCAGACGAAGTTGGCTAATATAATAGATTTTCGAAATATGACAATTCAGTTTTAAAAAATGATTGTGGCAGTTTTGTTGGTTGTTTTTTCTAAGAATTGTAACTCATTAATTCTTAACTCAAATATTATATTGCAAGATTTCAGTAACTACAGGGCAACTGATTTTATTAAGCTATTTGTAGTAATATAGCTATGTTAGGTACCCACAAGAATTTATTAACACACGCAGAATGCCATCCGCGCGATGTTTAGATACGTTATCACGTTCGCCGTGCCAAAATCGGAAAACAAAACGACGCGCTACTTTTATTCCCTCGGCAAAAGGTGCAACAGAACGGCAACGTTGCTGGAGGTGAGTATGTCGATTGTGTAACATGGTGATATACAATGGGAGGCCACATTGTAGCAGTGTAGTTGGAGCTGTGTTGCTATTTTGTGTGCACCATTTTTTTGTATATCTCAAATATCAAAATTCCTTACCCCTCTCTTGATGCTTCTGTTACGAAGACCTTATTTAAGAGATTGACGAGGAATACACATGGAAAAACGTGTTCCTTGACATGGAGGCGTGGGTGTCTGTCATATGTTCGGAGGCAAGTAAGATAGCCGTGCATATATATATATATATATATATATATATATATATATAAATATAATGAGCACATTCTTGAGCATCACCTTTTGAACTTTGACACCGACCACCTTTAAAGTTGTTTGAGTTAAAAACAAAATAATTGTACATTAACCTTTACCTTTTTTAAACCACCCGTCAATACAAAACACTTGAAAATTTTCTTTATCGAATTTTCCAGTAAATGCTTGACTTCAGAAGACCTCTCACCGTTTACATATTAAGATCGTGACTTTTTATATAGTTTCCTGAATGAATGCTGAAAAAAAGTATGTTAACAAATGCTAATAATTGAAATCCTGTTTTTATCAATATTATTTTACCGTTTTTACAGTAAAAGTATATCATAGATGAGATAGAGATCTTATTCTTACAAACAGTGAATTATTTTAACTATACAAAATCCGTAAAGGGGTATACTAGACGAAACTTCTCTTGCAAGAGTCCAACACATAGCTGGACTTACTCTAATTACAATCATTGTTGTATTTTAAAAATTTAATTATAAATAAAAAAGTTACAGAAAAAATAAAACGTTTTAACGTCTTTAATAAACACGGAAGAGTGCTGCAAATTAAGTAGAAAATAGTTAAACATACTTATCGTTGCTAATAATACTGAAACAGTAAAAGGAAATACTTATTAATGTGAAATACATGAATTTGCAAATTTAAAAATGTTTTGCCGGAGGTGAGATTCGAATTCGCGATCGCAGGCGGTTCCGATTACTATCCCCGTGTTTTGAGAGGTATTATAAGCGACACATTGCTGTCGCTTTTACAATATTCATCTTGTTTTAGTTGAGTCATATTTTCGTTAAGGGTAAAAATCTGAGCTATGTACAAATATTACTTTCATCTATTCCTGAGTTAAAGAAAAAATAGACACAATTAAATTTTTTGAAGGTGTCTACACTGTATATATTCGGGCATATAGAAGAACAGACAAACGGAATTGAAAAAACATTCGTATCGGCATCTAGAGGCCCTGAAACGTGAGGACTTGAAGAAATGTGATTTTTTCACGGTTACAATACTTTCTTCGCCTTCGGCTAGGAAAGCAAAATTAACTAAAAATAGAAACTAGAAAATAGTTATATAATAAAACCCCACTTTCCTCTGGCGCATTTTTGTAAATTGGTCAAAGGCTGTGAAATTCTACGGAGCCGTTTTGGGAGTTTCAAATGTAATTATTACTCGCATCAAATCTGGGGTAACTTTATATTTTTGTTTTTTGTCATTTTCAATTATTTGCACTTATCCACAATAGCTGTAATACACTAATGTAGTAAAATAGTTCATATATATTTATTACTATAGTTAGTTACGCTGTGTTCTACCAATTTCATTTAACATTCAGTGGGCATCGTAATAATAAAACTGTCTGGTTCTGTAGCTACACCATTTCTACTCCAAGACCAGAAGATAGCATAACTAAACATAGTAAATTGCAAGGTAAATTCAAATTACGTAGCTGTATTTCCTGGTAGTTACAGGCGGCTGAATAAAGCAGTTCTTTGAGTACCTTTCTGCAGCAAAGTAAGTCAATCAACGATACAATTCATAACAATAACAAGCCTTGAATTTTATGTATAATTAATAAACGAAATCACATAAGACTGCAGAAAAGCACCCATTATTGCCATGAAGTAAATTTTAAAAAAGAATAAAAAGGCCAAGAAGTGACATCATCTCGTTTCAGTTTAATTTCTTTAAAAGCCTCTCTAAACGGAGCATTATTCCAGCCCAGGCGGCTCCGCTTGTGATTTAATTATAGCATAATAGTATCTAGCTTGCTATGTTCGTCCTGGCTTACTTATCTGGCTTTGTAAAGGTGTGTCTGGTTTGGATGCACACTATCTTTGTGCAGTCGCATACCCACATTTCATTTTTATTACTTAATACTCGTACGTCACAAATGTAAATTAATAAATTCTTGATTCGTCGAGCGTCTCCAAGAAGCTGCTTTTCAGCCCTAAGAATAAAGGCGTAGGTAAAAACGTTTAAATCTTGCATTTAGAACGTTTACTAGCAGTTTTATTCCCCGCTTTATAACGCAGGATATATAAAGGTAATTTTTATAGCTCTTAAATCTTGAACGTTGCCTATGAGCACTTTCAATAAAACGTTATTACATTAAATGAAATTTTACTTTAAGTACCCACAATTTACTTTTTAAATGAATTGTATGAGCCAGGAATTCTACGAAGCTTCTAAATAGTAACAGTCAATAGCTGTTTAAAATATATAGGATAATTGTTTATTTAATACTCGAGTACTGGTCCACAATATGAAAAATTCGCGGTTTATGAGTATTAAAAGGGAGTTGAAATTTACACATAAATACCAAAAGTTTTTACAATGTTTTTAAAACATCAGGTTTGGATATTCATACTTAATTTCCAGTTCTAAATTGATTTAAATTCATAGTTACATTTGCCCTTCATAGCAAATTTGATATTTATAGGTCCTTAAAGTATCACGGTATTCGTATTAACTTATTTTTTCAAGTACGCTGTCGTTCAATGCAACTTCTTCCCCTTTTAATGATATCAGATTTGATATATTAGCATATAACAAAGTTAATGTAAATCTATTGAGACAACAATTGAGTTCAGATTCTCAATCTTCATTAAAAGTGCCTCACCTATGTCAAAATCGCGCTCTACTATCGCTGATAAACGATTTATAATCAACTAATAAAAATACAACTTTTTTACTCTGTAGTGAAAATAAAGCAAAATTTCTAAGGTTTAAATGCAACTCCTAGTAGCACTTGGTACGTTTAACATTTTGTCTACTTTAGCCAAGTTTCCTTCACTTGCCGTTTACGGATTCCCAAGAGAAATGAGAGGTTTTGGACTTACTTGTACGAGGTGTTCCTGTAAAATAAAGATACAAATGCTTTTAGAATTTAAGAAAATATTTATTTTACCTTTCGCGAAAAACTATTTGAGTATACAGTGTCCGCCAAAAAGTCGAAATAATATGGGAAATATTTTTATTTTAGGTTTTTCAAAAAAAAAATTTTACGTCAATAATTTGATCTTGTCTAAACACCTATTTAGCCCTTATCATATATATCAAGTGATTTTTACTTCTTTAGAAAATTGAGTTTTTCGAAATTGTCAAAATCCGAAAAGTGCTATTTTTGGGAAACTAAGAAAGATTTCAATGAGATTTTTTAAAGTGTGTTATTTTTAGCGAACTGAACAATCTCAAGGCTAGAAAACCCCTAATTTTTTTAACTTTAGCTAAAAATTAATTTTTCAATTATTTAAATATTTTTCAAAATTTCACATATCAAGACTTAATATTAAAATTCAAATTTTTGTAGATGAAGACTTTAAAGACTTATAATTGGAAACAATAATATAAAATGTTAATTACTGCTTTAGATTTTTTTATTATTTACCGAAACGTAGTATGTTTGCATAATTTTTACGTTTTTATGCAAGGTGCTTTTTAAGAGAAATAGTTTTCAGTTCTAATTAATATCTATTTATATGGCTTCAAGAAACTCTAATCTAGCCCTGTAAATGAATTACTGTTACAAAAATCCTGTAATTGTTCTTTTACAGTTGTCTAAATGAGGAGATTTTTTAGAACATGTAATTGGATAAAGAAAAATCTCATTTAGATAACTATAAAAGAACATTTAAAGGATTTTTGTAACTGTAATTCATTAACAGGGCTAGATTAGAGTTTCTTGAAGCCATCTAAATAGATATTAATTGGAATTGAAAAATATTTCTCCTAAAAAGCACCTTGCACAAAAAACGTAAGAATTATGCAAACATACTACTTTTCGGTAAATAATAAAAATCTAAAGAAGTAATTAACATTTTATATTATTTTTTCCCACTATAAATATTTAAAGTCTTCACATAAAAAAATTTGAATTTAAATATTAAGTCTTGATATGTGAAATTTTGAAAAATATTAAACAAACTGAAAAATTAATTTTTAGCTAAAGTTAAAAAACATTCTGGCCTTGAGATTGTTCAGGTTGCTAAAAATAACAAGCTTTAAAAAAATTTCATTGAAATCTTACTTAGTTTCCGAAAAATAGCACTTTTAGAATTTTGACAATTTCGAAAAACTCAATTTTTAAGAAGTAAAATTCACTCGGTATATATGATAGGGGCTAAATAAGTTTTTAAATAAGCACAAATTATTGACGAAAAAAGTTTTTTTGAAAAATAAAAAAAAAAAAATTTCCATATTATGCCGACTTTTTGGAGGACACTGTATATAACCTTATTATTCAACATGGCCACGCCGTGTATATAGTGGCTCTTCCAGTACAGACAGTCTTTCCAATGTCTAGTATCTATGTAACAAAAAGAACTTATGTCCCAGACAGCATGTTCCGTATTCGTATAGTGTAGGAATAAAACATTTGTAAGATTACAATTTTAAAAGAGCTTTGCAATACTAGCCATCATCATCATCATTAACCCCAATCCGTCTAACATTGGACAGATAAGCATTCTAAATTGTTTTCATCGTTCTCTACTGTGTGCAACATGTAACCAGTACTTAGATAATTTGCTACAATGTCGCCCGCCCATCACAGTTATGGCCTTCCGAAGCGTTTCCTGTCCAGCCGTGGTCGCCATTGAATTAGTCGTTTGGTACATCGATCATCTTTCACACACGCTAGATGATCACCCCAATTCCAATTCTTAAATGAACTCGGTGTATCACATCTGTTACCTTTGCTAGGTTGCGAGTATAAATGTTCGCTTTTCTATCGCGGGGGCTAATTTCCAGCATTGCTCTCTGGGTATAGTTTAATTTACACCCACTACACTTGACCACACACAGTACATGCTACACACAATATACACATGATATGATATCAGATCATAGAATTGGCGGCCGAACATCTCTGGTCGTAGACCCGTGACTCTCGGCCAAATAAGCCATATAATAAATAAATAAATAAATCATCACCATCTTTTGGTACCACTCGAGGTCCTTGAGTGTTGGAGAAATCGTATCCTCTTATCTAGTATTCCTTTTCATTCAGATTTGTGTGATCGATTTTGGAAGTTTGGCAGTGAGAGTTTTATGTTATGAATAACTTGCTAAGAGTTTTGTATATCCATGGTGGCAATGAGTTAGTGATTGTAATATTATTCACATTTCTGTTAACTAACGGTTTTTGTAAGATAATTTATAAATCCGAGTGGTATATTATATTCAGCACATTTTCCAATTAATACTCGTACCTTTATAATATAAGAATTGTTTAAATCCACCTTGTTTCCTAAGTGAATAAGCGTCTAATATACTTTATAAGATCTCGGTATTATTACCTGTAATTGTACCATCTTGTCGTGTTAGTTTAATTATTTCTCTCTGTACTCTACTTAAACGTTTTAGAAAGAGTGTCATGCTTTTTTCTGTTTTATATATTCTTCTATTTTTCGTTTACTTTAAACTCTTATACCTTACTTGGTACATATCCTTGTTATCTAATATTTTATAACTAGTGGTGAAAAGTACATCTAATTGATATAAAAGAGCAAAAGCACACCTACTTGATCTTCAATACCTTGATATTTATTTGACATGACATTAAACAACCATTTTTTTCTCAAAATTAGAAAAAATCTTGTATAAAGCATGTTAGGAAATGCGATTTTGTGTAACTTGTTTGTCTTTGGGTGATTTCGCTTTGCTTGTCCCGTAAAATCCCACGCGTTACAGAAAATGAGTCATTTCCTAACTAGTTTTATAAATAGCTATTATTAGTTCCTCGTTATTTTTGAGGTGATATTGTGCTACTGCATCTTTTATTGCGTCAATATCTATATTGTTTTGTTTTTGTTTCAATATGATTGTGCGATTTATATATGTTTACTTTTGTAGTAGCTCTGACCAATCCATGATCGCTTGCAGTTTCAAATTTATGTACTACTTGGACATTTTTCACCATACCTACTTTTCTTGTCACTAATAATAACGTCTATCATGTGTTTACATGCACCGTTAGGCCTTCAAGTCTTCATTGCACCTTTTTCTTACAATATTTTTCTCTGGCCTAATTTGCTGATTGGATTTTTAGCGGTCCCTTACTGTTAATTGCGGAAATTATTTATGCCAGTCTATTATTCCATTAATCTCAATCACAATTTTGAAGAAACGTTTTCGATAATAAAACCTACTCCTTTGTTGAATAGGATATTGCAATTTTTCATTTGAATTAGTTCTTTATCGTTTCGGCATACTCCGACATTCTCAAAACAAGCTATTTCATTCTTGACAATTCTTCATGTATTTCCTCTATCATATCTTCAATTTTTAGCGTTTTTATAGGTTGCAATCGGAACTTGCTGTAGCTACCTATAATGTAAGAACGCTACAACTAGAACACGGGATAGAGGAAATATATGAAGAAAAAGTTGCACTTTGCGAAGCATTGAAGGTAGTTCTGGGAGAACCGGTACACTCGGTTACAACATGCACTGTTTAATGCGATTCATTTAGTGAACGCTGGGAGAGATGTTTTTCGTCTGTTTGGTCATCTTATGTTATATTCGCAACAAACTTCTACTGCAAAAGCTATACACAAAAATGAGATATTCATAATCTTTATTAGAAAATTGCATATTTTGACACATTAGTTATTTTTTCTGGCCTGTTTAGTTCATGGCCTGGTACTATTAAAGTAAACATTAAATCACATCCGCCATACATTTATTTCATATTTTTAATCAAAAATATGACGAAGTGTACGTTTCTTAATTTTTCGTCTAGAGTTATGAACCACCCTGTTTTTTAAATTCATAATATTGTGCTATTGTATTCTGGCTGTTGGTGCTTTTGCTCTTTTTTCTTCGTGTGTATTTGTGGTTTTCACGATATCAAAACTGAAGAAAGTGAAGGAACTGCGTTGTCAAATACAAGAAGTGATGTTTATTAAAGTATTTGGATGTTTAAAGACCATCACTAACAATAAAATTAACGTTTCAAAGTCCTCGGAAACAGAACTAACGAAGCATTTATTACATCTTAAAACATGCAGATTCTAAAACTGCCACTGTAGAATATCCGGACATCGCAAATGAGGGTTGTCAAGAAGCCAAAGAAGAACAAAATATATGTCAATCTCCCAAGAACGACGCCCACTATATCCATAATGGACATATTAAATCTTACAGGTGGTCAGATAAATCCAAAAATGGTGTGTTCGGTAATATTTCAGAAAATCAGCGACGAATTATGCTACAAACGGGCACGGGAAATGTTGCATTTGTAGAAAACTCAGTCGTGATATTGAAATCGGTATCTAAATCAGGAGATTATCATCACGATATGAAAAGTCGACGCAATTCGTTAAAAACCCCTAACCACACAAATATTTAACAACCGCTAAATACGTATTTCGACAGCTACGCTGTCATCTTTAGTAGCGTTGGAGAGAAACACGACAAAGTTGGCGCAAGATATGCTCTTCAACAAATCACCAGTGAAAATAACTTTCCTAAATATTTTTGTGATTAGAGGTTTTTATCAAATTGTGTCAGATTCAAACCATAGGCTCCAGCAGTGTTTTACGTATGCAACGTGGTTAAAAGGAAAGCTTATTCCAAATTTGCCAGAAAAGTCTGTCTTAGTCATCCACAACGCTTCCTATAATAATGTGCAAATAATTCTGCACCAAATCAAAACTGCAGAAAACGGGCAATGATCGACTGGTTGGTTAACAGAGAAGGGAGTGCTGCCAAGATTTTACTAAGGTGCAGCTTTATGATTTAGTCGAAAACATAAAGCGACAACATCGTGAATATGAAATTGACAAAATATTTGAAGACCACGGTCACAACGTCTTAAAATTGTTTCCATATTACCCTGAATAGAATACAATAAAAATAATATGTGGAATAGGTAGGTAAACATTATGTGTCATCTAGAAATGTTACTGTTAAATTAGAAGGTGCCAGGAAGTTGCAAAAGAAAAATTTTGTCACATAGCATAGAAAACATGGAATAAAGTGTGTGAACATGTGAAAAAGAATATCGAGAGAACGATGTTGAACACATGTTGGATATATAACAGATTCCTTAACTATTAACGTTAGAAATGACAACAGCAAAGATAGTGACTTCGTTTCTATGATTTAGAGCAAATGACCATAGCATTTGGTCATTTGGTGTATAAAGTTGTCCAGCAGTCAGCGTATATGTAAACCTTGGTCACAAATAAACAATAAATTTACAAATTGTATGGAACCTCAGTAACAGCGCAAGATAATGATAAATAATTGCTATACGTAGAGAGAAGAAAGCATTTTACGAACTAAAATTCAGAAATAGCGATTCTAGAACATGTTGGCAATATCTCAAACAACTTAACTTTGTTAAACACCGCAATAGCACCAAACTCCCTCCACAACTGTCTCATCCTGATAACATTAACAACTATTTCATAAATAGTGTTCCTCAGATGCGTAGAGATAATTTTAATGTAATTAATTACTACAATAATAATGTTAAATGTACCGTTAATAATTTGTTATCTTTTCATTCAATCGATGACATAGTAATTTCAAAAATTATGGATTCCATTAAAACCAAATGTTTGGTACGGTTATGTTGTATTTTAAATTAATTACTCCCTCGGGATTTTAACTATTTATTTGAGCTTACTTACACTAAGCAGTATCACAACAGCATTGTTCCATTTATCTGGTATTGTACTGTTGTACAGGCATAGATTATACAAATCTCTAATTTTTCTTAGTAGGCAAGGACCTCCGATCTTTATTGCGTCAGTAATCACCTTATCTTCTCCAGGTGTTTTATTGTTTTTTGCTTTCTTTAATGCTAAATCTATTTCTTCTAAGGTAATGTCTGGTAATGTTTCTGATCCTTGATTTATTATACCCTTCCTTGATGTTAAAATGTCTGGCTCCAGATCTGAAGCTGAGTCTGCTTCCTTTTGACTTTTGTACAATAGTTTATAGAAATCTTCTACCACTTTCAATATTTCTTCTCTGTTTGTGATGATAACTCCTTCTTTGTCCTTAACTTTAATTATTTCTCTCTTTCCATTTCCGAGTTTTCTGCGTAGCACCTTCATGCTTTTGTTGTCTTCTATGGTTTGTTTAATTTCCTTTGTGTTGTATTGTCTGATGTCTTTTCGTATAGCTTTCGATATTTGTTTGTTCATCTCCTTTAGCTCTTCAGTATTTACCATTTTCTGACTTCTCATTTCCCTTCTCTTCTGCATTAAATTCTTAGTCTCTTGGCTGATTTTCTCTTCTTTTCTTGTTTTGGGACAGTGTTTGTTTTGACTTTCTAGTATTGCATTTGTTATTTTTTCGTTTAAGCTGTTGATATTTTCTTCCGAGTCGGTGTTCTCCAGTCCTTTATTAATGTCCCGCTGAAATTCTTCTGCATCTGGTGGGTTCGTCCATGGTCTATTGATCTTCTTGGTTACCATTTTATATCGTTCTTTGCCGATGTTAATTAATATTCTCGCTCTCACCATCCTGTGGTCGCTTCCAATCCCAAACCTATTTAGTACCGACACGTCTTTAACTATGTGTCTCTTGTCGGTTATAATAAAATCAATTTCGTTTCTCGTGCGCCCGTCTGGAGTTGCCCAGGTCCATCTTCTATTTGGTTTTTTGTAGAAGAAGCTGTTCATTTGAAACATATTATTCTGAAGCAAGAATCCCAGCAATGTCTCTCAGCGATCGTTCCTGACTTCCAGTCCGTAGCTTCCCAGTGAGGTTTCCGCAGTATCGGACTTAATTCCCATTTTGGCATTAAAGTCTCCGCACAGAACAGTGAAATGCGTTTTTTTTTTCTGCGATAGCCAATGCTACTTCATCATAGAATAGATCCACTTCCTCATCCGCATGGTCTTTGGTCGGTGCGTAAACCTGAATAATTTTGATGCAGTATCTCTTACATAGCCTTAAAACGACATATATCACCCTAGTCGAGATTTTCTCTACACATTCAATTTTTTCACTGTGGCGTTTGTGTATCATAATTCCGGTTGCTCCTATGGAATTATCATCTCCGCCTACGTAATAAAAGCTATTACCTGTTTTTAATTTTATTAGTTGTTATCCTCTTCTTCTCACCTCACTGAGGCCAATCACGTCCCATTTCACGTTTTGTAATTCATTTTCGAGTTCCGTTAGGCGTTCTTCTGCTAGCAATGATCTTGTGTTGTAGGTTGCGATATACAATTTGATATTATTATGAGGATGTTTTGGAGTTGTTAGCGAATCTTTGCCTCCCCCAGATTCCTTGAGGCAGCCCTCCTTGGAGGGGTGGGATTTGTGCTTACCCACCTGGGGACCAGATCCTTTTGTTTTAAAACTCGCCATATTAAGGGGGGGTTTGGCCATAATCTTCCACGCTGGCCGAGCGGGTTGGAAGATGGATTGTGGATGCGGATAGGATTTGGTGTGAGAGATGTAAAGGATGTGTGGGTTTAAGGATGGGGGAGGACATGGTTTCCTTCTGTGATGGGTGGTGAGAGACAACCAAGGCTCGCGTGGGCAGGGTCGCTTCCCTGAGGTAGACCTGTTTCTATCGGGATCACAGAATGGGTCTACCCGCTACCCCATGATTGTGATACTGCTTCACAAGAAGGGCGATATAGCTGAACTGGAGAACTACAGGCCTATAAGTCTTTTAAGCCATCTTTATAAATTATTTACAAGAATTATAACTACGAGACTCGAGAAAAAATTAGATTTCTATCAATCACTGGAGCAGGCCGGTTTTCGTACTGGATTTGGGACAAACGACAATTTACTAAGCGTCAAAACAATAATTGAAAAATCCATTGAGTACAACAGACCACTAGTTCTAGTCTTTGTGGACTTCCAAAAGGCATTCGATACAGTTGAGATGGAGGCAGTTATAGGAGCGCTGCAAGAATGCCGTGTCGACTATCGGTACACAAGGTTAATATGCAACATCTACAAAAATGCAGAAATGACGGTAAAACTACACGAGAACACCAAAAGCATACCAATTGGCAGGGGAGTTAGACAAGGGGACACGATGTCCCCCAAACTATTTACTGCAGTGCTGGAATATGCATTTAAAAAGCTAAATTGGGAAGGAAGAGGCCTAAACATAGATGGGCAGAAGCTAACAAACCTTCGCTTTGCGGATGATATAGTTTTATTGTCAGACAACCTACACGATATTTCTTTAATGTTAAAAGAACTTCAAGAGGTATGTAATGAAGTAGTCTTGAACATGAACAGCTCTAAGACAAAATTTATGACCAACTTAGTCCCTAGTGCAATCTTAAAAATTAACAATAATGAAGTAGAGCTAATAGACAAATATATATATATATATACCTTGGGCATGAACTACAAATCTCCAGAGACAACCAAACATGTGAAATAAAGAGAAGAATCGCCCACGCCTGGGCTGCTTATGGAAGACTCCGAGAGGTCTTCAAAGGTGATCTGCCGATATGTTTAAAAAGAGAAGTTTTCAATCAGTGCATGTTGCCGGTTATGACATATGGCGCCGAAACTTTAACTTTAACCATAGCAACGGCTAAGAAGCTTAGAACAACACAGCGGAAGATGGAAAGATCGATGCTTGGCGTGTCCTTAAGAGATCATATTAGGAACGAAGACTTGCGCCGAAGTACAGGCGTGACTGATGTAATAACACAGGCAGCAAAGCTCAAATGGAACTGGGCAGAACATGTCGCTCGGATGACGGACGGGAGATGGACGAGGAGGCTGCTTGAGTGGAGACCGAGAGCCGACAAAAGAAGCAGAGGAAGACCGCCCACACGATGGACGGACGATATCAGAAGAATGGCCGGCAACTGGATCCAGGCGGCTCAAAGTAGAAAGGAGTGGACTAGAATGGGGGAGATCTATGTCCAACAGTGGACGCAAAGGGTTGATTGATGATGATGATGATGATGACTTACACTAAGCCACAAGTTAACACAATGTTACCCTGCAAGGGAGCTGTACCGTCCTACCTAAATTTTACATTTTTGGGCTCGGTGCTAAATTTCACCCCACCCTGGTCAGACTTTAAATGTTGGCGTAAACACCAAAGCTCTTGGATGTGATGGTATTGGAATAACAATGCTCAAGCTATGTTTACCTCATATACTTCCTTTCATTACGCATATTGTAAATTTTTGCATAGAGCATTCTGTTTTTCCAGCTGTCTGGAAAACATCATATGTAATTCCAATACCCAAAGTAAAGGAACCTAATTCTTTTAAAGATTTAAGACCCATTAGTATACTTCGGACTTTCTCTAAAATACTAGAAAGGGTTATTGCAGACCAATTAAGAGAATATCTTATGATGAACAACATTCTACCTGATGAACAGTCAGGGTTTAGAGCAGGGCGTAGCTGTTGTACAGCCCTACATCCTGGGGGCAGCTGACGATGGGAAGATAACTATGCTAACGCTTTTGGATTACTCTACGGCGTTTGATACTATAGATCACCAGATATTGATAGCTATCTTACGATATTTTGGCCTTAGTGACATGTCTGCGCAGTTACTAATCTCATATCTAACTAATTGTCAACAGGCTGTTAAGTACGGTAGACGTCGGTCTAACTTACTTTCAGTAACAAGAGGCGTTCCACAAGGCTCCATTTTGGGCCCGTTACTGTACATAATTTATACATCTAATTTTCCATCAGTTCCAACAGCCTGCATTTGCCACCTGTATGCTGATGATACACAAATCTACTATTCTTTTCGTCTGGAAGATGTAATTCCGGCTTGTGCCCAAATAAATCGAGAGTTAAAAAATGTGTTTGAATTTTCTAATTTACATTCGCTTCATATTAACTCAACAAAATCATATGCTATCGTCTTTGGTAAACATACTGATCTAAACGCTATAAAAGAAGTTGGGAAGATAAAAATTGATAGTAACACACTTCAATTTCAAGAAACTGAAAAATTTGGGATTGATAATTGACCAACAACTTAGATTCACACAACAGGTGGCAAGACTTATTCAGTTAGGTTATGCTGCACTTAAAACTATATACCTTAAGCGACATTCTTCGAATCCGAAAACTAAAATCATGTTATGTGAATCTCTAGTACTCTCACGGATGAATTATTGCGATACGGTCTATGGTCCTTGTTTGAAAGCAAGTGATGCCCGTAGAATTCAAGTACTGCAAAATTCATGTTTAAGATTAATTTTCGAGATTAGAAAACAGCAACATATTACTCATTAGTTAGAGGACATTGGGTGGTTAAATATGGCACAACGTCGAAAATTACATGCTGCTTGCTTGTTTCACAAAATCATCAGAAACAGAATATCTGTATAATAGAATTAGATTTCGTACAGATGTGCATAATTTAAATCTGCGTTATAGAGGCTTGCTTACACCCCCATTATACAAACTTGAACTATTTAAACCTGCCTTTACTTATCAAATAGCAAACCTCTATAACGAATTACTATATACGTAAAATAACTTTTCTCTCCACAGCGTTAAATAGCAATTGAAGTCAAAACTTTTTGATGGGAGCGTCGCCATACACAGATTGCCATACAGGGTCTATAAACTAAAAAACTATTATGTCTATAAATTTCGCGGTATACTAGCGTTATGTGTATCACTTGCGCCATATTGTGAACTATGATTATGTGGTTAAGGGTTAGGTGTTTTTCTTCCATATTTTTAAAGAATTTAAATATATTCAATTTTTAGATAACATTGAAATTCAAAGTGCGAAATCGAAATCGCATACCAGAACGCAATTCATTATGGGGAATGAGGTGTCAGCTGTCAGCTGTCATGTAGGACCTCCTGACTCAATAATTAGCGTAATTTCAAAACGCACAACTAACCAAATTACAAAAGCGAAGATACAAAGTAACACTGAAAGTACTTTTTAAAGTAATAAAATGAAACGTCAGAAGTAGCAAAGAAGGAGGCCCATACAAAATTGAAAATGATACACACATTTATAAGGAACCGTATCTCTCAAGAAACTTTAGATGACTTGTCCCTTCCGGCTATAGCAAATGATGCAGCAAAAATATAGATATCCATAAAGCACTAAATGAGGTTGTAGAAATACAAGCAAAAAAACACATAATAAAGTAACTTAAAATTGTTTGTACTTACTGACTGCTTTTTGTGCCATGTATAAGAATTTTGTTATCAAAATATTATTTTATTTTTCACAACTTCGTTTTCAAATTATACTTGTGTGACACAAGATTTTTTTTTCGGAAAAGGGGACAGCACAAATTCATTTACGGTGGGGCCTCAATTTTATAATTATGCGACTGTTCGGAATAATCAAATAACTTCAGATAGCTTAAATTGCTGCCATATTATATCACCGAAAGAGGATCACCATGAGGCTGCAGACGTTTAAGGTGACTATAACAATAGCTCGATTCAGTGTTTATTTGCTCTAGATTTCTGAATATCCATTTCTAAAACTACAATGGTCTAGTTCAATGCTACTACTGGTCTTTCAAAAAAAGCATTGTGTGCTTTGGATTTTATAAATCCTGTTGGTTTTAGGACAAATTCAATGAAAGTGTCAACAAATTTTACTGTGGGTAGTTTATTTCTTGGCTGCGTGGAAATGTAAATAAATCAAAGAATGAGTTTCTTGGTGTAGAGCGAACTTGTTGTCATATGAGCCTTATACATATACACCCACTGGCTTATATATTAATGTAAAGTGACACCCTGAAGACGCCACAAGAGTTTGTCACTTTCTTGTGGTTTGCCGCTTCGTCGCGCTCTTGGAGGATGAGGGAGGTGAGCGATGCGTAAACAGATCTGAAACAATATAGCACATAATAGTAGGTTGTTATTCATTATTGCCTCCAGTAGCGATATAAGCAATTTAGCTTGTTATTTATGCCACGCGGCAATATACAGGGTGTTCCAAGGTGAAACCGAATTCAAAAGAACACTAAAAGAATAACATTAGATTCGTCTGATACTATCGTTCTATCAAGTTAGCTTTTAATTTTCTTTCTAAAATCTTTGACATCTAACTCTAATAACTTATCGATTTAATTTTTGAACGCCCTGTATAATATTGTATAAGCGCCAATAGTAAAAAAAAATGCCCACTTGCAGTCGGTTAATAACGTTATTCATATGGTTCATAGGATTTTCAAAAGGTGCCAAGTATTTTTGCGCATGCATGAACAATAGTACAAATAAAACAAAAGCAAACGAATTTCTAACACTGTAAAACACCAATAAAGTAAGGAATAAAATAATTTTAGCCATCTTGTAGTTGCAAAATGTGAAGGTTATAGCATATAAAATGCAGTTACCAGTCGTTCAACTACACTGCCGGCCACTTATTATTTATTTTCCTTGTATGAGGCTACCATTAAAAGTTTTACAACTCTGATACATCATCAAATATTAGGTATTTTACGCGGCGCGCCGTTCTCTCTAAGCAGGTAAGCTTGCCGCCAACTTTTAAGCGGGTTTTGGACGATTCCAGGATCTACTAAATTACAGGGTTTTTACCTAGAACGTGTAGAACTTTTTCATACTTGGTAATTAAACGAAGCCTGTAGTTATTTTCAAATTAGCCGCCATATCGGAAATAAACTTCCTGTGGAATTAGTTTTAATAAAGTTGTTTATACAAGCAGCGCTTTATAAAAACACGTGTCTTAAAAGGGTTCAAAAACCATAAAAATTAAATGAAGGCAATTGTCTAAATTGTGGCCACACTGCGTAGAGAAGTAAGTGTCATTAGTTTTTATTAAAAGAAAAAAGTTATTTTTAAATTAGTTGGATGTGTCTACTTTAAGGATTATCTCTCATCTTTTAATTATTATGAATTATATAATGCCAGTCGGTGTAGCCGTAATAGAGCATTTAATGAAATGAGGACTTAAGATGACTAATTATCACTATGCTACTGTTTAAGTGTATTTACAAATCTAACAATGTTGTTTATAATAAACTATTTTGACTTATTGGTTGTTGCTATATATTTAGTACACAATACAATAATTTTCAATGTACCACCCAAACTTGTAAAACCTATGAAATAGGACACATTTTTTATAAAAATTGTTCTTGTCATTTCCGTTGTCCTAGAAAAAAATAATTGTTCTTACCCGAAATAATTTTTCACAAACTAGTCGTGAAAACTAATTTTTTTACTTTATTACTAACATCAGGTGCTCTATTATGTTTTTAATAAACTTTAATGTTCTTCTGATTGCAGAAAACGAATTAATGGAAACGTAACCGTGGCAGTATTAAATTAAATTACCTCCTAGTATTTTGTTATGATATTTGCTAACATTTTGATGATAGTTTTAGCAGTTTTATTTGAAATAAAGTAGCAAAGATGACTAGACAGCATCCCCGGTGAATAAAATGTAAGCATCAACGTACAGATAATATTGACTTACGCATCATATTGCAAACAAATAAAAGACGAAAAGAGTCAATACATCAATAAATAGCTAATATCTCCTGTGGTCGTTAAAACTGTATGCAGAGAATAGCAACACTAATTATTAAATAATTAGATTCAGCCTATTATTTTACATATAGTTCAATAACGGGGATTAAATAACTTGGTTTTCAGTAGTAATGCTTACGTTTTATTTGGTGTGCCGAAATTACTTTTTTTATTACGAACTCTGCTTCATTCTGGTATATTTTGATCCCATGGCCATTATTAATCAAATTAAGCGTTCTTTCGAGTAGAGTTTCAAATTAATATCTTGATATGACTTTTACAGTGACTACACCAAGCTTAACTATATTCAAATCTTTACATTTTATTACAAATTAAAGCAAATAAGACTTCAGTTAGTTTAGTCGGTAAGGTACTAAAACTATTACAAGAATAAATTGATTCTATTTTAACGATGGTTGTAATAGAAATCTGCAATTTACAATATAAATTTGTCCTAAGAATTAATTATTCAGAATGCAACTGATAATAGTTGTAATTATAAGTTTTATGTGACTGGAAAGAAATGTCACCTTATACCCTATTTTTGAAAGCGTAATGTGTTACTTTACGACCCGCTCAGCGTTTGGTTTGTCAGTTTGAGAAGCAATGTCATCATAGGTTGCCTAAATTGATAAAAATGATAAATATAGTTTTAATTGTGAATACTCCGAAATGTACAACATAAAATTTTGTATGCACCTCATGCGTAACTAGCGATTGTGGCCCTTGTCGTGTTAGATTTTCAGGTCGCGGGAAAAAAACGCCTTCTTACGCCCTTGGTACATAAATAACTACTATATGTACAACCGGAATTAGTTACCTTACTCCATATCTTGGAAGGCGCAATGTGTCACTTTATAGCCCGCTCAGGTTTAGTTTGTTACTTTGACAAGCAATGTCATCATAGGTTGGCAAAATTTATAATATAGTTATAAATATGGTTTTAATTGTGAATATTTCGGTCTGTACATAAAATGTTGTATGCACCTCGTGATTTTCACGGGACGGGATATAAGCGCCTTCTTACGCCCTTGGTACATAAATAACTATTATGCTTGATCTGGAATCCGATACAGTAGAAAACAAACAAACGCTTGCTGTCAATTGTCAATACAGTGGAGATATGATATGATAGATTTTGGTCTAGTACGTATAATGCCCTAAAACGAAAAAGTAAGAGCACGTTTTTGATATATTATTTTTACAAAGGTTTCCTTGAGCTGGCAATTTAATTTACATTTAAAATAACTATCACAAATTTTCAAACTCCTTACTGTAAAAAGTTGAAAGCTTGGAAATGGAAACAAAACTATGAAATAACAAACTTTTTTCTATGGTGTTTAGTTATTTTAGATTAAACTCGCTACCAACTATTTGGATATAGTACCTATTAAAGGTTTGACGACCTAGAACTAGAATTGCCAAAATAAGCATCAAAACTTATTTTTTACATATTACTAGATTAGATATGTACATTCAACGAGTATATTAGAACTTTACAAATGATGGGATTTAAAAAACTACATTCCATTGCAACTTGATGCATATTTTGTAAAAATGTGGGTTAAGTATTCCAGCATTTTATTAAGAACCTACACACAGTAAAGAGCAGTGGGAGGAAACAAAGACGAAGCAAGATTAATTTAAACTTAGTAAATGTGTGCAATAAGTGCAAAAAATAGAAATATTAAAACAAGCCTTTAGATGATACCGAGGCTGGAATATCCATGAATGATTGATGTTTGCACATCAGGAGGCCAATAACAGTTTTTGAGAACGTCTTTCCATGTACTACTTTATATCGATTCTTCACTCGATCAAACTCAAAAGGGGAAGATGTCTGTGTATCTGCAAAAGGTTGACAATAAAAAAACAACTTATTTTACATACAAACAACTTTCAGTTCTCCAGCTTATCTCGAAAATGGCACTCTTTCAACTATTCATTACTATCCTTAATTTTTCCCGTGAGTATTTTTTGAAATTTTAAAAGTTTAAAAGTAATCTAGAGGGCCCAAGCAAAGCACTAAAGAGGTGGCCAATTAACAGATCCACAAAATGGATCCACGAAATGGATTTGTTAACTGGCCACCTCTTTCGTGCGATTTGACGCCATTAGATAATTTTCTTTGAGGATATGTAAAGTCGCATGTCTAAGTCGATAAACCGGAAACAATTGAGCACTTGGAAGCCAACATTTGACGCGTTATTGCCGAAATACAGCCTAATTTACTGCGAAGAGTGTGTGAAAATTGGACCTCCAGATTACGTCATGTACACGCCAGCCGCGACGGTCACATGCCCGAAATCATATTCAAACCTAAATGCCATAAAATTATCTTTCAAATAAAGCCAATTTCATTACACTGACTATTTGCTAGTAGCTGATTACAGCGACTATTTTTCACAAACGATTCAAATCGTTCTTCTGCTGTAACACAACTAGCTAAAAGTGGAGTAGGTGAGCAGAAGTTGTTAAAAATAACAGGACACTCATCTGGAA
Organism: Agriotes lineatus; assembly: GCA_940337035.1. Lineage (NCBI taxonomy): Eukaryota > Metazoa > Arthropoda > Insecta > Coleoptera > Elateridae > Agriotes > Agriotes lineatus. Next base: position 52,647,104 of record OW679194.1, on the reverse strand, counting down.
GGTCCATAAAACCCTATCTACAACAGGACTGTTTAAAAAATAATCACGTCGAATTACATTCATGGTAATATATTTTTTGATAATTTTAACTAGATTAGCACTCATCTTCGTGAATTCGTGGATTTCGTTAAAATTATCAAAAAGTTATCACCACTTATGTAAATACTGTTGAGAATTTCATTTTTTCCTTTGATATCAAAATTTATGGTTGCACTTGCGGGAAGTTCAGCGTAAAGCCCTTTGTAGATTTGTTTTATTATGTTATAATAGATATTTACAATGCAAGTGGTGTAAGAGCATTATCAATATACGCGTATGAAATTTGCACAATGAGGAGATAACCGAGTTATTAACGAGCAATATTAAAGCTCGAAACGTAGTGAAGTACAATAATTTTTGTATGACGTAGGTTGGATTATTTTGAAGTAAAATTATAATATTTTACAACAGTTTTTTTAGATATAAAAATTCACTACTTGTGAACGGCAGCAATTAACTTAAAATAATGAAATATATCTAAAATTAAATGTGTCATCACAAAAGTTTATTTAATTAATAAGTTAGCTAACCACAAAAAAGCGGAGTAAAGCGCCTTAAATATTCTCGTTTCAAAAGAAAATTTGTTTAAAAAGTGAACAGTGGAGATCGATGAAGTTTTAAATACTGCGCGTTTAGAACAGGTTTTTCAACCTGGGGATAGCGACCCCCTGGTAGGTCGCCAGGGACGTGTTGCGAATATTCTACTTAGTAAAAATATGTTTACTACAAAATAAAACTAGAAAAAAATATTAAACATGGATTAGAGAAAAAACGAAATACAAGTAACGTTTTTAGGTGAAATGATAAAATTAGTGCATAGCCTTTTAATATTTTGCATTGTAGATACCGGATGTGCTAACACCTGTAGTAGTCTTTAACCGTTAAGAAGGGAACTCTTCTTTACTTTCGACGGGTAAGGATAGCCACCTGCCCGGCTTTCGAGCAAAGAGGGCTCATAGAACCACTTTGTAGTAAAAACAGGTCACTGGCCTATAATAAGAGGAAGAACAAGCATTGCAGAAACTCTGATCTCGAAGTGCTATGAAGACGCAAACCGGATGTTGTTCATGATTACTTTTCGAGGTGCTGTATTCGTGTTATACAGGGTGTTATAGAAATAAGTGCAAATATTTTAACCAGTGATAGAGCTCACCAAAATGAACAACTTTTCTATTTATCGTTTTTCATTTAATCGCATATTTTTTCAATCATTTATCTCCCCTAAATTTGACAAGCTGCTTGGTTAGCCAATCTAAGTTAAAGATGAATGACACACGTACATTAAAACAGCAAAGTTTTTGCACAAAAAAACATGCGGTCAATAACTTACCCACCTCAGTTGATAAAGTACGTTGGCCACCAGATGTGAACTAAAGGTTTTATCAGTACCTATTCAGTTTTTGTTGGTTTGCATATCAAAAAAATGTTTTTGTGTTTTGTGCCATTAAATTAAAATATTATTCCATAGGCGGGTATGCATTTTTATAGTAAAATTGTTTTGAATTTTAACTCAGTTTTGAGGGAGTTTCGAAAAAATTATAAATGGAGAAATTGTTCCGTTTAGCGAGTTCTATTACGGGTTAAAGTATTTGCACTAATTTCCATAACACCCCGTATTTCTAAGAGCTGGCTATCTTGCTTCTGTCTATTTTGTTCCTAAGAATGTAAGTGGCTCAAATGTAATCGAATGAACAAATGTTATAAGCTACTTACATGGCATGTATTACATTACCTTCTCTCGTTTTAAAAAACTCCACTAGAGCGCCCATGGCATTTAATATAAAATTGCACAATTCACAATATATTATAAAACGTGTGCATAAATTCTTGGCAGACAAGAGGAGTTATCTATACTAAATATTTAATTTTTTATTTCATTTATTTAGGAGATCGACAAGATTTAAACAGCAACATCCGCGCATAAAAGAGATTAGATTATCAGATACATTTGGAAATGGAATGCGAGGCATAAGACTGAGCGTTATTTTAGTTAAAAGTTGATGTTGAAATAACATCTCATAAATGTAGTTTTAAATTTCTCATTCCGAAAACTAATAAAGCTGTTAATTTGCGATTGCCTTGATTAATGTTACTGATTTTGTTATTTTATTGGTAGCTGCATAGGATTTAATTTACGATCGTGTTCAAATTCATTATTTTACAACTGCATTATGGATACCTATCTAGCTAATTCGACATTTAACATCAGTGTATTTCTAAAAACCTCATAAATACTTGGTTTAATCAAGTCAGGCGAGTTTTGCACTCCAGCCGACAAGGCATTATGTTTACATTTATATGGTAATAGCAGCTCCGGCGCGCTAGTGCTAAGTGGACGAGCAACAACTTTTGAGGAGAAATGTAGTTTTATGTTCCAGTAATTAAGTCATAAACCATAAGTGTTTCTTCGAAGCAGATTCTGCAGGAAACGGACGAGCAGGACGAAGGCGTATGCAGACGTCGTAATGTCCTTATGCAAACTAAACGCTATTGAGATCAAAGTATGGAAGCTGAAAAGCATTCGAAATACAAAGAGAAAACGCGAACCGATTTTATAATTTTTGTGAACAAAGATGCGGCTATGGTTTCTGAATTTATTGAAGCAGGACGGCCGCGCACCACATGCTCTAAGATGAAAATCTTGTCATCCAAGTGGTTGTGGGAACTCGGTGAGAATGTTAACACATGTGCTCACTTCCATTCATGTCTAACGTACCAACAATACTTCGAAGTATTCATACACCCCAAGATGTTATCTTTGTTAGTAAATCCGAGAAGAGTGCAATATGTGCGATAGCTTACGAAATGACGTACAGAGATTTTTAAAACCGCATTAGAGCCTCTCAGGAGTGGTTTTAAGAGCAGCGCTAAGGAGATTTTGTAATTTTAAGGATTATTATTGTATTGGAAAACCCATTTTAGCTTTCTTCTTCTCTGAAAATTTTATCCGCTTTCATCATGCGTGTATGAATCCAACTCTGTTTAAGTACCTACAGCTTTATATGACATTTTTAAATTCAAACATTGATGAAATTGAAAGCAAACTTGAAGTGGTCCTTGAAAAGTACTTAATATTGAAAAAAGCAGGGTTACTAATTGTATTAAAACAATCTATTGCATATGTTTTTGATCATTTATATCTTGGGATTTACTAGCTGAGTTTTTTATGTATTCATGACAGAACTAGGCGTTATCAATATACATATAATCCCTAAAATGTTGAGAGTCATTTGCACATTTGAGAAATTTCGAAATTGGGCTTTAAAAAGTATCTTACTAATCATAAAACATGCAAGCAGCTAGCTAATAAGGAGAAGTTAATATAATAAGCTCAAATATCACAATAATCTTTTTGTTGTAACCTGAAGTCTAATTTCGTTAGTTCCCGAAGTTGCTGACCTTTATCGATTGCTGCCCTAAGAAACGTAGTTTTGTATCATGCGATATCACAAAAACATAATCTAATCCTTCCAAACCAATTTAAAAACTTCCGATTTATTAAACATGCATGGCTAAGGGTAAATTGAAGTAAACTAAAAGCTCTCGCCCAACATAAGCCGCTATATTCATTTTGGTATTGGAACCTATCTTACCGCAAGTTTAAAATATCAGATCAGAGAGTGAATATTGCATAAGCCAATATAGCGACCTTTGAATTTTAAGTAATCACATTTTGGGTGAAAATGAAGGGGCTTTACTAAAAAATATCAGATAATTACTATGTTAATTGCTCCCTTGGATTAGAGCAATTTAAGAACAGTGGTTAATTTTCAAATGCCCTTCTAATTTATTATTTAATTATTGCTAAGTAAAATATAATTGATTTAAATAGTATTCGTCTAGCCCGTGTTTTGCGACTTTTATTTTATACATAAAATTGAGCAGAAATGAAAAATAAACTGACAAAGTACACTCTAATCAATTATAGATAGTTGCGACGCTAGAATGTTTTCTAGTTGATGCGCGATCTCAAGATGGCGCCTCCACAATAACTGTTCAAGGTTGGTAAAACTGAAACTTTCAGTTTTACCAACCTTGTAACTGTTAGTGTGACTAATATTCTTTAAAAAAAGCAAATTTATTCGACAAGTACGTGTTTATTTAATAAAAAGGAGTTTAGTTAAAAATGCTTAGAATATTTTCGCCGGTGTTGAGCTGAATCCCAATTATGGAATTGAATTTAAAACATAATTAGATGAGTACCTTCGTCGCCTTAGAGCTGCGAAATTTAATTTTTAAGTCAGAATAATTAATGGTTGCTCAGTGTCATTTTCGATGACAAAATTACTAGATCCGATAGCCTTCCTTGAGACATAGCGGAACGTAAATAGGCTTTAATGAGCTTCAATTTACTGCAACTAAGTGCACCTGTAGCGATAGCTTTGCTGAATCAGAGTTTTCTAATAATGGGTTCAGATTTATAATTTACTGAACTAATTTAGCACCAGAAATGTCACACAAGCGCACAAGCTTTTGGATTTTGAAGAAGTGTTTTTATGTTTTTTACTATGCGTCATTAAATGTCGATAGTTGTTCAGATCGACTGACCAATGCATTTTCAATTGTATCGATCATGCAAATTCCGGGCACTTCTTTAGCAATTGTGATGCATAGTTTCAGACTGCATCGCCTTACTTACTACATTAACTTGAAACAATGTCATACCAACCCATCAACGTAAGCACGAGTAAGAATTAAAGCTGCTCCACAGGCTGCTGAATTAGTGACAAGGCTTCTGATGGTAGGACTGAGTCGTTCATTTCTTCGTGGAGTTCCATAAAGGCATCACGAACTGAAGAGTAGCGATATCGGACTACAGCAAGGCTAGAAACCCCACTCTCCCATTAGATTTCGAATTTTTTTTTCAGCGACAGTATATCTACGTATTCTTGGATATTATGTCGGGTTGCTTTGGTGATCCCGAGCATACCATTAAACAATATTTGGAGGACTCCAAACGAAGAAACTAAATTAACTGATCTGATATGACCAAATTCAAACTATGACAACAAATGGATTAAAAAAGTTCGAGAATATTAGTTCAGAATTTGGCAGGAAAGAAGCCAGTGAGTCCTTTATACAGCTTGTAAGTAATAAAACACTTTCGCCCAAACTTCATCTTCTTTAATGCCAACAAATCGCGATGTCATAATAATAATTGGTCGATATAACTCATATCACAAGTATAATAGAGCATGGATAGAGCATAGATACAATCCTCTTTCGAACTTCGCCATCATAGTCAGTGGACATTGGTCTCTTTATTGACAATGCGCCAAAGGTGCTTCATCACTACATATCAAATTTTGCACATCTTTCAGAGCCAGAGCTTCTCTGAACCATACATAGATTAGGCATTTCCTGCTAAGAATAAAAATACCGATATCAACCGTTTTCGAATAGCTGCTCATCTTCAATTGGTTTTAGTAAATTCTGGCCCATAAGAGGTTCCAATCATCATATCTTGCTTTGCTCAAACTAGAGTGGAGGCTTTGGCAAAATAATCAAAGCAAAAACAATACACCTTATCAGCGGATTTGGAGTAAACAAGCCATCTACTTTCAAGAATTTTCCTATTTGGTATTATTATTTAAAAGTGTACTTATATTGAAAAAGTTACGTTCATTATTATTTCTTGGATAAGTGTCGTTGTTCATTTTGTTACTTATAGATCCTCGAATAATTATTATCTCTTCTGGTAGAACGTATGATTGGCCATTTAGAAATGTAGTCATAATGTGTATCTTGAAAAAACGATGGCAATGACACATCCTGCATTTTAATTTGTTTCTCGGTAGGTCTGCTCTCTTCTGTAGTATTTTGAACTTGCAATGTGGAATAGCTAGTTCTTGTTTATGTTGCTCTCCTTTTTGACGAACTTCGGCTGAAGAACTTTCACTGAATTGATTTCTGAATTTTGTTTATGATTTTGCCCCCCCCCCCCCCCCTGTTCGATCGCACCGCTTGATTATAAATTTTGTGTTTTTCAAATCTCATATTTAACTATCATTTCGGATGAACAATAACTTTATAAATGACTTTATGTACTGTTTTTGTGCTGTATATAAATAATAGAAACTTTGTACCATATATCACATACCTTATATAACTCCCAAACTTTTATAAAACCTAACAAACCATACAGAAATAAGTCAGTAAAATTTTCCAGTTTTATTCTGCTTGAACAATTTTTGTTTTTCGTAAGAAGGTAATACGGCACTGAGTCCATAAAACATTCATTTGTAGTAGTTATTGTTAAAGGTAATACAAATTTTAAAACAATAACAACAATAATAATAGTAATAATAATCCCTTATTTTCCAAAATAAAATACAAATTCAGCAGTCAACTATAAAAAGTCATACAAAAACGTTTAGAGGCAAGATACTAATGACAATATACAAAATATGTAGTCAAAACCATTACAAAATATATACCTAATGTTTCTATTAAAAGCGGTTTTTTAAATGCGCACTTAACCTGTTAAACACTTAGATTATTAAGCAAATTTAATATTTTTTCTAATGAAACCCGCGGCCCTAAACAATTGGGTGAGTTATAAGAAGTTTTACTCGTGGTGTATGGGATCAAATTTTTTATATCGCATATTATAACAGTGCGCTCCTTTCTGAATTACAAAGTCTATTCAAAAATGTATATATAAGCATTTCATAAATAAAATAGGAAAACACCGTCATAATGTTCAATTCTTTAAATAATTGCTTACAACTCTGACGATAAGACACTTTCAATAAATCTATTTTTTTGTACCCTAAAAACGATAAGCGCTAGGCTGAGCTCCGGAGTCCGGATTTTACATGTCCAAAGTATATCATAATAATATATTCTTTTGATAAAACCTTGCGTATGTTTCTAAATAAGTATGAAATGGAATTTTATGTAAAGGTTAATATTGGTCACAATGTCGTCAGAAAGGTCGTTTCCCGTTCAATGATTTAGATCGGATAAACCTCTATCATTATTGATATTCAAAATTTAGGCTGCCTCCTTTACCATTGTTAGAAGTATATGATTTATTTGGGGTCTATATTAAAAATAAAGTATGGTCAAAAATTATTTTTATCTAGTATGGCTAGGAAATAGTTCCTAATTTATAAATGCTACTAGGTTTATACTTAATGTCAAACCTGGAATTTGATTTTCAAGTGACTTATGGTTGAATTCATACATTAGGAACTATTCCATAGCCATACTAGGTGAAAATAATTTTTATCATACTATATCTAAAGACAACATTTCAGTAAATGCGGTAGCAGAGCATAAAAATCAAGCAATTTAATTTTTTTCTTTAATTTATCGCGCAGTGAACGTTTTACAAGATCTAAGGAATTTCAAACCTCTAGATTTTTGTGTCTGATAGAAGGTGCTTCGGACTTTTATTCGTTTTTCTCAAGAACAGCGAGTTCATGGTTTTATAGGTTTACAAGATTTATACACGATGTTAAACGAGCAATTAAGTACGACATAAAATCAAAGAAAGAAATGCTTTGTAAATTTTTAAAGCTTTGGCACTTTCAATAGCACCAAAATTATTTTTACCGTAGCTACATTTAATCATTTCGAAACCGCCACAAAAACTACTATTTGTATTCTGTCAGAGCCACGCATAAAAAACTTAAATTCCTAAATGCCTGAAGGATTAACTTCTACGTACAAAACAAATTAATTTAGGTATTAAACTTGCTGCAGTAAAGTACTGCACACAAAGAAGAGTGCAGGTTGATATATGATGCAAATTTTTGCCTGCCGTGTGCATTGTTACGCCCATGCAGCATAATATTTATTAATATGTATTAGATACTTTTATTTATTTCTGTTAAATCAAATTATCGATCAGAGTCAGAGTTCTTTTGATAAAATTTACAAACGCAATTCATTAGAAGAGACAGTAGAACACATTGCATTTTATTTTACAATTAAGTCTTAAAACAATATCTTCTTAATTTAGTTAGTAAAAAACAAATGGAGCAAACTATTGCTTAGAACATCCTAGCTTAGCCAGTTTCCTAAACAGCAAAAACTAGTTACCAGTTAATTGTAATCGAAACTACTATACAAACAAAAGATTGAATTTATTGATGTGGTGAATAAGTGTTGCCGCCAGACGAGACGAGACGAGATTTACCCATTCTCGATTGCTATTTTAAATTACAATATAATTCGTAGTACGCTTAATAAGCTATAGTTTTTTATGCCCAATGCAAGAAAATACAACTCGTTCTACGAACTTGTAGTATTTTCAGATTTGGAATTTTAAGTCATAATATACATCAAAAAACCATCGATAATAAGCGTACTACTTATTATATTACTCCTGATAATATATTTTTCTACTCATGACATTGAAATCAGTCATTTTGACATTGAGTCCGGTGGTTGAAGTTGCATTTCAACCACTAGAGATTGAAATGCTCGGACTACCGGGATTTCAAACTGTTTGACATTCAATTGATGACAAGAGAAATGTCACTTTATGTTTAATTTTTTCTAAAGTGCATTAATTTGTTAAAATGAGTGAAAATTCGTAGAAAAAATAGTATATGCAACTCGTGGCTGATAAAATTTCAACGTCTCGAGTTACTTTTTTCAACTCGCTTCGCTCGTTGAAAAAAACCACTCTCAACGTTGAAATTTTATTTCAACCACTTGTCCCATAATATACTATTTTACGCTACCAAACTATTTTTACTTGTTGGTTGGTGTGATAACAACAAAATAACAAGCCCGTTATGAATATAACGGTCCTAGGACTGTTATAGAAAATTGTTTTGTATTTAGTTACTATAGAAATAACAATCAAGCACTTTATTTAGACAAACGAGTTGTCATATTCCACGGTGTTTTTACTTTTATTGGTTGATAGCGCAGATAATGTTATGCGAGACTGAATTGTTAAGTGCCTTACTTGAACAGGCCTCAAAAATTAGAAAAACTCGACCCATTGGGGCTCGTTTTTCGGCCTGTTCTAAGGCACTTACCGATCCTGTAACATAATGTACTATAATTAGTTCTACTTATTTTAAAGTACAACACACATTCTGGGGCCACCAGTATTAAATAATATAGTAAGTGTATTTTGCATAAAAATATTTTTCCAAACCGCATAAATAAAAATACAAGCTCCCGGCCGCAAAACTTAACGTAGGTAGCATAGAATTTTTTACCACAGTAACGATTTTAAGGGTTTTGTGAAATATGAGGCAGAAAAGGTTTGAATATACGCCTCCACCGAACTGCTGAAATAGCCAAAATCTAATGCGGTCCAAAAGTTCGCAAAGCCTTTGCTACATATTTCCGCACTTTCTGTTTGTCGGTTCCTACTAAAATGGCCGATAGGCATCGCGCCTACAATCCGCTTTCAACCGACAAAGAATTCAGGGTAGCAAAGTAAGAACTTGTTTGAGAATAGTCTCTAAAATCAATAACAGGAAATACCGAATACAATTTTACTTAATATGTTGCTATCCTAATTTTTTAAACAATCACTATAAATTCCAAATTAATGTTTGGCTAACTCATTCGACATTTATGTTAACACTGAACAAAACCCTTACAGAGTGTCCTAGAACGAATAGCATAATTATACTACAGAGCTCTCGCCAGTTGCAACTAATATAGTTGTTATAGTTGTAAAAGTAAACTAAACAAAACCGCTTAGGTAATCTCTGAAACTTCTGTGTATCGCTTCAATAATCATGATATTTAGAGCATTTTGTAAAAATAGCATGAAAACTGCTTAGCTAATCCCACATTTTTGTGGTATTTTACTATTCATGCTGTTTATTTGGGCAATTCTTCAAACTAAAACGTTCGCATTTTAATATTTTTATTTTTTTTTTAGTCTCGCAAAATACCCAAACAGCGTGAAAACTGCTACTTTCTAGTGTAATACACCGTCTGGAAAACCATTTTTACTTACATATAAGATTTTCAACAATACTACCATAGGTGTGGATGTATTTGGTAACTCGTATGTGGCTGGCAGGGGCAGCTCATTGCAGTGTAAGGTGGTTGGTTATCTCTGACGAGGACTGCAAAATTGATAATTCGATTAAGTAATGCCTCTCTGGTTTGCACTTTTAAGGCATAAACTAAAAGATTGTAGCCACCTCCAAAACAATAATCGAGAGGTCGAGGTACAGTAACCGTGGTGGCCAATTCGATGAACCCCCTCGGCTAATCCAACAGTGAGGGAAGTAATTATCGAGATAATTTCCCACAGCACGACTAAAATTGGCAGGGCTCATGAGGCTAAAAGTACATGTTATACGTAATACGAGGGCCAAGCCGAATTTATTGGGAATTGACTAAACTACGTAGCTTCAGAAAACAAATGCTACACTGTTATTTAGTGTCATTGCATACATGTTAGTAGCGGAAAATAAAATCAAGACAATCAGATATCTACCTATTTTTCTGATTTAGTTTTGTCTTCAGAAAAAAATATCTATATTGCTTTAATTTTGTATTTTGAAAGACTTTCAAAAGATGCCTGGCGAAAAGCTTTTGCGAAATGGAGGGAACGAATAGTTACTCTGTTATCGCAGAAGAAAACAACTTCGATCATAGTTAGCCTAAAGTTGGTCAAAAAGGTGACAGTTATCCTTATTCTGAATATGCTCCGGAAGTTGACCCAATCTGGCTCATAATAACTGAAACCACATTGCCAAACACCTACCTAAATAAAAGCAAACTTTTATTCAATGTACCACAAACATATATTGACCTGAACACACATAGAACATCAAAGAAAATATGATTAAACCCTAGAATAACTGGCCATTTCTAAACACAACGATTTCAACTAGGAATGTATGATCTGCGGATATTAGCTAATTTCTACGCGCATTTACAAGTCAAATAATAGTAGAATAGCTGCATATGAAGTCAATTTACATTTAACCAACATTAAAAAGACACCGAAGTTGCTGTATTCAATTCGCGAATATTAGACTGCTTCGAAATCCACCGTATCGATTTGCGCTTCACGCGAAATGTGCAGCTTGCAGCGTTTTACACTGTATCCTGATACACACACCGCGAGACACCACATGACGTCACTAGTGAAAAAGATGACAAGGAGGCATTAAATCGCCTCCCGGTTGAATGCACAATATGATGCAACACTTTATTTTGTCAAATTCCAAATGGGTCGAAAAACACCAACCTATATGGCATTTAACAAAGCCAATCCGTAGCTTTACAACTGGAGCAGGCTTCTCCACGGTTGACTCTTTGTTGTCGTCCGCTTCCTGCGGCTGTGATACCTTGTTCACTCATAAACAATATCTTAAAGACTTCACTTTATTGGGTGTTGGCAGAATTTTACCGATGAATCTTCTGCACGAGCATGTCGCCCACAATGTTTCTTTTGCAGTTAATCAAGCTACCCCCGCATACGCTCCAAGAAACAATACTCATAAAGTTAAGCTGTTTACAGATGACAGAAATTCCTGCACACTGGCGGCCATTGTTCCAAACTCAACTAGATTTACTTACAAGTTACAAGTAACTACGTATTACAATACATTGTGGTTTTTTTTATCTCGTTACAACGAGACGTGTAATGAGAATTAAAAAAACCACAGTGCATACAAAGTTTCAAATTGCCTGCATATTCGAAGATTATTTATTGTGAATGAACTTATGTCGAGCGTGGTCAAATCTCGTTTTAATATTCTCTCATCAGACGACATTCTAGCAGAACTGGGGCAAGTCATTGCTGGTTGATTATACCGTGCCATAGATTAATGCTAAATCGATGGTGAAGATTCCCATCTGACCATTAATGTTCGCTATTGCAGTTGCGTACGCCACTCACTAATGATTGACCTATGCTTCATCCAAATACAAAATATGTCGGTGTAGTTTATAATTGTCATTTATTCGATGGCAAACTGGCAGCAGCAAGGCAAGATCGCCATTCTGAAGATTTTGGACACGCTGAATAAGAAATGGTTGCCAACAATTCCTAAGAGAAGTCTGCCATGCCACCATTTAATCAATTCGAAGATCGCTGCAATCCGCCTTGTACTTATTTATACCTGGGCTACTTTATGCCATATCATGCATGGCATCATCGGTTTACTGTTCTGATACGATCCTTAGACTGGTTTCGATGTAATTTACGTTACATAGCTACTTTTTCTTCTTCTACGGTTATATAGATCAACCATCTGTGTTATCAACGGCTTCAATTTTTTAGGTAACTCGACTGGCAGTTCTCCGTCGTAATTAAGAAGTTCATTTATTGTAGTATCAACCCCAGGTGCTTTCCTATTTTTTATCTAAAGAGAAAATGTTCATCTTTGTTGATAATTGTGTTTATGTTCGTGATTGCTGGTTGTTACTTTGCTGTGTACAAACTTTCAAAGTATATTTCCCATTCTTCTAGCTTTACACTCTCAGCTTGTAGATATACGTTAACGGGTTTTTTATGCATTTTAGCATTTTCCAAACTTTCGTCTGTGCTCCGTACAGGTCTCTCTCCATATCAGATGTAAACAGGGCCCTTCTCTCTTTTGATTTGTGTTATTCTAGCATTTAATCTGTTTCAAGTAATTTTGTATTTGTTGTATTCTTCTTGCGATGGAGAAGTTCTATATTTCAGGTATGCTGGGGAACAGAAAATCACAAGAAAGAGAGAAGGGAGATGCCAAGGAAGACATAGGCACAAAAAATAGGAGAAATAGGAAAATGAAGGGGCAAAACAATAGAAGGGATGAAGAAATGGACGGAAAGATAATGGAGTTCGACCCAACCCAAATCCGACCCCCGAAGGGGTATAAGGAAGGGGAGAAAGAAAGAAAGAAAAGTTGCATGCTTCTTGCGATGGACAAGTTCTATTTTTAAGTATGCTGTTTTGTTTTCATATTGGGTGAACCATGGTTTTCTATCATGTTGGTCGTTTATATTGGTCTGTTGTTTACCCAGAGCTTCTTTTGCTGCTTGGTCTATCGAATTTTTAATTTTTGTCCAGATTTCTTCGCCTGTGCCTGTTTTTGGTATTGTTTTTCCCTATAGCACTTGTTTTAACATGTTTTTGTAAAATCTCTAGTACTTTCGTTTTCCAGTGATTCGATGTTATATCTATCTATGTATTGTAGGGTATTCTGAATTTGTGTAACGTTTCTAGTTTGATTGTACTATGGATCAATTTGTGTTCTGATCCTCTGTTTGCGGATGTTAAAGCAAGGGTCAAGTACCTGGGATGAATGGATTGACTGTTTCTAATAATTAATTAATTACTGATTTCATGTCCTTGCTACTGTTAAATGTTTATTTGTGTTGTTCTTTGTGAGGTTACAAGATATTGATCCTCAATACGTTTCTAACACAGAAGTCGATTAGATATTCTCTATTTTCCTTAAGCACAGGCTCGTTGAATTTTTGAATTACTTAATTTCCAATGCGAGCGTTCAAATCACCTAGCAGTATCAGTTTCTCTGTTTGCTCTATCCGGTCTACGAAATTTTTAAGTTTGTGTAAAAATATTCTATTTTGCGCTTTGTTAGTTCAGAGGCGTATACACTGACAATATGAAGTAACGCGTCCTTTACGTTAAGAGTTACCTTCAAAATTCTATCACCCACATACTCAATTTCTTTAATGTATGGCCTCTATTTCTCGTGTATTAGAAGCGCTACACCCGATTGTGCCCTTTCTTGTTTGGATTTACCACTATTGTTTAAGATATAGTGAGATGTGTCACATCCTTTCTTTGTAGTCTCCGAGAGTTCGCATAAACCTTTCTTATGTGTATTTAATTCTGATATGATTTCTTGATGTTTTCTGTTCTATGTGGTTTTATGTTCCAGCACGAAATTCCTAAAATATGTTATCTTCGTTTTCACTTCCAAATTCTTTTCCGCATTCTTGCATCGGTCGTCCTCTGAGTAGTCCGTCCAAAATCTGAGGGTATAACGTCGGTTCTGTGAGCTTGTTTTGACTTTTACCCCTGAGTAGGTTGACCTTTCCCAGCGAACCACTCTCCTTTGTCCAGGCTTGGGACCGCCAACGATGGCTAGTAGCCACCGCAGGCGGAGACATAGATACAAAGATAACATATAGTAATCATATGTCTATCTACGTAATACGTATTGATAACATAATTAGATTTCATTTTCAGGATATATTTGTAATCGTAAGTACATAGTATTTTAGCACAGAAAATTCTATAATATATAATAACTACTGTCATAAAAATGTAAATGCCAGATACTGGATTAACAGTGTAGCTAATCGAGTTTCGAATAGTATCTACCTTTCAATTTCCCTTGAAGTTGACACTAATAGAGTATTAATTATTTATTGAATAATATCAACTATATTATTGAAAACGCAGTTTTCAAAGAATAAATTTAAGGATTATGTTTTAAATCTTCAAATTATTTTCAAGGACACGTCTACTCATTTAGTAATTCTAAGGAGGAATATTGACAAATGAATGGCATATCGTTAAAAATAAATTAGGAGAGGTCCAAGCATTTTATTACAATCCATAGAACATTTTTTACATACGTTTGCATGGCACTACTTCTTTTTAAGCGCGCCTTGTCATGAAATAATTTTTTTGTTGTCATAGAAACAGCAGGGACTCTAGTCATTAGCAAAGGCACGTGCAGGCCAATTTCTCATCGTGAGTTCAGCAAATCAAACTTAGCTGCGGTACACTCATGAGTGTGCATGAATTTAAAATGATTTTTTTATGGACAGAAGCTGTATATAGCGAGATGTTAAAGATGCATATAAGACGCGTAATGGTGTTGATTTAATTAAATGAACACGTACAGCGGATTAATTACTGCTGTGATTAGCAAATTTTAATGCCTAGTTAAATAAGGAAGGAAACATCCTTATTTATACACAGAGCCGGATTAAGGTGGGGGGGGGGCTAAGGGGGCTGCAGCCCCGGCCACCGAATTTCGGGGGCCTTGAAAAGATTTGAAGGTTATAATCTAGTGCGGTTTCTAATCATTTAAATCCCTTTGTACCCGTCGCGTAAATATTTAGGAGATTTTAAAACCTTTTGCATTTGAAATTTCTTCGATTTTACCTCTTCAAAGGGGTTGCGAAATTCCCAACGTGCTCACAGGTGTAAGATGATAGCATTCTGGCATTGTTAAAATCTTTTTTTGAAGTAATTAAGCAAGCGGAAGTTTTGAGTAGTAAAATTTTAAATCACTCTTGTGTTTTGTTAAACAAATTCCCTGACTTGGGGAATGGGACCTCTAAAAAAATTTAGCCCCGGGCCTCACATATCCTTAATCCGGCTCTGTTTATACAACGTGGGTTTATTTACAGGCGACGACTGTATTTCTATAATTAAAAAACTTTTATATCCGATCAGTACTTGAAAAAAATATATATGTAGAACTAACCCGAGCAAGAAGTTACGACCGTGACATTTAAAACTTCTTTTGCAGCTTTACAAACTACGTTCTGACCTCCTAAACCTCAACTTCGTATCATCCACTTAATTTGCGTAAAAGCTCCGTATAAATCTCGAAGGAAATATTTTAAAGAACTTGATGCGATTTCTTACAGCATCTAAAAAGTAGTGAAAGCGGCAGCCAGCACTAATTTGAGTGGAAAGCGTATTTTGTTTAATCAAATTTTGTAATGCGGAGTTGACCTCTGACACGTATTATGTTGAATTATACAAGTTTTCTCACTTTGCGGAATATATTAAGTAATTAAGTTGCGCGAAACATGCGAAATAGACTTTCTTTTAACACCGCCCGATATTTTTTAAATTAACTGATAAAGGTATCAGGTTTGAAATGCGATGCAAAGTAAACATGTACCTGTAGGATTTATTTAAACCAAGTAAGCTTACATTTACGGAAATTAATAATGCCCAACTACACCTATTTTAACCGGTATGTTTTAGCTTGTTATATTATGAATAATAATTAAATACAATTCTATTTGCCTATTTGCGGTCCTTAATTTACCTTTGTATATTATATTAAACAAACAGATCTTAATGAACTGTAATAAGAGAGTTTGTACATGATTTAGTCCGTTGGCAAATGCTACGCCGGCTCTTAAATTGTTCAAAAGAATTATATCACCTATTCTCAAAATTTTCATTTGTGTTCCTCTTCTTTTATTATCTTCACAGTGCGTTGTTTGTATTAAAAATTTTACTGTGATGTGAACACTACGACACTTCAGAAAGCTCTATAAAAAATATATTAATAACCTACAACTTGTTTGATTCAAAATAGGTTTATGAAAAACCAGATTTAAATATTAACAAAACGCACAGTAAACAACAAATGAGTACTATCGTATAAAGCAACCTAAAGAATACAAAAACACACTTCTTATTGGAGAATTCTTCTAACTTCCATCTATATTCTAGATACTTGTTACGTGAAAATTATGCGAAACTGAAGTGTGTCTATGAATTGATACTGTTGCTCGTAAAATAAAGGGTTTTCTAATAAGAGGTTTCATTTTAAATTGCGCAGCATTTTTAACCGTGATTTCTTGACAGCTAGCAAGTAAAAAATATGATATTTAATAAAATAGAACTATATACGCTACAACAACGCAAGAAGCTATTGAAAATTTACTGCAAATATGGTGAACATTTCGCAGAAACGTGCTATTTCGCGAAACGGAAATATCAGTTGACCGGCTGTCTAGGTTGTACGATCCGGCACCACTTAATTTTTCCCTTTTGATTGTTTATTATGGGCAAGGTCTAGGCATACGTTTGCTTTTAGGGCTACATAAAGGACAAAGTCTACGCCAATAATCCACAAACAATTGAAGCCCTCGAAGACAATATTCGAGCTGTTCGCGGAATAGAGCCGCAATTATGCGAAAACGTGATGCAGAACTTCTTAAAAAAACGGCCACTTGTTATAGAAGTCAAAGCGGTAATTTACCAAATATCGTGTTCCACATTTAAATTTATTAAATCACATCATTTTTCCTTGCCAGCAGTTCTGTGTTTGACAGTTAAAAAATTCCGCGCAATTTAAAATTAAACCTCTTATTAAAAAACATATATTTATGTGGTTAGAAGTAATTTGCATTTGAATTAATTCGTACCTTTCGTATTTATTTGCAATACACCTCCGCTAAGGAAGATAGTAACACCGATTGACACTTAATTTCTGGAATTAGTGCATATTTAAGCTATGATTGTGATGGAATTTCCACTCATAGCGATGGAGTAGCGCATGGAATATCTAAAAATTTACAGCGCTGGTGAAGAACAAATCTACGGAAGTAGATAAGCTTAAGTTTCAAAATCGGTGAATATTAAATTTTTTCTTAATAGTAAAAGTAAAACATCAAAACATGCTGCTTATATGTTTATAAAGCCATTAATATATGCAATATGTTTTTAAAGTGCTCAGTACATTTACATATATGCGATAGAAAAAGCTTCAGTTATTGACGTATTTAACTCAAACACAGCTCACAGCTAGGACTCCACCGTGATGCATAAAGCTGGCTGCTGTCCTTCGGCTTCTATGGCATCCGCTTCCTACACTGGACCTTTAACTAATTACGAATAAAGCATCCAGAACCAGATGCTCACATCTAAACACCTTTATCATCTGCAGAGCTAATAATAATAAATTGCAAACCCCTGCAGCATATCCACGACACTGCACTAATATCAAACACTTCATTAAATTGTAAAAACGGTTTTTACTTTATCTTTTTTGCTTGGGTTTTGTGGGAAGCCAACCACCAACAAACTTTGTTGTGCCCCCACTTTATCTTCATTCTGTTTTATGTCAAGGCTACTGCTATATTATTACAGTTTTAAAATTCAAATTATGACTAAATAAAAAAACTTGAATACAGCTGTTTTAGTAATTAAATGTTGAAACGGAGATAATTCAGTTTTTTAGATATTAGTTACTTAAAAACCTATTTGAAAATTAAATATTTCAAAAAGAAATTCGTATTGTCAAGTTAACATATTAAAAATATTATTAAAAAGCAAGGTTACGTTTCGCTGGCAATCCGGCTTCATCAGACAATTATATATTTTAAAATCAATAGCCTTTTACATGGTAGTTCTATACATACCTAGGTTTTGCTGATCCGGTTAAAGTTTTTAAAACAAAAAAGGATGTTCTTTCCGTGGTTGTTTTCGATGTGATGGTAGAAGTTCTGGTTTGTTGTTGATCCTTTTGTAATAGCACTACTGCACTACTGCTTAATATGTTAACTTGACAATAGATATTTCTTTTTGAAAAATTTAATTTTCAAATCGATTTTTTAAGTAACTAATACCTAAAACACAAACTTAGCTGATTTATCTCCATTTCAACATTTAATTACTAAAACAGCTGTATTCAATTTTTTTTATTTAATCATAATTAATCAGTGTGGAGAGAGATTATTTTACAAAAATGCCTTTCAACAATCCAACAAACATGGCTACACCTAACAATCCAACAACCACTAGAAGCCAGGACCTTACTACTGCTATTACAAAAGGATCAACAACAAACCATAACTTCTACCATCACATCGAAAACAACCACGGAAAGAACGTCCTCCTGTTTAAAAAATTTTAACCGGATCAGCAAAACCTATGTAAAGAACTACCATGTAAAAGGCTATTGATTTTAAAATATGTAATTGTCTGATGAAGCTGGATTGCCAGCGAAACGTAACCTTCCTTTTTAATAAAATTTTTAATATGTTAACTTGACAATACGAATTACCTCCTGATTGTGCTTTTCTTTCTATTATTATTTTTTATTACAGGAGCTCACCCGACAATTTCAAGCGCTTTTTCAAAATGAATTTATATTCAACTACACCCCAGAAGAAGTGTTTCTTATAACAGTAGAGGGTTATTTAGTGAAAGTGGGCAATCATCTACGAAAATATTTTTGTGGAAGAAGACATTAGATCAAGTGACTGGATCCAGGTTAAGAATCCATTTAGAACAGTCAGATAATCTCTCTTTACATAAAAAAGAAACACATAGATTAAGTGTAAATAAAAATATATATTTGCTTCTATAGACGATTTATAAAAGAAATTAAGCTGTGAGCCTTACTTAGTAAAAACAAACTAGTACTTTTACCTCTTACCTATTTTTTTATTTCTTGTTTTGTTATTTCTTGTTTTGAAGGCTGAAGATCCAAACTCAATATATAGAGAGAAGTACAGCATGCGAGTATAAAAAGTATTTTTCAAAGCAAGCACACACAATCCACTAGATAGAGCTGTATTATGTAAACATTGTAATCGTTTAGTGTAATGTTTGATTTAAACAAAGTCTAGTTACTAAATGTTGACATAAAACCCAGTAAATATTGTTGTTCGATTTTATTATACATTAATTTTTCAAAATAATGCATAATTAGTTTTAGTGACGCATAATTTGGCTATTTTTAGTTCCATCATGAATTCAAATGTACAACTGATATGATTATGTGTTAGTGTTACAAAGTTAAAACCCCTATTTTATTATTTTAGAAACATTATTACATTGCAAAATCAAAAGTAATTGTAAACATACCTAGTTTCCATTGTTAGTTTCTGGAATTATTCCAAAAATGCATTGAGTTAATAAAGTAACCTTCGAGTTTTACATTCTCTGAATTTTGTTTTTATTATCACAAATCGTATGAAGGATGCAAATCTTACAACAGCAATTCAGAAAGTTGTAATTTGATACTAGTCATAAATTTATTGGTATAAAAACCATATAAACATTTATCATTAGTTTATACGAAGTCTTTTGGTCGTTGTATTTGTTAATAAAGCGCCTATTGCCATACTGTTTAAATAATTGAAGAGCTTTATTTAAATATTCACAGTATTAACAAATAAAATTGATAACTGTCTAACAGTAACGTCATAAAATAATTTTTTACGACAAGACCAGTAAACAATATGTTACGATAATAATTCGAACTCTATATAATCGTTCTACAAAATACTGGTTTTTGAACTCAAAGTATTCATGTTAATCAGTGGCGGCTCACTCTGAGGAGCCAAGAAGCCATGGCTCTACCATAACAAACCAGTCATTCAAGTTTTATTTATATTAAAAGAAACATGTATTTATTTTTCACCATTTTTCTCATTTTAATGCTTAAGCAAAGCACAGGTAATTTTTATTTTCTGAATATCAGCTGTACGATAAGCGCTGCTTGCTTCCAAGGATTTATTGGTACTTGATCGAAGCGGCTCCGGAGCTTTTCCACAGTTTATAGATTGCAGCCGATGCAGAGCGGCAAGAAGTAGGTTCAAAATAGGAACTTTCAATGAGGGCCACCTGGCTTTAGGCTCATGCAGCCTTCGCTGCCTCGATCTGCAATAGAGCGTATGTCGACTGTCCGATTGCTGTTGCTTGCTTACAAATTTCGTACGTAGGTGTCTGATAAAAAAATTTTGCGTGTTAATGTTTTTATACGTAAAAGTCCTGAGTGATAATTCCCAAGATGAGACATAAAGTTTTCGCAAAATAATTACCGTTACTTAAGTAACTATGCTATGACCTATTTTATTATACGCATAGGTATGTCAAATAGTAGAGATGTATTTTGTTTGCAGAATTATACACTTAAGGCTTTACTTTACTTGCACGATATTCGTTTTCATGTACAACAAGTTGCATAATTTAAAAGAATGTTTTTAATACACAGATACACTTAAGACTTTGCCCCTAAACAGTGATTAGCTCATAATACTTTAATCTGTTTAAGGTATTTCAGACTTTCTCTTATTGTCAGTTTTGGTCTCGAACAGAGCTGTTGTGCTACATTGTGTGTAAAATTAGTATTGCATTTTATTTGAAAATTAGTGGCAGTCGTAAAAATGTGGAATCATTCCAAAAAAAAATTAACATGTTCTGCCTGTAGAATGAGCAAAAAGAACTTGTTAAAACGTATACACCAGTATCGTGCAAGGTAAGATTATAATTAAGCATTGTTTTATTTACAATTATTGACAGTAATTTAAAAACCCACATTTTCCCAATTTCATGGTTTCTTGGACGTTTTAAATGACCCAGGTTTTACGGAACAAATTCATTATTTGCATTTCTTTCCATTTTTTAATGCCATTTAAACAGGAATAAAACACTAAATAGTACTGCTGTGTTACATTTCTTTTGTATACAAGTTTGTTTTATAAGTCATAAAGAAAACAAAAATAAGATCTGTTTGTATGGCACGCAATTAATTTCATCAAAAAACAATGCTTTTTAAATTATATGTAACATTCAATCGAAAACTAATCCGCTCCTATCGTATGGGTACCATTTTACTTTGAACTAGTATAAAAAAATTCGTAAACAGTGCTATAAATAGGTCTTCTAGAGGCTTATTTGATGGCGCACAAAACACGAATATTACGCTCCTGACCACGTGGGTATAGTATATTATAGTTTTTATTTTTTAATTAACAGCTGTGGAGCTTCACATCCAAGTAAATATGAGAATTCCGTAGACGAAGAAAGAAGAATGGCCAACATGGAATCCACTGTAGAAGAAGAACTAATGGATTTGCATATTGAAAAAGAATCGGATCCGGAAAATACAGCGAAACAATATGTTAGCGGTCGTCGCATTGTGGACCTCGTGCATTTTGTAGATGCACTAAAATCGATGAAACACGACGGATTTGGCTGTAGTTTCTTTAATATGCAGCTAATATCCGAAAAACGGATTGGCTTAAAAAGTACGTTGACATTCATCTGCAATGTTTGTAATAAAAAAGAAGTCATTTCGACGCAATCTGCTAATTGTAAAGGGATTAATGAATCTGTGGTTTGTAGTGCAATTGCAATAGGAATAGGTCATAGTCAACTGAACGAATTATTTTCGTCGCTTGATATACCCCAAACTTCAACCAAAACGTTTATAAAGTATCAAAATGTTTTACATAAAACAATAGACGAATGTTTTTGGAATGAAATGCTTTTAGCTGGTGCAGAAGAAAGAAAACTTGCAGAAGCAGCTGGCGATGTAGATGATGACGGAATCCCATTTACAACTGTCATTGTGGATGGCGCGTGGTCAAAAAGATCATATAAAACTAATTATAATGCTCTTTCTGGCGTAGGCTGCATAATAGGAGCCAGAACCAAAAAAATATTATATCTTGGTGTGAAAAATAAATATTGTTGCTTTTGCGATAAATTCAAAAGCATCAATAAGGAAGTACCGGAGCATCAGTGCTATAAAAATTGGACCGGCACGTCAACTTCAATGGAATCGTGTATAATCTTAGATGGTTTTAAAAGTTCACTAGATATGCACAATTTGAAATATTCGCGGCTAATAGGAGATGGAGATAGTAGTGTATACAAAAAAATAAAAGAAAGTAAACCATATGGTTCAAAATTTTTCATTGAAAAAGTAGAATGTAGGAACCATATTCTAAGAAATTTTTGTCAGTGCATTAAAGAATTGACTAAACGCCCAAAAATAGATAACCAAATTAAACCATTTATTCAAAGTAGTGTACTACGATTCAGAACAGCTATTGTTGGCGCAGTGAAATATAGGAAATCGATAATATTCCTCTGGCGCAAAAAATTAAATTATTGAAAGAAGATCTTATTAATGGACCACGTCATATTTTTGGTGATCATCAAAACTGTACTAATGACGATAACAGTTATAAGTACTTTTGTAAAGGTGTTAAGCCAGGAGAGCATAATCTCTATGAAAAATTTTAAAATTCTATAATATTTAATGAATTTAAAATTATTTTAATGCGCGTAGTAAACAATGCTTCAAGTCTTTTGTATGACGTCGACAACAATTGTGTTGAAAATTATAATTCAGTTGTGAATAAATTAGTAGGAGGTAAGAGAGTGAATTTTTCAAAACGTGGTTCATATGAAATTCGTTGCAAGGCTGCTGCCATTAGTTTAAACAATCGCGGATCATTTATAGATATTGTTCAAAATAATATTGATGGGGGTGAAGTAGGTGTGCATACAAAAAAAATATTCTCGAGAATCTAAGAAGCAGAATTCCTTATAAAATGTGTACACGAAAAAAAATTATTTGTAATGCCGTAGATGGTGATTACGGTGCTGTACCTGAAGAAATAATAGATGATAAGACGGAGTATGAACTAGCTACGGAAAAAAATAAGCTCCTGCAGTATTTAACTGAAGTTGATCGCGAATCTGTATTTAATAGTACCATAGGGCAAAATACAAATCCTGCGTGGCAAAAAGAAAGAGCGGCCAGAATAACCGCCAGCACTTTCGGTTCAATTTGTAAAATGCGTCAAAATACAGACACCTGCAATCTAGTACGAACTATTTTGAATAAAATCATCGTGATAAAATCTAAAGCAATAGAATGGGGAATAGCAAAAGAACCGGAAGCTAAAGTGGTGTTCTCACAAAAAACTAATTGGTGATAGGGGAATCCGGTCTATTTGTTTGTTGACATAGATTATCCGTTTATTGGTGCATCACCAGACGGAATTATAGACGATGACACCATCATTGAAATCAAATGTCCATACAGGGCCCGTCACTTAAACATTGCAGAAGCTGTAGAAAAAAAAATCATGACGTATTGCAAGAAAAGTAATCACGGCAGATGGGGAAACTAAAATACAACTAAAAACAAACGACAAGTACATGTATCAGATACAAGGACAAATGCGTGTAGCCAGAAAAACATTTTGCTATTTTGTTGTATACACCCCGACAGATATGTTAATCCAAAAAATTGCATACAATCACAATTTTTGGCTAGAAAACATGCAATTTCAATTAATTAATTTTTACTTATTAGCATTGCTACCATAGATTGTAGATTCACCCCAAGCACGAAATTTATCCGTAAGAAATGTACAATGTAAATATTTATAGTAGCACATTATAATGTAAGACATTTGTAAATATCAATAAAGTACCTACCTTATGTTAGGAAGGATAGCACTAATTTAATTGTTTTATTGTTCATACAAAGTTTATAAAAAGTTATTGCAATTCAAGTTACTTCTAATAAATCTGTGCCAATTTGCAAAACTAGCAGATGGGGAACAATATAGGTAAAATTATTCTGAATAAGTGAACAAGCATGGATATGCTTTTGTACATCTACACAATAGGCTTTTCAAAGAATCCTGTGTAATCTGTTATAATCGGCTTTAAGTACTTAGTGACTCTTTACCGAAATTCGTAACCAGTCATGTTGGTTGCCTAGATTCAATTTAATTATTTTAAAATAAGATCACTACTAACAAATTTGAACAAAAATTCGAACGGTAGCCCCCTAGATAATTTTAGTAGGTACCGTCCGACATTACATTTATCAAAATAACTGTAAAACTAAGAAAGTTATATGGTGTTGAAATTTTAATCTATTAAATTAATTACATCAAAGTATTGCATAATTTTCAAAAAATCACTCGCAGCACCCTAGGTTTTGCGTCGCTGAACAATTTTCTATATCGATACAAGGTTAGATACTAATCATAGATGTTTTATAACGATTTGAAATTTGACAATTTTTACCCAACCTCGCTGCCAAGGAAAGTAAAGCCTTAAGCGAAAAATGAAGGTGATACTTCTATTCGATTCAGTTTATCATCTTTTATCAGCCTGTAAAGTTTCATAAATTTTTCATAGATGCTAGCTTTTGTCAGTCCATATGTGAAATATTTAAGTCTCGGAATCTGTCTTTGTCTGTGAGGGTGTAGTAAAACGCATTTTACGTTCGTTGATTGACTCTACCATCAAAATTATCCACGAGCCGCCACTAATGTTAATTAATTCCATGATTTTAACAGTGGTTTTGTAATTTTATTATCTAAAAATATATTTTGGGATTTTTAACGGCATGATTAATGGACATATATAGAAATGACTTATAATCTTATATTTAAAAAATAAAAACACATTTGAATTTAAATATGTATATACTTTTTACCTAATGATTTTTGTTTGATATTTCTTCATGTTTCAAGATGGCTTAGCATGCTGGTTTGGTTCATGTTCATTTAGTTGAAATATATTATTATATATAGTTTCTATTTTATAAGCAAAATAAAAGTTCTCCAGCTATCTAATGGTGTTTATTATAACCGACGATTTTACTACTGTAGTTGCGAAGCTCTGTAGTGGTCCGTATAAAACCGGTGTCCTGTATATTCGTCGATATAAAATCCTGCCCCATTAATTAATTGCAACGTGAATATGCGGTTACCACTTCCAGCATAGTTGATTTAATCTCTAATTTAATATTCGCTTCCACAGTTTAAAGCCTTCTTTATTTACCAGCTGTTAATACGGCGCCATTCTCATTTAGAAATAACTTTTTAAACATGTTTTTCATTTAATAAAACTATTAAAAAATAATTTTAATTACGTTCTGTCAGCTGCAGTAGAATTAAGCGTCGGAATTATTCTTGAATGTAGGTATGAATTTAATGTTTATGCACTTGCAGCACTAAGGCTATTTACCTTAAGAACGCGCTCTGTCACTTAGCGAGTTAATAAGTAATAACTTACAGGTATGTATGTAGCCAAAGCTCGATTCATTTACTTTACGTCTAATAAAACCTAAAATAAAACATGCTTTTGTGTAATGCGGCACATCACAGCACGGTAAATTTAAATCCGCATATGCCGACGCAGCGGTAAGACGGACGTAACGATACTCGGCCTGTAGAAACCTAAACTTGTTGACACTAAAATTAATGCTAGCTGTTTGTTTGTTTATTATTTATATGCACTGTCAACGCAACAAATTGAAAACGTACGCGTTTGATACTTCTCGAGAATTACTTGCATTTACAACATTGACTCGCCGTATAAATTGGCAACGCGCAAGAATAACCGCAGGCAGTACAAATTCGCTTGTTAAATACTTACCGTATCGCCCATAGTATATTTACAGCAAATAAGCAATGACAACGATAATGATAATTGTTAAATCCCCAACATCCAGCTTTGTTCGACAAATTACTATTTCACTTCACTTTACGGTTGATAAACGATGTAAGAATGCCAGGGGAAATGCTCATTCCTAGAAAATGATGAAGTACAGGCTTTCCTTCATCTTTTTTTACTAATTCGCATAGTCTGCATTATGAGCACGCCATTTTACACTTATTTTTAGTTATACGTTATACGAAAAGTATACATGTACATAACTACATCTTTACCCGTACTAATAATATAATTTCTGATATATTACGTAAAATTAATGTACGGTATGTTGAGTAGTTTTCTTAAAATTACACTAACTGTAGAGAAAGGGTGCCCTGAATGACAGTTGATGCCCCATTTTCCAGAATATATCGCATTGCGGCATGCGATCCCGTACTTTGAATTTCAACTTTATCTAAAAATTTAATTAAATCGTTTTAAACTGAAATTTAAAAATATGAAAGAAAAACGATATAGTTTTAGTTTCTATGCATGAAACTTCTTAAGTATTTTTTATAACTGTATGGGGAGACGGCAAACTCAATCTTCGATGTTCTACATCTACACCGTAATGCATATTATTGCTACATAGTGTACAAGGGCTACCGTTATAGTATATTACATTACAAGACCGATAAGAGCTATACAACAGCCCGAGAAATATATATTATAATTGGAGCCACGTTTGAAAAAGGACATATTTTAAAATAAATTGAAAGTAGGTATTACATTTATATACAAATCAAGATCTGGTCTATGGATCAGAAATCTATTCGTATTCGAAATATGCTATACGACGTGAGGCTTACATTATTTATCTTACATATTAACTTATAGCAATGAATAACTGAAAGCCCTATCTAGGACAATGTCTCAAAATTTCATATATTTTAATAAACGTTCAGTTATTAAATATCTGACACCAGTTAGTTTTATTTCCTTAACTATCCGTTTGATGTCACAACAGCCCTCATTTGTTCCTATTTAGGAAATCAATCTTTAAATTTTAAATGATCAAGTTCCTAAAATTAAAAACGTATTGACCTTTTCGGCGAGGATGCCAAAGTGAATAAAGTTTCATTTTAGGGACAATTTCATTTAACCTGGAGCTCTTTTGAAAACGTTAAAAGTACCCCTAAGAGAATAACATTAAACGAACACTCAAATTCCATTTTCAGCTGTGAACATAATTTGGAAGTCAAGTGAAGCAAATTCGTTTTAATGATCAACAACTTATATAGTCTGTGCAAGAAATAACGACTGTATTCACAAAGACAATTTGCATATCTTTAGAATAAATATAAGATTTATTTATAGTACATCAACAGTGAATGAAAATCCCTTGTATTGTTTGCCGCGTATATAAATTTAGACGTTTGGCAAATCAATTAATTCTACTTTTATGAAGAGAAGTTATTCATCTCAATCTCAAGAAAATGTTTGTAACTAAAAACTATTTTGCCCTTATCTGAAAGTATAGTTTAATCTAATAGTGTAGACGATTAATTACAGGAAAGGAAATTATTATAATATATAGTCCGTGTATTATGCATGCCTCCTTTCAAAAAATGTTCATACACAACTTCAAATTAGAGCTATTTCCTGTTCTAATTTCCGAAATTATTGGCAGTTTTCATTTTACTTCCAATGCTGTAAGACGCATTTTTGAAGATTCTCTGGATGAACGCTTAGAAAACACATATATTTGGAAAATCGCCAGTAGTTTATTTGGTACGACGGTTTGGAGAATTACGGCACCCTATCTGATTGAATCAGGATTTACTGGTATTTCGGAAGTAAATTCGTTTTTTGGTCACACAAAGGCTCAGATACAGAAACGTTATTGCTGTAGCGTCACGTGGTTTGACATTTTATTGGATTCGTTTTGGTCATTTTTGGATTAACGCTCGGTACTCTTTAGCTGTCCCAAATAATGGTTTATCAACCTTTGAATGTTAATGGAGCTGTTCATGGTGTTCTCCCTGTCACCTGATAGCAACGGGCCCGATTGTAGGTAACTCATTCTGCCTCTGACGCACGTGGCCGCGTGGCCAGCAAGTGCAGATCAGACGTATTATGCTCAAATTTTTGTGTATCTGGGGCCGAACCTACCGCCTTTTCTTGTTGAACTATGTTGACGAAGATTACTTACTGTAAGTTTTAATTCGTCGTATTTTGTAATGTAATTTGTTTGGTGTATTTTACGAATTTATGCCAAGAAAGCAGTAAATGGGTAATACGAGCCCAATCTTGTGGATGAGCCAAGTTCTTGCTTATAAATACTATAAATAAAACCTTTTTCCTATAGCATACACTGCGGCTAATTTTATAAAGTAGTTTGGTTAGAAACTAGGGATATTATTTCAAATAAGTAGGTATTTATGTGCTTCACCTGATCGATTCCGGGCGTCTTTATGAAACCAGGCCATTTGTGATTGCATAATCCGTATATACTAATTATTCATTGAATCTTCTTGAATAATTTATACAATAATAATTAGAATTCTGGGTTCGTATTCAGTGTAATGAACCTCGCGTTATTTATATAATTATAATTCGCAGCTAAACTATTTATTTGGATCTCAAGTTTGTTTTGCTTATAATGAAATTAGTATTATTTACATGCGATGTGACCCGTATTTTTAAATTTATTTAATTAAACCACCTATTCTTGCTTGCGTTGAATTATTAAATCTAGTAACTGGTATGGCGTCTATATGTTTAGTAGTTAGCAAACGACCTAAAATCGTCGAAACGTTTAAACTGGCCAGGGCCGTGTGCCCACCCAAAAAGTTGCAAAAGCTGGGACATAATAAAGTAGGTATATCAGGTGATGAAGTAACTTTCGGCTCGAGGGTGCTGTGATGGAGCCATCCTCGAGTTGAAATTTATTTAATCATTCTATATTATGGTTGTATAATAGCCCAGGTATACAGTGTTAAAATAATACTCGATAGAACAATATATCCCGATAACCGATTAATCTCTATAATGATCTAATCCGACTCCAAGAAAGTTACGCTTTTAAATTGTATATGTTTCTAATTTATTTATGAAATGTAAGCTGCAGCATACATGTTTGCTATATAATCTACACCTTTTTAATGTTTAATTCAGAAAGTGTAAAAAGTATTTCAGAAAGTCTAACATGTAATTAATTGAGATTAATGAATTGCATTTCAGAAAGCGTCAAATGTAATTCAAATTAGTAAATTTTAATTCAAAAAGTGTAACTTGTAATTTAGATTAGTAAATTCCAATTTAGAAAGCGTTAATTGATATTCAGAAAGCATCAATTGTAATTGAAAAAACATCAATAATTGTAATTCATAAACGAAGAATCGACCTTTATATAGAATTTTGGTCAGGTTTGCTTTAAGTATGGCTTGGTTTATAATACTGTCAATGTGACAGTTGTCCAAAATGACAGTAAAATAACGCTCAATAACAAGCAAGCGAGCAAGCCTAAATCTTATTTTAAGCGTTAGGGACTTCTTCGAAGAAGAGAAACATTGGATTACATAGGTCAAGAATGTCTTGGTTTGAATAATTTGATATTTAGAGCATCCCTTACATTAATGGTTAAGTATATGTTAAATTCTTTCTAAAGTCTACTACCTGTGATCTAAATGATCTTTTTGAATTTCACTGTAATGTAAGACATTCGTTTTAAATGCTGTGTTTTGTTATTTCTGACGTCAGCGTCACAGCAAAAGGTAATGGATGTGCATAAAGTTTGCAACCACTGCCTCCTACACTTACAAGCCATGCTGTTAGACTTGGCAACATTGCATCTCTGGTAGTTGGTGGTCCTAAATTACAATACTCCAATTCAAAATAAATTTGCTTTAAAGGGCACAGTTTTACTCTTCTGCAATTGTGACATTTATTTACATACTCAAGTAATACAAACATGTAACAGTATATATTTAGAAAAATAAAACAACTTAACCTATGTAACCCATAGATAAAAGAACATTTCTGTAATTATTTTATAGTTTGTAACTTTCTATACACCACTGCTGATTGAGAGTACAACATATTTGCAAAAACTATGGTGATACTGCTGTAAATAATCTTATTCGAACATAATAAACATATCTGCTCAGTAACATCTAAATTTGTGTGACGTAAATTGTTCCATAAACTTCGAAAAACTGCTGATGTCATCATTTAAAACACTTTCACTTTTTGTGCATGTCTTTCCGATACTTGTCTTCTTCTACATTCAGGATTTGTCCTTTCTTGAAGCGCTTTCGGCGACAAATATGTTGGTAAATTTGGAAATACGCTTGGAACAGCATTGTCAGCTAATCGAGGGTAATGCAGCAACAGTTCAGCATATCCCCACTCTCACTTCTAACGTTTTCAAATGTCTTTTCCATTAAAATGTATTTCATACACGACAGCATTTTTTCTTGGGGTACAACGTTCTCGTGTTGTTGCACGAAGCCATGCTTTCTTTCGGATCTAGTCCATTGGAAAAGAAAATGTTGTTATAGTTTGCATACGACTTTCTTGTATAGTACTGTTGTGGTTGGTGCACAGCGTCTTCGTGGCATTCTAAATATAAAATTAAAAGTTACTGGAAATTCCCTAAAAATGAGGTTAGATTGTTACTTACCTCAGTGGAATACGTAATAAAAACCCATAAATTCTAGCTGCAATTTTACTTTCACTTATCACGAACAGTACAGTAATATAAATAATTGTATTTCTTCACACTTAGAGCAGTCGAACATATTAATATTTACTCACACGCCACATTTCAACAGACGTTTTTATAAATAAACAGTACAAAAATTGGTCTACGATCAGCGTTGCCAAATCTCCAACAGCATGGCTTGTAAGTGTAGGAGGCAGTGTTGCAACACATTTAATATTTATTGTACTGTTAATTTGTAAAAAAATCTTTGGAGAGGTCTATTTTAATTTTTGTTTGTCACATTTTGATTGAAAATAAATTAACTTTAAAATTATTCACCATATAATTCACGTCATTGTTATATGCTGTTATTAAGAGCCTATGTGCGATGATTTTTTAATAATAAATATTAAATTTATTATCAACTGTACATACTACTGTACGTAATTATGTATCTATACAGTAATTCTTCATAAAGGTTGTCCCTTGGTTTCTGAACTACAATTTTAATGCTGTTTGAATCTCAATTAACGATTTCTAAGTTACAGTTTACACTTTCTGAAATACAAGTCACGCTTTCTGGATTACAATTTACTAACCTGAATTACTGGTTATAATTGATTGATTACTATAATTTACTAATCTGAATTACAATTTACGCTTTATGAATTACAATTTATTAATCTGAATTACAAGTTACACTTTCTGAATCACAATTGAAAAAGGTGTAGTGCTGTTTATATACATATCTCATAACATGAAAAATATCGCTATTCATGTCTTCTAAATTGATTTCCGAGTTTTATAATTGTAGTTTGGATCTAATTGGATATTTACCTTTAATAAAAATTCTATAAATTTTGAACAGTAAATTCCGGAAAAACACCACAATATTATTTAGCTCAGCTAAACTCGTTGCTAATTAGAAGCTGCCATCGAGTGACAAATTTGATAGCTGCTACCCTGTAGGGTGAATAGGCTACACGCATTTCATTACTTTAATAAATGTCAATATATCGCTGTAGTAAATTGTACAATAAATTATTAAAGCATGCTAAATAGGTACTCATTATCCACTAACAGTTATTTGTTTTTTTATAACAAGTAAACACATCTGAGCTTTTAAGCAGTTCTATAATAATTTAAATTCCTGATTGTGGTGTCCATTTCCATATTTAAAAAAATCAATATTATTATTTGTATTTTTATGAAAAACTCTAGATGTGGGTGAATAAACTAACGCAAGACTGTTTAGCTGTATATTAAACCGTCAAATTAAATGTGATCAGTGACGTAATAATAACAACACTGAAGGGGACTCTGCAGCATTTGATCATGTCAGTTAGGTCTATTTAAAATGACGATGAGTCCATTTAACATAATGCGTAATTGCATATTAATATTTATTGTAGTTTACGTGTGTATGTAGAACGTTTTGCAAATAGATAAGAATGCATTATCTACTTTTAGTGACCAGCCTTTTCCGACAATGGGTTTGCCGTTTACACTGCTTCTTTGCTAGCATCATCCATTTATGTTGCTAATATTTCCTGTTTGACATTTTTTGTTATTGCTCATACTTTAAATTTGATCCACAGTTTAGCAGATTTATTTTATTAATACTCGTGGTTTGATGAAAATATCATACTAGAGAGTTAGTGCATGCTTAGAAACTAAAATAACGCAGATCAGATTGACGACAAAAATCAGAATTGGTTCAAGCGTACGGTTATTGTTCCTATCTACTTCTAATATACTGTTTTAATTGAAATGTTGATTCGGTTATACATAGCAGCTTATTAAGATTAGTTCTGCAGTATTAGTATGTTAAACTCTGAATTAAAACTACTGCGAATTCTGGAATAGCAACAATCACTACTGGTATCTGACTGGCAGCAGTGTGACCCCCACCTGACATAAACGGTATTAAACAGTGTGTCTTAGGATTGATGTTACAAGATGTGAGCAGGTGAGATGGACTAAATATTTTTGAATTAATTTAAGATTGTGGGATTAGGTCCTGATTGGTCTGAGGAAAATTTTAAGAATATTTCCAGTTTTTTAAAAAACAAGTTGGCCTTGACAGTGAAGCAAAAACTATTTTCTTTTCGGGTAAACTACTCTTTTTGTTCATGATATGGCAACATTTTACCAAGTAAAGTGGTTCATAATGATAAATTATGGCCCTACACTTAAATTCAAGATGATCTACGTCCTTAGACTAAACCGTGAATTTTAGATTAAACAAAATAAATTGTATTTTCTTTTCAGGTAAACTACCCTTCTTGTTTATAATGCGGCAAAAATTTACTAGTAAAAGTTGTTTATAATGAAAAATTATGGCCCTATACAAAATTTCAGGAAGTTTTACCAACTTACATGAACCCGTCATTTTTAATAAATACAATTTTAACGGTTTAATTTAAGTAGGTAGATCTTCCTGACATTTTGTATAGGGCCATGATTTATCATTATGAACAACTTTTCTTGGTAAAATTTTGCCGTATCATGAACAGAAGGGGTAGTTTACCTGAAAAGAAAGTAGTTTTCGTTTCACTGTCATGGGCCAACTTGTTTTTTCAAAAACTGAAAATATTCTTAAAATTCTCTTCAGACCAAGCAGGACCTAATCCCACAATCTTAAAATAAAATTCAAAAAAGTTTAGTCCATCTCACACTGCTGCCAGTCAAATACCAGTAGTGATTGTTGCTATTCCAGAATTCGCATAGATAAATCAAAATGACGTTCGTGAAACGAATTGTCAACAAATCTCACATTTTCCTAGTTACAAAAAGACGGCAACTTGATAAATTTCGATGAGTTTGACTTTTTCCCTATCATATTGCAATCTGTCTTTTTAAATAGTTATTTATGTATCGAGGGCGTAAAACACGCATTTTGGCCCGCGGCGTAAGAGTTATAGCAAGAGGTGCAAAGCAACAAGGGCTATAACACGACAATGGCCAAAGATGCTGGTTACGCATGAGGTGCATAAAAAAGTTTATGTACGATCGAAATTTTAAAGTGGCAGATTCAGCTTATTAAAACGTTGTTAAATGAAAACCGCGCAATTCTTACAAGTATTTTAGCTAAATAATACCTTTGTAATTAGGTACAGTTTTCATTAATACGTGTTTGTAAATAATAACGCCATTTAGCGGTAAAAAAATACTTATTTTCCACTGATCTATCATTTCTTATTTATATCTGTGATACGTGGTACATAAATCGGTCCATAACACCCTAGGGCGTTATGAACAGGCGTAATGATAACGCCTGTTCATATTGCCCTCTTATGCCCTCTTGAAAGGGCATAATAAGCGGGCGATATCATTACCCCCGCTCATAACGCCTTACGACGTTATGGATTGCTCTACAGGCTTTTCAAGTTATTTGCGTATTTAAAGTGGAAAATAAAACGTTGTATGCACCATGGGCATTAATTGATGTTTAAAGCCCTCGGGAGACCTATAAACCCTTGGGCCAGAGGCTTGTAAACTTGTCGACCTCGAAAGGGCATAAACATCCTAATAATGCCCTTGGTATATATGTTACCGGAAATGTATGTAATCCGTCACTATGTAGAATTCCTAGGAAATGTATATAATGCCTAAAATCGTCAGGAAATGTGTGAAATAAATTTTATTATACACATTTCCTAGGAATTGTGTACATTTCCTAAACTAGAATCGGAAATGTGTTAAATTCGGGATGTTATGTCAGTAGGTTAGGTTAAGTTAGGTTAGGTTAGGTTACTAGCACTAAAAAATCGTCTCACTGCTAAGGAAAACTTCAGTTCATCTGTATTTTATTTTTCATTCATTCACAAATTCTACAGTATAATGTTGATTTTCATACATTTCCTAGTACCATTTAGGAATTCCATACAATGCCTAGGAAATACATACATTTCCTAGGAAATGTATGTATTAAAAAACCTTTGACTAATTATTTTACACATTTCCTAAATTGGCTCGGCATTATATACATTTCCTAGGAATTGTATACAATTCCTAGGTTTCATACATTTCCTGTAACATATACATAACTATTATCGCGGAGGGCGAAAAAGACTAGCTTTGCGCCTCAAAATAAGGTCTATAAAAGGCGTATTATTGATCGATCGTACATAAATATTGTTTTTACTTCCCTCGTCTGAAAGACGACGAAGTATTGTAATCACGAAAAAATCACCTTCCGAGATTTCTTCAGATCTTCAAGTTTCAAGGTCCCTAGATGACGAAAAAGAGGTTTTCTTAATTCCGTCTGTCTATCTGTCTGTCTGTCTGTTGGCAGTATATCTCAAAAACTATTTGTCGGAGAGAGACGATATTTTGCATACATATTATATATCTACCTCGCATGCAACCGGTACAATTTTTAGGTTAATTTTGAAATAGAAGGAAGTAATAACTTTCACATAGGTCAGGCTTTACATTTTCCGAAAATAAGACTCAACCGATACAGGATAATGTCACAAAAGAGTAAAAACCTTTCAACAATAAGCCCGTTCTGTTCAAGCGAGGCACGCGTCGCAATTATTTCTATAAGACTTGATGGCGTAGTTATAATTTCGCTGCAGTTACATCAGCTGCGGAGATGCTGTTACGATCGCTATGCAGGTGCGTTCAAATCTAAGCGGGATACATTTTTTTAAATTTGCAAATTGATCTCATTCGGGCGAGGGAAGTTCTGGGTAAAGCCTTTTACAGATTGTTTGCATAGTGATCATGAATGTAGTCTTTTTTAACGAAAAATCGTATTGAAAGTACCACTTCTTTTAACGCAATATCGTGAAAAAAGTATACTTTTTTAACTATTTTATTGAAATGTTAATTTGACAGTTGTAAATTCCGAAGTCCTTTTTGACTAAATTTCGAGTTACAAGAGATCACTATGCAAAAAACTACGTGTCCAATTTTTCACTCATTTGCTTGATTAACTCGAGCTGCGCGCTCGCTAACAAACTGCAAATTCATAAAAAAAGTATGATTTTCAAAACTAGTTGTACAAATTATATGCACGAAATGTTTTTTTGCACAAGAAACATTGATTTCGCGCACTTAATACAAATATATCAATTTAAATCGAGAAATCGTGAGATTAACAAAAATAAAAATGTCTTGCAGGTTATGTTGACGTTTATGTGTCATCCAGCCAACTTCAACAAATCGTAAAGCAATAAATTACTTCACTGCCCATTTATAGTATTTTAATGCCGATTTAAAAAAAATACCTTAATTTAACCAATTTAGCAGAGTAGAGTACAAAATAACAGTAAAACAAACTAAATCTGAACTTTTAGCTACTATAATTACTTACACCTTATTTGTACAGGGTGGGCCAAAGTAGACGCTTTCTTATGGAAACTCATGTTCCTGTCAGAGATAGAAAAATTTTGACCAACGTCTCCCGAGCTCAAATTTTATGAAAAAGTTACTGGTGCAAACAGAATTTTGCTATCGTA
Source organism: Agriotes lineatus (assembly GCA_940337035.1). NCBI lineage: Eukaryota > Metazoa > Arthropoda > Insecta > Coleoptera > Elateridae > Agriotes > Agriotes lineatus. The sequence goes on along the minus strand of OW679194.1, from coordinate 52,611,025 downwards.
AACCGTTAGGCCGCTAGGGGGCGTTTTTCAAAATTCGTCGATTTCTTTAAACCCTTCTAGCTTTTTTGTTTTTAGTAATAATTGATTTCTGTAAAAACTTTCTCATAGCAGTTTTTGGTGTAGAATACGCTGGTGAATTTTGTTTTAATACAGGGTGATTCGTAAATTTGCTGCAACAAAAATTTTCTTATTTCTTATGGAACACCCGGTATATTTATAAATTTTTTTGTAGTCCTTAAAATTCTCTTTTCAAAAATATATAATACTATATGTCTAAAGTTAGAATTTTACGGTATATTTGGCTTTAAGTTAAATAAACTAAAAATATCTAGTAGCCATTGTGTCATAGCGCCGCATGACCATTGTTTTAAACCAACATTAGCAATATTTATGAGTAAAACAAAGTTGGCGCTAACTAAATAAGAAAAAACAAAAACCATATAGGGTTACAAACATTTAGAACAAATAACAAAATTAATAAAACATATTACCACCCAACGATATGTCCTTATATAACATATGTTCAAACTGGGCACCGTTCTGATTAATACACAAGCGGCACCGTTGTTTGACAGCATTTGCAGCATTTCTTAGCTCAATGATAGAAATTTTAGCAAATGCATTTTGCACTGCTTCCTCTTGCAATTCTCTTGATGTAATCGGTTGTCTATATGTCAAATCTTTAATTTTTCCCCAAAAATAGCAGTCTAGGGGTGTCATATGGGGGACTTCACTGGCCAAGCGATTGGTCCTTGGTTCCCTATCCACCCTTCACCAAACTGCACTTTTAAGTAATTAGTTGTAACTCTTCAATTATGAGGCGGTGCACCATCTTGTTGGAAGGTGGAAATTTAAATAGACACGGACAAAAAACCAGATTATGTTCAAATTCAAAAGCTATTTGACTAATTTGACAGCGGCCAGCTTTGTTTTCCTCATAAATATTGCTACTGTTGGTTTAAAACAATGGTCATGCGGCGCTATGACACAATGGCTACTTGATATTTTTAGTTTATTTAACTTAAAGCCAAATACACCGTAACATGCTAAATTTGGACATATAGTATTATATATTTTTGAATAGAGAATTTTAAGGACTACAAAAAAAATGTATAAATATACCGGGTGTTCCATAAGAAATAAGAAAATTTTTGTTGCAGCAAATTTACGAATCACCCTGTATTAAAACAAAATGCACCAGCCTATTCTACACCAAAAACTGCTATGAGAAAGTTTTTACAGAAATCAATTATTACTAAAAACAAAAAAGCTAGAAGGGTTTAAAGAAATCGACGAATTCTGAAAAACGCCCCCTAGCGGCCTAACGGTTTACGATAGCAAAATTCTGTTTGCACCAGTAACTTTTTCATAAAATTTGAGCTCGGGAGATGTTGGTCAAAATTTTTCTATCTTTGACAGGAATATGAGTTTCCATAAGAAAGCGTCTACTTTGGCCCACCCTGTACATTTACACCCTAGGCAGCTACAAAAGCCTTTCGCATCAATTCGAAACTGACACTTCCTATTAAAATGCATTTTAGTTGTAGACATATCATCGAATAACGCCAAAAACCAACATTTAAGTCTTCTATTTTCTACACGGACGTAAATATAAAGCGCTTCATAAATTTCAAAGTTTCCGAGCTGCTTGTTTTGATCCGCCATTAGCAGTGTTTTGACATTCTGTTTGTATCTGGCTATAAACTCGACATTTATTTAATAGGTATCCGCTACCCGTTTTTTTGCAAATGCCGATATGTACCTACCGCCAATTATTGATGTATGAATGCTGAATATTACGTATTCACGTGTGTCGTGAAACAGGTTATTCCCCCGGCGTAAAAATGGCAAGATTCATGGAGAAGCAAATGAAAACTAGTAGTGGCGACCATCACTTTACCTATTATCTCCTGCTGCATTACTCGAGCGTTCAACTCGTCAGGTTGCGTCTAATGATCTTGATTGACCGGCCCGAGCCAATCGCTTCGTCTTAGGTGCTCTTATTTACCTCGAGACATCAAACTTCACGTGCAGACGCAATCACGGCGGCCGTACGTTCCAGTAGCTTTAAAATAGCTGATTATTAATCGTATATGGAAATCTGCATGGCGAATCGATCTACCGGCGCTAAAAACGTGTAATTATACCTGCCAAATTTAGTAACTTCAATTTAAACTTTGGAGGAGCAAATTTCTCGAGCGGAATTTTCGCCCAATTTTCCTGGACTAATTTTCTTTTCCGCAGATTTGAAAGCGAGTTTGCGGACTCGTCTCAATTTTTATTTCAAAGGTGCTTGCCAACTAAGCGAATCACACGGTGTCCACCAATTACCGACCCAAACGAACGCGAACGATTGAGCTGAACCCGTTGCTGGTAAGCAAACTTACAACGTGGAAAAACCAATATGTATTTGGACTTTGAACTTATGTGTAATAATTTATCTTTCCACTGGACAAGAACATATTTGTAAATAAGGTGGCTTTAAAAATTGGAAGTTCCGACTATGTAGGAGACTAGGTACCAAATATTTAATTACGCAAATAACTAAATCTCAGAAAGGATATAATTTTGATGTTTTGGTTTTGGGTGTCTTATTATTGCCCCCTCTTACGAGGTCTACGTTCACATCCATATTGGAATAAAAGTGGTAAAATTAAGTTTTTTGCATGTATGTATCTCTTTTATCCTCAATTTTACGGTGAAAAAATGTTGGACCAATATTGTTCTAAACTAAATTATCTACAGCAAAGCTCTCAATACACCACTTTCGAAGTTATAACCACGGGTTAGCATTATCATTAGTAATACTATAAGTACTTCGATATTATCGGTGTATATGTGGATAACTTGTTGCACAATAATAAAAGAGTGCCAGTTTGACAGGTTAAATAGTCCGACCGCGCAGCGGGAGGATTATTCTGTCAAACTGACACGATTTGTTATTGTGCAGGTAATTTGAGGCGTAAAACAACAAATACATATTTTATTAATCTAGCAGAAAGTCATTTCCATGAAAACAACATCAAGTTGACAAAAGTTATGAATTGCGTCGCCTAGTGAAGTTATTCTAGTATAATCGATTTTGTATAATCGGAATTATACAAGATAACTTAACTAAATCCAGCCTTCTGATTGGTTGAGATCGCTACGATAAAAATAATCACGCAAATACACGAAGTATAGTTTTCAGGCATTATATAACTTATCAAAATAGTATCTTATTATACTAGCTTAATAAGAGGGCACGACGAACGTAGCAGAACGGGTATAATATACTACCTATTTTATCTATTTTGTATGAAAAAATAATGAAAACCTTTGAATTTCTACATTTCATAAATGTGACAACCTGTCAGTTGTCTGAAAAAAGGTAGGTTGTTTCAATGTTTTCCATGTGAAAATACCAATGTAAAAATAGTGTTATAATGGACTCCATTGTAGCACTGTTTTCAGTGTTATAATAACCATATTGCGAAGATTAAAGTAGATAACAGTTATTCATGTTATAAGGATAGTAACGCACATCATGGTACTAGTCATGAAGATCACACTACGTGTACTATAATAATTAACTACTGTCTGAATCGCCTACAAAATTATATCTGCTCGCAAAAATTAATAAAGTAACTGAAATACCAATGATCAAACAATGTTAAAGTGCAAAAACGAGTAGACTCGGTTAGCAATTTTGCTAATAACCTTAGTAACTAATTACTTATTTACAAACAATATAATTTAAAAGTGTTTGTCAATTCTGTTAGTTGCTATAGTTGCGCTAGTTTTCGATGCAAATATGAACGATTCGGATGAAAGTTTGCATTCTGTTATAGAAGACACAGTTGGAAATGTATTTTTCTCTCTTCTACCAGAAAAAATCAAGCCGTTGTAACGTTTTGAATTAATTTGTTCCGATTCTGTTTGATACTGAGTACTATATTGATTATATTATAGTGCTCAGTCTCATTAAGTATGTCAGTATGACATTGAAATTGACACTCATAATGTTTATTAATTATTATGACACGAAAGCAGATACATTATTTTATGTTAACGCCCAAGACATAAACACCCCCATTATAGACAATTATTACTTTCAGGGTAATGTTTTTCAATGTGTTCAAATTCATTTAAAATTGTGTAGCAAATTAACCTTTGAAAATAGGAAATGAAAATAGTAATAATCCGGATATAATTATATTCAATACCACCTTGCAACAGGTTGTTGTCTTAGTGTAATCTCCGTTGAGGCCGAAAATATTTTTCATATTTTCAAATGTCTTCTTCTACTTGTACCTCGTTTTCAATTTCTGATTGAAATTCGGTTTTGTCGATTTCTTCGGAGATGAAGTTTTCCAATTATATTTAGATCATTTTTTCCCTTTACTTTTGTGATATTAAGTCATAATCATCCTCGGCGGTTAAAACGAACCACAGAACAATTGCGATCAGCTTTTCTACATCTGCAAGATGCTCTGCAGCCTTTCAAACATTTACGCACAGCTGCCTGAGTAAAGGGTAGAGTAAATAAATAAAAAAAGTAAAATTTAATTACATATTTTTACTAACGGACATATTACGTAAAAAAGGGGTAAATCATAGTTTACAGTTTACATATATTTACATAAGTAAGGAATAAGTAAATGGTAAATAACAAGAAAAAAGGTTGAAGTAAATAATAATTATTTACAGAGTCACTTTCCGAACGTTTTTCTCCGCGAAAATGCTTATAAGACGTTCCATATTTGGAGATGATTTTAATTCTTTAAGCTCTTCCTTTTCGATAGATAATATGGCTAAATCCGATAACCAAGCAATTTCCGCCTATATAAATCTAAATTCTTAAATGTGACCTGAGCTCCGTGGCTAACTGACAACATTAAAATTATGATGTCTCTCGGGGATAAAGCTTATAAAAAAGCTAAAGTTACTAAAACCGCAACTCACTGGGAATATTATAAACAACTGCCCAACTACACTAACTCTGCAATTAAACGAGAGAAAGCTGCATATATTAAATTTAAATTACAAAATGCCGATAGCAAATCCTCTTGGAACGAACTCAAACCTTTAATATCATTAGTCGTAAGAAAAATGAATTACCTTTGAATTTACAAAATGCTGATAAGATTAACGAATATTTTCTAAACTGTGCGCAGTCTTGTAAAACGAATAACTTTAAAGTATTAAAACAACAATATAATAGCAATGTCAAAGCACATATTACCAGCCCACTCTTCTTCAAAGCTGTCACTGAGGTGGAGGTATGTAACATCCTACTCAAAATAAACACTCACTCCATGGGAGCGGACGGAATTAACATTACTTTATTAAAGCTTTCGTTACTAGTGGTTGCACCTCACATCACGCATATCATTAATGAGTGCCTACAAAAGGGTATATTTTCAACTGCATGGAAAACCTCAATTATAATTCCTCTACCTAAGAAGTCGGATCCTCAACAGCTATCAGATCTTAGGCCCATCAGCATACTACCCGTTCTTTCCAAAATTTTAGAAACCATTGTAAATGACCAGCTAATTGATCATCTAAATGTAAATAATATACTTCCTTCTACACAGTCTGGCTTTAGAAAAGGCTTCAGTTGCGCAACTCCTTTACTCAATATCACTGACGATATTTTAAAAAGTGTAGATGACCACAAAATGGTTGCATTAATCCTGTTAGACTTCTCTAAAGCATTCGATATCATTGATCACGATCTTTTGCTGGCTATTTTATACCATATAGGCGTGGATCGTTCGGCTGCAACATTTTTTTATAATTTCCTTACGAATAGACTTCAATATGTTAAAATTTCTAATACAATATCTAAAACTTCAACTGCTACAAAAGGGGTGCCGCAAGGATCAATCTTGGGACCAACTCTGTATGCTACTTATACCTCCTTTTTCTTTAAAGCATTTCAACATTGTAAGTATCATTTCTATGCCGACGACACCCAGCTATACTTACCTTTTGAACCCGAACACGTGCAACAGGCCTCCGATCTTATTAATAAAGATCTATCCAGATTGGGCGCTCTCTCTGGCGACCATTGTTTAAATATTAATTCTAGTAAATCATATGTATTAGTATTTGGAAATTCCAATGTAAGGGATCAAGTTTCAGCTTCTATTGATATCACAGTTGGTGGTGATCGAGTGTGCGTTGTTGATGTAACCAGAAACCTTGGACTTCATTTAGATAATAAATTACGTTTTAAAACCCACATTAGAAAGCAAATTCAAAAAGATTATGCCAACCTAAAAATTCAGTACTCGAATAAAGATGCTTTGGATAAGAGGATGAGGACTTTGCTGTGTGATTCTTTAGTGTTGTCGCATTTCAATTTTTGTGATGTAGTATATTCTAGCTGTTTGGACAATGCTGACGCTAATAGGATACAGCGAGTGCAAAATTCATGTCTAAGATTCATCCATGGCATCAGAAAAAGAGAGATAATTTCTCATAAACTCTCTGACACGAGTTGGCTAAATATGTCTAATCGGCGTAAACTACATGCAGGATGTTTATACTATAAGATTGTAACTAGTAAAAATCCTGGGTACTTATATGAACGAATATCATTTCGTACAGATGTCCATAACCTTAACCTAAGATACAAAGGTTTAATGACTCCTCCAACGCATAAATCTTCTATGTTTGAAAGATCATTTTCATACAATATTGTGCATGCGTTTAACGGTGGACTTAACAGCATTGTAGCTACTTCTTACCAATCCTTTAAAAAACAATTCAAGAGCCTCCTCCAGCTGAAGCAATCGGGCGAGATCAATCTAGGGTAGGTACATGTAATACTTGGAAACTGAACTAAATCTTAGAGCCTTCATACATCGAAAGCGGTTCACAGGGAAGAACAGAAGGCCTCCTAGCTCTTCTGACTGTGCGCCTTTTAGCCTTTTTTTTTTGTTACTCTGTAATACTTCTATTTTGTGTACTATTGGCTAATAAAGATTATTATTATTATTTATTATTTTTTTTAGAGCTTGAGTGCTATTGGCCCCCCCTGGCTCGTGGGCCCTGTATTATTGATACGGCAGATACAGCAGTAGCTACGCCCCTGAGTTAGTAGCGTTAAAAGATTAATGTTTCCTCAACTTTTGCTAGGTTTTTGCAAACGTGCTAAATTTATATTGCAGCAGTATACAAACATGCATGAGGCCATACTAATAACGAATTTCTCATCTTTTTACTTCCATACGTAGCAAGAAGATGGGCCGTATTTTATTGTTATCATTCGATAAGAAATCTTGAGGCAGATATATCTAATACAGTTGCAGCAGTGTGTCTCTCGAATCGCTCAAAACTCTCGGTAATAATGTCATCAGGATATCCATCGAAGACAATGATACCCTTCTCTTTATAGTACATTTCTAACAAAAATAGCATGAAACTATGTTGACGAAAAGACTATTTATAACAGAAACAGCTGAGCCATCTAACGTTTATCTGGTATATTAAAACAGTATCGTGTTATTTAACCATACATGTGGTACTTAATTTGCTCTATAGAAATGTTCTTATCTACCTATTTACGTAGTTGCCCGTTGCTACTACTAATACTAAAGTATTTTATTCTAATAGTTTACTATATGACCTTGAGCACAACGATTTTGCAGAAAATTGAGTCTTTAAATAAGAACATGGATTTTGTTATTTCTGTGAATATTATCTTTTTAAGTTCGCTTTCCTGCTAAACCGAATTAATAGTCTCTGCAAGTTATCTTTCGTGTTTATTTGAAACCACACATCATGAGCATATAAAAAACCATTATTTCGTTCTCTCCCGCAGTATATCCCCTTCCTTTTTTAACGTGTGTAGTGGATAAATAATTAAACAATAGCGACCTCAAAGGATCATTATGCCTTAAACATTTCTCTAGTGGAATATTTATAACTACTGTTTTGGTATAGAGGTCAGCGTTTTTGTTTTGTATTAAGTTTATTTTTGTTTCTGCTAACCTATCGAATGGTTTCATCTTTCTATGGTGCTTACAAGCCACCTATGATTTGGTCAGAGCAACTTTGTCTCTGATATGCAAATTACAATATCTTGCTAAACGTTAATCTGTATGGGTGCGCAAATAGCAAAACGACCAAGTTCACCTAAGTATCCTTGTTCACAACATAATCTAACAATACGGATCAAATCATGGGTGGCTTGTAAGGGTCCAAGGGCCACCAAAGAACGTAACTATCACACAAATCTTTGAGTTCATAAGCTGTACGGCACATAAAGCCAAAAAATCCTGGTCGGAAGTTGATCTACAAAGACGACGGGATCTAAGCCGAAATTTGAATATAATATTGACAGTTCGAGTAACCGCGAAAGGATCAAACAATATACAAACAGTTACAGTTTGTTAGTTAAGGAAATTCCAGGGAGTCATCACCACAAGACAAGAAATAACAGTCAAGGCAATATTTCGTGTCTTCGTAGAAAACTAAGTACGCGTTTCGTTCCTTTTGAGGTAGTTGTTTTACTTCTGAATAGAACCATGGGGTTTTGTGTGTTGCTGCTTCCGATTTTAGGCAACTTTCCTTGGGCCCAACGCTACTTTAGCTGCTTCTGTAACATTATGCTCTAGCTTACCCCAAATGTCGTTAAGTAATAAAAGTAATGTAATACAAAAGAGCTATTTCACAATGTTAATTTTTGATAAAACAACTGAAAGTATGTAGCCGATCTCCGTGCCCATCAAATTTCACGGACGTAATAGCAGTAAGTTTGCTTTTTGGAATATACATATTACAATTTAGTAAAGTGAACTACGACTATATATATCTGGAAGCCTTACAACCACTCGAATACTACTTATTAAAGGCATTTATATAATTTTGCAAAGTATTACCAGACTTATGTTCTAGTTTTTTTTATTAAAACACTTTTTTAAATTGCTTGTTGGTTCTTATTGTTAACTGATGTGTTCGCCAAAAACTAATAATCCCACTTGTAGCAGCTATACTATTCCGGAAATTTCCTTCATTTCTAGTTGGGGTAGAACAAGTTAATAATTTAAGATGACCCTTTAGAAAAATTTCTTCTCTATGACTAAGTTGCCAGATTACCTAGTCCAACAAACGGGATAGGGCGTACATTGGAAAACTAACTACACGTAGGCAAGCTTCGGACGTCATTTAAGCAAAAATTGGGGTGATATAAAATAGGATTCGTGTTGGAATACTCTTGGCATATACATTTGCTAGTAGATCTTAGCCGCTCATAATGCAATTTTTATGGATTATAGTAACTAAAATATACGGTACCCCCCACCCAAGAAAAGCGCCTTTCGGTGTTTTCCAAGAATACTTCGACACTCAGCATCACTTCATTTCGCTATTACAATGAAATGTTATGAACCAGTTATTTATCACTAAAAACCCAAAAAAAAATTTTTTACCGACGACATACCTCAAAAGTTGATGTTGCCTTCATTTTCGGAGGACCTATCGTATGAAAACGATCTAAGACTTCAGGAAGGTACTTGGCGACCGGAATCGTGTACACATACTAACATACGTACACCGCACAGCACGTTCAGGCACCCCCCAATACGAGCGAGGGATTTAGTGGCTTGGGGTCTTCACCAAAATATTCGCACAGCCGAGACGGAGATTTAGTATAATGGGCTCATTAGTCGGTTGGCACGAATTTTAGAGATATTTGACTCAAAGTGGTTTTCGATATGAAAGAATTTCAATTACTTTGTACACTTAGGGGCGAAGTAATTAATTCGTCCATTTAGTTGCTGGAGTAAGTAATTTGATAATTTATTATGCAGGATACAAAATCCAGATTATCTGCCCAGTCGTTTTACAATTACCAGCTGCGTTTCCTTTAACAAATAAAAAAGGAACCCACGACTAGTAGAGCTGTAACATAAGATTCAGCAATATATTTTAGATTTTTGGGAAACGTATGAGTTGATTTGCAATAATAGTGTAACATTCCTAAATTAAAGCTCGTTAGAATTTCAGTACTGCAGTTAAAACTGTTAATTAGTTTTCAGGGTATTGAATTTTTTGTAAATATATATATAACACTTCAAATTGCATTTTTCTGGTAAATAGGGAAGTATTTGAATATGAAAAAGCACTATATTTAGATGTATTCGCTAATTACGTATTTTTTAAATTTTCCTTCTAGTAATTGTTCACCTTTACCAAAAATGGCAGTAGGCATCAACAACTATATTGATTATTTTTAGTCTTACAATAACTATTTATTTTTTGTATTTTACTTTTGATTATAGCTTCAAACCATTTGTTATATTACAAATATTTATTTAAAGTTTTTAAATTGAAATTATTGTACACTTGTGTACACAAGCGTCCCAAGTGAAAAACAGTAAAAATCATTATATTATCTAACGTAATCCACCTTTCAGTTCGATTATTAAGTTCATTAAGTATTTAAAATAACTGTTTGTTTCTTTGTTTAAATTTTACTATTAGTGACAGCTGCATCAGTCATATCTATGACATTCAAAGCCATCTGTAATTTCTGAAACTGCTTTTAAAGTTGAACACCTTTTCGTAATTCTCCATTCTTTGCGCCGAGACAGGTGACTCGCTATCTAGTGGAATAACGTAGACAAGTTAGTTGTGTTATTTATCTTTATTTTCTTCCAAAGCATCAAGGAACGTGGTATGAAATTCCAGTTATCGCATCTCAGGGGAACCTTCAATTTATACTTAGGCAGCTACGCCGATATACATTTTTAAATATGATTAATTAAACGAATGGCGATGTAAATATAACATTACACACCGAACAAGGTTGCTTTCAGAACTCTTGTACGCACCGCTGCGATTAAAATGATCGCCAATCACGTCACTAATTCAGCCTGCAAAATAAAACAGGTAACGCATGTCATTGTAAATGCATTGCATCTGTGCCGTGTGCAGATAATTGCAGCGGTCGTTTTTTTATGACCGAGCGCTTGTGTTATTGGGTTTTGGAATTTAATACAGGTTATTGCATTTACGGCATTACTAATAATTACACATAGTTGCGGTTGTTTAAATAGGAAGTTAAATGCATTTGTGCCGCCTCGGTGGGCGACAATCCTACAACACAGGAAGCGCTCTATGGTTATGGATCCATTATACATCCTGTGCTGAAATTAAAACAGATGATATATTTCCATATGACTTTTAATAAAAATTAAAGGGGCTTGACGTCGTACGGTGTAAGGATCGGCATCCTTTCTAAGAGCATCTGCTTGGATGGGTAGGTACTAATTATTAGCACAAGATAAGACTGAGGAAATTGCAAATGTTGTTAGGTCAATCCGGATGCTGAACCTTAAGTTTATAAATAGTTACTTTGTCTATTGGTTTATACCTTATCAAGACAGGAAATATTCGATGGTAAACACTGAATATACATAAAAAATCCATATAATGTCAAATATGGGCACGCATGTATATTCATGAACTGTTTATGAATTAAAAGCGATGATATCACTGAAAATTGTGGATGCAGAAAATAACTTGATATGCGTAATTTTTGAAATTTGTAATTACAACGGTCTGCCCTCCCAACTCCTTTTACGTTACGCTAAACGGCACACGAATGCAAACACCTGCCATTTTGTGTTGGAATGTATGTTTAGATACAAATTTATAAACGTACTAAAAGGTTAACGTTCATGCAGAGGGCATAGCAGAGATAATTCATTACCAAAGCAAGCAATGATGTGCAAATCAAGTACTACTCTTTTTATTGTGTATCTCTCTTGCTGAGTCTATTGAATTAAAAAATATCTAAAACTCGTATTACGTACAATTATGCAATGAAATGTGATTTCTGAATATAGTACCTACTAAACAGTTTCAAATTAAAAATTCAAGTTGTTTTATTGAAAAAAAAATATGTTAGCGTTATATTAAACTAGCTACTAAACTTCCTATTTCCGAATTTAAGCGTAACAATAAATCAGTTGCTGGAAGCTACAACCCTATGCTATCTTCCATATGTTAACATTGTTATCACAAAGTAATTAAGATTAGGGTTCACTTAAGAAACAGACGGTTTATTAATGTACCACAACATAATTTAGATAGCGATACCAACTAATTGAAATGACAAAGTGTACAAGATATAATTATAGTCCGTAACCCAAGAGGGTTTTGTTTGTCTGCCGGATAGACTGAGCACACGTGTGTATATAGAAATTTCAAAAAATCGGTATATGTGTATGTAATATAAATTTAGTCTGTTGATTTCTTAGAAATACTTTCGTTTTTGCTAAAAACTCATAAGAAAATTTAACTGCACATTTAGTTTCTGTTTCAAGTAATTTAAAATTTCATATTGATCCTAGAAAATGTTTATACGCAATGTGTGTTTTGGGTTTTGGTTCTATACAGGTTATTCACAACAGCTGCTTTTCAATATTAACTATATTATTAGTTGAATATCGCTAGCTTAACGAGTTGTCCAACGTATCCTAAAGCTTACGTTCTAATGTATTCTTTCTGTTCATTCTACATATAAAATTATTCTTTTATTACTGTCGCTATCGTTCCCATAATAAATGCAAAATTCCCTAATTTATTTATAGATTTTGGACTGGCATTCCCCATCTAGAAGTCGGCGAAGCAAACAACCAAAACTAATTTAACCTTATTTTTTCTACGATCGTTTCAAAATGACAACTTTCGGCACTGTTTCAAGTGTCAAAAGCGACGTTTGTAGCACTCTTAATATTAGCGCCCGAAATACGTCTTATTCGCACGTTGCCATTGGAGGCGTGTTTTAATACTAAATTAAAACACGCTGTGCCGTATGTTTGAATGTCAACATAACCTAGAATATCTAACACAATGTGACGGAAAAAATGTCACCGAACTAAGTTTTTATATTTCTGTTACGATCGTAGAAAAAATAGCGTATGATACACGTGTATAAGAGCCATTAAAGCACTAGCGACATTAAAAATACTCCGCTAGCGCGTCGTGCTTTTAAACTAGTCGCACGTGCTTTAAAGGCGTACTAGTATCATAATATACTATTTTAAAGTTTACAATCTATTGTATTAGTGGATAGTAGACAGTGGAAAAAGTCCGATAAAACATATCATAATAGACCACTGCCACAAAATAGCATTCAGAGAACAATATTAGTTGGTGATCTTAATTGCAAGCATACGAATTGGGAATTCAGGACAAACAACCAAAATGGGGGTGAAACTCGACCATATCACTTCGCAACATGCAATCGATATAGAGGCAGCAACAAATCCACATACCTTCCATACAGGTGCAATCACTTATCATACATCCTAGATATTATATTGCGTAACAATTTGAAGCACAGAGTACTGATGAACAAAACTCTGTATTCGTACCCGTAATCATCAACATTAATTAATGATTGGGAATATTTTCGGATTATAATTTATTATTTGTCCTACTGACATAACAACTAAGAAGGACATCGACAATGCCCATGAACATTGAAGATAGCAGCCTCTTCGAGCCATTTAAAAAATTACAAGAACACGACGATAGTGTTCCTCAAACAACAACATTCCCCTAACATATATACTACTTCACCATATAAGATAAAAACATAAAATCCGTAGATAACAGCAGAATATTATAAATCCAGCAAATAAAGCCCACTTGAATAGATTAACATCAGATTAGTAAGAAATAATCTAGGACAATTCAGAATCTCTTTTTACAGATACTACATAAAATCACGTAATCCAAGAAATCCGAACATGTGGAGAGACACTAAAATACTTCAAATTGTTGGTCGAGCTTTTCCAGAAGACAAGTGAAAATAGGAATTATTTGCTAAACAACTGGAAAAGGCATTTTTGCACTCATGATTTCAAAATTCATATTTCCCGGTCATTCCCGATGCGCCGAAAATGACTTTTCCCGCACCGGGGTGTTTTTTACTTTCCCACAAAAACTATGGCACCAGAGGTGCTGTAAACGTCAACAAAGGCTAACAGGTGCTAGGATACGTATAAAAATTTAGTAATTTGTGCTGCCAACTCAGTAAAGTTGTAGAACACTAAATAATATTTTTTTTAATTTTTTAAATATTTTGAGTTATTCGTTACAAAAACCATTGTACCTACCTCTTTCGGGAAGAATTTTCCCGAATTCGCACTACATGCAGCACTCCCTTCGGTCGTGCTGCAAACAAAGTGCTCATTCGGGAAAATTAACTTCCCGAACTTGTTAGGTAAATAACTATTACCGCCTCAATGAACCAAAACAATATAAATAATTTTCAATAAATAGAAAACGAATGAAACAGTATCAATTCGGGTAATATAATACTCATACAATCTAGACTACCATCAGAAATAAGAAGACATTAAAAATCTTAAAACCTAGAAAGCTCCGGGTATGGATATGATCTCGAATCTGCTTCTCAAAAATCTACGGAACAAATGTATGTTTTTCTTAATAGCAATATTTAGTGTGTGTTTAAGAATTCGACATTTTTCTATTGTTTTGGCGACAGGCAGTAATTTTGCTACCCCCAAACCTGGTAAACACTATAATAATCTAACTCCTTGTCACAAACTACCAGCCTTGACTATATCCGCTCTTCTTAAACGAACTATTCCATAACTAACTATTACAGTTTTGATTTAACAATTCTCATTATAAAACTCACCAGATACTAAAGCTCGCGGAAATAGTTAGAAGAAGGATATAATTTGTTGTTCAGTTTGGTAAGTAGCACTGGTAAAAATTATTACGTGGGCTTCCACATGTAATGCAGCATACATGATGTATGATACATTTAATTTAAATATTTATATCCAGATATCTAATGGATATCATGTGATATAACAGTTGAATGTTTGACTGGTGGGGTAATAAGGGCAACCACAAGGTTGTTTTTTTTGTGAGTAACAAAATAACTTGAATTCACAATCTACGAGAAATTGTCACGTTAATAAGGGTTAAATTCTCATTAATTGTGAGAAAATAATAATTGATGATTTGATACGTAGTAATAATGAAACATTCCCTACGATCAAATATTATTGTAAATGTCAGAATACTACGAAGCCAGTAAAACCAGTGAGAGTAAGTGTTGTGGTATGCTGTAGAACTGTCTATTCAAATAATAGAGTTTTCAAAGAGCTACAACGAGCTTTATATTTGGTCGGAAACAACCAGGAGGAGTTTGCTGACTAGAATATGTCTAGTTAGGAGCAGACGTAGAGTATTCAGGTACAAGAAATAGACATTCGGAAGGTTAGTGACAATTTCTTACAAAATAATAAGAAATTATAAAGTAAGTTTTAATGCGACCAATCTTTAAACTATTGTAATTATATTTAGAAGTTAATTTTAGAAGAATTGTTTTTCTAAATTCAATAGTGATTTGAGTACTCAACGTTTTCGACATTTATATTTTGAAATTTGAACATTTTGGACGTAGAATAACATTTAGAACATTACATTTAATTCAATTAGTTTGGAAATATTAACAACTGATTAAATAACTTTTTGGCAATCTGTATTTTATTCTGTAATGTCAGATCAAACTTCTATGTTTTACTAACAAACTGAACGTACGAATTTAAGTTTATGAAGTACCTGACACTTGTTTTTGATTTATAAAATCAAATAGTTATTATATTTTAAAAGGAATTCAGTCTTTAGATATAGAGGAAGTTGTTAATTGAAGGTTGATCCCTTCAGCTGGGAATTAAGAGTCTCATTGAGCATAAAACTAACTAGTTGTGGATTAAACAATAATAATTACATGACATAACTTCAAATGTCAAATTGATTTAGGAGTTATGTCAATTCCTACTTATTGCATTAAGAAATAAGGTAGGTATATAAATGAACTGTAAAGGACAGTATTTCTTTATAATAATTAGTAAAATAGTATATTTCATTTGATACTACAAGTGTGGTTGATAAATATTACAATTAACACCGTAAATGGAACTCGAGATATGAGATATATCACAATTGGCTTACAACGTGGAGCTTAGATATATTTCAATTGGCACCTCAAGAGTGGCTTAAAAACGGGTTACATTTCACATAACATCCTGTATAGAATCTTACGTTGTAACATTTTCAGTTTTGTGCTAAAAATAGTAAATCAGCCTCAGATTTTTCCAAAATTTGAAATAGATCGGCAGTCTAATTGTTCAAAATTATAAAATAAAAAATAGCAAAGTATTAAAAATGCGTTCAACTTTTTATTAAACTGACGTAAAACGATGTAATTTGTTAGAAAAACAGCTTAAAATTGTAATTTTAATAATTCTAACAATTCGTATATCAAAATTTAAATATAAAATAAATATACTCAGTGCTTTCTTAAAGTAGTGGATAAATTCGTTAAAAATCAAGGATTAACTTTTGGGAAAAACGCTGAGACCCGTGGATTTTTATTTTTATTTGAGCGCTTTTTAAATACAATGCATACATACAGTGCGACCCGTCTAGAAGGTATGACATTATCGATGTTTTTTTTTAATGGGAACCCCCATTTTATTAGGGAATTTGAAAGAACATATTTTTCTACTTACGCTAAGCTAATTTTTGTTTAATAAAATCAATTTTAAAATTGCAAAATACTAAATTTAATAAAGAACATGCCGGTCGTCTTGGCTACTGTCAGGCAAACAATTGTGCACAATTTGAACATTTAATTTAGTTGTTTTTGAAGTTATCATTGCAATTAAATTTAGTATTTTGCAATTTTAAAATTGTTTTTTCTTATTTTTTGAGCAGGTTGCCTATACTCAAAAATTAGCTTAGCGTAAGTAAGAAAATGCGTTCTTTCAAATTCCGTAATAAAAAAGGGGGTTGAATTTTATTTAAAAAAGTATTCAAATAAAAATCGACGGGTCTCAGCGTTTTTTTTTTTCCAAAAGTTATTCCTTGAGTTTTTAACGAATGTATCCACTACTTTACGAACGCAGTGTATAATAAATAATAAATAAATATAAATATCAAATAAAGTCCATAGTTAGACTTGTATGTAAATTAATAGTTATTTACGTATAGAAGGCCGAACTTGAAAATTTACTCCCGTGGACGAAGTTTGAGGTCTGACGCGTAGCGGAGGGCCTTTATTCATCCAATACTATAAACATTCTTTCGGCCAAAGATACGTACACCATCGGGAGCATAGAAAAGTGAAGACTTCTGTACATATTTTATGAAATATTTTAATTTAGTGATACTGACTTTAGAAGCATTTTAGTAAAATCTAGTAAGCGGCCATTATTTCAAATTGAAAAACGAATTGTAAAATTAGTTTTTGAAAATGATTAAAATCGTTCACTTTTCTATGTTCCCGATGGTACAACGTTTTGCCCATTACTGGGCCTAAATGCACTACTGAATGATCTTTTACTTATATATTTTCGAGAATATTTGCGCACTCCGGGAAGCGTCTTGTTATGATAGCCCTCCGAACGTTTTTTCTAGTTTACAGCCCTCCGAACGTTTTTTCTAGTTTACAGCCCGCCGGGCCGTAAAGCATTTGTAGCCTTATTTGGAAACTAGAATTTTTAGAAAACATTACTCGATAGACCGCAGACTCAGAGAAAGCGTCTGTAACTTCGTAAAGTTTTTCCAATACTGGCGAAAACATTATTACCAGACGATTTAAGTATCAAAACTTCAAAGATAGAATTTGAGCAAACTAGGCTAAGCTGTTTACGCTGCCAGCTTGTGTGCCTTTCAGATAAATTTTCATTTTTATTTGGCGAAAATATATAAACAATGTGCGCTGGAAATTTGATGAAACACGCCAAAAACATTTGTATTACATACAAACAACATTTAAATATTGTATGATATTTTTATTTTAGAAAAAAATGGTTTTAAATCCACCTATACGAATATATACTATTTCAGCTACAACTGAAACTAATAGTATATTGACATTTATAAAAAACTATTTCTGTTCATACTACATATATGTCTCAAATGATACTTAATTATCTCTCAAAGGAATAAGTAGCTTGACTTTCACTTAATTTCCACTTAATATTATTTTTCTATTTGCGTTACAATAATTATTGCGCTCAAAGTAGGTGTTGGTTATAAATCACTTCTCTTACTTTCCACTAGATGATGAAAACAACACTAAATGGCACTGACAATAAATATGCAATTTTGTAGGAATTATGTTTTTTCAGAAAAAAAAAATATCGTCTATTAGTAAGGACTTCTGAGGTGGTCGACATATCTCTAGATTGTTCAGATATTTTTAGAAACCGGGTTGTTGTTAACAGCACAAAGAAGAACTTGACTTAACAAATGCCCAAAAATTAACAACACAATTCGCTAAAAATATATCTTGAAATGCTTAAAACAAACAGTGCGCTTTTTCTGTCCATGTTTTCACATGTTAAGCAAGAAACTTAAAAACGTGAATTAATAATTTTGTTAATATACGAAAATTTATTAAATTAATTCTGTTTTACCAGCGAAAATTACCTATGAAGTTGCAGTGTGCACTAAATTTGCTACAAGTCGTAAGCTGCAAAATATGGTGTCTATGTTTAAGATCACAACGACAGACAAGTTAGAAGGTCCCAGGCAGCAGGGTAGTAAATAACGACAGCCGCAGCGATGGTATTACATTACACTCGCATACATTACATATGACTGCAATATTGCATGGAGTCCAACAACGTGTCTACAGCTGTTAAAGCGTTAGTCAATAGCGTTCCTCAACAACGGTCGAGTATTTTCAGTTCGAATGTGATCGCAGCTGAGATAGACAACTCGTTTATTTCTTACTCAAGCAGAATTATTTGAAGAATTTCCCTAAAAATATACTCAAACCTTTATGCTGAAATATTGAAAAAGAAATTTGACAGATTAATGAAGTAATAACCTTGGCTAAAATGTAGTAGTTGAACGACAACGTCACCAGAAACGAATCCGAAATTTGATATCTACCAAAGAGTGGAACCATTAAACAGAACTTAACCAAACTAAATGACCTGCAACCGGATACGGAATTGCTGAATTCCTAATGTATTCAAACTTGATTGTGCAGGAAGATATCAAATCGTTAAAAATTAGAATGTTAAACGCTAAGGTAGTCGAATTCGCGTTCTTGCCTGAAAGTAGAAATACCGACATAAACTATAGGACGTTCTTTATTAACGTCGATTTTTTTTAATGTTTGAGCTGCCTGGCCTTTTCATATAACTGTCAGATACTTTTAGAAAAAAACAAGTTACATCTGTACCATACTTACACAAGTGCAACCTCGAAATCCATAATCGACAAAATTATATAAGGTATATCCACCGGAACGGCAAATACGAATAATAAATATAGATCCGATATATGAAAACCGCATCGGGTAAGTAATGAAATCGAGCAGTACTCGAAACGAATTCGGCGCGTTATTACGGATACTCGAATTACGGAGAGGTTTCGCGCATTGCTTAAATACCCATTACTTAATAATGTTTACGGATCAATTCGCTAGCGACCGAAAATAATATCAGATAAATTTATTTTAAAAGAGCAATTTTATAAGATTGAATAAAGTAAGGGAACGTATTTCAGTAGACAGCAGCAGCTTTGCCGTCTACTGCTATTCATATTATTGGATTTTTGGGATAGGAAATTGGATCAGGCGATATATTAGCTCCGGAAAGTGAGAGGCAAAGGGGAAACACAAGGACTGAAAAGGATCAGATTAATATCTACCTCACAAACACATTTGTTTCAATGTATCTAACAGTAGCGATATCACTGGCACCTGCACAGGAGAATGCGAATATCGAAAACGTAACTTATTATCGTAATAACCGCTTCCTGTCAGTTATAATCTGAACGGTATGAATAGAAAACGGTTTCAATGTTAATAGCAGGCAACGCTACATGTAATGATGCTTTGTGGATTCTAACGATATTGCTTTCAATAGTGTTGGAGTGAGATTTAATTATTGCTATTATGCCTGTAATTTCTATAATCAATCTTATTATATTTTTATTAGTGTAATACCGGCTGAATGAAAAGAATTAACATGGGAGTGATTTTGTGCAAGTTTCATACTTTGAATACTTAAGAGTAATGATAGTAATAATAGTGAATGCCTTCGTTCATTTGAGAGTTGGTTTAAATTCTATGTAGAGAACATGAACAATTATTACTTCCAATCTAGTATCTCATATATGTTATTGTACTTCTATCACAAGATATCTGATTTTAAAATTCTGAAATTACACAGCCTCACATACAGGATGAGTCTAATCTAATGTATCGGAATAATGGTTATGCTTACATTAATACGTATTTATTTTACCAAAAAAATAAACTTAGGTAATCAATGTCCCTTTGCTATTTATAAAGGTTTCAGTTCTTTATTTTTCTTTGCATTACTAGCAGCAATAAATAATACATAATCACTTTTCAGCCGCCTTTCATATGGATTACTACAACGGGAACAAAAAATAGGGTAAACGCTGTAATTTCACTAAAGAGAATTTTTAACTACAATTTCAGCTACAGGTGAAACGTGTGAAGTAGTTGTTGACCCGCCGTCTCTGAGGGCTAAATACTTCATTGCTTTAATCGATAGGGGTTAAGTTCCTGTAGTATGAATTAAACAACTATCCCTATTAAAGCGACGACCTCAATATTAAACAGCTTTTACAATTTAACAACATCTTATGGCGCCCATTTGTTAACTAATCTTATTATATTTCCTTAAATGAAGTTGATAAATACAGGTGCTTGGTAATATATTGTTTCACACATTTGCATAGCCTGTAAATTTTCTCACTTGTTTTCTTTATCTGTGTTTTTTACAATTAACTTAAACGTTTTCAGAGTTTTATGTTTGTGTATGTTAGATGCAAATCATAACAGAATTTATAGCTGGCGTTTTTATTTCGCTATTTTAAAAAAGGTAGAAAAAGAGAGTAAAAAATGTTTGGATGTGGTATAAGCTAAGCAAAAATAAGTAAACCACCACCTCCACTGTAACCAAACCGTTTTTGGAAAAGAAATTACTATATACAGTAAAACTATTGGTACTAGGTCTTAAAAATTACAAAATTGAAAACAACAATTGCATATAAAATTATCACAATACAATATGCATTCTAGATTATTTAAGCTATAAATTGTGCGCAGCCACTGTAAAAGTAGTGATAGGAAAGAAGAGATATGAATTAAGCGTAATAGTATTTTATATAACAAGTTTATAAAGCACGTTTTTCTTACAAATGGGAAATTTTCACACACGAGCGAAGCGAGTGTTGTAAACCCACAAGTAAAACAACGCTTTATAAACCAGTTTCGTACATAATTTTTGCAACACCTCTTTGCTAATTAATCAAATTCTCTACATTTGTATGTACTTATTTTAAACCTCCAATAGTTGGCAACGCGTGGTTGTCATGTGAACCTTGTAAAATGACTGAAGTATATTGTTGATGGCACTGTCAGTCGATGTCAAATGCGAGAAGGTTAGCAGGTTAGGTTTTTCGTCAGTCTGGCATGAAGTGACGCAAAACCCAACATCGAATTTGAAAAAAGGGAGCGTCATCAACAATAGTGATTTTTTTTTAAATTTTATAGTTATATTTTTATTTCACAATTTTTAATAATGACATATTTTAGACATTAAAAAGTGTCAAATAACAATTATTGACGCGTTTCGTTAAGATGTTCATAATCAAACGTATATCGTTAATATCTATAATTTAAACCACAACAAAAACGGGATTAATTATAATTTAATCGTTGATATTTAATACTGCTTAATACAAAGCACTAATATAGATTTTCAAGTGAACGTACACAACTAAGAAATGAAACAAGATGCGTTTGATATGTCATGCCCTAAAAGAATACAGTTACAGATTGTTATTGGTTTAATGTAAGATGATTTTACAATCATTTAACATAAATATGCCAATAAATTATCATTTAACGTAAATATATCATGATATGATTTTTAAAGATGTGAAAGCAGCATAAAACATGTTAAACTTATTATCGAATTGCAATATCTTATGAGGGTAAAAAATGTTCTCAATAATCGCATGTGAATATGTGCAGAAGACACATAATCAAACCTAAGAGCAAACTAGAAAGTCTATGATTGATAGAGAGGTAGAACATGTGTTGCCGGACTAATATCGTGATTGAAAAAGGTGATTCTGTGTGAACTGTCAAAATATGACATTTATTAAAATGGTAATTTAGAAATCAAGTTTATACACATATTAAACAATTTAAAATTATGTAACTAGAAGATAAATTGAAGTACAAATAGTATATTACAGCCCGAGATGGGAAGTGTTTCATTACTGTCGAGAGATTAGTTAGCTGATTGAGACGTGAAGCGTCGAAATCAGCTATTATCTCTAGACTAAGGAAACTTCCTGTCGAGGTTTGTATACTATTTTATTCGCAACCACTTTATTCTAAACAATAATTGGAAAAATTATTATACTATGATACGACAGGTTGTGACGCGCATGAATGGATCAACGAGATTCCCAGTGTCCCTGCCTACTCAACGGTCGAAAAGTAGCGGGCTGAAATGTACGACTTCCCCCACTCAAATGAGGTCAGGAATGTTAACATTACATATATGGTTGCGAATAAAATAATATACTTTGTTCTGAGACCCCATCAACAAAGTCGTTCTTGGGTCCCAGGTTTTGTTAAGAAGTACTCACAATTAAATTTAACATTTCCCATAATTGTTGATTTATTGTGTTGGGTGGTATTGCCACGAACTTGAGTCGATTTGAGTGCTCATGCTAGTAATTTTGGAGTTGTTTGGAACACTATCCGGATAGGAGACTTCAATAATACTTGGTTTGGAGTATACTGTAGATAGCAGAAGACGCATTGTTGCTGCCGTATGAGTTAGGGACCATCTCGGGGCTGCATTCCATCTTTCGGAGAAAGTCGTAAGAAGCAGATGGAAATTTGCAGGAGTCACAGCGGCCCTGGTGTGTCTTGCTTTGTCATGAAGGCGACCAGGTTCTCCAGTTAGCTGAGTTGGCGGTTATTGTTGCCAAATAATCTAGAAGGATTGATATAATTACATGTTCAATAAATAAAGAGATTAGTTTGTTATGGTCTTTATAATAGC
Organism: Agriotes lineatus; assembly: GCA_940337035.1. NCBI lineage: Eukaryota > Metazoa > Arthropoda > Insecta > Coleoptera > Elateridae > Agriotes > Agriotes lineatus. The sequence continues at coordinate 52,587,899 of OW679194.1, read as the reverse complement.
AAAGGCACATAAAGTAATTTGAGGTTATTTTGATATCGAATTTCAGTGGTTTCCATTTGACCTAATACTATTTAACAAAGTTGCCATAGGACCAATTTTTGTTGAAACCCAACCTGTTGAGATAGTTTTGCATATTCCCAGAGCTGATCCCTTATTAAATTAATAAAAAGAGCACACTATCTGGTTGATTTATTAAACAACAAATGAAAAGTCAAATAGCCCAATTTTTGAGTAGGTGATAAAATTATGCAAGAATTTAATTGCTACTGTTTAATATGTGTTGGGCATAAACAAACATTTAATTTCTATTTCATTATTACAAATTAATAACAACTAATAATAATAACTGATTGTTAATAACAATATTTAGGGCTAATTGACTAGGAGAACGCATTCGATTAGGTCAAACTTGATCTTTGAATTGAAATCCTCAAAATTCCCAATCTCGATCCGAGACTTTCAAATAATTGGAACCTGCTCCGGGTATAAATTATTAACGGTATCTGGCGGTAAGAAATGCATGTCTAATTGCCTAAGACTTTACAACATTACCAGAAAACCTGTCGAACGCGTATAAATATCTGAAAAGATGTATAAAGGAAGACGATGAACATCCTTGAGAAATTAGCACGGGGATTGCTATGGGCAGAGCATCTTTCGCTAAGGTTAAGTACTGACTGTGAGACCTAAATAAAAATCTTGGAACAAAAATAAAGATCGCAAAATGTTACGTTTTCTTGGCACTGCTGTATTATTTCAAAAAGATGTAATCGTTAAGTACAGGATATAGTTATAAGCGAATACTCAAAATATCAGAAACAAGGACGTTCTAAACCAAATAAGTAAAACAAGTGAACTGGTTTTTACTATAAAAAAATCAAACTCTAGTACTTTGAACATATTACCAGAAGAGAAAGGCATAGCATACTACTACAACTAATTATGCAAAGTAAGATTCAAATCAGAAGATCAGTAGAAGGACGAAAAATGTTATTACTGAGAAACTTGCTGAAATGGTAGGGTTATATTTTTCGTCAACTATTTCCAACAGCTGGGCCAAATAAAGAATTGCCATAATGTTAGCCAACCTACGTAGAGAGATGGCACTTTAAGAAAAAACAGTTTATAGTTCTGTATTATATATTGCTTCTCGCTTTTGAAGAATTACAGTAGTATATCTATGTAATATGTAATACCACGTAATAGAAAAATTAGAAAATTGAATTAGAGTAGACATTGATTATCAGATTATTAAAGTCTGTATTTCTATGAAAAACAAGTTTGGAGCAACCGAAACAGCAAAGGGAAGATAGAAGCAAAAGAAGAAAAGCTGTTACAAACATGGATAAAATATTTGACTGAAAAATGTACGGAACGCAACATCATAAGAAGAAGGGGTAGAAGAAGGACAGAAGAAGAAGAATAAGAAAAACGAGATATAGAGACAGACGAAGTAGAAGAAGCTGTATATCACACTACAATGAGAAAATCAGCTGGTAGACACGGAATAGCTCTTAAATGATTAAATACTGATGACAAACCGTTAAAAAATGGATAAAGAAAATATACCAATTGGGATGGAAAGAAGAGAAAATACCAGGAGATTGGAAAGAGACCATTATAGTGCCAATACACAAAAAACGAGATACAAATATTTGGGATAATTATAGACCAATGTGCTTATCATCTGTAATACAATGGTATACTCGAGAATCCTGGAAAGAATATTAGGAGAAGAAATAGAAGAAAAATTGGTAGAAGGACAAGCAGCATTTCGACCGCACAGACATACACAAGACCACATATTCATATTAAGAACAACCATGGAAGATATACTAGACCGAGGAAAACCGGCTACACCTGGCATTCATAGACATAAAAGAAGCGTTTGACATGGTCCACAAGCAAAGTATATAGAGAGCAATAATGCAACTGAGAACTTCAAATCATCTGCAACTAGCTACTAAGAGACTGTATAAAGCAACAAAAGCAAGAGTAGGAATCAAAGAAAAAGAATCAGAAAGTTTTAGAATGGAAAGAGGAACAAATCAGGGAGACTCACTCACCTCACGACTATTCATATCAGCAATAAACCAGATCATCCAAGCATGTAAAGAACCAAGATTAGGTTGTTAAGATAGGAAACTGGAATATGGAACCACTACTGCCCCAATGCCTGGTATACGCAATTGATGTGCTATTCGCAAGTCGACCGAAAAGTTAAAGCAAGCAGTCAACAAAAACGGAATAGAACTATAAGTACAGAACAATGGGGAATCTAAATAAATATAAATAAATGCAAAGTAATGATAATTACAAAGAATGTCTCAGAAAAGAACGTGCAAATAAAATGGAGAAAAAAAGAATTGGAGTGGTTCGACAACTACGAATACCTAGAAACAACTATAAATAAAAAAGCAGAACAAGATATTTTAAATAGAACAGACAACGCAAGCAAGGTATACTATGCGATACATAACACAATATTATCAAAGAGAGACATAAAGTATAAACACAAAAATAAGAGTCTACATATACCAACGCTAACATATGCGTTGAATAATACAAAACAAATCCAGAAGCAAACTAACGGCGGGAAAAATTAAATAGTAGGAAGAACTAAAAGCGACACTACTAATAGAAGATATTGAAAATAGACAGCAAAAATGGCATGGACAAGTGATAAGGATAAGCAGAAACAGAAACTGGAGACGCTGCATAGAAGCAAGACCAAAAGGAAGATGGAGTAGGGGAAGGTCACGAGAAACGTGGGAAGATATCCTGGAGAGCAGAGTGAAACAAAAATGAAAAGAACTGAAAGAAGTAAAGCGAATGAGTGCAGACCGCAGCCTATTCTGGAAATGGTTAGAGGATCTGACACCCTAAGGGCGTAAGGAGAAGGAAAAGAAGAATAAGAGACGAAGTGTATTACCTACAGATCCACGCGGTTTTCGGCAGATAGCTTCAGTGGCCTCTTGGCTAATGCGTTCATGTATTGTGATATACTTGTAACAGCTCAATAATAAATATACCTGTTCTGGATCAACACCACGATCTGCTCTCATTCCTTTTTTCAATCACGTAGTACTTAATATACTAAAATTACAAGTAGGTACTTGAATAATATTTCCTAAATAAAATTAATGCAATAGATGTATGATTTAATATAATTTCATCATAGATACCAAATATGAAAAGCTACTCATAAGTCCCTAGAGATTTTTCAGATTCTTTCTCCCTCAATCACGTCGTAACCGTGCAACTACAAACAACGTGTTAGCAACCATACATTCAGGTAACCCTTGATGTTACTTACATATTTTTGGTAAGCATCCTGGCTACTGATTGTAGGGTCGCGAGTTCGATTCCCGGTCCCGGTGAGGTTTTCAAAAATAACAAAATGCAGATGAAAGCCTCTACAGATTGCCATCATTCGGAAGTGATGTAAAGCCGTGGGTCCCATGTTGCTACGATGTGTAGCATGTAAAAGATCCCTTGCTAGGGTTGAAACTCCTTAGTCTCGGCAAAATTAGGACTTTGACCATATGACCATAGCAGTCGGTGTCTAAGGTACCTGGTACTCTGCATGCCTAGACCTTGTCCATTAACAAACAAACATTTTACTAATATGAGAGTAAATAAAATATTTTATCTACTAGCAACATGATATTGTACATTTTCGCCATAGAAACAAAATATGAAAAGCTACTCATAACTCCCAAGGGACAACAATGCAACTACAATTAACGTCTTAGTAACCATACAATGAGGCAATCCTTGATGTTACTTACATATTCTAATTTTATACTATTTTTACGAGTATGCTAGTAGATAAAATATTGTATGCACCACGGGAGATATTCATGTTCTTTACCTTCGGTTGACCAGAGGCCATCGGTCTGTAACACATGTCAACCTCAGGGAAAAACAGATTCATATCTCCCTTAATGCATAAATATCTATTTTGCCCCACTGGAGATATTAATGGTTTTTACCTTCGGTTACCTTAGAGACCTCGGACCATAGGCCTTCGGTCTGTAACCATGTCAACCTCAGGGGGTAAACCTATTCATACCTCCCTTAATGCATAAATACTTACAATATAAACTTTCAAAGATATTACTAAAAATTGTTTAAGTCGCTCAATTCTGTTCTACTTTCAATAACCTGTAAAACTTACATCATTCAACTTCTTCGGGATCGGCTTCTTTTCCTACAGGTATCCATTTAATAATCCATTTTCGATTCCCATTCAATTTTTCATTATGTGATTTTTAACGTACTCGAGTCTAAATACTCTTCACCAAATTCCGTTTCGAGAGCTTCCACATTTTTCTTCCTTTGCTGATTGAACAACCATATTTCAGTTTGGAGCTTCAGAGGATAATGCTTTTTATAAAGTAGTTGCAAATCTCTTTGCTTATCTCTTCGGTGATTCGTTTACCCTGAAGAATACGAGTTGAGGTGACGAATTTCATTCCTTCTTCCTGGTTCGATTTTTTACACAGTAGGTATACATACATATAAATTTAGCATTTGTATTTAGGTAGTCACCTTGTCAGTCCATCATATAGAAATGCCCTTTATAAAGTATTTCATCTATTTGTAAGCCAAAAATTAGCTATAATAGTTGTTAGAGAGTTTTTGAAAACACTAGCACACAATACAATCTCTAAAAATAGAACTATATAATTATTAAAAATAAGATACAGTTTTTGCTATATACAACTTCGTTTTGTAAGATTGATAGCAGATCACTGTCTCGAAAGTGTTGAATATTGGGAAACCAGTTCTACAATTTACAGCAAAGTATGTAGGTACATAAGAAAATGTATAAATACGTTTCCTGTAGTTTTGGAAATCTTCTACAATCCATGATGGGGTAAACAGATTAAAACTAAAAAAAAAGCTAATAAAGTAAACAATTTAAACTAATAAAAGGTCTAATAGACCTTATTCGTTTAGCTAAATAGCTTTACAGTTACGCCCGTAGAAGCATTTGCATGCTGATTTTCGATATATTAATTGAGATTTGATCGTGACGTTATCATAAATCCTACTGCCCTTTTACGACTGCAATAAAACGTGGTGGGAGGATGAATAGCTACTAACAATAAACTTTAATCGCTTGACTATCTGTACGTGTAATCCGCTCTAAGAATAATAAAATGCAATTAAATCCTGTCAGACGTTTCCAAGAAATCCGTTTTCCTTTCATGACGTAAATCGCACTTGCATGTGTACATTTCGTAATTCCTTGTTTGCAAAGAAAACCGTCCACAATATTAATTTCCATCGTTAGTAACTGTCAGGCTGCATCCAGGGGCGTCCGCCAATGAGGAGCATTATTAGCACCCACTCCCCATCTGCATTGCAAATCAGCAATTCACTCTGGCTTAAAGAAGATTCGCGATAAATTGGGAATTGCTTGGAATAAATCGTCATGTAACTGGAATCTTAAATTGGTTAAATAAAAATGATTTCCCGCCATGTTAACCTCTGCATTTGTTTTAGTTTGATTTAGATTACCGTGTGCAATCTCTAAATGCGATGCGTTTTTCAAACTACTAATTTACATATAGATGTTAAGGGATTTGGAAACACTTTTGTAAAGGATCTTTTATTTCATGTTACACTGTGTTAGTTGTAATGTGCAAATAGAAAACCATTTGTATGTGTTCTGTATTTCCAACAAATTAAAAAAGATTAATGACTCTCGTTTTGCTATTTACATCCGATTCGCTGAAGCTTGATGAATGAGAACTTTTGTGTAAAAAACTACAATCACGATATTTAAAACTTTTCATAATTATTTCCTAGTGAATCTCGAATTATATTTTGCAGTCTCATATCAAAACTAAAAAACCGCTCGTTAGGCATGCACTGTCGCCACGTAAAAATTTAATGGCTTGAAAAGTGGAGTTTAGCTAATTAAGAGAATTATTTTAACTTATAAAATTAATTACCTATTTTAAAGCCAATTAAATTTAATTAACATTTCTAAGATCATAATGACCGCAAAACTGAAATTTGTAAAAACATGCGAGTGCAAGGTAATGTAAATTCAAGTGTGCTTCTGAATAATAAAGAATCCGTTACCACAAGACACATGAGGCTGGCGCTCGATAATTTTCGAGCTTAAATACTTAATTAGTGTAAAACATTTTCAGAATGTTGGCGAAAATGATGTAAGCTCGCAGGTATTTGCCCAAAATAATTTCGGCGCCTTTACAAAGAACTATTTTGACTGTTATGGCAGTAACCTTGTTAATTCAGTTCTTTAAAACAGGAAATTTATGACCAAATTAGAACTGGTCTTCACCAACATCATGTAGGTAGGTTCTCAGAGGCGAGTTTGCTCTCTATTACAGAAGTAGGATGAACAAAAAAGTCAAATGTAATGGAATGTCATTCCATCTAATTGAAAACTGAACTGCCATAAATTTAGTATAATTACTTCTTCGACTTATCATTATGATATTGCATGTTAGTTGGTGCAGTAGTAAAAATCGATCTTAAATTGGAGCAATTATGAGTTCTCGTTGCAAACAACCGACTAATATTATTTTTAATGTCATATTCAGTATGGCTAGGTGAAGTAGTATAAATCGACATGACGAATTTTCGCTTATTAAATATTTCGGTTACTAACTGCATGGTCTTACCAGTCTTTATACTTCAAAATGAACTATACAGTCTATCTAACAAAATAATCGACATATTAACAAGGAAGAAAATACTTTATATAGTGATGATTGATGATGTAGGCTTTAATAGTAATTTACGTTACAAGGCCGGAAAATGACTTATTAAAGTACAAGTTTAGATGTTTACGGACGAGGAGAGGAACGAGCCCAGTCTGGAATTTCTAAACGAGTAATTTTACGGCCGTGTATCGTACAATGTTTTATTTCATACTGTTTTATACAACACGTTCATTGAAAAAGTCCATAAGGGGCGGCTGTGAAAATTCAAACGTATGAATATGTTGGTGGCACTGTAAGTCTGTCAAATTAGATGTTAGCAGGTTAGGTTTTGCGTCAGTCTGTGTCAAAACTGATAACCTCGAATTTGACATAGACTTACAGTGTCAGCAACTTATTATTCAGCAGTTGCCTAGCAACACTTTCCGGCCTTGTGATGTAATGTTCCACTTTCCGGACTCAAATTAATGACGTAAAGTCGTATTTTCCGGACAGTATGAAATAAATAGATTTTTTTGTGCCGCCTGACATATAAACAACACATTCATACACAGTTGGCGTCCACCATAACTACGATTTTACGATTGGTCAGTGTTTTTAGCTTTCAGAGACCCTTAAACAACAAAGCCTACCAAAGGGTATTTGCAGAAATGCTAGTTACGTAGTTCCTCGTTACGTTTTGTAGAAATAAAGACGGCAACGGTGGTTTCGATATTCATAGGCAAAGTCTCGAATTTATCGAAAATGTTAAAAAAAAACATATGTAGGCCAACAAATTCAGTACAATACTCGTTGCGTTAAGCATTTTACAGCGCTCGGTTTTATTAAAGCACTCCGCTTCGCGTCGTGCTTGTAATGTAAAAACCATTATTGGCGACTGCGACGAGCAGGTAATCATTTAACATTATAGTACAATGTATTTCATTTATTAAAGTTCGTATTTTTTCCAGAGAGTGGTGTTTTAAAATGAAGACAACTATTTTTGACAAGGTGTGTACTGCTCTGTAGCCATCGCTAAAAATATAATAGTTCGACCAGCACGTACCTGCAACTTGCTTCAGATAGAATGCACCTAGACAATAACAAATATTTTCACATTCCAGCGGGCAAATTATTATTAGGTATACTTTGTATGCACAAACAAAATTTGTGTTGAAGAAATGAAGCTGTACCCGCCACCCTACCCGCAGTTTCAAATCTGTACCCAACCCGCTACCCACAATATTGATATAAATCCTACCCGCAACCCGACCAGCAATGCGAGTAACCCGCAGGTACCCGACCCTCTGCAAGACTCTAATACAGTGTGTCCACCTGTCCACGGATAGAATTGACAATAGGAGAAAGATTTGTATGATTGATTTTACGACGAAAAGTCATTTTTATATAAAACATTTTGCTTGTCAAGAAAATAGGGTTACCATATAAAAATCTTAGATTTGATGTAGAGGTTGAGAATAAATTAAGAAAATGTGAAAATGTTTTAAGATACAATAATTATCAATATATATTAGTTTACACTAAATTTTTATAAAACACAGCTGTTTTAACCTAAAATGAAGCTTGAATACATTTCTAATCAAAATTCAAATGTTTACATTTATTCTACCTCCCACTTCAACACATTTTTTGGCTCTCTTAATAAATTCATTTAACAACAAATCATTTTTTTTATTAGCAATTTTGTTTTCAAGCTTCATCTTAGGTTAAAAACAGCTTTATTTTCTAAAAAATTTGTGTAAAATAATAAATATCTACTGATAATTGTGTCTTGAAACATTTTCATGCTTTCTTATTTTTTTTCTCACCCTGTACATCAAATCTAAGATTTTTATATGGTAAACTTATTTTTTTGACAAGCAGATTTTTTTAAAGAATGACTTCTTCTTAAAATTAATAATAAAGAGTTTTCTCTTATTGTCAGCTCTATCCATAGACACACTGTATTTAAGTCTTACCATGCTTCAATATGTGCAACTAAATAGCTATAGTTTATAGAGATTATATATAATTATGTAGGTATCCCTCAAAACGTTTTTTAAATCGATATATCTTTGTTTATATAATGTCCTTACAAGAAATTGTGTACCAAATAATAGTTTAATAATGAATAGTTTATATTTAATACATTATGTATGTACCGCAGTTTTTCTGCAGGTACATACCAGATCTATATAATTTCAAATAACAGTCTATAATTTAATTAAAGCTTAAAATTATGTACGTGTGAACATAATTTTTAATGCTGCAGGTTAACAATGATGCGGTGTACTATTTGAATTTTCCGTCATAAAATTAGCGGAAGAAAACGACCATTCTCAGAAACGCTATTGTAAACTGTAAGTCCTCTAAATATGTTTCAGCAAGTAAACGTCATAAAAAAAATTTCCCACATAAATAGCAGCATTTGGTTTATAATAAAAATAATACAATGAGCCTAGGTCGCAAGAAAATTTTACCACAAGGCGATAAACTGCAAGAGTTCACGTAAAATATCTAAAATTTGCTATGTATCGTAGGGTCAGATCTTTTCCGTCGACGGTTTATGTGTATTTATTGAGGAAGTCTAGAAAACAAAACGTTTAGAAATTGACACAGTAAAGACGGTACTGCTGGGTTTATAGGAGAAACAACTTTCATAAAACTGGATATGTACGCATTTCCTCGGCCTAAAATGTTGCCGAAGTTCAGCGATGAGCGTCCCTAATCATGTCTCAAAAGTCAAGAATATTTACAGAAAAGGTTAAAAGCTACAAAAATTGATATATTATAGTTTATCCAAAGTAGACAAGGGGTTCTAATATAATGATAAATATACCGGCACAAGGGCGGTCAGGGGTTGTAAAAATGTAAGCCGCAGCAGACCCTCGATTAAATTTTAATCTGGAAGCTATCCCTCATCCAAATTTAACTAGGTTTTCTATGTAAATCAAAATGTCGGCAGCGACACGCACATTTTTCTTTATAAAATCTGCTGAGGGGAAATTTAATGCTTTAAAAATATTCAAAAGCAGTTGCTTTAGCGTAACCGAAATGTTTTGAAGAATTATAATCATAATATAATATTTAAAACCCTAAATGCTATATAGTCAGTGGCGTATTTTGTGTTCCTTCACACGTAGAAATACATTTGCTATAGTCATCCATAATACAGCAAGCAACGTAAATTTTATCTAAGGTTTTCCTCGCTCGTAAAATAGGCAATTACTCTAGTGAGAATTTTCAAGAATACCCAGCGCAACTAATGATTTATTGAAATCAGACAGCATGCAAGGTAAGTTAGTACATATTTCGCAGCCCTTAAGTTGAAGAATATAATCTTTAAGAGAAAATATTCCATTTTCTGTCATATTGACGTGTTGCGTATTTTCTTAAAATACACTAAATTTCGTTTCGTTATTTTATAGAATTTCAGTTTCTTTCTTCGACAGCATAAAATTTCTTATTATGTTACTAGAGAAACGTTTCTGCAAAAAACCCAAAACCAGAGTACTGTTGGTTGGACCTAACGTTTAAAAATGTTTTGGTTGTGATTGGCTTCAACCCATACGAAGAATGTAAAACAAATTTGGAAATAATGTTAAACAGATAACAAAATTAATGATTACAAAACATATTTTCCAAGTAACATCAAATTAAATGTTCGAACTAACGTTAACATTTAAAACGTGGAATTTTATTTATCAACCAACGATTATTGTTTGAAAACCACGTTTTATGCCAGCTTTCATGTCGCCCATTTGGCAGGTTTCTTGAACACATCCCCGCGCAAAAGATTCTTATGTAAGTGAGAGAGCAATAATTTGATACTGTTGAAGAGAGAAAATAAAACTAATGAGTAACGAAAAAATTATATTATTCGCGATGATTTACGAGGCTTTCACGACGATTGCCATTAAGTGACAAACGACTTTCGGGATTGGACCGTGTCATTATTGTTTAACAGAAATATTCTCGCCATAGAGATTATTGAGATAATTTCACAGCCGTTGTCATTAGGTAATAAACGATTTCCGGGAATGGACCGTGTCATTATTGAGACAATCCAATCCCGGAAGTCGTTTGTTACTATATTATTTGCGATTTATGAAAAAAATCCATCTTTCTTCATAACGCTATACATATAGTACAGTAAAATTGTCGGAAAACACCCCGTTACCTAAAAAAAAACCGAGGCGGATTCTCTTTCCCAGTAGTTTAGAGTCATTAGAGAAGTGTAGAACCAAAAATCCGCGCCCCCACCCTCTGTCAAACAGCCTCCCTCTTGAAAACATTTTGAAATCGTTTTTTTCTCGCGATTCATTGGTCGCACACAAAAAGCTATTTAACAAAAAATGTTGGAAATAAAATTCTACACATTTTTGACCCTTGCCGCGATACCGAAAAGTTGGTATTTCGAACGGTAGGGGGCCATAAATTACCAAAAATTGTTCTTCTCCGTGCATGAAAAGCGATAAACCTATTACCCAGGTATTTTCTCTGAACACCTACTGTTCTAAACGTGTTACAACCGGAATATACACTCCCCATGTCGCGCGGACTTTGAAGGGCTGTAACTCGGAGACTATTTAAAGCAATCACATTATTATAAGAGATTCGTGCACATTTTTTCAAGAACTACAACTTCAATATTCGCAATTTTCCGACTCCCACAGAGCTAGAATGGCGGAAACCGATTTCTGGTAACATTATCGATCTCCACCGTTCGAAATACCAACTTCTCGGTATCGCTGCAACGATCAACAGTGTGTAGAATTTTATTTCCAAAATGTTTTGCTCAATTTTAACAATCTCTTAACTGACTGATTACCATGTTATTGTATTGTATTCTAACACTGAGTCGAAACAAAATCATATGAGAAATATAACGATCGTTGTCTCGTCAGAAAATTTTTAGAAATAAATCTAAACTCAATTGGCAACTGGCAACGTGCCGAGTCCCAAGATTTGTCATTGGTGTTTCAGCTTTGAAGTATTGGTAGTTCATGGTTTCATTTATCTCTATCAACAATTAAATAGGTAGCAATAATTGATTTATGGTCCATTTAACAGTTGGTGTTCAATAAATATTTGAAAGTTTAGGATGGCATCGTGTAGACGACACTGATGTCAATGGCAGTTGTGCCTTATAACAATAATCAAAATGGCTACGATACAACAGAAGCCCATGTGTGAATTGGGAGTATGCAAGTGAGACACCTAGACCTCTATCATATTTGTGTAAAACCTAATCTGTAAAATAAAGGCGATGCCACTGTCATACTATTTAAAGGACACTTTAATTACGGAATAAAAATACGGCCTAACATATTTAACATCTGCTACAACTAATCTGTTACGGAGATATGTTGTCACGATGTGGCAAAGTAAGCATGCCATATTTATTGTTAACTACTAGTACGTAGTCTGTAAACCCTGACACTAAATGCACAGACAAATTTTTCGTTCATGCTTGGAGAATTCTTTAGCCCTTGCATTCCGGAAGTTTGTCCCTGGTCACTGTAGTACGTTTTAGTTTATTACTCGGAACAGGTACACATTTGTAGAATTGGACGACCAAGACGAATAGGCCGCAGGGGCAGGGACGACCACACAAGAGATGGGCACAGAGCTGGTTCTTCTCCTCCCCAGAATGAAAATCGAAGAGTACACAAATAGGAATTTCCTAGCCATAGTGTAAGAAGAATCTGATCTGGGTTTACATGCTTTTCCTACACTAGCAGGTTGAAGAGCATACTTTCCGTTTTTGCTGTTGCAGTCACATATCTAAAATGACTAGTGTTGGGTACTTGGTTCCTGCAGTAACCTCCTGTTGTTTTGGCATTTTAGACCCTGCTATGACTCGCTGATAGATAATCCTTCCCCATCCTTCTTCGGTAAGTGTTTTCTATTTCCTATACTAAACTTTTCTGGCCCTTGCCATTACATATTTTCTAGCTACACTTTTTTTCAGGAGTTCTGTTAAAGTAATAGTGTTCGATAGTGACCTTGATTAATCTTTTTATTTTCTACTGATCTATTATTAGTTGTTTATATCTGTTATACGAGGTATATAAAGCAGTCGATAACGCCCTAGGGCGTAAAGAGCGGGCGTAATGATAGCGTCCGCTCATGATGCCCCCTCATAATGAACGAGCATAATCATTACGCCCTAGGGCGTTGTGAACTGCTTTTTAAACCATTCAAGCTTTGAAATGTATTTACGTAATCAAAGTGGAAAATAAAACGTTGTATGCACCACACGCATTTTGATGTTTACACTCTTCGTGCGATTTGCAAACTCTCGGGCGTGAAACCGTTCGTTCTCGAACGGGCATAAACATTTTGATAGTGCCATTAATACATATATAACTATTTCATTTTCGCCTTCAAGTGATGACTGACACTTTATTTTACTTAAAATACTTCAAAATTAGGTTCCAGTATGATAGCCTGCTTTATTGTCTAAAAAATATAAGGTTTTCCACCCTTCTTAAGTCTTTGTCAGTTTTTGGATCCCATAAGCATTCCCTTTAGTACGAGTAGTGTTTGGACCTACAACTCAGTAAGTGGCATCGATAAATTTCACTGTAACAGTTTGTAACCACTGTACCTTCTGATCAATTACTGATCAATTTCTACAATACTGCTTAGGTCTGCGGGTTGTGCATTACTTCCTGTACAACAAATTTTAGTACCTACAGTATAGTCCACCTATCATGGATTCTCGTTTGTAATGGACCGATTACTAAAGACCCGACTAAAGAATCATTTAAACCTATGTAAATAGGATTGGATATTATGGTCCCGGGTGGTGTAGCTTGAAAAACCGTTCACGTTCGATCAGTAGAGTTAAGCAATGCTCTTTCTGGTCAGAACTTGGATGGGAGTTCCACGGCTGTATCTTTCGGCGCCTCGTGGTACGGCTGCCACGGAAATAGTTGGTCCCAGATGTCATAATAACATCATGATACTCGTTAGTGGGGTTGGAAGTCCTCATAAAATGTACAGCGACGCCTATAATTGGCCTAACGGCTGTTGGCTGAATAACAAAATAAAATTTAAAACAATTTAAAAAATCTGGTGTGATACACGCACACAGCTTCCTTTTACAGTGATCTTATAATTAGCCAAAAATTTGATTTTAAATTTTTACGCATTTGTCAAAAATTTTCAAAAATTACAAATTTTACAAAAACGGTACAAAATAGAGTGTTAGTTCAAGAGGAAAATTTTCTCTAGAATTTTAAGCTGAATTCAAAAATGTAATAACATACCGGGTGTTCTATTTAAAATAGGAGTTAAAAAAAAATAGAAAAAAATAAAAGAAACCGATTTTAGAAGTAGTCACCTGGAAAATCACCTATCTCACATCAATACACATTAAAAATGTAATAAAAATGTAAAGTTTAAAAAAATCATTAGAGCCGTTTTTGAAAAAATCGAAAAAAACTGAAAAATCACAAGAGTAAACACCTACTTCCGGTTATGCGATTTTCTTCAAAAGCTTGCTGTCGCATCTAAATAGTACACAAAACTTATATATAAAGTTTCAATGCGATAGGTACCTATTTTTGTTTTTGAGGTATTCTGTTCATAGACACACAGGCAGATAGACAGACAGACACTCAGACAGACTAATGAAAAAAAAAATGTTTTTTGGGATCAGGGGACTCTAAAACGTGAAGATCTGTTGAAAACTCAATTTCGAATTTTTGGGGTGAATCCAATACTTCCTTTATTGTAAAAGGACGTAATAATGGACTTTCGCTTGTACTAAAAATCCGCAGAAATCCATTATATCCCAATCTAATTCCGTTGGGGGAGCAAATAGTAGTTCTTCGTCAACTATTAAACAAAATTAAAATTGTTTTAAATTACGAACTTCTTGTAGAGTAATCTATATTTTTGAATTTCTTGTACTATTAGAACGTTTTACAATATTATTTTGCAACTTACAACTTAATTTTACTTTTAACTTAAAAAACTAAATCGGGATAAGATGGACACTCGGTTATATTGGACTAATATTGACTGTCTCCGTAAGCCCGTTATAAGCGAGTTCTACTATAATTGCTCTGAGTCCGTATATTTTAATAATTCTATGGTATTGTATGATTTTAATTTACACAACGTTTCACTGACACTAGTAGTGTTCAAGTAAGGTTATCATAAATTGACAAACGGTACCAGCGCCAGTCAGTTGTGTAGTATTTCATTGTTTCAAAGGCAACTCAACGGTAAAATAATTATCATATACAGGGTGTTTGTAGATTGCTAGACAGCTCACGACTTCGTTAGTAATAGAGATATAGTTTTTTGTTTTAAATGCCAGTGCACAATCTACAAACTGACGTAAACCAATTTAAGCCATGGCCTCCTATTTTTACGTAGTGACACACAACTTTGGTTTTTTAAATGGAACACCCTGTATATTTTTAGATATTTGCAAGCAGCGCTAAAGGTGCTTTATGATAGCATTTTTAAATTTAAATTTAGGAACTTATTATTTTTCAAAATTAGAAAAACTGTTTAGCTAACGTTGGCCATGAATTATGCAAAATCACTAACAATTGAGCAAGAAATGCAAAACAAACTCCAATTGGTTCTAAAAATTTCTCATGACCGAACGTACTAAAACATTAAAAACTGTGTTTTTTAAATGGAATAATATGAGTTTCATTAACAATAACATTTATGTTTAAATTAGTATTTTTGATTTTTTAAAAGCTACTTCTAAACGAAATGGCTATGGTACATCGTTGTAAAGCCCTTTTAATGTGGCTTTCAACTGTTTACTGACACTCATATTGTTCCATTAAAAAAACACAGTTTTCAATTGTTTTAGTACGTGTTTGGTGCTATAACTCGGTCATGAGAAATTTTTAGAGCCAAGTGGAGTTTGGTTTGCATTTCTTGTTCGATTGTTAGTGATTTTGCGTAATTCATGGCATACTTTGGATAAAAAAAAATTTTTATTTTGAAAAATAATAAGTTCCAAAACTTAAATTTAAGAATGCTACCATAAAGCACCTTTAGTGCTGATTTCAAATGTCTAAAAATATACAGGATGTTCCATTTAAAAAACCAAAGTTATGTATCACTACGTAAAAATAGGGGGCCATGGCTTAAATTGGTTTACGTCAATTTTTAGGTTGTTTCTTTTCGATATCTCGATTATTAACGAAGTTACGAGCAGTCTAGCGATCTACAAACACCCTGTATAATGTAACTAGTGGGTTCTTGATTATCAAATAATTATTTCTGTTTACACGAGATATATTGTTTGGTATCACGCGAGTCCGAAGGACGAGCGTGATTGCCTAAAACAATATATCGAGTGGAAACAGAAATGATTTGACAATCAAGAAGACGCGAGTTCCATTCGGCTAGTTTATATCACGAGTCAATAAACACCGTTTGAACAGTTTATTTATAAATATTAGAAGTACAGTTAATATGGTTGTTATGACAATTATACTGACAGCAGATAACACTATGTTTGTGAAGCATTTGACTATCACTTATTAGTCAGGAAAGTATGTGATTATCACAGTTGATATATACTGTAGTGACAACAAGCACCACATTAAACAGCTAATATTTATATAATAGCTTCTTTTTTTGTTAGCCCTTATTTTATTTTCAAATCAATTATGTATTTTGAATAATTATTTTAATCGAGTACTCTTATCAGGGAGGTTTGCCAATCTAGTGATCTGTTAATTGAATTTTAAATTGTATTCTCAAAATCTTTGACTACTAAATGACATTTAATGTCAACTTGACTTCTACACCTTTTCAAACCAGGTATTGAAAATTATACTTTACATTGAAACACATATCAATCAATTCACCTACGTAAGTACTGTATTAAGTTTATTTTTACACTTTCTTTTACTGATTGTTATTCAAATAGCTTTTATAAATTCTTTACACAAACCTTTAAAACTTCTCTAGCTTTCACTGTAATAGTCCAACCAACAACAGCCTCCGATGTCGACAGTCTGCAACGCCTACCGCTTACTCCTCAAACAGTAACATGGTCTGTCAACCCTCGAACTGCATCTATCCTGTCAATAACTCCTACTGTTCTTAGAATCCAGTCCTGCTCCCTGTTAAACGTCACCGTCACACCAATCGACTAGAGGTAAGTTTTGGTATTATTGATGATGCAAATCTAACTTTGTTTATTCTGCAGATAGTGCTATGTCTCCAGCAACACTCAATAAAATTATCCAAATCAATCAGCTAATTATGACAACCTCCTTTCAAATGCTTGACTTGTCTTCCATGCAACCACCAATGTCACCAATGAATGGTTATTATGTCTTGTATGTATCAATAAATCCAAATCTCTTTAAATAATATAATCTTCTGTCTTATTTATTTCCAATTCACTATATGGTACAATCTCTTCACCGATTGTATATCTTTATTTAAACGTTATACCTTCACACCTCATTAAACCATTATACCAAATAAGTAATGAATTTCAAGTTTTTATTATCAAAAAGGGGTTTTCAAATTTTTAAGGACATTTTTTATGAGTTGATTATGTAACTCATTAAACAAAATTTTCATTCCTGTTAGATACAATTCTTATTGCACACTTATCTAATTTAAAAATCCTATTATTACATGCTATTAATTCTTATCATTCTAACAAATACATTTGTCAATAGTAACCTTGGCTTGAACTTTATTAAAATTAAACTCAACCATCAAATTTGTATACTCAAATGTTATTTCATTATCAAATTACCTCACTCATTGTCTCAATTAAATTTCATTATTCATTTCAGAATTAACACCCAATTCTATCCAAACACTTCAAGATTTGATTGTAGTAATCTTCCAAATTTATTAGTTTTATATTTTTATCTTTCAACTACTCTTAGTGTATCACAACAATAAATTATCAAAAGTTAGTACATGCGTAACTATGCATTTTGCCGTTTTCCATTGGTTTATGTTAGAGGGAGTGGTATAATCAGTCATAATACCACAAGTGGTATGATTATCATCGGTGATATTTTCGAACTGAACCCGATGTGCGAATTCAACGAGTTCGAAGAACGAGCTAAATTTGCTTCTTCGGTTTCGATGAGAAATATCACCGATTATTAATCATACCGCGAGTTGTATTTAGTGAGAGAATACAATGAATTGAAAAACTGTTAATGTTGGTTACCCTGCTGTCAATTTAGGTGTCAATAGGTTAGTAGGTTAGGTTTTGTGTCAGTTTGTGTCAAAACTGACGGAAAACATAACCTGCTAACCTCGAATTTGACATAGACTGAAAATTGACAGCAGGGCAACCAACATTTTCACACTTTTGCGTAGCAACAGACCACAATAAGGTGATACAAATTTTTGTTTTGTATCACCGCTGTGGTACACATGTATCCAAGGGTTTTTATGCTTGCAATTGGTTTAAAAAGGGACACGTGATTAATGAATTGTATTCTCTTTATACAAGGTGGCGCACAGCCGACTGATACATTTTAAATCACTGTTGGAATATAAATAATAATAATAATAATGGTGAGGCACTAACACCCCATGAAGGAGGTCGGCCTGCATTTCTTTTAAAACAGCGGAACATGGATTTTATAATAACCAAAAACACTAAATTTTATTTTTTAAATATTACATCAGGCAGGTGGCCGTGAAGGTAATGCTGCACGCGGTTGAATACTGAAATGCCGTTGAAAATTTGCGTCTTGTCTGTAATGGATTTAGTCTCATAATAAAAACGAACTGCCACTGTACGATGAACTAAGGTCCGTTGCTCCATTATAATTACTAAACATTAACTTGAAAACTTACACTAACTGTTGCGAATAGCGCTGTCACTTCGACAGAATCCCAAAAACACAATGTATCAGTCGGCTTTGCGTCACCTTGTAGTATAGCATATCGGGTTGGTTAAATCTATAACCTCCGTAATCCATGAGGACGTAGGCCTAATTTAGAATATTGTTCAATTGCAGATTAGGTTTTGGTATATTCTGTAGATTTTTTTTACTAATCGAGATTGGAATTGTATTTTACTAGTTTAACTTTGAAGTTCAACATTTTAATTTTCAGTTTATATATTACCTGGATCTACTCTGCAATTCTACTTTAATTTATTATGAGGTGACTCATTCTGTAATTAACGTAAATCAAATTTTCTGTTAATATTTTGTGATCTTTTAAGCAACATTTTCGTGTTCGTAAATGTCCGTATAGAAAGTGATATTTTTTAAATTTTGAAATGTGATAACGCATAATTTATGCATTTAGCTATTTACGAACCTTAAAACGCCAGAACTATATTTTTCAACCCCATCAAAAGATTTGGCTTTTCTAACCTTTTAAATTAAAGGTATGTGTAGCGCAGAAGTAAAAAAAAGTAGCACTAGAAATAATATTCAGTGCCTTACATTAAATACTAATTACCAAGGAACAGTATTTTTCCTTTTTTTATATGTAATTTTATTGGCTTGCCTATATTCTGTACATTGTGTATGCATCTTGTCCTATATTTAGCCCATTTTGGGTAGTATACATAAAAAAGTATTATAATTTCTCTATAGTATACAAAATTAACAAAAACTAATTAATCGCATTACAGCGTCGTAACGTAGTAGAAATTTCCATTTCAATATAATTTAATTCTAAAAAGAAAACACTCGCGGAATGCTTTCAAAACAGGGAGAATCTCGGCAATAAATTTCATTTACTACTCTATTTCTCGATTTTTAGAAGAACACAAGACGAGAAAGGGAAAGATCTTGTTTTCGGGGAAAACACTATATATTTCCTATTTACTAAAAAACTTAAATTAGACAAATGTATTTCTTAGTTTTTAAGTAAACGACTAAAATAATAAAAAATACTGGAAAAAATTATTAACAATGCTATCCATTTTCTAATTTTTAAAATTAATCAAATGACTAATCCATGCAAGATACTTCTTGCAAAATGTCGATCTCTATTGAATTTATATAGCAACAGAAGTTACATAAACAGTGCTTATTAAAGCATTTGAATTCAGGTACGGAAAATAGGGTTAACTCATCAGGGTTAACAATAATATAAGATAAAATTATTCTTACCCAAATGGAAATCTAGTAAACACTAATTGACGATTTTAGCATAAATTTTGTAGTTTGTAATAATAATTGTAGAAACGTTCTGTATGTATTCACAGTGTTATTGTTTCATTTGTGTAAAAAAACAAGGAATATGTGACAAATGTATACCAATGATTATTGCATGTTTTTAATATTGCATTTAAACAAGCGTTTGTTAAATACTTTACGAACATCGATACAACACAAAGAAAGACTGGAATTCAAAATCATTTACAGAAAATTAATTTAAATTGTGCGAAAAAATACAGTTTAAGTTGCCTCTGTATAACAGCGTCTACACTTTCCACTAAAAAGTAACAATACACCGGTAATTCATCCGTTTTACGGGTAAAATAACTAAGTCTTAGTAAGTGCTGCAAAAATAGTTGGGTCTTAAATCCCGGACAAGCGTGAAAGAGAATCACGTAGCCAACGGTTTTTGCTAAGTAAATAACGCCGACTTGTATTTGTCATCCGCGTTGAGAAAAAGCAAGCGGAGAAGTTCTTACAGATTCAATTTTTTGCGGCATAACTCTAATATTACTTATATCTGAGCGCAGATGTCTGTCTGCATTTTAGCTTTCCACCGTCTAATGCCTATACTGCACCGTAATCCAACTGCAAAATGCAAGACCGGCATATGCCATACGAAAATAAAGAATTTTCGAAGGTATTTGCATTTTTCTCGAGCTGTTTGAAGTGCAGATGACATGTAATTTGAGACCGTGCAAAAGCGGCCTCGTCACAAGAAATTCTTCATATAAACGAGCATTTGTTTCTGTATAACAAGGGAAGCACAGAGTGATCAGATGTCGACGAGGAATTTGTCACATGAACCGACTTTACGGTCTAGTCGAGTTTTGAATGACTGCTGCTAACTCCTGTGTCTAAATTACAGTAAGGTGAAGTTTACACATTTATTATAACAAAACTTTAAAGCAACACACAAAAACACGTTCGTATATTCCTTCTTTGAAAATGCGTTGATTATAAAAAAATAAAATAAATTCTTTTAAACCATAAAAAAGACAACTTTGTAGATATAGCACTAGAAATTCTTGATAAAACAAATTATAGTCTGCATATCAAATTAGAAATGCTACCATTTACCTCCTGACATTATAAGTATATATTTCTTATAGACTATATTGTGTCGTAGGTAACCCTTTTTCCTTTCTATTATTACATACTAGCAGTCCAGTGAGACAAATGTCTCATTTAATAAAACAAAAAAGACCGTTTTGCAAATAGAACGCGTATTCACCACACGTACGTATATGACGTCATTGTTGGTAGCAAACTACCAGTCGCATTCGCCTTGATAAAATTTGCTTAGAATCTAACCTAAAAAGTTAGGATTATAATTAAGATAATAATTAGTGTTAGAGACTGAAATTCGGTTCCTGACCTGACATGACCATTCCAAACATATGACTTTCATAACTTTTTTCTCTATCTCTTACGGTTTGGCTGCTGAAACAGCGTCCCAGACAGACAAAACAGCGTCCCGGACAGACAGGTCTATTAGATAAAGGATAAACATATCATCCGCACAGAACACTTCCACAATTTTTAATGGCTTTGTCATCCGGAATCCTATGTTATATTTCATTAAAACCTTCAGACATTTTTAGAGCTTCATTCAAAATCATATTCAAAAGTATTGTGCTTATTTAATCTTTTCCTACTTCTCATTAATTTCTTGTCCTAACGTAGCTTTCTGTATCTTCGAGTAAACTGTCTATATTTTCTATTAACTCATTGTTGATTGCTTTATTTGTTATGATTTTCCATAGTTCTTCTTTTCATACCCTGTCAAAAACTGAAAAAGGTAGACACGAAAATAAATATACAAAACTTAGACAGTAAAATAAATTGAATACGTATAGAACAAGTAGAAAAATACACATACTTGAGAGTGAATAAAGTGAGGGAAATTTTATGACCGACAAAATACTACACTGTGCAAAAAAGAGATACCAGAAAGCACATTATTTTCAGCAAAGTGGTCAAACTAATACTCACTTATGGAACTGATTCATAAGAAGACTAACCGAAACGACACATATACAGATCGTCGATAGAGGTATACAACAAAATCGGGCAAGGTGGTTAGTTCTTGTATAAGAGGTGAAGAAAAATTAGTTAGAGTGTACGAAGCTAACGAGTTCAGAAAAGAAAATCTGGTGTGATACACTCACACAACTTCCTTTTACAGTGATCTTATAATTAGTCAAAAATTTCATTTTTAATTTTTAACCATTTGTTAAAAATTTTCAAAAATTACAAATTCTACAAAAACGGTACAAAATCGAGTGTTAGTTGAAGAGACAAATTTTCTCTAGAATTTTAAGGTGAATTCAAAAATGTAATAATATACCGGGTGTTTTATTTAAAATAGGAGTTAATAAAAAAAATAGAAAAAAAAACAAAAGAAACCCACTTTAGAAATATTCAACTGGAAAATCACCTATCTCACATCAATACACATTAAAAATGTAAAAAAAATGTAAAGTTTAAAAAAATCGTTAGAGCCGTTTTTGAAAAAATCGAAAAACACTGAAAAATCACAAGAGTAAACACCTACTTCCGGTTATGCGATTTTCTTCAAAAGCTTGCTGTCTCATCTACATAGTACACAAAACTTATATATGAAGTTTCAATGCCATACCTCTTTTCGTTTTTGAGATATTCTGTTCACACACAGACAGACACACACACAGACAGACACACAGACACACAGACAGACAGACCAATGAAAAAAAATATGTTTTTTGGGATCAGGGGACTCTAAAACGTGAAGATCTGTTGAAAACTCAATTTCGAATTTTTGGGGTGAATCCAATACTTCCTTTATAGGCCAGTCGATAAGTCTTTTAAAATGGCTGTTAGCGGGAGTAATTCCGGACAAGCTGGAATAAATTTTAATCTGTTCTGTTGGGACTCAGAAAATATATATTAACTTTGCACCCCTTGACAGGCCCGGATTTAACCGCTATGCTTACAAAAAGGTCTAAATTTTTATATTTTTCCTAATATTAGTGAATATCTCGATTAGTATCAACTTTTGAGCAAAATACGTAGTTATCAAAATTAAAGAAGAGTAAATTCTCTACAAAAAATGTTCTATACATTTTTGTCATATATTCGCTTGTTTCGAATTCATAGGCGTCGAAATATATTGTTTTTCGAGCATTTGCTTGTTACTTTCTTTTACGATAAAAGAAGTATTATAGTAGTAAAAGGAAGTAAAAAAGAGGGAGGTCCAGAAACAAGACCACACACTGAGGTACAGTATCGAAGTGATAGGATCACACAAAAACATATACCTACGCACATATTTATCTGAATATAGAGAGTGCATAGAGCATGTGATCTATTGCTTCTGTTGAATTTTAGTTAAGTGTGAACGATTCTCGACACCGAAAAGTAAGACGGCTTAACGGATAATTAAAAAAAAATATAAATTTTATGCTAGATTTACGTAGTAAAATTTGTTGTAGGCCTTCACCAACTCACAACAAATTTGAATATCAATTTACAGTTTTCAGTTCAAATATAAATTTTTACTTCAAATTCAGCAGCTGAGGCTAATTTTGTTATATTTGAGATAGACAAAGTACAAGAATTACGTTCCTAGTATGCAAAATAGTTCGTTAATTACCCTGCAACAATTCTCTTTATATGGAAAATATTTCAAATTTGTTTCTGTAAAAAATAAAAAAGAGCGTTAGCGTTAGATCTTGCAACATTGCGAAACAAATGCATTGCATTTTATACATGTTTCATAGCAACAGCCATATACATGGTACATTTACTTAAACAGCGTTGCCGCATTTTTGCTAAAGAAGTAGATTATAGTTTATTGATTGTAAAAGAATGGAGCTGAGTATTCGAACACAATTTGTAAATAATAACTATGCATCCTTAGGAAGAGCGCAATCATGACATAATGCGCCATTTTTTCACCACACTGTATATGTATGTATGCATAAGAAAAACATAATATAAAATTTGAGAAGAAAATAACATTTCTTATTATAAGATAATCATATTTATGCATTTTAGTTCAAACAATTTGATGACCAAAATGCAGGGAAAATTGCGATAAAGAAATAAGGTCGCCATCTCTCTTAATTAACAAAAAGTTGGCAATTTCAGAAATATATCGCGTAGCTCATTCTAGCCGAGCCCATCTAGTAGGATGCACGCGCATTTAATATAAATTACTTGATTAAGCAAGAAACTTAACGCAATCTAGAGTCTTGATATCTAAACAAGACAATAAGAAGACTCTTTAATCTAGAATTAGACTTAATCAAGATATTTCCAGACTAGACACGATTTTTCAAAAGCTGTCTTGCCTTACCTAGACGGCAGCACTACCCCTTTTTAGTTAAACAGCATTATTCCCTCTCACAATCATGTGTGAAATACCATAGATATTGATATACATATACAGGGTGTCTCGCGAATTTCTTCCGGCACTTAAGGAGCATGTTCTTGAGATTATTTCAAGCAAAAAAGTTCATATGAACATGTGTCCTATTCTCAGTGTTGGATTGGTCGACATGGGCCACACAATGGGCCGGCCAGATCTCCAGATCAACATGTCCTAGATTACAACATATGGGGTTGGATGAAGGAGTTCGTGTACGAAGAGAAAGTAGAAACATGCAAGTCTTTAATCCAGCAAATTTTGAACGCTGCAGCACAAATAAAAGACAGCCATGCTAAGGTAATGAATGGAACGCGTGGTATTCATATGCGTGCGGCTAAATGCATTGAAGTAGGAGGTGAAATTTGTGAACATCTATGACTACGTTCTTTTTAATTATTAGTCTGCAGTCATTTATTTTGTTATTTTTGATGTCATAGAAATAAAAATTATTTAAGATTAATTTAGTTTAAAATGTGTATAGCTCAATAAATACTGAGAATAGGACACACGTTCATATGAACGTTTTTGCTTGAAATGATCTCAAGAACATGCTTCCTAAGTGCCGGGAGAACTGTATAGTTTATTAATATATTTTATGTACTTGATTATATACAATTTAAAAAAGCTTATTTATGTTTTTTTTTAATTTCTTGTAAAAGTTCAATGCATAACAATATGTATAAGTTTAATCAGGCTTATACAGGAACAAAAGAGAAAACGCATTTTCTAGTAATATCAGAAAATACTTATTTTAATATTGAAATATAGACAGGACGTTACATCTATGGAAATGTCTAAACTGCACAATTCCATGTCCATTATGTTTGCCGAAATGTACTAAGCTATTGCATTATATTCAAGAGCTGCAACTTACAGTAGTACGGATGTGTCCGAAAAAAAGAGGCGAAACCTAATCTAAAACACATCCACTGTCAGAATTCACCTCTAATTGGAAACAAGCTTATTAGTGGGGTTGCGACTGATTCCCGCATCTCTAAATATTACATTTGGCTTTTGGAACTTTGGGAGCGGAAAAAGCAGAAATAATTCGACGTAATAGAAATCAAGCTCGACATAATTGTGTTGGTCTTGAACGTTCAAGCTTTATCTGTTTAGGAATCTTAAAATTAGCTCAGGAACATTTTACGCGTCTACAAATGTCAATTTGTAGTAGTGTCCCCGCTCATAGCGCGTCTAATTCCGTCCCCGGCGACAGACAGATGAGTCCGGCAATTTGTCACTGGAATAGTTTTTATCTGTGCAAGCCGATAGTTGGTGCAACCATCGTTAAGCGGTCTCCTGCTATCATTTGTCCTTAATATGTCAGAAGCCATGTTCACTGAGAAATCTTTTTGTCTTCATTGGGCAGGGGGGTGTGAATTGTAGCACGACCTACCAACTAGTTTCGCCTTGCTAAAATCGTTGCCAGCCCAGCTCGTATTTTTGCCAGCATCAACTAAAATGCAGTAACAGTAGTAATACATTACATTTGACTACACTTTTAAAATGAATTAACGCTTAAGCGTAAAATTGGGATATCAATAGGGCCAGGAGGATTATGGAAACTGTACTTTTTTCAATGAAAATGTATGTTATGTTTTATAAGGATATAAAAATGCGAATTGACGAATCAGAGAACAAGCTAGACCTACGAGAGAGAGAGAGAGAGAGAGAGAGAGAGAGAGAGAGAAAGTAGAAACAATAATATTGTAATAACTGGAATTCTAGTGAAGGTGCTATGACTTTTATAAAGGAAGAACTTGGAGTAGATAGAATGATTACTAAACGACATAACATCAACGGAAAAGTATATATAAAAATATCATAGAAATGGTGAAACAGGGAGTAAAACAAGATAACAAAATCAAGATCGAATTTGCATAAGTGGGACAGAAAGAACGAAAGAATCCCTGAATTTGAATCGAAAAACTAGTAATAGAGGAGCAGGGGCGATGTGTGATGGAAACAAGCAAGACAATGATAACGGAATGGAATTTTGAAAATAGAATAAAAAACTATGTAAATGACAACCAGGTTAGGTTATCTATACTTGGCCTAAGAGAGACAAAAAGAGGGCAAAAAATTACGGAATGAGACAAAAGGCATCTGTTATGGTACAGCAACGTACAAAAAGAACAAAATGTAGAGTTGGAATAGCTTGTATAATACAGAAAGAATAAAAAAATTAAATAGCAAACTGGAGATTTACATCAGAAAGAATTATAGTAGTAGATATGGATGAATGCCGAGCAGATAAAAATGAATTATTCGAGTTGTTACAAGAAACGATGGATCAGACAAAACATATTAGCTTTATTATGAGATTTTAATAGTAGAGTAGGCAAAAACACCAATACGTAAGGTAAAGCTATCGAAAAATACTAAAGAAGTACAAAACAGAAATAAAACGGTTAATTGAGTTTTGTTGGGCAAACAAAAATATCCTGAAAGAAATACTTAACTTCAAAAGAACAGAATTATTATGATGAATACAAAGAACTAAAAATGCAGGTGAAAAAAGAGTTTTAATCGCAAACACGAAGAAAGTTGAAGAGAATTGCCATAGTAACAAAAGCCACTTTACAGGATTCTTACAAATATGAGAAGAAAAATGGAATGACCATCACAACTAAACCATAAAGAGAGAAACATACTTACACACGAAGAATACCTATACAATGCAAAGATTGAAAAACAGTTTAGTGAACTGTTACTAGACAATGAGGAAGATCTGCAACAACTAGATGGAAATTACCTTGAAATCACAAATAACAATAGCAATCAAGGCGAAGATTTAATATCAAAAGAACTTGCAAAACCAATTACAAAGATGAAAGTAGAAGTTTCGGTACAAGATAAAATAGCCCTCGAAGATGTAACATGTATGGGAGAGACAGGACAAAAGTTTCTTTTAAGAATTTTAAACAAGACATGGACTACAAAGACAATCCCGACGGACTGGGAAGTAGCAGTAACCTTCCTCTTACATAAAAAGGAAGATCCCAAAAATGTCAAAACTATAGAGAGATTTCGGCAGCAAAAATGTATGAATCCATATTGAAGACAAGAACGGAACTAGAGGAGAAGTTTGATGAATCTCAGTATGATTTTAGACCAACACGCAGTACACAAGATCTACTATTTGTTATGGGGAAATGTATAAAAAACGATAGAATATGACAATGTGGTGTACCTATGTTTCATCGGCATATCCAAAGCATTCAAAAAGTGATTACCAAAGTACCAGGCGTATAGTTAGAACAAACAAGAAAGAATTCCAAGAATGTATCACTACTGCAGGAACCAGACAAGATGGGCGTTAATCCCTTACATGTGCATAGTTTTAATGGATGACATACTCAAGAATGTAAACCAACGATTAGAAAATGTATTGGAAATGTACACTTAAAACCGGTACACATAACGCAGTTAGTTAGTTAGTTAGTATTAGTTGTGGGGAGACTGATGTCAAGCAAGTAAGCCCTTTTTACCAACCCCGTGGACAAAGTCTAGGCATGCAGAGTACCAGGTGTATTTCTTAGAATTTTGTATAAAGAGATAATACCTGAATTATTCCTTCGAGCATCCAACGTTATACATTTATATGTTCTTTAGGTATCTGCAACCTGCTATAAACCTGAGGGACTTATTTTGAATTGTTTCAATTTGTTGAATATTGTTAATGTAAAATGGAGTAGATATTGGGGACGAATACTGTAAATTAGATCTAACTATTGCTACATAAAAATTTTTCATACAAAAACTATTCTTAAATTCTGTAATGTTTCTTAAAGTAGATCCTAATAATTTTATTAAACTATTACAGATGCAATCTATATGATTATTAAAAGTGGGTTGGGTGTTTATTATGACGCCTAGATCTCATTACGTTGATTTTTTTTTAACAATCATTAAATGTAAACTAAATAGCGGTGTCTTTATTTTATTAAACATTCACTATCTTGCATTTTTCAATGTTTATATTTATGCTATTTGTTAATCACCATTGGTTTATAGCATCCAAATCACTTTGCAAGTTTAGACAATCATCCAATCATTCGAAATAATTTGAGATCGTCCGCAAACAGAAGTATTACTATATAAAACCGTAGGTATCGGCTATGTTATTAATAAACAGTTTAAACATTAGGTATGCTACATGTGCACATCGGAGAATCCCTGAGGTAACAGAAATTTGTTCAAGTAATTTTGGATTTTTACAATCTGAATTTTCTTTATGAGATAATTGTGAATCCGCTTGACCAACAAATTCTACCACCTATAGCGTATGGTGTGGAAAACAATATGACAACAAATAACATCGAAGCACTGAGAGTTGTCCAAAGAGGAATGGAAAAACCAAATTAACGGTCAACGGGAAAGATGAAAATAATATAAAGTCCACTAGAATAGAAAACGAGGTTAAAAACTAAGAATTTCCAGGGTTCTAGTAATGTATAATCAGAAAACTATAATGTGTAACTCTTAGGGCCGGTTGCAGAAAGCAATGTTGAGTCTGGTGTTAGCTAACGTCGCGTCAAAGTGAACAAAATCGCATTAAATTTTGTTTACTAATGTATTAGTTCCCATAAACATTTGAGATTTGATTCGTTTTTGTTCACTTTGACGTCGCGTTAGCTAACACCAGACTTAACATTGCTTTCTGCAACCGGCCCTTACTCTGTTATTATGAAGCTATTAGCTACCAGTACACGATCTTCAAATTGTGAAAATGTTCAAATGAGCCGTCATCAGCATCACCATCACGTAGTCTCTCTCGTCTACTGCAGGGCATAGGCCTCCCTTGACGTATGCCATCTAGGTCGGTGTTGTGCTTCCTTTATGCAGTTGCTGGACACCTGAAGATCATCCACCCATTGAGTTGAAGGACGTCCTCTGTTTCTGTAAGCGTTCTGTCTAGGTCGCCATGCCATACTGATTCGTCGGCCAATCTCACATGTTTGGTTGTCGCGTCCACTTCTTATTCCATGTCCTAGATATTTAATTATATCAATACATACTTTTATTGTTTAGTAGATTTGTCTTATACTGCGTTTCAGATATGTTGATCTTTAATCCGATCTGTGCCGATGCAGCTATTAATTTCACGAGCATTTCTTTAGTGTAGTCAATTCTGTCTGTAATCAAGGCTATGCTATCTGCGAAACGTGGATGATTTAAAATCTCTCTTTTGATATTTATACCCATGTTATCCCAATCTATTCTTCTAATGCATATTCCAAGAGTATTTTAAATAATTTTGGCTAGATTATATCTTCCTGACTTACACCACGTTCGACCTTGAACCTTTCTGTTTCGTCGGGCAAACTAATACTTGCCGTTACATTTTGATATATTTTGCAATAGTCGCATCTCGTTACTGAAGTTGTTAAAGCCTTATGTTACGTATTTTAATTATACATTGATTGACTACACTGCAATATGAGTTGGATATGTAATTATTTTACATTTGACTGTACGAATTCTATTTTAGTTTTAAATAAATTCTCAATTAAGATGAATTCAAGTACTTCTTATGCCCATTATTTATGAATGGTTAATATTTAGTTATTTAATATTACTAGCTCAGTAGAACATGTACTCCCAAAAATAAGTCGGTTTACGCTATATCGAGACAGTTTATTATTTCTGAAAAATCATTTGTTCAATGACAACTTATGTCAAATTTTTGTGACAACCCCAATGAACGTCAGTGTCACTTCAAATCATCTACATGGAATATAAATTTTAAACACCATCTTGTTACAATACCTGTCATTCAATAAACCTCAAACAGTAAGTATTCCTTTTATTTTTTACCACACTTTACTCAATTACTGTTTATTTGAGTTTTCTCAAGAAATACCTGGTATTGCAGTACGTCCAAACAAACTTAATTCGCCTTTTAGGAAATCCAAATGTATGGTAACTACTGAGTAAACCCAGTACCAGCTCACCCTATGACCAAAAACTGCAAACAGCTTCGGAAATGCCTCCTTTCAACTCTCAATCAGCACGCGATTCAGCAACACGAACCTCAACAAACTCGACCAGTAATGAATACAGCATCCCTTCCAAACAAGATGTTAACAATCCAAATAATGGGAATCTCGATCTGTGAGAAACCACAGGACGTCACCTCAACTAGTATCACACTCAAAATGTTAATCCAAGAAAAAATGCAGCCCAGTTCAACTACTTTAGATGAAAACCCACTTCCAATTCCCCAAGGCTCTTACTCCAAGAATCCTGCCATATCCTATTCCCACTAATTACAGCTGACGCCACCCAAGTCACAAGATGTAATTATTCGACAATAAACTAAGTTCAATATCCAATTCCAAAAATTATTTCAATTGCCTGTAGTATTTTTAATTATGTTCCTCCTACCATACAAGTCTTTTCCATTCTTCATGTTTTTAAAATTTTCTTTTATTAGTTTCTCTCCAATTTAATCGTAAGTAAACCCTTTTTCACAACAAAATAGATTAAATTCACCTCAGAAAAAGGGTTTATTTTCCAAATTTCAGTTTTACAAAATTATTGTTTTATTTTTCAAAATTTCTATTGTGCACATAAAAAATTAATATCTCCTTAGTGATAGATTTTGCATACTATTTACAGTCTAGCACTCTATATTTTATTATCACATATAGTAACACTCGCTATATAATAATAATAATAATAATAAAGTTTATTTCCAAAAAGTAAAACAATAGTAATTTTTTATGAAATGCATTATAAATAATTTATAGGAAATTAGATGGAAATCAGATGACCTCTGTAAAAGAGACCCCTGCACTTACTTACCACCTAGCAAAATAACTGAAACCAAACATATTAAAAATACTCAAAAATAATCAAAATACACAAAAATACACATAATACAATTTACAATGTACAAAATACAATATAGTATATACCATATGCCATATCCAATCTATAATATATAACCTAGAATATACAATATACAATATACAATGCCCAATCACTCACAATTATAAAAAGTAACAATGTTATCAAGTTACACCCGTTAATAAAAGAGTTTCCGAAATTATATAATATTATTAAATAGCATATTTCTAATTTGAACTTTAAAAGTAGTCAAAGGAAGAATTTTCAGTGAAGGCGGAATGGAATTATAAAGCTTCGACATATTATAAGAGAAAGAACGTTTAAATAACTCAGAGCGATGTATGCAACAATCTATTAATGCCCTATGTCTCAAATTCAAATTATGAATATCCGTACGAAATTTGATTTTAAAGTATAGGTAAGGAGGAGTTTTAGTATGAATTATTTTATGAAAAAATACTAAGCAATGCAGAATTCGACGCTTATTCATGTTGAGCCAATTGGTCTCTTTAATTTTGTATGTTATATGTTCCCGACGTTTAATGCCATGAATAAGTCGCAGACATGAGTTCTGAACCATTTGAATGGATATTATCGATACAAGGTCCATAAACGACATCACAATAATTAAACTGAGACAGCACAAGAGAGTTACATAAAAGCGTCTTGATATTTTTGTTCAAAATGTGCCTATTATTATAAATAAGTTTAAGATTTGCGTAAGCTCTACGAATGCAAATATTTACATGCTCACGAAATCTGAGTTTATAATCTAAGGTTAGGCCCAAATTTCGGGCAACTTCTTTACATGGAATTACATTACCATTAATCATTATCTGAATGTGAGGCAATTGTAGATATTTCTACCACCAAAAAGCATAACAACTGATTTTGCAGGATTAATTATAAGTGAATGGGCAGAACAAAATTTTACTAAATTATCTAGATCTTCATTTATACGACTATAAGCAGTTGCAGTATCCTTGGGATTGAACGAATAATATAACTGCGTGTCATCTGCATACTGATGATACACACAGTGCTTTAAAGTATTATATAAACCCGAAGAATAAATTATATAAAGTAGCGGACCTAAAATAGATCCTTGCGGAACGCCATATTTAATTTCTCGGTAATCAGATTGTTCATTTCGAATGAGAACACATTGCTGCCTGTTTTGAAGATAATTTAAAAAAAATTGTAAAGGAGTTCTATCGAATCCGAAATGATATAAAACAGCAAGAAGTATCTCATGATTAATTGTATCAAAGGCTTTGGAAAAATCGAGAAGAATTAAAGCCGTAAGACTACCTTCGTCACTAGCGCGAACAATATCATCCGTTACTTTTAACAATGCAGAAGCACAACTATGGTTTGAGCGAAAGCCGGACTGGAAATTTGAAAATAACCTATTTTGACAAAGATAGTTTCTGACCTGAGGATCTACAATATTTTCCAAAACCTTTGACAAAACCGGAAGAATACTAATAGGTCTAAGATCTTTCAATTCTTTAGGTGTATTCACTTTACCTGTTGGTTTAATAAAAGCCCGTTTCCATTCCAATGGAAAAACGCCCTCCAATAAGCAAGTGTTAATCAAATGAGTTATAATTGCCACTAAAAAAGGACAACACAGGTGTATCATCTGTATGTTGATGCCATCACTGCCAGTAGCCCCAGAAGTAATCGAATTCAAGTGCTTGAGAACTTCACCATCTGTAGCAGCAATAAAATTAAATTTTATATCAATATTAGACTTTACGGTTTTATAAAGTCTAAGGATATTTGGATCCGGTTGATCCTGACCCTGAACTGAGCTAAGAAAGAAATCGTTAATTGTATTAGCATTACCAATAACTGGCGCAATCAGATTAGACGTTTTTTTATTATATACATTGAAGTTTCTCAGTTCTTTCCATTGAATAACATTTCTCAAATAAGTATTTGCTATTAATCTTCCACTATATTTTAGATAACTTTTACATCATTTTGTCGCCAGCGTGACCGAGCGGTTAGAGCGTCAGGCTGCGGTGCCACGGTACGGGGTTCAATCCCGACATCTGGAAATTGTCGGGCGGCCCACCCAGTCGCTCTAAAAATTGGGTACCAAAACCACAGTTGTGGAAGTAGGGAAAGTAAGGCAGTCGTCGAAGGCGTGAGGCCACATCACCCAGTACGCCGTTAACGGTGTGCCAGATTGACTGTGTTTCGGAAAGAGATATTTCTCCGACCCTGACTAGCCTTGTGTCAGGCCATGTTCCTACATGGAATGAAGTGCCCGAACTTTACTTACTTTTTTACTTTACATCATTTTAGAACCTTCTGTTTCTCATTTTTCATTTTCAACTATATTCAAATTATTCCGTTATTTTACAAAATATATGCTAATAATTCTGATATCCTTTTATTACTTAAATTCATCTTTGTAATTTAATACTGTATTCTTTTAATTTTTTTATCTGATATCAACCCCTTACACTAAAACCATTACAATATACTCAATGACAGCTGCGTATCTGTAATATACCCGGCAATCTGCAAATGCCTTCATATTTCATGATCTTTTATTGTGTCGAAAGCCGTATGGTAATGCAGAGAAACCAGAGCGAGATTTCGTGTTTATTGCTTCAAAATTGGTCTCGTGCTGTCGCACTCGACCAATTTATATCGAAGCAATAAACACTCATACACTTTGATAAAAAAATTTCGGCAATTCGTCGACCGCTCGCGGTATTGTACCGGGTGGCCATAAACATCTGAGATCCAGGTAGCCATGGAATTAGCTACTTATAAATGTTGGTTAGCATTATATATATTTCAATTATAATAAGTATTGGTATGAAATATAATAAAATGCAAATAAGGGGAGGGGAATGTGCCCCAGATTCTGCAGTTTAGCCTACGACTCGATTATAAAAATCTCCTGTTCTAACTTCAATATTTACTGCAATCTGTAATAATTTTTGACAGATAGGAATTTTAGTTGTGATGACATTAATGACATTTAGAGTAGTTGGATTCATCACTTTAATAAAGCGGTGTTGATTCCAAAGGTAATGTGATATCAGATATTTATGGCCACCCGGTATATGAATATTGGGCACCATGCAAAATATTCACAAAACAATGTACGTACTCCAAAAATAAATAGCCTTGTTGCAAAGTATCGCTTAGCAACGATGTTCTGTCCTTAGTGATATCGCTAGGTTACGTAACACTAAACCCCAACAAACTGTGTGGCTTGTTTTAAAAATTTTAAAATGATATATATGTTTTGGAAGTATTCCGCTGAATTTAATTGAGAATGAATAATTATATTAATTGTTGGATTATTTTTCAATAAAGTTAATCGTTATGTATTAATATTGTTAAATAGTCGTCTCAAATACCACTCGAAGTGGATATATATTTTTTAAATATTTTGCCATTTCCATAGAAATTATTGCAAATTTCACTCAACAAAATCACATTTAAATGCCACTCGCCTTCGGCTCGTGACATTTTTTATGTGATTTTGTATCGTGAAATTTAAAAGCAATAATTTACATGGAAACGACAAAATATTTGTCAAAAATATATCCACTGCTTGTGGTATTACCCTTGATTATACCACTCATAATGCATAAGATCCCTACACAGACTGCGTCTTAATAAGTGAAAACACCGTGGTGTTATCGTTTTGGTATTTTCAATTTTGCAATCAACTGTCACTGTCTATGTCATGGCCTTCCCAACTCTTGAAAGTTTTTAAAGATACTAATGAATACGGTCTGCTGAATTGTTTGACAAACGTCACTAACAAACAATTAAGTAGGCCGTGCGCATGAATATCGATCGTGCTGTTTACCGTAACCATATTGTTAAAACAAAACTGTTTGTCAACAATAACAAATAATGTTTGAAAAAAACTTTTCCAAAGATATATGTTATTAAAATGAGCCAAAAAGACAGATTTGGTCAAAGTTCCCTAGCTTCGATTGATAATGCCATCGAAAAAACGAAGTCCAAAAATACAAGGATATACTTTAAATGGGGAGACATGAAATGAAGAGGTGTGCAAGATTCTGATGGACTGGGGCTCTAATATGCGAAGAACCGACGGCACCGATTATAAAGACAATTTGGAACGTTAGTGCTAAAATGCTGCAACAGTTCTATTTTAACCAATATGATCGCACAATCGATCCGTTTAAACACGTAGGGCCGGTTGCAGAAAGCAATGTTAAGTCTGGTGTTAGCTATCATCGCGTCAAAGTGAACAAAAACGAATCAAATCTCAAATGTTAATGGTAACTAATACATTAGTAAACAAAATTTGATGCGATTTTGTTCACTTTGACGCGATGTTAGCTAACACCAGACTTAACATTGCTTTCTGCAACCGGCCCGTAGAGTTTCAAACCGCCAGGAACTCCAGAAACGCTAAAAGAAGGCAGCTTCAAGCGCTACCAGGTAAACGAAAAATGAGCTCAGTGGTACTAACGAAGGCAGAAATTCAGAAAATCGCCAGGAAAATGGATGAGAACACTCCCAGTGGACTCCAAAAGAAATTTTTTCACAGTGCCTCGTTTGAATTGACTTGGCGTGGCAATGAAGCGACGTTTTGTCAAACCGATTACTTCAAGGAAGAGCAAAAAAAATGACGGTACCAGTACGGGACGGTTTGAATATAATCCTATCTCTTCTAAGACAGTTCAAGGGGGAACTCAGAAGACTGCTGCAAATAAATGGCTGACTGAAAATAAAGAAAATCGCAATTTGTGCCCTGTGAGGCTAATAAAAAACCTTCTATTAAAAAGGACTAAGAATATCCAAATAACCGTATGTTTTTAACAGTAAATCAAAATTGGGGAGGTATATCAAACTGTATTTAGTACAAAAATTCTCCCGTTGTGATTAACGAGATAGACAAATGAACAAAATTAGGAGCTGAAGCCGGTCTTCTGCAGTAAGCACTTTGGCTAGCGCTGGATCAAGTGTACAAGAAATAATAACAGGTCATACTACAGCAAACTCCATTGAACCATATTTTCAAATTGACCAGGACCATCACCTGAAGATACTGTCCCAAATGAGACAAAATAATGAAAGTTGTCCACCGACCAGTTCCATCGGCGTAATATCTGCTACAAAATTAACTACAATAATTGTAATTTGACTTTTAACTACTGTAATTGCAATAAATCATGTAAATTGTAAAAAATAAATTTTTAGTTCAATTTTCTTATTGATATTCATGGTATAATCTAATCGAATAAGCACTCGACGACTTTATAAAGTATCAAATACTTTTGTTTTCAAACTCAACGGGTTGCCTTCGGCTCGTAGTGTTTCCAAGCAACCCGTTTCGTGAGAAAACAAAAGTATTTTTGATAATTCGCAGTCGTCTCGTGGTATTATTACTGAATATCTTATAGCAAGGCCGTAACTAGGCCAACTTTTATTGTAGGAAAGCCAAAATTTTTGCGCCCCTCAGTACACTAACGATATATGTGTCCATAAATACTAAAGTTACTGTATGACTTCGCATTATCTCCGGATATATGAAGTAACGTATTCAAAACGAACAGGTAGATATTCAAAAATAAATCAAACATATCTAATCAAAAGTTTTAAAACAACTAAATGTTAAAATAACAAAATGCAACACAAATCAAATAAGAAAAGAAAACAAGATTATAAATCATAATTCAGTAGAATATTTTATAAATCCTTATATATAACTGTGTCGTGTACCTTCTCTGTGTCAGCTTTTTATCGGCACCAATCGGGGGCATTTCGCCCATAATCGGAACGCCACTGCATTATTTATAACGCAACGATAAGCGTATGTATTTATCAGCAAACGCGAGTTCGAATCCTATTGGCTGTAATGTTTTTTAATTTTCAAATTCATGTAATACGCATTACCAAGTGTTTCGGTATTTTTAGCAGCATTAAGATTACCTATTGTGTTGATAATTTTGAAGACAAAAGTTGTTTTTTTTGCAGCGCGCTTTCTTTATTAAAGACGTTGAAAACATTTTCTTTTATAACTTTTTTATGTAGAATTCAATTTTAAAAATGCAGAAATTATTTTAATTATAATAAAACCACTCAAAAGCTAATAAAGGCATGTCAATATGTTAAAATAATGCAATATAAACAAATAATTACATATTATTATGCGTAGTAACATATGAACATAGAATAAGGTACTATACTCATAGCCACACTGTCACACCGTCTTGTAGCAATTAATATATGTATTTAAATCGCATGTATGAGCCTTAAATCAGGCTGATTTCGGTAGTTCTTTTTTTAATAAAAGCTGCCACCGTATAGGGTCGAAAAAGTGTGTTAACTTGAACGAATTCTAGCGGACAAGTGATTGTAGTCGAACAGGTAAGCTCTCGAAATCGGTCTGTGGTGTTCTGCTGATTGTTCCAATGGGTCACTGTACCAGCGATGAACCCAAAGCAGTGAATGTATATGTAATATGTGTAATCAGTGGACTCGCTCCAACAGTTGTTTAAAATTTAAGTTAGCTTCTCGCCACTGCTGTATTACATTCAGTTTTAAAAATGCAAAAATTATTACAATTAGAATAAGACCACCTCTACGGTGGGCTAAAAAGCTAGTAATTCTAATACTGTGATTGATATAGGCGAGAGTTATAAAACAAACGCCGTTAGAAACTGGTAGACATCTAACATCCCCTTTGGAAATTGCACAAGGCAATGTAATGTACCACCCACATTGGGCGCAATTCGCATTATTATACTTAGCGTTATTTAGCCCAAAATCGTTAATATTACTAATTAATTTGTTTGTAATAACGCGCACTTGTTTTTTGTTTTGTTTTTCATTAGTACGAAAGAAATTCTTTTTTCCAGTGCCATTTTGGCGCCCCTTGCCGCTTGAGCCTATACCTATCTAGTTACAGCATGGCTTATAGAGATGTGAGTAGCCATCAGTAACTAGGTAAAAATAACTTCAATACAATTACTGCATAAGAAACAAGCTTCGTAGGCCTGATCAAACATTTGACAGAATTATATTACAATATTTAAAATCAAGATCATACCTAGATACTAATTACAAGACCAAGCGACTCCTTACAAGACCAAGATAATGACAAAGGTCTTAATTGCGTAATTTTTCAAGACCAATACCGAAGCTGGCGTCTTACTGAAGTGTGAGTCTCATGAATTTATAGAACCAAAAACATAATCGAATTGTCACACAGTCAAAGCAGGTCAAAAACCTACAGAAAGAAAATGTTTCTTTCTCTTCTTTTCCTGTTGTTAGTAGGTGCACCCATTCTAGTACTATTCTCTTTCTTCTTTTGCAGATTTTCAATTTAGATGTTATAAATAGGGTACTGCAGACAGCAGTCAAATTAGCAGAGAATCGATAATATTTACAGAAATTCATAATAACTATTTTATTAAGTACGCAATAATTTTATATAAATTGTGATAATAAATTGCAACCAGCTTATTATTTTACAAGTGTGGGAGGTTTAATGCAGTTAAAAGATGCTTTAGAAATGTGTCCACAGAAAATGAGAGAAATTAAAGCGGCGAGTTTTAAAACTTGTATGAGAATATGAGTCTGCTTGTTTTAATATAAAAGACATGACTAGTTTAACTGTACTAAAAGCGCAGTTATCTTAATATGACCATTATAAACACTATAGCACTCAGAGTGTAATGTTAGGGTGCAGCTATTTAGGCGCGAGCAAAAGGGCTCGTGCTGATAACAGCGATAAGAATGGGAGAGATATTAAAGGTAAGGCACATGTGTACAGGTACATTGGGGAGCGGAGATGTAGTACTGGGTGGCCATAAATATCCGATATCGCATTACCTTTGGAATCAACCCCGCTTTATTAAAGTGATGAATCTAACTAAACTAAATGTCATTAATGTCATCACAACTAAAATTCCTATCTGTCAAAAATTATTACAGATTGCAATAAGTGATGGAGTTAGAACAGGAGATTTTTATAATCGAGTCGTAGGCTAAACTGCAGAATCCAGGGCACATTCCCCTCCTCTTATTGCATATTATTACATTACATAGGTACCAATACTTATCGCAATTGAAATATTATGCTAACCAACATTTATAAGTAGCTAATTCCATGGCTACCGGGATCTCAGATATTTATGGCCTAACTGCAATTATATTGTAGTAAGAGAAATACTGAAGTAAAATTTACATTATTACGTGTATTTCCAAACCAGTGCAGATATTCTTTGTTTCGTTAAGGAATATATATGCGAGCCCTAAAGCTTGACAATATATTTTAGAAAGATAAAACAAAGCATACTAAACTCTCAAAGAATAAAAGCAATTTGAAATTGTTTGACCTTATTTATTTCAATTATTTCATGAATTCATTTCTTTCATAACATGACCTAACGCATGGTGACAGATTTCAGTTCCTGACATCAGTCGATTTTTGGCTTGCAGGATATATAAATAACAAATTCTACTTTACTAACCTGCCAGGGAGAACGATGTGACTGCTGGAATTCACATTACAGTAACGGAAATAAATGAAGATGCTCTGAATTCTGCTTGCAATAACTTTAGTTGGCAATTACTAAACGTATAAAATAAAATTGTGATGTTTTAGAGGATTCATTAAGCAGGTCTGCGGTTTCTAATTTCTTTGGAAAACGAGCGCGTGGCTCTGCCACGATGTAAGTTTTGTGTGGGCATTTGTACATTTGCTGTAACAGTTTGATTGTACAATAGTCTATACAGAAATGTGTTTCTTTTTGTTTAGCTTTCTAGAAAATTTGATATTCTTTATTTTTCCTTGGTTGACTTATGTCTATCGCTGGATAGGCTGTATTTTCTATATGGCTAGAAATCAATCTCCGATATCATCAGTCAACCCAAAGCATTGGCCGCGATTAATTAGAAAAAAAATCAAGTTTCACGTTACAGAATTATATAAAATCCAGAATAACAAGATGCCCGTTTCAGCAAAAACCCAACGCGTCTCTTCCACAGTATAATTTTAATATTAAAGTCAGGGACCAGAACAAGTTAATAATTGATTATAAAGTTGCCCTATTCATTTAACCATTCAAAAGTATCGTTTACAATTAATGTCACAGTCATTAGTTGGAGATAATATTTCAAATTCAAATTATATTTTCGGTTTTATAGCAGCGAAATGTGTTTATAAATTTCTACTAGATAAACACGACGAAAACATATTTTACGCAACTAATTTATTTCCACGGCGAATGTATTCTACGTAGTATATGTATTCACGTCTAGAATCTTGTTATTTGAAGTACTAAATTAAGAACTAATAGATTAACTTCTGCTAATTAAAGCATACAGGCAGATATAGTTAATGCTATTAGGTATAATATACTAACCGAGACACACAGAGATTTTATATTAAAGACGTCTGCCCAGTTCACATTTAATTTGTATAATAAGGTAAATTTATATCGAGAAATGTATCAATATTGCTTCGGGTTCAAATAAGGCTATAATTATAAAATTGGCAATAAAGATCTTATCACAGTAAGATTATCTAAATAAAAAGTACAATCTAATATTTGAATATTAAGCTCACATTTCCTACTAAATTGGAACTATTCTTGGTACAGTTCCCAAGAAATCCTTGAGGCAGCATTGCGTGATCGAAACACTGTTGATGTTTTATAACGAATCCATGTGCAGCAATTGACCGATGGGGTTGTTAAGCATTTAAGTTTGAAAGAAATGTCTATCCTGTCGCGCAGTTTAGGTATGAATTGATTTCGAAGTAGAATATACCTCTATTTGATTTGTTTGCAAATGGCGACTATTATACAATGTCTTCCAAAAAGTATGTAATACGAGGAGTGATCCCCATATTCCGCCCCTGACCTGCTTTTAGTGGAGATACGAACCTTATGCCGCAGTATGCTCATTACCGATATGTGTCAACAGCGCATGCGCAGAAGCAAGTCTGTATCTAACGTTGTTTGGTTACAGCAGTTGTTTGTTTCAAACAAAGTGACAGGTTATTGCAAAAGCGGTAATTAAATACCTGTTAAAGAAGGGTATGACTCCCACCCAAATTCATGCTGACTTGATAAACACTTTAGGGGAGTGTGCTGTTAATTATGAATATGTGAAACAATGGTACCTACCGTGAGTTTAAATGTGGAAGAACAGCGTGCGAAGATCAACATGCTGGTGGTCCGCCAATAACCGTTACAACTTCGGAAAACATCGATAAAGTTTGTGATCTAGTAATGCAAGACAGAAGAGTCACTGTAAGGGAAATAGTTGAGGAAACTGGCTTTTCGTGTCACTCTGTGTACAGCATATTAAGAGATCATCTGGACATGAAAAAATTATCTGCAGGATGGGTTCCGCGGATGTTAACCCAAACACAAAAACGATTCCGAGTTGTGATTTGTAAACGCCTGTTAATGAAATACAGACAGAATTCTCAGAATTTTTTGGACAGATTTGTAACGATGGACGAGACCTGGGTTCATCACTACGATCCAGAAACCAAAATCCAAAGTATGGAGTGGAAGCATCATGGTTCTCCACCTCCTCGAAAATTTAAGGTTTATCCATCAACAGGAAAAGTAATGGCGTCTGTTGTTTGGGATGGCCAGGGAGTAATTCGAATTGATTTCTTACAAAAAGGAGCTACAATAACAGGCAACTATTATGTAAATTTAATATCAAAATTGCGCGAAGCTATAAAGGAAAAACTTCGTGGCAAATTGAAGCGTGGTGTGCTGCACCACCGGGATAATGCACCGAGCCACACTTCGTGTGTTGCTATGGCTGCCATAGCCAATGCAGGCTTTGAACTATTTGAACATCCGACATATTCTCCAGATCTCGCCCCTAGCAATTATAGAGCATTCCCCAAACTCAAGCAATACCTTCGGGGGAAGAAATTTTCATGCAATAATGAAGTAATAGATGCTGTAAATCAGTAGTTTGCGGAGATTGGACAATCCTTCTTCCAGGAAGCCGTTGAATGTACTTAAGGACGACCGCAACTGCAGTGTTGCTAATTCTGACCATATCGGGTCAGAAGTCCCCCAACATGGATCCTCTGACTCTTGCGAGAGCTGGACAGTGGCACAGAACGTGTTCTGCTGTCTCGTCATCCTCGTTGCATCCGCGACATTTGGGCTGTCCACCAGTCTCATCCTGTTCATATGTTAGTTTAGAGTGCAGTGTCCAGATGAGATACCGACGACTAGTCGAAGGTTCCTTCGGGACAGTTACAAGCAATATTTGGCTGTCTTTGGCGAGGGCGCTGTAATAGCAGCCCGTGCTTGACGACAGCTTTGCATGTTAACCCATCTTCGTATGAAGCTGTTTAAGGTTTCTTCATATAGCATAGAGCTTAATATTGTCAGGGATATAGGGATTACGGGTTCTGGCCCCCAGAGAAGTTGCCCGGAAGCCAGTCTCGCAGTCTCATCAGCCTCCTCATTGCCGTAATCACCGTCATGTCTTTTTACCCATACAAGGGAAACAACATTATTTTTTGAGATATCTTCGAGAGCTTCACGGCACTGCAGTACGACACCTGAGGTAATTGTGCAACTGCCCAGGGCTAGTAAAGCGGCTCTACTGTCACTGAAGATACCAATACATTAATTCTCGATTTTCCTTTCAAGAATTGCTTTTGCACCATGCATTATTCCAATTACTTCCGCTTGGAAGACAGTGGCCATTTTACCTAGTGGTATGCTTTGGCGGAGGTTGAGATCGTCAGAGAAAACTGCGGCACCAGTTCCGCGCTTTGTTTTAGATCCATCAGTAAAGATGGATATATCTATATGCTGCGTAAACCCGGCATTTTCATAAACGTTAAATTGTCTATTGAAGGCATATTGTAGAGAGAGCTAGTCCACCATGGCTTCCAGAAGAGGGATCTTGTCGACGGCCTCATTCAGAATGCGGGTATGCCTGCCTCCCTTGCCTGCTGTGTGCCACAGCCCTTTGTAGTGCAGCCTCAAGGCAGCCCTTACGGCTACTTCCTCCACAAAAAGATCAAGTGGTGGAAGGCATAAGATCACCTCTAAAGCGGCTGTAGGGGTTGAGCGTATAGCACCTGTAGAACTAAGACAGGCAAGACGTTGCACCTGTTCTAGTTTACTTGCTGCCGTACCTGTCTGACCCTGGGCCACCAGACAAGTGCTCCATAACATAACATGGGCCTAATCACGGCAGTATACAGCCACAAGGTAATTCGGGAGGAGAGTCCACAGGATATACCTAAACCGCGGCGACACTGCCAGAATGCCATGCATGCTTTTTCAGTTTTAACTTTTAAATGTTTCTCCCAATTCAGCTGTCTGTCAAAAATAACTGACACTGTCTGAAAAGCCGAGAGAAGTTTTGAATAGGAGAGGTCTACGCAAAGGTCCCACCTTCCTTTTTTGAAAAGTACCATTTCTGTCTTTGAAGGATTGACAGAGAGTGACTGTTCATTACACCATGTTTCCGTTATTCGAAGAGCTGTCTGCATCAAGTTACAGAGCGTACCCTCGAACTTTCCAGTAATGAGGATGACGATGTAGTATAGAATCCAGCATCATTGAGTGTGCTTAGAAGGTGTCTACCACTGTATTCCACAGTAGTGGAGACAAAACCCCCCGTTGCGGACAGCCCTTCGTCACAACACCTCTAATGGAGTTCATACTCAAGCATTTTATTTTGTTGTTCATGTTATCTTATTGCTGTTATATACCTATAATTATGGCCCCTTCCGTACATTAAAACATTCTTTTTGTTATAGCTATAGCCTATAGATGTCTTTCTAAAGTCCTTAGAAAAGGTTTTAAGGATTTTTAAAAATTTCACCCCGTGAGGGTACGGAGGGTAAAAGTTAGAAGGGGTAAGGGTTACAACTATTGATTTTTTTTTCGCAATGAGTGCATTTTAAATCTTGCTATAATTTATGAATACACCATTTAATTTGTCATATATTATTTATATTATTCCCTCTTATACTGCAACTATAGTTTTATCAATCTATACAAAAGGAACACCAATTATATACATATTCTGAGAGGGTACATAGAGTATAAACTAGAGATGAAAAAGTTTTTGAGAAGAATATTATTAATTTCCTACTTGCAATTGTCTTTCAGCCTTTGTTGGTTTAGTGTATTGGAAGAGAGGGGGAGGGGGAAGGCACTCGAAATTTCATTTAAAATTAAAAAAAGTTTGTAACCCGTACGAAGAACGGCTATTCTGCAAGTACCCTATACTTTTCGTTTCATAGATACGATGTGCATTAAATACTAAGACGTTTGTTGACTTTGTACAATATCTCCGCAGGTACACGATTGCATTGAAGAATAGTAGAGTGAAGAGCTTAATAAGAGCTTGGTGAAGAAAATAGTCAGTTTCGTTGACGTAACAATAATTAGCATTTAACAGACGGAGTAAAAAGTCAAAATTTACATTTTTACAAAGACTATACTTATCTGAACTTGAAATAATAGTAATTTACGATACAAATGCGCAAAGCTATTCTTTCGGCGCGAGTGGGTTAGAATTAAAACGCTCGCTCACTCGCGTTTTAAGCCCCGCGAGTGACTAAAGATACATACTAGTATATTAAAGTATGAGTGGATAACAAGGTCTTTAAAGCACGCGCCAGTTTTCGAGCACGACGGCGTAGCCGGAGTGCTCGAAATAGAGCAAGTGTTTTAAAGACCAGTTATCCACGAATACTTTACGCTATTTTTTATTATACCTCCAATACTGGAAATAAATTACGCACTAAAAACTTAGAAATAATTTTTGTGGTGATAAATCGAGAGGGTATAATAATATTGCTACTATAGTTACGACAATTATTTACGTTTTTGTCGCGTCCATGTCCGTTGTTGCTTTCAGTCGTTT
The DNA here is from genome assembly GCA_940337035.1 of Agriotes lineatus. Lineage (NCBI taxonomy): Eukaryota > Metazoa > Arthropoda > Insecta > Coleoptera > Elateridae > Agriotes > Agriotes lineatus. Next base: position 52,542,900 of record OW679194.1, on the reverse strand, counting down.
CCTTGACAACCTTTAAAGCTCGGCGAGCTTTAATCGCCTGTATTCGCACGCTCAGGCGTGCTTTAAATGGCGATTCTGATGCAGGTATAATAAAAAATATTTTATCTACGACCACTACTAAAAGTAGGCCTTTTAGCGGTAGCTTGTTTTTACTAAAAGTGACGTTTTATAGTTTACCGTGTTTAAAGAAATCAGCTGTTTACTTTTAGCACACGGGCTAAAAGTGAAGTGAGGTTATAAAACTACAATTTCGAACTGCAAGTGAAGTTGTAAAGCTATTCTAGTTGCTTCTTGCGTTACAGGTAAAGCGTTTTTGAAATAATTAAAGCGTTATGTAATGAATACAGTTATATGTGGAGTATCAATAATTACATTTCGTAACTCACCTTGACAGCACGGGCGTGGCCAAACAATCGCCCGCGCGGCGTGGCCTACTGTTCATTATGACATAAATTAAAAGTGTCGCAGATGCGAACCTTTCTTAAATCGATATTTATGGATTAATAACGGTAAAATTAAGGTCGTAGATAAAATATTGTATGCAACGCTTGCTAAAAGTCGTTTATGCGCGAGACATGAAAATTATGAAACTCAGCCTTCGGCTTCGTTTCATAATTTTCATGTATCGCGCATAAACGTCGACTTTTAGCACTTATTGCATAAATAGCTATTATCTACGATAGAATCTAGAAAAAAAAATTAATGTAAATTAGGATTACCAGCAATCGGTCGTAATTTTGCGTGTTTTAAAAATTTTAAAACACGTTGCTACTGACAACGTGCCTAATGAATTTTTTTAAACACGTAACTACTGACAACGTAACCTAATGAAAACATGTTATTAAACAGTCGTTTTACAAACTTAAAACTGCCAACTAAAAGGCAATTTTACACACTGTCGTAGATAAAAGTAATATACTTTTATTACAATTTTAAATTATCGTAATTCCATATCCTACCAAACCGTCAAACAATTGAAATTTTTTTATTTTCAAACTGGTTTTAAAATTATGCAAAAGCTTTTATAAAGAGCAAATTATTTTCAGATATCAATGATAAAAAAGTTTCCCATATGTTTCACACTTTTTGGAAGGCACTGTATGTTTTCAAGTTTTTTTAATCTTCCTAGGTTTATGTATGTATGTTAAGTCCTATTTAATCCACCTGCAAGCTTTGCAAAGAAAAAGTGTTTAATCATCTCAATGGTACTCCAACTTTATAGCTTTAGAAATGTTGTTAAAAGGATTTCTACGGCAGTTAATAAAAAATATCATTTTTTGATAACTGAAGGGAAACTTTCAACCTCAATAAAACTATAAATACGACATCGGTTAAATTACAAAAGCTACACAATACACATTCACTCTGCTCATCTTATTCTACTCATTTGAATTTGTAGAAATTTCAAAGTCGTTAAATTTATTGGTCACTGAGGATATCCGCTAATATTTGTTTACATTTTTGGTACCACCAGTTGATTGTTTAAACGTTGCCGCTCCATCAGCAGGAAGCTCTAAAGAAATTATAAAAGGCAGTTGGTTTGCTTAAGGCAAATTAAACTAACATTTAAAGCCCATCAACCGCATTTGCTTATTTTGAACATTTTGATTACATACTGATCAGCAAACAAAGGCGGTAACCTTCAACTAAAAGTGCTCATGTTCATAAAACAATTTTTGAACAGACTTTTTTCATTTGGCCTGAAGCGGTGAGATTCTCGTCGTATCTCCTCTCGATACACATGTCCATTTTCGTTCCGTAATTTTGTAGGAGAAAAACACTTTTAAACAAGTTCCACTTTTAAAATATATTTTAATGGTATTTATTCAATATTCTCTAGAGGTTTTATAGTTAGTCTCCACTGCTAATGGGGATATGAAATCAAAATTTTGCTATTTTGTATATTATATTATATCTTCGGCTTTATTATGAAATTAATTGACAAAAACAGAATAACGTATTTAGAATAATCTCCAACAATAACAACTCTAAAACCTGAATACCTTTTAAAATATTTGTGTTTGTATCGACAGGTTAGGCAGCCATATATAATATATTCTATATTCAAGTAAGTAATTCATAGTCACCTGCCCAACTTCAAATTTTTCGATCATACCGGCGTGAATAAATATCAGGCCGATAATCTAAATGTACCAAGCAAAGTCGACATCATGAGGATATGAATTCCAAATATAATGTTGCCTGGCTTATGGGTACTTTCAGTTTATTAAATTCAGGGGAGTAGGTTGAGTGACGGCGTGCCGATAAAGAAAACAATTTTCTATTAGAATGTATAGCGATGTACTTATCCAGGTATTCTGTTTAAGCAGTTTATAACTTTACGTTGTCAAATAGATTCAGGCTGCTAAGCCTCTAGGTACGCGTATATGAGAAAAATTCGAAAGGTGATTCGGCGTGTCTTCGGAACGTCTCAGCATTTTCCTTTTCTTCGAAACTGTATCTCAACACGTCGACCGCTTTCTGTGTATATGATTACGAGGAAAATTATTTAAACCGAATTATTAATTTTG
>OW679194.1:52401888-52540269 GCA_940337035.1 Agriotes lineatus | reverse complement strand
ACGCCGAGTCGTCTTTGCTGAAATTTAATTTATAATTTCACACAATCGATTACCAAAAAATCTTCAAACACTATAAAAGATCATAAGTATAGTAGTTCCTGTCTTTACGAGTCTATGGTTTCAATCCCTCTTTCGTAATAGGACGGGTAGTAGTAAAATAGAAAATCAAGAAAAACCAACGTAATCATTCTTAACAGCTCTAGCATCGCAACTAACTGCGTACCAGAGTGTAGAATACGTCTGCATTAACGCACAAACACGCAAAAATACAGCTTGGCGATAAGTATGAAACTCTCGGGAAGCTTTTTTTTAAATTCATAAACCTGGGAAAACGTACTTATAGCTAAAATAGAGAAAAAATACATACGTGTTGGTATAGATAATACGAGCAACATTAATTATTGTCTAACTGATATCAATGATTAGAATCGGATAAAGCAAACAGCTATTGTATAAAGTTTCGGCAACTTGCTTCTCCATTTTACAAACTTCGTCATTGTAAAAACTTCTTAAGGAAATATTAAATATTGCTCTAGCTACGATAGTCCATTCTCTGAAAAGGAAACTCGCTCCAGCAGAAAACTTTGAATGAAACGTCTTTCTGATTTAATAACGTTCGAGTTATCTTTATTGCCGTCGAATCAGGTGGCCTATTTTCAGATACATCGTAACTGAAAGTTATTTACGGTGCATTAAAACGTACTTCGACGTAGTTAGATATGTGCTCCGGACAATGACTTTGTAAACCTCCTTTCCGTGAACATGTTAAGGCATTTTCGAGCTGCAGAAGCAGCCAGTTGTGCCCCTTGCTGAGAGTTGTCCCAGTTAAAGTTGCAGCCAAGAGTTTGCTGCACCCTTAGAAGAAGGTTGGCCGCCCTGTACGACTTGACCCAGTGCTACAGTAATCTCCCGTGTTGAACTTGTCATAAATCAGTTCAGAGGCGTACGTGAGTGGGGAGCTCAACTTTTGTACGAGCTTTGATTTGTTCTTTGTTGCGTGCTGTAATTTATTTTCTGCGATTTTCTCTTGTATCACATTTTCTAGTGACTCCGGCCTTTTTGTATCTGCCGGATATATATTAGCGATAACTCATATCCGTGCGATAAATTCTAACAAATTTGTGTTTTTTACGATGCAACTTCTGCTTTAGCTGATTCAGCGGGAATATTTGCTTTTAAGTTAGCATAAACCTACCGGCTCAAAATATGTGTGTTATCTCTAAGTGAAATAATTAGCAAAAGATTAACATATAAAATCCCGGTTAGCTCAACGAAAAGGTGATCGAAACTAATGCATATTATTACCAGACGTACACATAATATCCTAAGTAGTAATTGAGGTAGACCTCAAATATTGGTTTTAATTATTAATTTATTTTAATGGATTTTGGCAATATTGGTTAAACCGCACATAGGGGTTACATTGCTGTTGTCCCAATTATCAGCTAAAGTAAAGTTCAGCTGACGCTGATGAGTGCGTCGTTTCTAGATTTGCTAAATATAAATGAAATTCAATCATGAACTTAATAAAGTGACATGATTCTAACTCGATGTGCGTTGCAGCTTATATTTTTGTAAATAAGGAAAGTTTTGTATAAAAAATAAATACAGCTTCGTCAGGTGACACTTCACAGTTTTATATAATAGGAAATAAGGGCTAAATTTAATATCCTACCGCAACAACACTTTGTGTTCCGGTTTTCCAGAAACTATTTTATTTTTAAATCCAGTTAGTTCAAAAGGCTATTAAATAGAAAGAACCTATAAGTCAATGTTGATAGTTGGGATAGAAACAGGTTACTAAGAGTGAATAACATTGACTTTTGAAATTACGCTGAAAACGAATACTTCTCAGTTGTGAGTAAATAATAATATTTAACAATATACATAGTGGTAAAATAGCTTTCGCTCTGATATTATTTGATTAAATAAATCAGATTATTATAATTTAAAATAAAAGTCACTAAGTTTGAAAGTAACCTTATTTATTTTGATCTATTGAATATGTACTAGAATTTATCATTCATTCTAACGTAGAATCAGTTAGTGAGTGATTGTGCCAATGCAGTCATTTATATTGGAGAAAATAGAAATCTTTTTGGAAAGTTCTTCAAAGAGCTTCTGCGGTAGCGACAACCAGTAAACAGGTCCATAACGGAGAACCGCTTTAAGTTCAGGTACCTCTGAAATACAACAAAAGTCAGTGAAGTTTTTATTTGAATTTAGATATGTTTTGTTATCATTTTGAAGAACTGTCGAGATTTAATAAAACTATTTTATAGAATAAATAAGAATTTAATTCAATAAATATATTCCAAGTTGTAAGTTAATCAAGATCTTGACAGTTTAAGCATTTATATTTGGAAATTAATATTTTGGATATAGCTAGATAATTTTTAATTTTAATAAACTAAATTATTTTGTCATTATTTTAAAAACTTTATAGAAATATTTTGAAGGTACTTGATAACATATCTTATTAAACTAATAAAATTATAGTGTTGATAATTACTGGTTATAAATACAAGAAGTCAGACAAGGAAGAACTGTTATTTTGCACATACCCATTTGACTGAGTGAAAAGTTTTTCATTGATTAGAGCTAGAGCTAGCCGTGGATAATAATTATATTGAATATTGACATAAGTCATACGTCAAATAAGTGATTTTAAAAACGGCAATGTTATTTTTATAAATCATAAACTAAAAGATATAAGTTTGTTTGACACCAAAGGTAGTAAAACTTACTATATTGATAACATTTTAATATATTTGTCATATAAATATCGCCCAGAATAAAGTTTTTGAAGATCAATATGTAACGCTAGCTCCGGTTTGAATGTGATTAATTCAATATTAAATAATATATGCAAATTTAAACGTCGCCGACCTTTAGCGTTATCAAGAACCCGGCGTGTCCCAGAAAGATAAGCTAGCGCAGACCGAAGTTCCGCCCGTGATAACTGCGCGAGACAAAGGTATAACGCGCCCCGCCTCCCCACCTAACAGCATTTCAAAGCATATACAAGGGCTTGCAGAACGCATTTCAAGAAAGATTTCCAAGAGATTCCTGATTCTCCTCCAGCATTCATTCCAGCAAACACCTAGTTCCCGATCTTTCGTCCTGTCCTGTCCAGAGATATTATTACAGAGATTTTCCTTCCGATAGGTTGACCTTCCAGAGAGTCCCTCCGTCAAACCGTCCCGAAGCTAAGTTTAATTTAGTGGTTCTTTAGGAACGCCTGAAACGCTAGCCTATTTATCCTGTAAAATCCCTGACAGCTAGTTTAATTCAGTGGTCCTGTAAAAGGCGTCTGAAACGTAGTTATTTATGCCTGAAAAACCCTGACAGCTAGTTTAATTCAGTGGTCCTGTAAAAGGCGTCTGAAACGTAGCTATTTATGCCTGAAAATCCCTGACAGCTAGTTTAATTCAGTGGTCCTATGAAGGCGCCTGGAACGCCAGCTAATTACCTTGTAAATATCCTACACCGAAAACCGTTTGTAAATCAGTAATAACTAACGTAATGTTTAAATCCCAGCTCCCTTGCATTTTGAATTTGGCGCCCTGCTATTCAAGCAGAATTAGATGCTTCAAGCTACCTAAGTAGAATTTACCTGAATTAATCCTTAAGAATTGCAGCGGCCGTCTTGCTTGGGAACTCTGCGGACCGCACTGATAGCTTCGCCAAAGATTTCACCTGGAGGTGCCGAGGGTGTTAACCTCAAAAATCACGCCGATTCGAAGTTTCGTTCTCCGAGCGGAGCCCCGTGGTGCGGCGAATTCCTCGGAGTATTTCACCAACAAACTGTAGTTACACGTATAGGGTGAGAACTCGCGTTAACAGTTTTAATTTGTGATTTGTTTACAGAAGCCAGAATCCGCAAACCGGAAAATTTGACAGACTGCACGGCGTCGCCAACAGCGCGCAGTTCAACGCCGATCGGGAAGCGCCGACAATTCTCGACGTTTTCGAAGCGGAGCGCCTAGGACGTCGGCAGATCCTGCCGGCACGGACGTGACGCGGGTTGCAGCAGCCGCAGGAACCGACAACGTTATTTCAAGTCTAGAATGTTAATTTTGTTCAATATACATCTCATTTATTTAATTACACGAACATTTAATCTTGTATTATAGTTACACAAAATAAATTATTATACAGGATACTCCGTTAGTGTGTTTTGCTTATTTATGGTATATCTGAGCGAACGATTGAACCTGCCTCCGATTTATGAGCTATCGCGTGGTAAATAAATTTTACAACCCTTTATAAGCAGGGGAGAATATTACAAATATTTATGAAAGAAGCATCATGTATGTATTATTGATAACCTCGTGTTACCTTGCGGTGTAGAGGCTGGTGCTTTAGGCGCTTGCATCTGGCGGTACAATGCTCAACTTACCCGGATTTGGGATACAAAGTTGGAACGCACCTTTTGTGCTTGTGCAATAACCATTGTGTGAGGTGTGTGTCATGGTGATGTGTTGACCTTGTTACTCTATCTCTTAGGTCTGTGGTTCTGAGTAGTGCACAGTTAATTTGGTGCCCAACTGTGAATGCTCTCACCGAGCCCAATTCCAATGCCAAAGCTGCGGAAAACTTCCAACCCCCGCGGGTTTCGAACCCAGGACTTGCTTAATGCAAGTCTAGCGCCTACTAAGCTGCGCTACGCGAAAAGCATCATGTATATGGGAAAATTGTACGACGCACGTTAATGACCAATAGAAAAATTAGTTCACGAGCCGTAACCAAGACAACAACAAAATTTGTTGGAAATTTTTTGTAGGTAGACCAACCTAACTGTGAGGGTTTGTGTCGTTACGATTTTCTTACCGAATTTGCATTCGGGCATTAATTCATATCTGGAAATAATTTTTCGTGCATTTCAACAACGTTCTAATTTGACCGAACGGGACGCACTCAAAAAAATTTCCGGAAAGAATTAATGCTCTTATAAGTTTATATGTGACTATTTCCCACATCTCCTATTATCCAATGAAAAGCCATGCTTTTTCAAAATTCGACCAATCGTGTGTTTTTGTAGTGGCAAAAAATCGAAATTTTCCCTTGGGATTTTGTCAGTTTCTTTTGCCACTTGCATCCACGGCAACCACCAAATATGTTGCTTTAATCAAGGTGGTATTTAAGAAACGTCATTTAAACTGTCATTGCGCATCAGTATAAATGTCAAAATGAACCGATATTTGGGAAATAGTCCACAAAATGTATTTCGGGCTCATGATTTTGCTCGGAAAATGTTTTACTCACGATTTGTTGTTTTTTTGGCAATGCCCCTCGACAAACTAACTTTGACAAATTCCCTCGCCTTCGGCTCGGGAATTTGATCAAGTTAGTTTGTCTTGTGACATTGCCAAAACAAAATACTTTCGTAAAACATTTTTACCGGCAAAAGCATTTGCCCTTAATACATTATTACTGATAATTTTTGACAATAACATGTTCATGTTTTCATGGGCGGTGGTAGTGCTGAAGCAACAAGTCACTTTTTATAACTTATTAGAAAACGAAAACACGCTTGCTAAAAAACTGGTATTGCTATAGAATTTTAATGCTTTGCAAACCTACGCAGACCTATACGTTAGGTTATAAACAAACAAATTAATCAACCTTCATTTTTTCATAAAATTGTATATAATCTTCTGATACCCATTGAAATAATGTTTTTAAATTTTCAAGTTTTGGATTTTTATTCATTGGATTATGTTTCCTCTTGATTTTTCTGTGGATTATTTTGTCAGGATTATTTTCCTTACTCTACTTTTGGCCATCCCTGTTTGCTGCTAGGGCGTCTAGTTTCAATGGATCATTTTTCCTTGGATTATTTTTGCGTTCAAGTATAAAAATATCCTTTCCAAATATATTGTAGGTGAAAAGTTTTGTTGGCCCAAAATATCTGAAGCGTCGTTCATCAAAAATGTCGCTGGCTTTCAATTACGCAATGTCTTCGAAGACGACATTTTTTAGTTGGTAATTAATAACGGTCACACTTTCGAAATGGCATTTTGATGAACAAATAACGTTTTCATGTTTTTATTTTCTGTAGATGACTTCCTTTCATTTACCAATTAGGGTTTGAACCTTTTCCAAATCGCAGCTACTAAAGTACGCTATTTAGGCTTGCTGAAATGGTGAACCGTAGAAAGAAAAGTAACTAGATTTCCTTTATCACTTTCGATTTAAATTGCCTGAATATGTAAACAGTTTCGACAAAGTATACGAAACTGTAGTGCATAAAAATGTTAGATGTCTATGATTCTCATCAAGCTTGCAGCAGAATTATGTTTTTCACTACGTATATTGAAATAGAAATAAACAAATTATCAAGTTCAGGGCGCACACGTAGGAATATGGCCTGAGACTCGGCGAGTCAGAGTCTCCGAAATATCTCTTTTGTATTGTAAATGCTTTATCATGTCTGAAATTGATTTATAGTATTTAAGTAATTAACTACTTCACATATAGGCCAGTCATTGAAGGTTTTCCGCTCTGAATTCTTTGAACCTTGACCGATTGACGTGAAATTTGGTGAGAGGTTAGGGGATGGCTCAAGGAGTAAAAGTGACATAGCGCCGAGGTGCGCTTTTACCCTGAGAGTGGATGCCACCCCTTCTCGGGGGTGGAAATTGTTCACTCAAAATAACCCCGGAAATGGATATAGGGACAAATTCTAAGTAAAAAATGTTCTATATAGTTTTTTCTATAGATCGATATTTTTCGGGCTATTCGCGATTGAAAACTTAGATTTTTCGTTACAAAAATGCATGTTTTTGGACGGTTTTTCGCGAATAAGTCGAAAACTTCGCGTTCTATCAAATAAGTTGTAATAACCAAAAATGAAGCTTGGAAAACAGCAAAGAGATTGGTTATTTATAAATGCTCTAGGTCCAAAATAAAAGAAGTTATGGCTCGTTGAAAAAGATTTTTTTTTTACAGCAACTTGGTTCGAAGTAATCAACGTTAATTAACGAAAAATCGATGCATTTTTCGGGAAAACCTTATAGAACATTTTTTGTAGTGATTGAAAAGACCTTTAAAATGAGCACTGTTAAAAGTCGATTGCATTATAACTAAGCGAGTGACGATACAAAAACGGTGGGCCACTCGAATTTTTGAAAAAAAAATGAGCGATAAAACCCCAGCCATTCCACTAGAATTGATATTGACCATTATCCCTTTACAAATTACTTTATTTTAGTATTACTTATGTAGTCCAAAAGTTTGGGCGGGTTAGAATGCGTATTTTTCGAAAAAAATATGATGTTAATTGAAAATGTATTTTTCAAATTTCTTAAAAAAATACCTTATTTTGAAAATACTTCAAACTAAAGAAAAAAACGTAAAAAATAATATAGTACAAAAATGTGGATTTTTTCTTAACGAACATTTTAGTTTTTTGTTTATTTCTGTAGGAAACAAAATAACTGAGATATAAATGTTAGAAGTTTGCAATATAGTGCTCGCACCACCCCTCCCGAGCCCTTCAACCCTTTACTTTTTGAATATGCAAAATCTGAGCATGTTGAAAAACTTTTGGATTACATGAGTAATACTAAAATAAAGTAATTTGTAAAGGGATAATGGTCAATATCAATTCTGGTGGAATGGCTGGGGCTTTAGCTCTCATTTTTTTCAAGAATTCGAGTGGCCCACCGTTTTTGCAACATAACTCGCTTAGTTATAATGCAATCGACTTTCAACAGTGCTCATTTTAATGATCTTTTCAATCACTACAAAAAATGTTCTATAAGTTTTTCCCGAAAAATGCATCGGTTTTTCGTTAATTAACGTTGATTACTTCGAACAAAGTTGTTGCAAAAAAAATCTTCTTCAACGAGCCATAACTTCTTTTATTTTGGACCTAGAGCATTCATAAAACAACCAATCTCTTTGCTGTTTTCTAATATTCATTTGTGGTTATTGCAACTTATTTGATAAAACGCGAAGTTTTCGACTTATTCGCGAAAAACCGTCCAAAAACATGCATTTTTGTAACAAAAAATCTAAGTTTTCAATCGCGAATAGCTCGAAAAATATCGATCTATCGAAAAAACTATATAGAACATTTTTTACTTAGAATGTGTTCCTATATCCATTTCCGGGGTTATTTTGAGTGAACAATTTCCACCTCCGAGAAGGGGTGGCATCCACTCTCAGGGTAAAACCGCACATCGGCGCTATGTCACTTTTGCTCCTTGAGCCATCCCCTAACCACTCACCAAATTTCACGTCAATCGGTCAAGGTTCAAAGAATTCTGAGGTAATAGCATATTTTTACCTTCAACGACTGGACTAATAATAGAAATTGTTCAGTAACCACATAAAACGATTACTAATATTGTTTCTTTTGCTCTTTCTTCTTATCTCGTAATCTAAACCTCTCATACCCGTATTGGGTAATATGATTTCTTATCTTTTGCAGATCCATTGTAAAGGCCCTGCAACAGCTCAATGACATCGTAATCCATCCAAGAAGTCCAAAATCAGGACCTGCCTGTTGTATGGGAAACCAAGCAGATAAACCGTACCAAATTCCAAACTAGACAAGGACTAGACAATGAAGGGTTTGCGACATTGGACTGTTCTCTCTATTACAGTGGCGGTTTCTACAAGTTTGCATCTCCACGTGTTTCCATATTTTTTTTATTTACTTAGTTCTTTTATTTATTGGCAGTAGCAAGCTAAACATGCTTTGCTAGTTTTTATTTGCTTTGAAGGACCTATATCCTCTTGTTCCAGCTTTGCCTGAGTCTTCCTCTTGATCTGCTTACACTTGCTTTTGCTTGTATTTCTCCATTTCTAATTCTGTCTTTTTTCGTGATGTCTTCCAATTTCCTTAGATATTTCATTTTTGCTGCTTGTATTTGCATTCCTGCCTTGTGTCCATGTTCCAAGTTTCAGTTCTGAAGGTCAGTATTGGTGAACGTATTATTCTAAATACTATGTATTAGATTGTTTCCCTTATTTGTTTCTGCTAAGAAACGGTCTTCTTAATGTTGTTTCTTCAAATACATAAATGCTTCGCCTTTCAAATTATTTAAAATGAATGTTAGCCTAAGTAGATACAAAATCAACTTCATTTGAAGACTGGTAATGAAGAGCTAAGTACTTTATTAACTACAAAACGCATTCGGACGCTGCGGTCTATTTTCAGTGCATTCTAAATAAAATATCTATTTAAGTTATCTTTTTAGTTGTACAACTTAACACACGTTTTTTATTAAGTAAATAACATATGATTGTTTAGTGCCTTCTGTTTTTATACACGGTATTTCATAGCTAATGGTACTAACATAAACTGCTCAATCTTAAAAAGTATATTAAGTCAAACATGCCAAAATGTTGTTAACGTGTTAAAATTTATTTTATCTTTCACACCTAGTATTTCAGTAAATACAGTGAATTTATTTTAATGGTTAACCTAGCAGTTTCGTTTCTATGCCTGTATTTAATCATACAGGTCACTTCCATAGTTACCAATGAAATCAATAGATTAGAGCGTTTATTTTACGAGTTAACATACGAATTTGAATTAGTTACTTGCTAATAAGAAAGTTTAATTTTGTTACCGGAATATAGGTATGCAACTAAAAAGTAGATACGTAGGAACAACTTGTGTGTTGTGTTTTTGCTTCAGTTGTATACATTAGGATAACTTTTAATTATCTTTTTGACAAGTAATAATTCCTATGTTAACTCGTAAAATACACGCTCTAATCTATTGGTCTCATTTAGTAACTATGGAAATGACCTGTATGATTAAATGGTGGCATAGAAACTAAACGCTTATGTTATCTATTAAAATAAATTCCCTGTATGTAATATCTCTATTATGATATTTAGTATCTACAGTTTGTGCTTATTAAAAAGCATTACATTAAAAAAACATTGAGTTTGAACAAAATTATATACCACATACATATTTATAAATATAGTCATAGATTTTCGGTTTTAATGATTTCCCTTTCAATATCTCAGTTTATCGTATGAGATGTTTTACTTCATACTACGTATTTAATTATTGTAATTTGGTATTTTTTGTACTATATTACACCATATTATAGATTTCAAATAAATAAATCTCTAACTTGTTTCACTTTATTTACATATACATTCAATTTTTGAACTTGGTTGAAAAACGTAAAAATCGATTTAGAAAGAGTTATTGATAAGAAACTGTATTAATTTATGTAGACAAGAGATTTATAACTACGTATTCTGGTATATAAGGCAGTATATCCACATTTGCACCTACCCTCTATCAGCTCCCAGGATTGTGTTAATTCTTACCGCCGCCACTGTTTGACAACGTGAAGTAGAACTCCAATAAAACTACAGTGGAGGGTTCTAGAGCAGTACAAAGTAGGTAACCCTGAATTTGTTAAGCCCTAAATATTTCGTCGGAAGTGCGAGACAAGTGTTTGTTCAGGACTGAGTCTAATTGTCAGGTCTCCACTTTTCCTTATTTCGTTCTAGGTGTCGTAAATCTGGTAATGACGATAGTAAAAGCAATCACCAAGCCATAGAGCCAGTTTGGTCAGCTGAAATATCAGGTAGCACGATCTGGATATATTACAGTTAAAAAAACACGAGGCACAGCTTGATGTTTTCCACATCCTAAAATCTAGGACAGCTGTAAAATGTGAAATTTTAGATGTTTTTATTGCTCCCTAGTATCATCGGCTTTTGAAATTTGGTTCCGAGCCTTCCGCCTTCGCTACTGCTCGGTAGAATTAAGTTGTAAAATTAGAAAGCTGCCTGTCATTCCCGAAACGTTTGAAATATGTACATTTACGGCTGGTTACCATAAAAACTTCTAAAATTGCAAAAACCCAGGAGGCTGCTGCTCCCACGACTGCGAGGAAATATTTCTATAAGTAATCATACTTCTCATTTCGTGCCAATTCCATTAAAGTTTCCAATTAAGCGCCTTTTTATTTAAAATAAGAATAATCTGCCGTTACCAACTCCTTTTGTACTAGTAGTATTTAATTAAACGTTTGTAAAACATCGAAGCAATTTTCCAAAACAATGCCTAATTAGTTTATTATAGCAGTGATAGCAAACCTGGGCGATATTGCTGATTAACTGATTAAGTCTTTCCAGCAATGCAATTTCAGTGCACTCATTACCGGTTTTACTTGCAACTAGCTAAAAAACCTATGTAAATACTTTGTGCTTATACTTTCAGAAGGTATAAAGACAAATAACTGTGGCCACCAGGGATTTGCAGCATCTTCGTGGAACTTCCATGTATACATAGTTACAGCTCGCGAGATTTTGTGTACAGTCTGCAATATTTATGGAAACTTTGTCCTTCTCATGTTTTCCGGCGCAGTGTTACAATGCCTCTGCTGATTACACGTATTAAAACAGGTCCTTTCGCATTCTCTTAGATTACTGGGTAAGCAGGGAAGTGCTTTATTTTTAAAATTTAAATAGTTATGTATATATAATTACTGTTAAAGCTGGTAGTTGTATATTGTATCATCTTTTTAAAAATTCTCGTTTCCCTTTCTTATATCAAAACAAATTATAATTGAGTTTAAACACAAAAATTATCATAAATTTTTTTGAAACCATGTTGAATTAATCCTTTTGCACAATCCTTTTCAAGTAACAATAACGCTGCAATACTCAATACAATTTCCTACCTCGAAGTTGCATTTCTTCAAAAAGTTTGGAATAGAAAATGTTTGAAAAGTTGTAATGCAATGTTTCGTTGTGGCATTCTATAATTTATTAACAATTTGCCAATTTTTGAAAAATGTTGTTGACTTAAACATGTAAATACATATATGTTTTTGACCTACATAATATCCACGTTTTGTATTTTGTCATACATATTTCTTGTATCAACTACATTATAAAAGCTAAGTCTTCGGGGAACGCTCTAATAATGAAGATCGAATAGTTACAGCTTCTGCCTGATCGTCTATAATATATTTTTGCAACTTAATTACGATTCAGTAACAACTAATTCTTGTAACACTTCCGATTCAATCGCAAGAGTGTTTCTGTATTTATAGATCAATGGACGATAAAAGATACATTTTTATAAATAGTTGTAATAAATTATAAATCAGTCTATTTCTACAATTTTTAAGCAAAATATCCTCACATCTGCAAACAGATCCGGAAAGGGTGGCTCTAATAATTATTGATCCTAATGATCAATTCGGTGTGACGGTTTTGGAGATTTTTCTTTTATATATAGGTACAGAATGGTAGTTCAAAATAAAGGAATACTTGAATTTACAAGAACAATAAAATAGATTTTTCTTAAATTTATAGCTGCTTCAAAAGTAAAATAAATTTGAGGTAGCCGGGAGTTTATATATTAAAAGAGAACTGTAATGCTTTAATAAACTGGTAATTGGGTGGATGTACTTAATACGCAAAAATTTATTGGTATTAGTACCGCTATCAACGCAATAAAACGAACAATACGAGTTGTTACTGTAATCAATGCACCGTTTTTTCAGAATTACAAATATTTTGTAATTTAACAAGTCGTAGGAAGTGTTGGATGCGATTATTGGCGTATTAGGGAAATGTCGTAATGCAAATCATGTGAAAAGTATAACAACTTTTTAAATTTAATCAACCGTAGGCTCACTAGTGCTGTTCAATGCTATAAACAAATTAAAATGTACTTCGGCGAATGCAAATAAAAATAGAAGTACAAAAATTTCAACAAACGGAAATTTTGTACATATGGTAATGGCAATGTTAGAAATTACGAAGGATCTACTCTAGCTTTGACACAAATAAAACAATAGTTTGTTAACATGACAGTACAAATATTCCGAAAGTGTTGAGATTTACTGGAATTTATCTTTAAAATACTATAAGCTACTATGTTACATGACCACAAATATAGTCTATCCTTCGTATTTTTCAACACTATGTTTTGGTTTTCCCTATATACGATCCATACTGCCATTTTCTTCTATTATTTCTCCTTTTTACGCTTTATACTTCTTACATTCTAAGTCACAATTTTTACAATGCTATAATTATCCCTATCCTTTTCATTCATTTCTTCATCTTCACATATTTCTTTTAACCCTTTGTAGATATGGTGGATTTTTGTCACACCAGTGGTACGGTGAGGTATGAGCGCGGAAAGAGATAATATCAGAATAAACATTCATATATTTACATATAACATGAACTTTATTTAAAAATGGCTTAAGAATTTAGGGATAGTAGCTGAAGACTTTTTTTTAACTTTTTTACAATAAAAAAATATTGGATTCACCCCAAAAATTTGAAATTGGGTTTTAAATGGATGTTCAGGTTTTAGAGTCTCCTGAACCCAAAAAAAATGTTTTTGTTCATTGGTCGGTCTGTCAGTCTGTCTGCTGTGTGGCTGTCTGTGTGAACAGAATATCTCAAAAACGAAAAGAGGTATGACGTTGAAACTTTTTATATAAGTTTTGTGTGCTTTCTAGATGCGACAGCACGCTTTTGAAGATAACCGCATAACCGGAAGTATGCTGTTTAATTTTGTGATTTTTCAGTTTTTTCGATTTTTTCAAAAACGGCTTTTTCGATTTTTTCAAAAACGGCTTTAACGATTTTTTTGAATCTTTACATTTTTAATGTGTATTGATGTGAGATAGGCGACTTTCCAAGTGAACACCTCTAAAATGGGCTTCTTCTGTTTTGTTTTCTTTTCTTTTATTAACTCCTATTTTAAATAGAACACGCGGTATATTATTACATTTTTGAATTCGGCTTAAAATTTTAGAGAAAATTTGTCTCTTGAAATAACGCTCTATTTTGTACGGTAATTTTTGACAAATGCTTAAAAATTAAAAATATTTTTTTTGGCTAATCATAAGATCACTGTAAAAGGAAGTTGTGTGCGTGTATCACACCAAATGTTTATTGTTTACCTTCAATGTGCCCATCTTTGAAATCGAAGCAGTTCTCATAATCTGGTGTTCGGCTTTTTTCTTTTTTATTACCTACCTACATTTAAATATTTTTTAAATAAGATAATTATGATTGGTTTCGACCTCTATTGAAGACTGAAAACAAACTAAATTTAGACTCTTTTACAAAAAATAAGAAGTAAATATAAATTGAAAAATTATTCTCAAAATGTGTAACAAAAATGTATATAAAATATGTAACGAGCATAAACTATAACTCAGTAACAAAAAGTAAGAAAGCATAAAATGGCATTTTCCAGTATTTTTCTTGAAATAAGACTTACAATAATCACAGAATGTTCTAAGCTTTTACTGCCTGCAAGAATCACATTTGTATAAAATTACTTCCGACATTTATGGCGATCGTTAACGTGACATGCTTAAAATAATAATCTGCAAAAATAATGAAGAAAACTTATCCTTAAAGCTAACAAAGTAATCAAAAATCATAAAACAAAGCAAGAGTACGGTGGGGTAGGACTATAATTCGTTCTCTTACAGGATTGCTACCGTAGGGTATAGCGTGTACACATCTAGAGTATGATCAAAAATTATTTTCATCTAGTATAGCCATGCAATACTTCCTAATTTATGAATGCAACTATAACTCACATAAAAAGCAAATGTAAAGTTTGACATTTCAGTATAAATGTATTTGCATTTATAACTTAGGAAGTATTCCACGGCCATACTAGATGAAAGTGATTTGTGATCATACTTTATTTGAATCGACATGATAACCACAATGCCCTCGCCACTACTAATGGTACTACGTATTTAATTGATAAAGGATTCATTCGAAGGGACACGAAGTCTAGCGAAGGTATTACTTGCGGAGGCTCCTCTATGGTACTTTGAAATGCAGTGGTGCACATTATACCCCATCGTACCTTTGCCGGGTTAATTGATTCTATTTCTCTTTTCTCGAGATTTCACCAATCCTTTTTCTTTCTGATTCCATTTATATTACTTCCGGTTTATTTCAATCGTTTGATAGTTTTGCATGACATTCCATTTATTTTTCTACCCATCACTTTCTATTAATGTAATCTGTAACCTTTTGCCCTCTGCTGGTAGGTACCCCAAGTTTTTTGTTTAAAATTGATTATGTATTTCTTGTTTTTTGTTAGGTTCCTCACGTTCCATTCCTTTTGTTATTATAATACACTTTTTCTTTCCTTTCTCTGCTATCCCTATTTTTCCGACTTAATTAATATAGTTGCAAATATTTTGCTAAAAATGTTCCGTAAATCTCATAATTATGAATTTAAAACTATACACAAATAGCATTAGCCTTGCAATAATTTGAATTTGAAACTATAACATAGTGTTATCCTTGATACTGTAATCAGAGCAAGTTTTGAAAAAATAGAATAACAATAATAAAACAATTGAGAGGCCAAACGCCAAGTTGGTGTGTGTGTTTTGGCTTTAACATGAGGGACGGTGTGGGGGTATTGATGTACAGTGAGGCGGTTTTAATATTTCGTGGTAGTAGCAGCAACTTCTTCTATTACAAGGGATATTCCTAGATCACGTTGTATGACGCTTGGAAGGGTACCAGGGCACATTACAAATTATTTGTCATATTTTTAAACTGGAATCGCCGGAGCTTCAAAATATTGATTTGTGCAACAGTTAGTTTTCGAATGTGGAAATTTGTACTCATGAGCCAAAACATTTTGCGGAAGATGTAGGCCAGTTGTAATCGTTTATTCGAAATGTGCAGCATTGGCCACGTCAAGTATCTGCCTAAATGGATGCTTCTTAAGGGAGCGAATTGTTGTTTAATAGCACCTGAGGACATGTTCCTCTCCTAGGAGTAAATGCGATGTGGTGGATTTTGTGATGTTGGCATTACTCGCCATGTTTGCAACTATAGTTATTAAGATATTAAGGTGTTCTTGTAGATATCTAGATACAAGTATGGACACGAAGCCATTATCGCAGTTGCGATCGGAAAAAGTAGCTATGTCGGTACTTGGTTCAACCACACCCGATTTTATGCGCGACGGTGATGAGTAGAATTCGCCATACCACTAGTCCAGTCGTTGAAGGTAAAAATAGGCTATTACCTCCGAATTCAAAAGTGACATATGTCCGACTTGAGCTTTTTGTTTTTAAGGGATGAAACTACCCCTTCGCGAAAAAATAGAAAAAATGCAGGTTTAAGCATTATATGGATTCACATCTTATTTAATTATGTAGAATAAAGCTTCTTTCGTATTCTCGAACATGATTTACGACGTATTCAAAATTTTCAACTCTTAAAAACCACCCCTATGCCTAAATTATTTAAAAAAAATAAACTAAAATATTATCAAAATATTATAATATAAAAATTTATTATTATCAGAGCTACTATCACTATCAACTTCTTCCGCTTGGTCAATTGGAGGACAATTCTGGCAGTTGTCACCACAGCATGTCCTACATGTTATGTTACAATATAATCCGAGTCTTTGGCAACCACAAGAGGCACCCCATCCTTTTTTACATTTGCTAAAAATATCATTTTAACTGGTAACTCTTCTGGTGCAGGCATACTTGAAGTTTCGATTGGATGTAAAGATTCTTCAGTATTAATCCACCCCCAATCAGTCGGACGAATATTTTTGTGGCCGAGCAATATTTGTGTTTGTAAATAAACCCTTTTAATGTGTTTTCATTCAAGGCTGCAACTGTTGGAGCCAGAGATGACAACTTTACCGCACTTGTTTTTGTGGTAGCCTTTATAAATGATTCATAGCGTAGCTGCTCGAGATATGCTGATAAGTCTTCGACCATCCTCAATTTATTGAATTATATGTCTTTAGCAACTCCGTACAAAACTATTGTGCAGTACCTACCAGCTTCTAAAATATCTTCGAAATCAGAAGTACTGTTATAAAATATCTCAACCTTATCTCTCAAATCAGAACGTTTTTCTAAAACATCGATAAATTTTGTTTTACCTTTATTGTAAAACGCTGATGTTAAGTTGCACCCAGTAAAACAATGAGAAAAAAGTATCAATTTCGCACTGTTCGGATAATCCAACCTAAACTTTTCGACGAATATACCATCGACTGAACATTTTGTTTTCCTTATTTCAGGAAATACATTTTTTACCATAACTCCCTTAATTTTGAAGCTACAACGTCCATTCAAAAACAATTTTACAGGTAATTTCAAGGGCTACAAGATCATATACATTTCAATATACCCAAACCTTGCATATTCAAAATGTAAAGGGTTGAAAGGCTCGGGAAGGGTAGTCCGCGCACTATAATGCAAACTTCTAACATTTATATCTTCGTTATTTCTTATCCTACAGAAATAAAAAGCAAACTCAAATTTTCGTTGAGAAAAAACCCACATTTTTGTGCTATATCATTTTTTACATTTGTCTTAGTTTTAGTTATTTGGAAAATAAGGTATTTTTTTAAGAAATTTGAAAATACGTTTTTCATTTTCATCATATTTTTTTCGAAAAATTCGCATTCTCACCCGGCCAAACTTTTTGATTACATGAGTAATACTAAGATAAAGTAGTAATTTGTAAAGGGATAACGGTCAATATCAATTCTGGTGGAATGGCTGGGGTTTTATCGCTCATTCTTTTTTTAAATTTGGGTGGCCCACCGTTTTTGCATCGTAACTCGCTTAGCTATAATGCTATCGGCTTTTAACAGTCTTTGCAATTACTACAAAAAATGTTCTACAAGCTTTTTCCGAAAATGCATGGGTTTTCCGTTATTTAACGTTGATTACTTCGAACCAAGTTGTTGCAAAAAGAAATATTCTTCAACGAGCCATAACTCCCTTTATTTTGGACCTAGAGCATTCATTAAAAACCAATCTTTTTGTTTTGTTTATAAGCTTCATTTTTGGCCATTACAACTTATTTGATAGAACGTGAGGTTTTCGAGTTATTAGCGAAAAATCCTCCAAAAAAATGCATTTTTATCACGAAAAATCAAAATGTTCAATTGCGAATAACTCGAAAAATATCGATCTATCGAAAAAACTTTGTAGTACATTTTTTTACTTAGACTTTGTGCCTCTATCCATTTCCAGGGTTATTTTGAGTGAACACATTTCCACCCCCGAGAAGAGGTGGCATCCACTCTCAGGGCAAAAACGCACATCGGCGCTATGTCACTTTTGCTCCTTGAGCCATCGCCTAACTACTCACCAAATTTCACGTCAATCGGTCAAGGTTCAATGAATTCTGAGCGGAAAACCTTCAACGACTGGACTACAAGTCGAATACGATTTTACGATCTGACAATAGAGGTTACGTAAGAAGGATTTCTTGAACACTTTGGATAAAATAGGCAGAAGGGTGATCGGACGGTAAAAACTACTTCTGTTGGATTCTTGCCGTGTTCAGCATAAGCGAGCTCCCTTTTGATGTTCAGGACAGTAATCAGGTTTATTGGGCTTCGTCCATGCAGCTTGCTGTTTTTTTTTGTTAAGTGTTCAACCTCTTCATCGACGTCGCGTCGTCTTCTGATTTAGAAAAATATTGAAGCTGAGTTGACTGAGTTGGTTTTTTACTTGCTAGTGTTCGGGGTCTAGATTTTCGACGTACTTGAGAATACTTGAGATTCTAGGGTAGGTACCAGTAGTGGGGAATGCTCCAGTGAGA
This sequence comes from Agriotes lineatus, assembly GCA_940337035.1. NCBI lineage: Eukaryota > Metazoa > Arthropoda > Insecta > Coleoptera > Elateridae > Agriotes > Agriotes lineatus. The sequence continues at coordinate 52,521,675 of OW679194.1, read as the reverse complement.
CATTTAGAGAGGATTCAATATGTAAATAGCTTCTAGCAATACCTTTAGTAACACAAATATCCATACCGTACGGGATCTTGTATAATATATGTGGGCCAATAAGTTGGTTGGTGAAAAGAGAGTTGATGTAGGTTGTTTCTTAACATTGCTTAGTAGAGTTGTCGTCCGCGTTGCATCACTGATCTGGACCAAAATTCTATATTTAATGATACTGGAAAACAATTGAAATTCTTCTTTTTTAAATAACAGAGTATTAATTTACCGAGTTAGTCGTATATTCCACAGCTATGGTTTGCCGATTAAGCTAATTAGTCGATTTCGGAATGTTTTATGCTATCGTCGAATGTTAGCCGTAAGCCCACGTGCCTTGTTATCAGAATGTTGCGAATGGTATATTAAGTAATCTATAATGTTTATACTACTATACCTTCACGTATAGTGATATTAATCTGTTTATGAATTATATTTTTATCAATTTAAAATTTCCCTGTTTATGATTTGAATATCAATAAGTATTCTTTGCGCTAGCTCCTGAAAATTAGGGGTGGATTCCTTTTATCTAGATTGCTTATTCTGAAATCTGATGTTCTGATTTTTAATTTTTTTATCACAAGTCAAAAATAACTTCTGTCAAATGATATGTCAAACAACTTTGAAAATTAAATGACAAATACCATATCGTTTCATTGCCACACAACAATATCAACCCGTAAGTAATTCTTTAATAACAAATTCACCTTTTTAGTCTTTATTTTCTTATTTCAGTGCTTACTTTACTACTTAATATCACTCACCTTTCACTTGAACTTAACAATGTCCTGGATGTCAAGCAAGCTGCTCCACTCCTACGACTCTAACCTCTTCAGTCCCCAATCACAACGAAAGGCTACAATGACAGACACGATGTCCAACTGACCAGAATTAGGGATACAAACTCTTCCACAGCATAGAACCAAATAGACCCTAGCTTTAGCCACCTAACTCCGACACCGTATCTTCCCATTTCCTGAAACGTGCTTCCTCTACTGATGGTTCTCCCTTGGCACCAACAGCTCGACGTAATCCAATTCAATTATTATACAATGTCAAATGTAATTATCCAATAAACTTCACTTAGTATTTTACTCCAGTTGTTTCTCATTTGTAGATTAGTTCTGCTCTTCAATTAGTTTTTTACCACATACTTTTATACTTCCTTAGTTTTATTTCTCTTCTTCTTAGGTTAAATTTAATTTCCATATTATCACGCCAATTTAGTTTTACACTTAACCCTTTTTAATATCCAAACATTACTTTTTAAAATAGGGTTTATTTTATACTTTTAATTACACCAAAATTATTTACTGCTACATTTTTCAAATTTGTTATCTCAATAATTAAAAACAAAGTCCTTAACGATATGATTTTATACTTTTAACACTCTATATACTATTTTTTTATTTCTACCTACTATTTATAATAATTCATTTCAATTAAGTATTTGTCGATCTGTTTCTCAAATAGCTATATTCCACTCAATTATAAATTCTATTTTCTTTTCTAACTGCATAATAATTATTCATATTCTTAATTCATATTTAAATTGATCCTGATTATTTTTAACTATTGTAATCCCTTAATCCTATTTTAATATTGATTTTTATATCCCTGTGTGATTGGTCGAAACAAAGTCATCATTACAACCATCTGGAAATCAAATTGTTGTAATATTTACTTTTGTGTTCTTTGAGTTGTTTGAAAATATCCTATTATTTTATTTGTATTCGTATAATTATGGACTTTTGACTAAACCAGCCACTGAAATATGATACATTCTAAATTTAGCACAGAATCTAAACCAGTCCAAAACAAATTTATAGACGGAGGTCCGTTGCTTTTAAAATCGGGGGCATTTTCTGGAGGTAGTTTGAAATATCGATGGGCCTTTCCGGCAGTTAGCCGAGAATGTCCATACGGGATTACGTGAAACCCGAGGCGACTAGGGGGTGGCATTTCGTACAATGCGAGGGCTCGGAGGTGCTTTTGGCCGTCTGTGGGCGAGGTCGCACGCGTGTGAACGCCACAGCTAATCCACCGCGATGATATGTGTTTTAGAAGTGATTGAATTGTGTAAGTTATATGAATTATAACTTATAAGAGAGTGGATGAAATGATGAGGTCTGTAAAAATGAATGCTAGTGTTTGCGTAGCTTTGCAAATGTAGTTATTGAACAGCGGAGTCGAACATTAGTTACTGTTCGCACTGAGGCTGATTGTAGACAGCTTTATTAATTCGGTCGTTGTTTATTGTTATCGTTGGACAGGGGTCAACTCGCCGTAGAGAGCGCTCTCGTGCCTGGATCAGTAGCCATTCGGCGAAATGGCCCACGATCCCTGACCTGTTAAGCACCTTGCTTATTAGTGACTCCAGATAGCGCGTCTGGATGGCTTGGGAATCCCGTCTCCCAAAGATGCCTTGTATCTGTGCCTGTGACGGTCCATACGGCCACCGTAATTGCGGGTTACATTGACATGGGCTCGACCCATTGATGCAGTTAACGTTCGGTTAAGGCGTACTAGATGCGGTAAGCATCCGTATTTTCAGGATTCTTTCAGGTACATCATCGAAGGTGCACCGAAGAATATCTTTTCTTCGAGATGCGACGTGGGAACGACGCGGGGGGCCATAAAACCCCCTGTAAGTATTATATAATGAGCACATTACTGCTAAAAGCTGAATGCCTGTTGTTTTGCTTGCATGAGTGTTTGTGGAATTGGCTGAGCTTATGTTCGCGGACGGGCGTGTGTGACCACCTGATATATGAAAGGACTCGCCGATCGTCTTGCACCCCCAGTATCATGTTTATGATTTACAACCCCAGACCGCAGGGGCGCTATGAAATTTCTGGTAAGGCGCCAGTTCTTGTAAATTTATGCATGTGAACCGATCTGAGTCCAGGAAAAAATTAAATTCCCGGGGCACCGAAACTATGTGCCGACAAAATATTTTTTCAAAATTGTCAAAGTGACATTCAGAATGAAGTCTAAAAATATAAAAGGAAAACCGATAAATAGTGGATAAAAGAGGCTGTCCTACAATGTTTATTTGAATAATATAGGACGAATATATTCTAAAACATGAGCAGCCACACAAACTTATATTTTTCTAGTGTAAAATTGAGTATGAGTTCAGAGCGCAATCTACTGCATTCTTATTTGAAATTTAGTAGGTATAAGTAGATTCCCAAATTTTCAAAATCCCCGAGTACAAGAACGATTAAATGGCAGCCAATAGAGGACCAGCAAGATTGATTTTATTATATAAATATTATAAAGTCGTAAAATGACTAACAAGGCGTGTCCTGAAGGCATCTATAAATAAGTCATCTGCAATTCTACGTATATGCATACCCTGTGACCTAAATACCACCTGAACCACGACTTATCAAAGCACGTTTAATCGCTCGGTAGCTTGGAAGGAAACCAAAACCACTGAAATGACGCAAGTGTTTTTGTATTCACGTTCGTACGTTGGCGAATAGTTGTGGTACAATGTCACACTCTGGTTTGCCATGCGAGGAATATATTATTAAAAACAACGTACTACGCGATCGCACTTTGAAAAACCGATAATGATACGTGCATTTCTTACCCACGAATGCGTCAAGTTTCTCTTAATTTTAAGCTTCACTTTTGGAAACCCTGTTTTTCAATTCAGACGAGCGTTTCTTTTCAGCTGCTCCAATTACGCGCTCCCTACTGCAATACTGATTCAATCAAAAATTCAGCGGGAATAGCCGCAGCAAGATTTAATATTCTGCGTTACACCGTTTAAATTGATGAAATCAACAAACGCTCATTTAATATTAAACATTTTTGTATGAACTTTTCGATTGGTCCGTCCAATTGCAAACTCGCTAATTGTAGCAAAGTTAAATAAAATTAACTCATTTGTTGCGTGGGAATATTCCTATTCGAATATCGTTACTTACGTGTACATGAAACCGAACTGCTTAAATAAGACAAAGATTACTCTTCACAGTATTATGAACAGTGAAACAATAAAATAGTCGTATGCGTAATATTACAATTTGTTAAATAAATCCCCTAAAGCTGATCCTGTTTAGTATTGAAATGGTAAATATGTCAATAATATGTAAAACTTAATTTTCAATACAAATACCAGTAGCGGCTCTCGATAAATGTAGAATATTGTAAAATTACTAAGCAAAAAATAATAAAAGCTTACCTACATTCCGGCGATGTTCTAATCCAAATATAGCAATCATTTTAAATTTTAGTAATCCAAAGAAATTATATGCACAAAACAAAAATTATTCTAGCGCAACACAAAATGTACTTAAGTGTTAAAATCGAAAGACAATCATTTATTTAATAATGGAAAAAACAGAGCATGCATCACATTCACAAATCCACTTGTTTTTCTTGTAAATTCCTACAGCAAAATGTCTTCTAAAAGGTAAAGGTTCAAGGTAATTTCAATTCCCCCAACTGGGGGCGGGCTGCTATCGAGACCTTGCGTTTCTCTTCAGCTAAGAACGGGAGTTATAGGATGGGTGACAGAAAGGTGGGCTGGAGAATGGAAGAAAGGCCAGGAAAGGTGAAGAAATACTGCCCCAGCATTTGCCGCACAGAAACTACTCTCTTGACTCAGAAAAACCACCTAAAAACCTGAATCACAGCAGACGGTCGCGGGAATCGAACCCATGACCCCCCGATTGCTAAGTATACTGTTTTCTAAAATGCTAGTTCCAACTTTATTTTCGAGGTTGAAATTTAATCCATTTTTTTTTATTTTAACCTTTTCAGCTAACGGTATAGGTTTGTATAATTAATGTTAAGAATACTTAGTTATGCGAGTTATACGAGTAACTAACCCGTAGAAAATATCAAATCTGTTATGGCCCGATGTCACTTCTCATTGTTCTCGAATATATTCACTTTCAATCTCAAAGATTACCCCACATTTGCTTATAGGCAACCGTCTTTACCCTCAGATTTCATTAAATTTCGGGAGCATTTCGGCTGCAGCGTAGTTACCCTTCACATTACATAGAAACTGCTTACCTCAATTCTGCTGCTTCGGCGTTTTCGTCTATAACTGACATAAAAGTTTGGACCCTATTTAGGATCGCCATCAGTAGCTGCCAGCCGCACGTTGCATTGATACGAGGGAGTGTGTTGACACATAATTAATTTTACGTTGACCTACTTCGTGGAAATTGTTTTACATGCTTTAAGCAGTATCGAATAAATAGCTACCTCCGGATTTCATTAGTTAGACCTTGTCATATTATTACTGTAGGATAAACGTTAAAATATATATTCAATTATAGAATAGTTACTTTTATCTAATGCCATATAGGTTGTTGACGGCTGGGAGGCTAACGTCCCTACGCCTCTAAGAAGCAGCTTCAGGTGACAAACAAGATATAATATAAGTATTATTAAAAACCAAGAGTTAGTTACTATACCTCGACCGAAATTTTAGATACCCCCAATAGTACATACATTATGTAGATATCGTTTTTAACAACCACATGCTTAACGATCAAACCGTTATAGTGACATACCCGAATAACAATAACGACGATCTCCGGTTAACGCAATGGGTTTATCTTCAACATAACGAAAAAGGACAATTGATTTGAAGACAACCTTTCTTTGGTGGAATGGCAACATAAGTAGATTGGGAAAATTGTCCCCAAAAACAAGGATCTACAAACGGCAAACAATTTAAAGAAATGCGATACATTAACAGACTGAATTTCAAAAGAAACTGTAAATTAAATAAAGTAGATATAATTTTCAAAGATGGAAAGTGATTAATTTCAGCCTTCATCTTTAAACAAAGTTGTCTTCAAGCTTCGAACTGCAAGAAATGTGTTCACGAACACCTAATAAAGTAATACCATTTCTCAAACAATATAGATTTAAAAAACATATTTACTAGGTAGATTAGGATAACAGAATGTTTAAAAAGCATTTCACAAAATGACAAACAATTTAAGAATATCGCTTATAGTAGCAATATTTTCCATTTTTCAATTGTTAATTGTTGCTCTTTGCCAGTTTGACAAAGCTGTAAAACATAAGAAAAATGTTTGACGATTTTGTTGCTATTGAAACTGAGATTGATTTACAATGCACAATATTTGGTGTCCCTCCTTTTTATATTTTTCTAAATAAATCTGTTTATATGATTCTTTTTAATATTTAAATATAGCGGCTTACCGATACATTGAAATTTGTTCAACATCTCCAATGTCGTTATAGACTATATTCTTTATATCTATTTATATAAAGTTTATGCTTTATGGTATTAGGCAAAGTTGTCCTTATATTTGATATCATCCAAAAGCTACATGTTATTTTATATTTACGTAGTATTAAAAATACCTTTGTAATCCTATCACACCATCATTTTATGTACTATTGCTATAAAAAAAAACTAGGACAAGGTTTTTTTACCTGTGTGAATCTGAACTGGCAACTGAGATGCGAATAAATTTAAAATTATTTTAGAACGTCACTGTCACAAATGACTAGAACGAGTTTAGTTTCAAAAACAAGGTTTTCTTTCTTGTTAGAAAACAGTGTAACTATTCGGCAAATTGCACTATTACCTAGTTTTATAATTGTTTTCTATTGTAGTTTCCAATATTAAAATTTGATATGACATATGGCAGGTCTGAATTATTCACATGACGGTTCAAGTCATTTCATCAACTAAAGTAATACAAATTCATGACTTCTGAATTTACAACTTGTCCTAGTTCTTTGTAGCAATAGTATATTATTTAGATTCAGTATGGGTAGTTTGGCGACGATAAATACATTTAATAATAACAATTGACTGTAAAAATACAAACTCCAATACTACAATCTCTGCATCAAGATTTCATTTCTAAGGTTGTAGTTATTTATAGATGTCCAAAGTGTTCACCAAATATATAAGATTCATTTCGATGAATTTTCCGTTAAGTATATTTCGCCAATAATGGAATATGAAAGTCTGTGATTTGAAAGCAAGAAAAGCTTGTTGAAGTAGGATTCAGAACTTACCAATACTCTATATACTTCACCATCAAGTGGTCTTATGATTTTTATGTAGCTATATGTTACAAATAATGATTGTAAATGTGTATATGTAAATAGACATGTAGACGGCGAATAAAAAGTGAGAAACGTTAAAACGGCAACACAAAATCTACACTTTAGGAAAAAATGCTTCTAAGAACGTTTCTTGTGTAGTTTTTCTTCTGTATTGGAAACGGTTATATTAATTTTTTAGATGAAATTGAAATTCGAAGTACGGAATGCATTTTGAGGAATGGGGCGTTTGCTGTCAGCTGTCATTCAAGGTCGCCTGATATTAAAGCAGCACTGAAAGGTACTGTTCTTAAAATATTAAAATAAAACACCAGATATAGCAAAGCAATTAACACTTAAATACAGTGTGCCCTGAATGCGAGGTGATGCCCCATTTCTCATACTTCACCGCGTTTGGGTATACGATTCCGTACTTTCGTATTAGGTTAAATTCTTTAAAACTGTGGTAGAAAAAACCTATACACTTTCCGTTTCTGGGTAGGAAACTTCTTAAATAGTTCGTATAACTTTATGGGAAAATTTACTTTCGATATTCTATATCTGATTTCATATTATATCAATAATTGCTACTTTTAAAGCAGTAATTTTGAGAATGGCACCACTTTAAAAACTCGTTAAAATACGCCACCTGTTCGCCTCATTGACAAGGAGTTATGGTGGCGGGCTAGATTATAGTTTTACTTAAGTACTTTTTTAAAGGCAAAACAAACAACAATGGTGACCAAAAGTCTCCTACCTTTTGCGTAAAAATATTTTAAAAGTAGTAAACTATATTAACTTTAGAGGTGTCGAAGTCATATAATGTGAATAAAAAGTTAAAAATTGCCACTCGGGGCCATTTTGAATACTTTCTTAAGTACGAAGAGGAGTCATATGGCATCTCATTTAAAATGTGTCACTTTAGAAGGCGTATTTATATTTTCCCAAAATTGTGATGATGGTTAACAAAATGGCGTCTGCTTTAGTATTAGTGCTCTTCTCTTCGAGCGGTATTTAATTATTTATTAAAATGTTGTTGAAGATTATCAACGATTTGTTAACTATAGGTATATATTCTTCTCTATGATATATTTACATTATCCCCACCCCTTGCGGTGCAAAATATATATTCATATTCAAAAATATTCACTTCTAATACCATGCGTAGCCAAAGTTATGTCGACTATTTTTGCGGTGATATCACGTGCGTCAGCACAGATCCTAATTTTAGCAAATTCTACTCAGTTAGGTGCCATATATGGCCCCTCTTTCTATTAAACAAATTACTATGGCGCTGAACGGCCATCGTTAATTTTTGTTTGACCTCAAGTGGCTTCAAAACATATAAAATAGGTGTAGATTAGTTTACTATTCCAAAAGTTGATTGAAATATTTTTATCCATTCAAACGGAAGAGGAAGGGGGGCAGACATTTGGTCTTCAATGTATGTCTTCCTTTTAAACGGGCCACTCGAACGCTGTTGGGTAGCTTTGGTGCCCTTACCAGCTAAGATTTTGCGGGTCCATCTGTCCCTGATGTGTTGAAATTGAGAACTCGGTTAGTTAAATGCTACATCTCTTCTACACTTCTATACTATCTCATGCTTACCTAGTAAAATATTACTTAATTTGTTAATAGGTATATTCTTCCATCTTTGGACTATGGACTTCAATTAACTCGTTCACAATCCGTATTTCTGCCATTGGCGTTTCTTCTTTTCTAATCTTCATTACCGTGCCTTTAGTTATTAAATATATTTATGCAGGGCCGTAGCTACAAGCTTAGGGGCCCCGGGGCAACAAATAATTATGGGGCCCCCACATTATCTTCCCCTTTACCTCTACACCACTTTCATTTAGTAAGCCGTTTTAATGAAGTTACTATTTGGTGTTTTTTCTGTTAAGATAGCAGAATGCACATTTAAAACTGACAAAACACATATTTACTAGTCACATTGGGTTTCACATAAAACTGTATTTAATGTTTAAACAGGCTAACTTCGGTTCAAAACTTTTTTTAAGAAAATTTCCTCCGTCTTCGGGGGCCCCCTATGTTCGGGGGCCCCGGGGCACTGCCCCGGCTGCCCCGGTGGTAGCTACGGCCCTGTATTTATGTACAACTGCATTATAAAGTATTATTTATGACATAGTTTTGGGACAATGAAGTAGCTCTTTATAATACTAGTAAAATAAACCTGATTTTATTTTACTAGTACTATAAAGTACATTTACATCGGCTGTCAATGTCAAATGGCAAATGCCTGCCAATATCCACCAAGACGCTCGAATGTCAATTTTTTTGTCACGAAGTAGATATCAAACTTATAAACTGTTTTTTTCTATTTTAGTAGTTGAACATAAGGATTTCTATACTTCCCATAGATAATTTGACTTTAATGACTCGTCTTTATTGACAAAAAATAGCTATTTTAAACAGCATTTAATAAACATAATTTTACAATAAATTTATACACTTCCCCAATGAATTAACGCACCACCAAAAAGTAGCAAAAAGTTTAAAGTAAATTTTTGTCGAAACCATTTATCCGATTTGAACGATTTTTTTTTAAATTACTAATTGTCTCTTTCAGCAAGTTAGTGTACTACTCCGTTTGCATAGAAACTATTTTTTTTTAATAAATACCGGGTGTAACAGTTATAATGTGTTTTTATAATGATAGGTTCTTCCGGGTTATGCAGTGGTCGTCGATTTGAACTTGACGGTTTGCTGCTCATGCTGTCAGCTTCTTCAGAAGTTTTCTAAAGACTGATGTTGGTGCCTTTTGCTCCTGGTTATATACCGAGGAGTCGTTACGGTTGGCTGCTCATATAGATCTTGTATGTTATTCGGATTTGTCGTTTTTCCGCTTGGTTGCCCACGTGAAACTTGTTTATGGATGGATTGGTTTTGCAGAACTACCTTCCATGTGTTACTAAGGCGATAGCCGTCTTCTCGATTGAAATTGTTTGGATTTTTAATAATTTCTAGGGATTCCCGAATAATACGAGGGAAGTATTTTTTAGTTCTGGCTAGTATGTTTACGGAGCCGTAATTTATTCTGTGGTGCCCTGGTCCTATTAAGTGTTCTGCGATGGCTGATTTTTGTATGTTTCCAAGTCGTGTGTGGCTCTGGTGTCTTTTATTCGACATTGGATGCTTCTTCCCGTTTGTCCGATGTAAGATTTGCCACAGGTACATTGGAGCTGGTAAACGCCTTCTGTCTGTAGTCTGGACAAAGAATCTTTGTTGGAGGGGATCAATTGTTCGACCTTTCTTATTGTACCATAGCGGACTCCAATGTTCTTTTTATCTAATACCTTTCTTATTCTGTCGGTTACTCCGGCGATGAAAGGAAGGCAGAAGTAAATAATAGGTTTAGGTTCTTTCGGTTTTATGGTATATTGGCACTCTTTCTTGATATCTCGTCGACTGTAGCCATTCCTGAGTAAGGCTTCTTCCACATGACTCAATTCCTGTGGTTTACTGTCCTCGTCACAGATAGCGTGGCCCGATGAATAAGAGTCTTGATCAATGATCGTTTTTGTTGGGAATGATGATGAGACGAAGCATGCAGATAGCGGTCGGTGTGAATCTTCTTTCGATATACTGCATGGATTAATCTGTTGTTAGCTGTTCGTTACACTAACACGTCCAGGAAAGGTAGGCGTCCATTTTCTTCAGTTTCCATAGTGAATCTTATTTTGGCATGGTTGTTGTTTAAGTGTGCCAAGAAAGCTTCAAGAGCTGCTTTTCCATGTGGCCATATAACGAAAGTGTCGTCGACGTAGCGGAACCAGCATTTAGGTTTAAGATGGCTGGACTGAGTAGCTTCAGCTTCAAAGGCTTCCATAAATATGTTAGCAATGACTGGAGATAACGGGGATCCCAAAGCGGCTCCTTCCTTTTGCTCGTAGTATATTCCTTCCCAAAGAAAGTAGGTCGTCGTGAGGCACATCCTTACTAACTCTGGAATGTCTTCTCGAAGTCCTTGAGAAACGAAGCACTGTTGTACACGATTTACTGAATCTTCTACTGGTACATTGGTGAACAGGGATTCCACATCGAAACTGACCAACATGTCCTGGTCCGTTATTTCCAACTCAGCCAATATTTCCACGAAATGCTCAGAGTTCTTCACGTAGGATTATGTTCTGCCTACGTTTGGTTGTAATACGTTAGCGAGTTATCTGGCTAGTTGATATGTAGGAAATCCGCAAGTGCTAACAATTGGCCTGACTGGAACGTCTGGTTTGTGGATCTTCGGAAGTCCGTAAAGTCTGGACGGTCTATTGAGTATCGCTAGGCAGTAGTCGTCGATGTTCCGACTCTGGTATTAATGAGCTTTTGATAGCTCCTCTAACCTGGCGTTCTATCCTCGATGTGGGGTGCTTCTTCAGTGTTTCCTACTGTTCATCGTTCAGTAGTGATTGAATTTTGTTCCGGTAGACTTTTCTATTCATCACTACAGTGGCATTTCCTTTGTCAGCGCGTAGAACTACAATGTCAGGGTTTTTTCGGATTTCCTTCAGAGCTTGTGTTTCGGCTCTGGTGACGTTCCTCGTTGGTGGTTTAGCACGCTTTAATATACGACAGGTCTCGTGTCTTACTTCCTCGGCTTCCTCAACTGGGAGTTTGCGGATAGCACTCTCAATTTCAGCGATCACTTCTTCATTAGGTATGTGGGATGGAGTGATGGCAAAATTCAATCCTTCTGCCAAAATCGAGGTACAGTCCTTAGAGAGAGGTTGGTCCGAAAAATTAATTACCGTTTTCTTGATATCGAATTCTGGTACCGGTGTGACTTTGGCTTGGAGCTTCTCGAACTTCTTAATATGTTTTTGGGTCGTATTGCTCATGTGGTGTTCTGAGTGAGCATAGCTGATACGATCTACTGTGTTCCAAAGGTTTACATCCAAAATTCTACTGAGCTCGAGATGTAGGTAGTAGAGCTCGGTAGATGTTCCTTGGAGTTCGTAATAAGTATGGCGTACTCTTTCCCTAGTAAGAGCACTTTCGGTCCGATCGATAATCCTTCGGGCAGCAGCAGTTTGTAAATGGTGTTGAACCTTGACCAATTTAGGTTTGACTCCTTTGTCGCGGAACGTTTCAAGAACGCCAACGATGCAAGCAGTTGACTCTTCTTCTTCCGTAACTTGTCCAGTTTCCTGGTCTTCTTGAATATGTCCTCCCCGTAGAGGCGTTTAATAGTCGAATGCAGGCTTTCACGGCCGTTGTCCATAATGATAGGTTCTTCTGGGTTATGCCCTGGTCGTTGATTTGAACTTGACGTTTCGCTGCTCATGCTGTCAGCTTCTTCAGAAGTTTTCAAAAGACTGATGTTGGTGCATTTTGCTCCTGGTTATATACCGAGGAGTCCTTACGGTTGGCTGCTCATGTAGATCTTGTATGTTATTCGGATTTGTCGTTTTTCCGCTTGGTTGCCCACGTGAAACTTAAAAAAAACGTTAAGGACTAACACCGAAAACACACTTCTATCAACTGTTTTTTGACAGCTGTATTTACCTGATGACAATTACTGTTTCTTTCTGTTTTTCCATAGCCTGTTACTTTAGTGCATTTAATGCAAATTAAAGTCAATAAAAACATGTTATGCTATAAAATTGTGTTTCTCTGGCAGTAGCTAAGATAAAAGAGTAAATCAAGAAACAAAATGTTATAAAAAGATAAGGCTACAGCTACAGTTTGCTTTGAATTATAACTTCATATTATAACTGTTGAACCCCACAGGGTGTTATAAATTTTATGGAAAAAACACATTATAATAGAGTAGCACACTAACTTTCTGAAAGAGACAACTTGTCATTCAAAAAAAATCATCCAAATCGGATAAGTGGTTTCGACAAAAATTAACTTTAAACTTTTGGTTACTTTTTGCTGGTGCGTTAATTTATTGGAGAAGTGTATTATATTGTACGACAGTAAAATTGTGAAGCAATTCCTCTTTTATGTAATGAAACTATAATAATAGGCTCAGTCCAATCTTCAAGCCATTTTCCAGTCTTGGAAGCCTTATTCACAAAGCTGTTAGGAAGTGATTTCAGAACTTCGCCGATAAAATCATATATCGGGAGTGGAGAGATGGTGACAGCAAGAAAATTTCCTATTGGTCAGTTAAAGTGAATGGGGCAAACGGATAGGCGTAGAAAAGCTTGTAAATTTCGTAGCTTAAACATATTTGATTGTCACCGTCATATAAACAAGTTTAAAACGTCTTATTTTATTTGCCATAATTTTTAAAAAAGCTACTAGGCATATTCGTTTTTCCAAAATCGATTCCGATTTCCGAGCAATCAAAAAATATCACATGTAACAAAGGCCCCACTATCAATATGCAGGCCGAGTAATCAGAACCACATAGTTAGGCACACTTTTATTCTTTTATACTGAATTGTCCCTGATTCCCCCTGTCGAGCACTTTTACATGTTTAGCTATTAATATTAGCCTAATAGTAGCGATTTCATTCCAGGCTTACAACTGCTTTTATTATTTTATATAAATAATATATTAAGTATCAAGAACGGTAAAAATGGTTTACCAGTCGAAGACGATGTTTCTCTTTGCTCAGTCTTCAATATTGTCTGAGGCTGGTACCGTTGGCGATGCGTATAGTATATTTTTCACAATTGAAATAACTTAAATGTGTATTACTAATATAATATTGTTGCATATGATTGGTATAGGCAATTACTTAGAAATTTTAACCCGGAAGCCCCTAAAAATTAGTTTTTTATGTGCGGTATGGTATGACTTCAAGCATTGTCATAGTGCAGAACGATCTCACTTCTTGGGAGCCCCAAACAAGCTTTTTGAATAATGTCTGGCAGGCATACTGTTGTGTACCACTCTGCGATAACCGTACCTTTATTTTCAAGCACGACAGTTGTAATAGGTTCTAGTTTTGAAAAGAAGCAAGTAATCATTTTTTTACCAATATTTCGAGATCGCATCATTTTAACTGCATTCGGATCTGTTGGAAACAGATGCAGACCGTGCAGACTGCTGCTTATATTCGGGTTCAAATGCATATATTTAGCTTTCATCACCAGATATGACGTTGTAAACTGCTTTAGACCTACCTTCATCATATTTCTTAAGCGTTTTCTTACATCATTCCACACGCTGTTGTTTTGTGCTTCTTTGGTATCCACCGACAACATACTTTTGTTACACCCAAATGATTATGTAAAATCTTGTTTATTGCAGTCATCTCAATGCCCAAGGTGCTCATAATAATTTTATATGACTCGATTGTCCTTCTGAATCAATCTTCGCACGGCGGCGGCGTCTATGTTTGTTTCGGTAACTGTGTCTTACTTCGCGAAAATCGTCACTGAGTGAAACTCGTTCAAATTTAAACTGATTAAACCAGCTATACACAGTCCTCTGCGAAGGTACTTGGTCACCAAATGCAGCACGAAGTAGTCCAAAGCTTTCTTTCGAAGATAAACAACTTTTAAAGTGATAATAAATCATGGCTCTAAAATTTTCTCTTATTAAATTAATTTTTGCTGCACTACACTTATTTCAAAATTAACTTGTATAATAACTGTTGCAATGATCAAAACTAGAAAACAATAAACATTTGCTTCATTGCAAGTTTAATTTCCGTGTTGCACTTGATCTATTAGTTTGCAGAAATTATGGGTGCTACCCTCGTATCGACATTTATTTAGCTGTTATTGCATATTGGCAATACTAAAAAAAATACAGCAGGTATACTAGTAATTTTTAAGCAGAATATGAATATGCATGTTGTTGTATAAACATTTAAAACATTATAATGGAATCTATTGTTACAGAACAATGTGTATGGAAACATAAATTTACTTCGTCATACAGCGTATTAATGGCCGCTATATTCCGTTAACCACATTTTTAGATAATGGTTGAATGTCTTCTAAATAAAAATGAATTACCATCACGTAATAATTTTAATTCGACCGCCGCATGCAACGAAAGTGGCCCGATTAACTTGTTTTTGTCAACGCACTCCCCTAATTCGCATACCCATAATTCATAACCATAATTTGACGTTGATACTTTCCTGCTAGCGGTAACAGCATTACGAATAACTGGAAGTCATAGTTTCTGCGGAGAGGAAAATATGTAAAAAAATCTGCTATCTAAATTCGACCATGAATTATTTATTTACCGGCCACATTCGCAGCAGCGCCTCTGCAGCGCTCTCAAAAAACTGTCAACAAACCGCAAAAAACTATCCGGGATGGCACATGAACATCGATATCTTCGACAAGAAAATGGCGAAAACAGATTACAAGCAGCAGTTTGTTACATGGGGCGAGTAGGAGCCGCATTACGGACGGATACGTGCCTGTCATATGCGCCCAACCGGCCGCGAACAAGCGGCCCAAAGGGACAATCGATAACCTGCGCCCTGAAACAAGGCCTGAAACGCCTGGCCCGCTGGATTATTATAATGCGAGTTCATATAAGCGACATGCTTCAAAGTCAATCTCATAGTGATATTTTTATAAAGATATCGATTTGTACAGTTTTGGTAACGCGAGTTACTGGAGCGTGCAACAAAAAATTATTGGAGCTTGATTGACGATTACCTACTTTCTAGGTTTTCACGGTATCAATGGACGCGCGTGAGGTGTTACTTGAAATGTCCTGTGGAGGAACTGGGGCACTGTTCTGTCGCTCTTTATGTCATTGGTTTTATATTTAGCTGGTAATATTAACCAGGACGTTACGGCGAAACGAAGATGAATGTTGCGCAAAAGAAACAGGAAAAGAAACGACTTCCTCTCGCAAGAATTTAAATCCTGGCTGGCCTTTTGAAATATTCTATTGTTCTAAATTCGGTAGGAATTTATTTCATAACAAGTTTTTAACGAATAGGAAATATTGATAGAGATGCATTTTTTTATATTTTTATCTTCATCGGTGTTGTTATAGACTATTAACCAAATTAATTATAGTATTGTTAAGAGCTTCATTACCGCACTCATTGTTCAGTGCGCTAATGAATATTATCGCACTCTTTCTATATATAAAAAAATACTGAACCAGAGTTTATTGATGAAGTTAAAATATTGAACAATACACGTTTGCTTATGGCACATAACGAAACTCGTTTGATTGCCGTAAAACTCTGCTCACCGCCTTATTTTGGCAATCAAACTCATTTCATTAAGATGCTCATAATCAAACTTGTATCGTTAATATCTATAAACACAATGTACGAACATGTCATACTCAGCAGGCACAAGGACGTTTAAATTATGTTGAGATAGCTGAAAAGACGTTATTCATTGAAGATTAAGCGTCGACTTTTAACCTAGTTAGCGTCATTTTTGCAGCCTAAATTAAACTTTAATTTTTAGTAATATTTTTTACTGTTTACGTAATTATATCGTTCATTAGATGTGTTGGCTATGACGATTATTGAGCGTATTTGTATGACGCCGAGATATCGTTGACTTTTAGTCCTTTTTAAACCAGTAGTTAATGTAGAACGTAGACATGACGTTCATGAAAACACGAAAATTTTACATTTCCATATACTCTAAAATAACGTTAATATAAACCGCCTTTTAGATTAGTATTAGTACTCAGCTCTTAACATCGATGTCACGTTGTTACTACAACGTGATAATTACGTGTTTACATTACGTTTTTAAATGGTTGATATTAAGTGCTTTTGTGAACAGCAGTTAATGGGAAACGTGGACAGTGGACATGACGTCTATAAAAACACGAAAATTTTACATTTTCCATATTACGTTGAAATAACGTTGATATGCAACGTCTTTTAGATCAGTAACTTGTATACAGCAGCATGATAATTATATATTTGCATTACGTTTTTAATTTGTTGATCTTAAGTGTTTTTTAGACCACGAATTAATTTCAAACGTTGACATGATGTTCACAAAAACACGAAAATTTAACATTTTTATATTACTCTAAAATAACGTTAATGTTAATGTTTTAGATTAGTATCACTCAGCTCTTAACGTCGAAGCCACGTTGTTACTACAACGTGATAATTACGTGTTTGCATTAAGTTTTTACATTGGTGACATTAAGTGATTCTGTGAACAGCAGTTAATGGAAGACGTGAACAGTGAACATATTACGTTGAAATAACGTTGATATGCAGCGTCTTTTAGATCAGTAGTCGACTCTTGACTTGTATACAGCAGCATGATAATTATATATTTGCATTACGTATCTATTTCGTTGACCTTAAGTGTTTTTTAGACCAAGAGTTAATTCAAACGTTGACATGACGTTCACAAAAACACGTAAGTTTGACCCTTTTTCGGAAATGTTGGCAGTGAACATGTGTGCTCGATGCACCTATCACGCGTGAGGTCATTGCTCACATGATAGTGCCACCAATTGAAACGCGTTACTCTACCACATCGCAACGGAATGGTATACCATACTGACAAGCCGTTCTTTCTCTTTGTCTTGTGATCTCGATTCACTTGTTAGGTCGCATTTGTGTCGCTGATAAAATCGGAAAATTTTGCTAGTCAGAATGTTGTGTGTTTATTATTCCAATTTGATGTAAGGATGGCAGAATATGTTGCATTAGAAGAATATATAGTAAGAGTACGTCCTATGTTCCACTAAGCTTATTTTTTCACATTTAAGATAAAACGGCTCCCGACTTTGGGTGGAACTACATAACGTTGAAGCAGTCACCGGGGTTTATTTAGTTGGGCTGGGCATAATAAAATGGTTGTTAAAGCGTAACGTGCTTATAACGTTAGTACTTAACTAAAACATGGCGTTAATAAAACGCCATTTTTAGGTATAAAACAGGTACATTTTCTGTTGAAAATGCAACGACGTTACAACCTCAACATAATTGTGAAAATTGTTCAATAATATCATGTTCAAAAGACGCCAGCTTAGTAACCAAACGGAAAAACACGTTAAATAATAGAAATCAATGTTGAGAGATGACGTGTTTTTGAATCATGATTATAATGTCCACAGATAACTGTCTTGTTTAGTTATTAGTAAACGGTAAAGGACCGTCACAGTCTGATGTAAAATCAACCACATAACGTTCAAAAACTAGTTGATTTTTGCTACACTTCGACGTTAATATAACATTTGGACTAAGGTTATGTTTCAACGTTAGTTCAACGTGTCCGTGCAGGCTGGGTATGGGCGCAAACAATAAAAGTGTTCATCGTATGCCTAATATTCAATTTCATTAACTAAGTAAACCTCCTAAAACTGATTCCGTTGAATATTAGAATATGCAACCCAGTTTTTCAAGTGTATCATACAAAATTTCACATAATGTATTAGAAAATAGGATATGCACAAAAAATTAAGTTCCGGGTGCTGCACTCCTTTTAGGAGTCTAGAGGAGTCTCGGTGAATCAGAGCCTCCGATTACCTTTCCCGAAAACCAATATTCCAGCACACGTCTTCACCGACTGCCGTACTTCCTTACTGCCAT
The DNA here is from genome assembly GCA_940337035.1 of Agriotes lineatus. Classification (NCBI taxonomy): domain Eukaryota; kingdom Metazoa; phylum Arthropoda; class Insecta; order Coleoptera; family Elateridae; genus Agriotes; species Agriotes lineatus. Next base: position 52,503,109 of record OW679194.1, on the reverse strand, counting down.
AATTGGGATTTTAGTACCCAATTTTTAAAGCGTCTGGGTGGGCCGCCTACCAGTTCCAGGTTTGGGGATTGAACTTCTTTGTTTATAGGTATTTGTATATATACTCTCACATATAAAAAACATACTGTGGAAAAAGTGAGAAGAAGAATGGAGTGCCAACAATAATTAATAGCTTTCAAATCAATTCACCAACCAAAAGATGGGAATACAAATAGGACATTCCCGAACAATTCACAGCTATTTACTGAATTTTTTTTAACTATTTCATTGTGAAACGTGTCCTAGTACAGTGACTGCAAGATATATACTTTTAGAGTACCTTCTTCATAGTGAAGTAAGAGATCAATGTCTAGAAACACCAAAGATATATCTAAAGTTTCGCAATAGATTGGGATTTGGGAGCGAAACGACTTAAAGTGGACGTTCTTTAAAATTGTGAATAAAAACTATACTAATCGAATTCAGGTTTTAAAAATGTGTTCTGGTATCATTGTATGTGATTTATTCAGATTTCAATATCATTTTTTTCCAATGCTAAAGATACAAATTTAATAAAAGAAATTTACCATAGAAAAACAAAATACCAATTTCACTATTAAAATTTCGTTCTGAAAGCTGCTGCTGTGTATAGAAGTATATTGTATTCACCAAATATCTTTGACTCAACGAGTACCCCCTACAGGAATTTAAATCATGGCTGGCCTTCTGAATTATTCGATTTTTTTCACTTCGGTAGGAATTTGTTTCTTAAATTAATGCTAGATTTTTAAAGTATAGACGATTTTTTAATCCACATTCTTAATGCCACTTGAAGTTAACAAAAGTGCACAAAAGTAAAAAACTTCTTAACACGGTGAAAAATTATAATTTATTCGATCCTTCTACTTTAGCTCACTGCCAATTAATTTGTCACTTTCGACGTTTTACAGCTGTTTTTGGTACTTTTTTGAGTTGTATAAAATGCTGTATGTATAAATAATTATTAAATAGCTCAACTTTTCTACAAAAATTAGAGTTAAATTTTACGAAGCCAAATTGACGTAAGAATACACTGAGAGCTTGCTTGCATATTTAAGTATTAATTTTACAATAAATTTCCATATATAATGCTCTTTGGGAAATAATATATTTACGATGAGTCGTATACGTCAAAGTTAAAAAACTGTTACTTTGCGCCATTTTCACTAAACAAATAGCATGCACTGTAATAAAACTAATTTTTAAAAGTTTGGTTATATTGGTAATTACGGAAATAGTGATTTAATAGAAAATGCTTTCGAATTAAAATGATTAAACATGTAATGCGACAATACAAAATTTGGTAACTATGGAAATAAATTGCAGGCATCGTGAAATATCAACAGTGAAGTTGTGAGTTAAAAAGTATAGAAAATATGTTATTAGGTGTTTGTATATTCATTCATTCACAATCTATAGCCTCTTTTACCTTTCGGTGTCGAGGACCATTATATTATAATTAAGAAATACTTCTCATTTATTAGTAGCTTCAGCGTACTTATGCGAACGTTTTGTCCGTCCGTCCGTCCGTCCGTCCGTCCGTCTGTCTGTCTGGATCGCCTGTAACTTTCGAACGGCTACAGATATCGAAATTTTGAAAGGGGGCAAAGTTGTTGCTAAGGTCCCGAGCACCTTCATGCGCTATTTGGTTTTGGCGAAAGGTCAACCGTTGGCGACCTATGTCAAAGGTCACTTTATTTTTCAATGGCAACATGGGTCATATGGGGTATCAATCGAAAGCTATGGTCAAGGGCTACATATACTTAATGTTTTCGCAGTGCTGAAGCTACTCTTTAGACCTGTACTTGAGCAGTTTATTGAAAATATAATTTGTATACTCGTTACTGCCTTTCCATTCTTTCCAATTCGCGAATCGTACGATTTCAATAGTAGGAAATTTTTTAGCTTCCATGTATGTATTAATAAATGAGAAAATTACGTAATTTTTTTTTATTAACTCCACATATTGAACAATTTGTCCTAATTAAACAATAAGTTTTACCTTTGACATATTTACTGACATGTGGGAGATAATCCTTTGATTATCTCCACTTAGTTACTTAACCTAAGTTACTTATGTATTACTTACTTAGTTATTACTTACATTTATATGCACTATTCTAACATACAGCTATTTATCATCTATCAAACGTTTAGTTACATTTATTTAAACCTAGTAGTTAGGTCTGATGGCTTAAACCTTTTTAATCTTCTCATTTCACCTGTTCTGTTCATTAAGTTATTAACAAGTTTGTTTGGATGCACTTGAACCCGTCTACTGTAATTATCACTATAACGTTGGATTTCCTCTTTGATAGAGGGCACACACAAATCACTTTGTATCACCTTGTTGGGTACGTACCAGGGCGCGTTGACTATGGCTCGTAGCACTTTGTTTTGATACCTTTGTAGGATTTCAATGTTGCATTTACTGGCAGTTCCCCATAGTTGAAGCCCATATGTCCATATCGGCTTGATAATTATTTTATACAACAGCAGTTTGTTCTCTATTGCTAATTGTGAGTGTTTGCCAATCATCCAGTACATAGTTCTGAATTTCAAGCCTAGTTGTTTTCTTTTCATGAAAATATGATGCTGCCATGTTAATCTTCTATTTAAGTGCATGCCTAAATATTTCGCTTGTTCCGATTGTTTAACCTTTTTCCCATTTAGCGTTACTGGGGGACAGTTGTCTCTTCTCATGGTGAATGTTACCTGTACTGATTTGTTTTCGTTTGCTTTCAGTCTCCATGTTTCTAACCACTTCTGTAACTTATTTATATGAGTTTGTAGGTTCCTTTATGTATTTACTGGGTTTGGATGGGATGACAGTATCGCCGTGTCATCGGCAAACGTGGCGATTGTGGTTAACCTGCTTTTCGGTAGATCTGCTGTAAATAACATGTATAGTACTGGCCCCAACACACTCCCTTGTGGTACTCCAGATAAAACTGGTTTTAATTCTGTTAATACATCTTGCTGTTTGCTTAAAAAATGTCGTTCAGTGAGATAGGATTTCAGGAGCGCATACAGATCATATGGCAGATATTTCTTGAGTTTGTAGCACAAACCTTCATACCATACCTTATCAAACGCTTGGGATATATCAATAAAGATGGCAGAGCAATAACGTTTTCTTTCCAGATCATTGTTAATTTTCTTTACAACTCGATGGACCTGTTCTATTGTTCCATGATATTGGCGAAAGCCAAATTGGTGGTCGGGTATCAGTTTACGGTCTTCAATAATATCCAATAGTTTTTCAGTATTATTTTTTCAAAGATCTTAGACATCACAGGTAGTAGACTTATTGGTCTATACGAGGCAATCTCATCAGGTTTCTTACCTGGTTTAGGTATCATAATTACCTGAGCGATTTTCCATAATACTGGGAAGTATGTTAATCTTATTGCAGCGTTGAATATTTGTAGTACAGCTTTAATACCGTTTTCACTCATTTCCTGTAGGATCTTTCCCGTTACAAGGTCATGCCCAGGAGCCTTTTTAGGATTTATTTCTTTTTTAATCGTATTCTTAATTTCTTCAAAAGTTATTTTTTCATTAGGAAGTACATTTGATGCGGTCTGATTTCCTGCAGGATATGGTTTAAACACATCGACTAGGTATTCCGCAAATGCGTCCCCCTTTTCTTCATTGATTCTGGCCCATTTTCCACTTAGATATTTTATTGGGGGTACATGTTGTTGCGGTCTTTTTAGTCTTCGAGTTGCTTTCCACAGCGAATAGTCAGTGGCTTGTGTGGCAGTTAGTTTAGACAAATAATGCTGTACAGATTGATTTTTTAGTTCTAAAAGCATTTTTTTTAATTGCTTTATTAAGATTTTTTTTATCTACTTCATATCTGGTTAGTTGCCATCGTTTTCTGAGCTTACGTTTTTCTGCTATTTTTTTCTTCACTATGAAGGGGCAGTCGTCTCTTGATCGCGGTGCATTTTGCTGTGGTGTTGCATGAAAAGCTGCATTTTGCATAACCTTTGTCAAATTGTTGACAGCTTTATCTATATCTTCAGTTGTTTTGAGTGGTATTTTTAGTTTAATCTGCTCGTCTATGTGTTCTCTAAACGTTTCCCAGTTTGTTGATATGTTACAAAGCATTAATTCTTTATAAGTCTGCAGTGGTTGGGAGTAGATAGTAACGATGATAGGCGAGTGATCGGATGAGAGATCAAAACTCGATTCAGTCTTAACATTTTTATTGTTGACTCCTCTGGTATTTTCCTCTTGTCAGTGGGCCAGTATGTTGGCTGTCCTGTTGAGACATAGTTTAGGTTATTTTCTTTGATTGTTTTCAGCAACTCTCTTCCTTTTGTCGTTGTCAGCCTTGAACCCCATTGCATGTTTTTGGCATTATAATCGCCCCCTACTGCAAACCTATTGCCTAGTGTTCTGAAGAACTGATCATAATCTTCTTTTTTGTTTTTATGTTTTGGTGGACAGTATATCGCCGAAATTTTCAATGAGTTAACTTTGTCTGCTATTTGAATGGTGGTTGCTTATATATTTTCAAGTTCGTTTTTAGGGTCTTCATGGTGCTTTATACCATTTCTGATTATGACAGCTGTGCCTCCGTGAGCTGTTTCATCCGGATGATTGGTGCTGTAGATTTTGTAGTTTTGTATTTTAATATGACTTTTGTCAGTAAAACGAGTTTCCTCAATTAAAATTATATCAATATTGTTATTTTGCAAAAAACATTGTACAGGGTTATTCATTATAAATTACCCACCCCTTATCATTGTTATTATTGCCTATAGAAAAAAAAGTTTTAAATAAAAGTTATGTGGTTATAACTGAATTTTGTTAAAATGCTATCAAAAGTACAGTGGTGTGCATAATTAAGGGGATACAAAAAAGTAATATATTTTTTTAAATGGAACACCCTGTATATTATTAAATTTTTGGAATGATCTTTCTTTCCTGATTTCAAAAATATACCATATGTTACCCTTACCTTATACCGTTTTTGAGTTATTAAACGTTGAATATCTTAGTTAAACTAGTTACTGTAAATAGGAATTATTAAAGTAAGCTATGAAAATGCAACTATTTTGTTTGATAAGTGACATTTCTTTAATGAAATAATAAAAATTAGTTATCATTTATTTATATTTAAATTTCCTGAATAAAACTTTGTTATATTTAATAATGTTAACTAGTTTAACTAAGATATTTGACGTTTAATAACTCAAAAACGGTATAAGGTAAGGGTAACATATGGTATATTTTTGAAATCAGGAAAGAAAGATCATTCCAAAAATTTAATAATATACAGGGTGTTCTATTTAAAAAAATATATTACTTTTTTGTATCCCCTTAATTATGCACGCCACTGTACTTTTGATAGCATTTTAACAAAATTCAGTTATAACCACATAACTTTTATTTAAAACTTTTTTTTCTATAGGCAATAATAACGATGATAAGGGGTGGGTAATTTATAATGAATAACCCTGTACTTCTTGTGTATGTTGACATAGGCCATTGGCATTCCATACTCCTATTCTTAATAATTGAGCCCTTATGTCATTTTATTTATAAGCATGGTGATGAGGTTCATCATTGTTTCCATTTGATTTATCAAGTCTTTAGCTCAGCCATGTCGTTGGTTTGTTGTTGGGCTTCATCCATTGGGTGACTGGCTTGGTTAATATTATATGCTTGCTGTAAGTCTGGTCTAGTAATTCTTGCAAACGACAATCCGGGTTGCACTTTTTGAGTTAGAGTTCTTTCTCTAAGTCTCAGGAATAACTTTTGTTGCAGTTGTTTGTAAATGATACACCCTCTGTAATTGGCTGGGTGCCTATCATTACAATTTACACATCTTACTTCATCGTCTTTAATGTTTCTTGGGCAATTTTTGGTTAAGTGGCTTTCTAAACATTTAAAGCAGCGTGGTACCTTGTGACAAAAATTCTTCGTACGACTGAATCTTTGGCATCTCAGGCATTGCGGGATTTCCCTTTTAGTGCGTTGCTTCAAATTCTACACAGCAGTTCATGAACAGTTTTATGTTATAAATCTCTTTGTTGTTTTCCTTTTACTGTAGATCAATGAAGAACATTGGTAGTTCTTTTTTTATCTTCCAACTTATAGCGTTTCATACATTGGTGACTACATGGCCCAACTTTTGGAGGTTTTGTTTTATTAATTCTTTTTCAGTAGAGGGGTGCATATTTTTAAGCACAACTCGAAATGTTTTGTTTTTTTTAGCTTTGTATGTATGATACTGCGTGTTTTTCTTGTCCAGTTCTTTGATAATCACGTTGTATATTTCGCTTTCCTTGGGTTGGATCCTGACTTGCTCATCATTTAATGTTTTAATAGTGTATTTTTCTTTGGATATATTATCCAGTAGACTAATTAGTGGTTTGATATTCTCTACCCCAGCCACGAATATTGGTGGTGGGTTTGGTTCATTATTTTTATTTTCTTCAGTATTATTAATCTCTGTAATGCCCTCATCGTCATTTTCACCATTCAAAGCAGCATATCTGTTACTGGTACTGGCTGTGTTGCCCAGCCAGTAGTCTGTAATTTTACTCTGCTTCGGTTGTTGTGTGTCTGATAATTGTATTTCTGGGCTTAATAGTCTTTTTTTATTCTTATTGTTTGACACAATTTGCCATTTATTTTCGGATCTTGCAATTTTGATTGGCTGAATAGCCTGATTTACTACTGGCTGTGTTTGACTGTAAAACATTGCTTGATGCTGTTGTTCTGGCTGTTGTTGTAAAATGTGCTGTGTATAGGAAGTAAAAGGCACCTGTGAATATTGCATGTATGTGTTTGGATTGTAGTAGGTACGTATTTTGTTGTACACCGGGTTGAGGTCCTAAGTAATTACCGTAATTATTGGCCATTTTGGCCAGAAAGTAAATGTATTACCATGCAATTTACGTCAGTTTATTTATTCACTTATCACAAGTTCAGGTTCAATGGCACGGCTATCACACACTTGATATCGAAGGAGCGCGGCGAAACAACCTTGCACTTCGAATTTCAAATGAATACTATTACGTAATAAGTTAGCATTTTTCGAATTTGTTAATTATGTACAATAACTTGTTGGTTGCAAAATTGTTATACATATGCCCACTACTGAAGGCTATAGTAATGTTTCACTGTCTACCTTAAATAAGGAAATAACTCATGACAGTAATTACCCAAAAGGTGCGGAATGGCTAACCTCCATTTTGTTCTAAGTTCCACACTGTTTAGCTTTTATCTTGCTCGATAATAATAATCTGACAATATTACAGAAATTAATTAAAGCTCTCGTGCTGAACAATAATAAAAGTCTCGCAGCACGCACTGTTTGTAGTTCCTGTCCCTGTTCGCAGCATCTTCTGTAGAGGTGGAGCAGCATCATTTGCTCGGGTTTCCTTTGAAATTAAGTCCTGGTTGTAGTAGGTCCGTACTTCTTTGAAACATTACAGCCATGCCCAATTAAACTTTAGACGTACTTAGCCAGCTTGAGCACGAGCTAAGTAATTTGAGAAGTAACACACAGAAAAAACCGCATATAGCTACGTGCACTTAATGAAGGATTTCGCCTGCAAGATCTAAGGTCGCTAATTATTTTCTGTAACGAACCGTACGACAAAGTTGAAACCCAAGGACGTGTTGCTCATCCAATCATCAACTAAAGTATGCAATTATAAATTCGTCACCACCCAAAGCAAGCATGAAGGACTAGGAATGTAGGAATATGTTAAACGCTTTTGTGTTATTTGAATCTCTTTTTTAATTTATAACTGGTATAAATACATATGTATATTAGTGGAAAAGGCTTCAAAATCCGTACTTTGTAAATTTGATGTAAACATTAAAATTTAGCGATTAATCCGCAAAAATAAAAAATCCTACAACAGGACTGTAGCAAATAAAAGTGGAATTAGATTAGTGTAGGGGTGCATTAACACAATATTAAAAATATCACTGAATATTGCTGTTTTTGTAGTTGCATATAACTATATAATCATCTCTATTGAACCACAGCTATGTCAATACAATCCTATTGTGACGGTTTCATGTGTTCTGAGGTCAAAGCAATTTAACTGTCAGATGCCTACTTGGCCGAATTTCGCTACTAATATTAGCCATTTACCGTTATATTTTCGCTGCTCTAGTTTATTTGCTTAAGAGTAATTGTGTTTCTAGTAATTGTCTTAATTCCCTTCCCATTTGTAGAAAGGCAACACGACTACAGTTGCGTTTGCATTTTTCTTTTAATCGAATGCATGACTCGACGTATTTAGAAACAAATTAGGAAGTCCAGAAGTTTGTGTCGAAGCTGTTTGTTGTTTTGAGCCGTTACACTGCAATAAATGTAAATTTTTCGTGTTGGTTGGTTCAAACTGGTTTTTACAATTCGCTAGTTCTTTTCTTCGTACGATGGTATGTATTACAATTAAAATCGATTCAATTGTCCGTTTGCATTTCTTGACAAGGTTTCTGGGTGTTAAAGTCCAAAGCATTGTAACAACGAGGAAAGAGTAAGTTGACCTTAGAATATAAAACTATGGTAATTTTTAATTTCTAGTACATTTTAGTTTTTTAGATAATACGTATGTCGTCGTATTAACAGTTATTGCCAAGAAATGTATATAGGTCACATTAATACATTTACATTTTGTTAGCATATTGAATTTGAATTAATATTTTACCAAGAGTAATATAAATAATTGTATTGGCCACAATATTTACTGAATTCATTTGTTGTTAAGCTATTATGTAATAATGCTGGTGCTCGATTATTATGTTCAAAATATACTATTAATATTTTTTTCCGAAACTATGCTTACGAAATTTTACATTTCTGGTCTAGAGTAGAGTTCTAGCTTTGTATAAATAAGTTACTTATCTAGCTTGAATTTTCTGCTGGCCGGAACCTTATCCATGGTTAATAATTACGATTAGGTGCTGACTAACAACGGACAATTCTTTATTTATGTATTTAAATAAACGATAAATGATGTTACCCGAAAGTAAAATGAAACGTACTGTTGAAGAACCAACCGAAAATTTAACTATATTCCTTCATCCTCCTGTTAACGATGTTTAATGGGTTTGGTATCGTCCTAATTGATCTTTGATCACAGACATAATAAATGTCGACATAAATATTGATTACAATCTGCAGCAGATAAATAGAGAACATTTTGGGCTCCTGATGAACTAAAATGGCCACCGTAAACTGGCAGCGAGATATACCTGGGCACACACAAATAGACATATTTATAGTGCTGCTGCTAATTGTACTGATGGGAAATGTAACGGTGAAGGTCTAGATGGCCAATTTAAATTCTTGTTTGAAAATAAAGTCAGCTTCTATTACACAATTTGTTTTATATTTAACCACGAGGAATTCGTCGGTAATGGTTTAACTTTAAGTTAATGGGAAACATTATGTTTGTTTTTGGACACAGGAAAGTACTATATACATATTTTTGTGTAGTGCTACATGTATTTGATGTTGACATCTAAAATTTGTACTAGGTGAATCTCGAATATCAATTTTATTATGTAGCCTTCTCTTTGCACATTTTGATGGGCTCACAGCCCAGGGTGCATCGGATTAGATAATAAGTACTTAACTCTTAACAAAAACAAACTGGGCGCCAGGTGCAATATCTTTAATTTAATTATCAGTATAAACAAACTTCACTTACCGTTGAAGGCCTCTTTCTCAAACAAACCTAGTCATTAAAAAACGAGTAAAAAGTGCATATTAAAAACAAACAAATACAACCACAGCTAGAAGGTTATACCAAATTAACAACCCACAAATAAAATTTAGCTTCCTTTTAAATCCAAAGTAATCCGGAAGTTAAATTACTAATATATAAAACCTTCGTTAAATCCAAAATCAACTCAGAAAGTAAAATTATTAATATTTATATTAGAGTAACTCAGAATGTTATTCTCAATAAACATAAAATTATACTAAGTTCATGAAAGTCAGTAAAAGTCCGAAATTCAATTATTAAATTATTAACCCAGGCGTTGTTGCAAAAAATACATCATATAAAATAGTATGCCGCAATCATACTAGCAATTAAAAGAACTGAATACTTAGGAGCTTGAAACGAACAGAGATATTACACGAACAGGATTGCAGCCGCAGCAAGAGCCAACAAAAAGCTACCACTTAATGTTATCGCATTACACACGCTTATCGTCCAGGCCTCACGAAAACGGAGGGAGTTTATAATAACTAAATAACCTTATCGTTTTGAAAAACAAACTTTCGTTGGACGTCAATGTGCGCTACCAAAGAAACCGTTTACTGTTGTAACAATTAAAAAACACGTTGGACCATTTGAAATAACGATGTTATAACATTCGTTTAGATAGTGGTCGGCATTGGGGTTTCTGGCGAATTAATAGCCAATCTATAACAGACAGGGGCAATTATGTCCAGCTAAATACATGAAAATATTAGCTTTTCCACAAGACTCGAAATGGTGTCATTTCTCAAGCCCCCAGCCTACGTCTTCGGTCTTACATTGCCGCGGAAAGATTGGCTGCTTCCAGGAAACAGTACCGGAAGTCTCACTGCTAAACGTGCAAGGAATCCAACACGAAATTCCAAATTCAAATTTTCAAAATAGGGTCTAGGACAACTCGGCGCCGCCATCTCGGCGCCGCCACTTCGGCGCCGCCATCTCGGCGCGGGGCCAGCTCGGCGCCGGGACAACTCGGCGCGGAGCCATCGCGGCGCCAGCCAACTCGGCGCGAGGCCATCTCGGCGCCGAATTTAAATTTGCAAACTAGTGTGCACTACGTAAGAAAATTATTATAAACAAATAATAAATAAAGTGATGGCCAAAAAGCTGGCATGAAATGAAAAAAAAAATTAAAATTTCTTGGAAAATCAAACACTAACGACCAGAGGTAATTGCAAAGTGATTACAAATGGGCCAAACAAAGGTTGTCACGTGACTTCCGTTATCAGTAAAATTCAACATTTTTTAAAAATAATTACGAAAAATGAATTTACTACCCAAGATAGGGACAACATTTACGAAACAAAGTTGTTTTCTGGCCTTGACATTGTTGAGTTAGCTAAAACTAACACATAATAAAAATCGTATGGAAATCTTGCTTAATTTCCGAAAAATTGTACTTTTTGGATTTACGAAAAACGTCACTTTTAACTAAGTAAAAATCACTCAATATATCTAATACGGGCTAAATAGGTTTTCGGACAAGCTGTCATCCTGTATAATGTGAAATGTAAACATTACCAATATTTTTTTATATATATATTTATATACAGGGTGATTTTTAAGTTGATTCTTTCCGTTTACCAGGAAATAAAGCTAAAAAAATAAGTATTTTTTTATTTACCACTTTTCCGAAGTATCAAAACTAACAGAGGTACAGGGTGTTAAAGTTTCAAATTAAAAACTAAACTTTGGCGCAAAGGCGGCTGGACAATTTTATTTTTGTTTATCTCTGTTGTCAAGCAATGATCTGTCAACTAGTTTTCCATTGTAATTTTCTTAATGTTATTGCTGCAATAATGGCTCATGTTTATGAAAATAATGAATAGTGAAATGCTTATTATTTACTGGGAGTGTCGTCAAAATGCCGCTGCCGCATCGCTCTTATACGCTGAATGTGTGTGTAGAAGCGAATGCTGATAATTTTGATAATTTAAGTTAGATTAAGTTTAGTTTAATTTTCGTTAAGTAATTTTAGTTTATACTTTGAAACTTTAACACCTTGTACCTCCGTTAGTTTTGACATTTCGCAAAAGTGGTAAATGGCTTACTTTTTTTAGCTTTATATCCTGGCAAAAGGAAAGAATCAACTTAAAAATCACCCTGTATATACAGTGTGTCCCCGGATAGGTGAAACGACTCTTGTAAAAGGTAAAAAATGGGGTTCAGCCCTGCTTGGTTAAAGGCGAATTTCTAATAGCATTTCAGTTTTGAAAAATCAAATATGCCTTGAAAGTTTTCAGAAAAAACTATTTTTTTACTCATGACTTCAAAATTCATATTTCCCGGTCATTCCCGATACGCCAAAAGTTACTTTTCCCGCACTGCGGTGTTTTTTACTTTTCAACAAAAACTAGGGGAATTGTTTTTTGTAAATTTTTATAATAAACGGGGCTGCGCGTGCTATTGCGCGGTCTATTCTATTTAATTTACCACCATTTTTAGGCCTATTACGTTGGCCCATCTCCAAGGGGGCTCTTGAGGTTCCGTCCATCTTCAAAAGGGCCTCTGGGGCTCCGCCCCTCTCTAAGGGGGACCTCGGGGCTCCGTCCACCTCCAAAGAGGCCCTTGGGGTTTCGCCCCTCTCCAAGCGGCTCTCGGGGCTCCGCTCATTTTTAAGCGGGGCTTCGGGGCTCCGCCCCTCTCCAAGGGGTCCTTCAGGGCTCCGCTCTTCACCAAAGGAGGCCTCGGGGATCCGCCCCTCTTCAAGGGGGCCCTAGGGGCTTTGTCCCTCTCCAAAGCGGCCCTCGGGGCTTCGCCCATCTCTAAGGGGACCTTCGGGGCTCCGCCCCTCTCCAAGGGGGCCCTTGGGGCTACGCCCCTCTTCAAGGGGGCCCTTGGGCTTGGCCCCTCTCCAAGGGGGCCCTCGGGACACACACGTTTGGATCGTTCTCTCAGAGGCGCTGTAAACGTCAACAAAAACTAACAGGTGCGTAGGACAGGTATAAAAGTTTAGTGATTTGTGCTGTCAACTCAGTAAATTAGTAAAACACTAAATAATAATTTTTTTATTTTTTTAAATATTTTCAGTTATTCGTTACAGAAAACATTGTAGCTAACTCCTTCGGGAAAAATTTTCCCGAATTCGCACGTATGCAGCACTCCCTTCGGTCGTGCTGCAAACAAAGTGTTCATTCGGAAAAATTACGAACTTGTTAGGTAAATAACTATTACTGTAGATTAGCGTGTCTTTTATGTAGCAAATACGACAAAAAGTTATTAAGAGAAGTTTTTCAGAATCAACATCTAGGTTTCTATACCAAATTTCAAAATCCTCTGCCAACTTTGATCTCTCACATTATCTTTTATGTTTAGGTCCCATATCAAAGAATTTTACTTTTAACAAAGACGGCTATGGAAAAACAAACACTTTTCAAAAAGTTTTTTATTTCATAATAAAAAAAATTGTTAAAAATAAAATTCTTTGATTTTAATAATAATAATAATAATAAAACAAATAAACATTATAGAAATATTTGTCATATAAAAGGCACTTTACTTAGAAAATGGCGTTTTTAAAAATTGTGTAAATCCAAAAAGTGCTATTTTTCGAAATTTCATCAAGATTTCAATGAGATTTTTTATTGTGTGGTAGTTTTCGCTGACTGAACAATCTCAAGGCCAGAAAACTTTTTTTCGTAAAATGTGTCTCTATATTGACTAGTAAATGCATGATTCATAAATATTTTTAAAAAAAACTAAAATTTTACTGATAACGGAAGTCATGTGACAACTTGTGTTTGGCTCATTTGTAATCACTTTGCAACCACCTCTGGTCGTCAGTGTTTGATTTTCCAAGAAATTCTCAATAATTTTTTTTTCATTTGATGACAGCTTTTTGGCGATCACTTTATTTATTATTTTTTGATAATAATTTTCTTACGTAGTGCACAATGTAGTTTGCAAATTTGAATTCGGCGCCGAGATGGCCTTGCGCCGAGTTGGCTGGCGCCGAGATGGCTCCGCGCCGAGTTGTCCCGGCGCCGAGCCAGCCCCGCGCCGAGATGGCGGCGCCGAAGTGGCGGCGCCGAGATGGCGGCGCCGAGTTGTCCGGCTTCGTTCAAAATACACCAAAAAGTAGCCAAAATAGAACCGGCAACATGTTCGACACACAGGCGGGTAAAGTAACCTAATTGCAAATATAACATCGCTTTATTTAAAAGAAAGAGGCTTAGGAATTTCTCAAAAAAAGCAATTTGAGATGGCTTTAGAGAAAGATATCTTGTGAAACGGGCGCAAAAGCATTTGGACCGTTACAAATATTGAGATAAATCTTCTAAAAGAATATTGGTATTGCAAGTAAATATTATTGGGTGACTCATCTAACTAGTTCCAGCTACCTGACTCTATTTGTTGCTAATTGAAGATAGTTAGAGAAGCCATCCAAAATCGAGAGCCAATTTGAGAATTAACGACACAAACATATATGTGTCAAGTCGTTATGGCAGAAGATATTTTAGTTTGTATAATGTGTATGATTAGAAACACATACGAGTGTTGCAGTGCTTTTGGTAGATACTACGTACTATGTGTAGGAGCCAATTCATACTAAATTTTTAAAATTGGGAAAACGAAATTTGCAAGCTTTTCCGGTTTCTTTACTTTTCTTTAGGTACAATTTTATATTATTACATAAAAGAAAAACATTAGATAAATTAAACTAACATAATGTCATTGACTCTAAGTAAATAAAGGTAACATTATTTCTATTATTTTAATAACAGAAGTCAATACCTATACATTTTTATGAGCGTCTTTGCAAATGGCTTCATAACCTTTATGTATGAGTATTTGGAAAATTTTACGGAAACATGGATTTCATTCATTTAAATATCAACTACACCAGCATCTTTATAACAATGATAATGCAAAACGCCTTAATTTTTGTAATTGGTTATTACAGAATTAAAATAATCATAATAATTGTCATAATAAAATCCGAGATTGGTTCGCCAAGGTAATTTTCAATAGAGATTTATGTTTAACTGCTGGATGGGTATTTTGGGTATACGAATAGTAGGCCCATTAACTGCTAACCGGTACCTTGGTTTCCTTCAGAATCAAACAGAAGGGAGTTTAGATGAAATGCCATTAAATGTAAGAAATATTTTCAGCAAAACCATAATGCTAGAATAGTTGCTCAATACTTAAATAGCAGATTCGAGGATCACTGGATAGGTACCAATGGACCTGTTATGTGGCCACCTAGGTCACCTGACTCAACCGTGTTAGACTTTTTCGTGTTTCCTCAATTAAAAAATATTGTCTACTCAACACCACCAGCGATTTTACAGGATTTACAAAATCGGGTCAAGGCGGCAATAGCTACTATATAACTCCTCAGCAACTTCATAACGTTATACGAGAAGTAATTCAAAGAGGCAGGTTATGTCAAGACGCTGATAGTGACAATTTGGAACACACATAAGTTTTGCGATACTATTCCAGATTAAGAAGTTGGAATTTCTTAGATTTTCTAAATGATACTGTTTTTGAAATAAAAGGTTTTTTTCAGTTTCAATAAATGATTCAAATGTTACCTTTATTCTAACTTAATTTAAATTTAACGAAAAAACTGACAACCAAAAGGTCACTTCTGACACATCTATAAACTCAGAATTTAGAGACGAATTAACTTATGTAAAAATATACAGGGTGTTCATTTGAAATAGAAAAGTTATGGTAATTTCCGGTAAAACCGGAAATGGAATTTTTATTAAAAGTCCACATGTTGACAATCTTTATACCCAAAAAACACCATACTAAATTTCATAAAGATATATGTAAACATGCAAATGATATTTGGGGTCTACCAGAATTCAGTTACATCAATATATTTCATGTATCACACTTATGCACTGTGATTATATTTAAAAATTTTAATTTGATGCATTTTAGAGTAACTAAAATTATGTGCTGAAATTCTTAAAATTATTTTTTTCTATTTTGCGTTTAGAATAACTCCATTCTAGCACCCAAATTACGTCATTTGAGTGTTAGAAGAAGTAACTATGAAATGACGTCATTTGGGTGTTAGAATGGAGTTATTCTAAACGCAAACTAGAAAACATGTTTATTTTTTAATTTATAAAATTGTATAAAGCGGCAAAATAGAAAAAATAGTATATAACACTTGTTTTTTGTACGATTAACTTGATAAGAGGCTTCCACGAATGGGGCCCCCAATTAATCCACTGCGAGTTCCGGTTCAATGGGATTGCCGGGAACTGCCACTTAATAACCCTAACTTGGGTTCAGTTAGTTGTTGGAGTGAAACAAGACTTAACAAACACGAGTATATTGAGTAACAACGATTACAAACGTCACTGATGGACCGATGGTTTTTTACAAAAGCTTCAACTGTTGTGACACGCTTGGATTGGCCACGCGAAAATAGCGAATTGCGCGTAACCGTAACACAAAACAACCTGGAAACGACTTTACCAGGGAGTTAGACCGAAACGCAAACTAGCACAAAGCATAGCTGAACTTGCTTCCTCGAGGCTCTGAATCTAACTAACTCTGAATTTACAGCGAGACGAACTCGCCAATTCAAGGAGGGGCAAGCTCAAACACTATTGGCTGAGGCGATCCTGCGTAGCCAATCGGAGCATCGCACGTTATTTAGGAAAAATGCTTATTCTAAGAAACCTTAATGCTAAGCTCTCTCAATGAGGCAATTGAACGAAATCCATAAACCCATGATTCCCAAATATGCTAAGTCGGCTTAAGTTCTAGTAGAAAATGTATCCATCCGCTTTAAAGCCATTAAGGGAAGCTTACAAATTCCTTTCCAACATTAACAGAGGCAAACAAATACGGCAAGATGCAAATTTGGCTTTACCACGACCTTTGAATGAGATAAAACAGTTATGACTTGAATTACGTGATTAATTATAATCAAAAAGGTTTTGATGCACGCATCTGTGTGAATCAAACATGCCGCCCCCGAAGTGCCGACTATGGCACGACGTGATTAAATCCCAAAATTAAACTGAAATCTAACACTACAAAATAATCAAATGCATAACAAGAACTAATGACAGATGATAATCCAAGAGTCTTACAGATAACTTACAACTAGCATGAATACAAGCAAAGAAACAACTAAACCTAGCAAAATGTTCAATTAGCGAAAACTACCAACTAAGAGCAAAGTCAATGTTTATTGCCCTTGATCGCAATGATCGTCTTTGGGTAGGATGTACACTTTACGCACCGAGCGTTTCAGGAGATTCCCTCGGGAATCGCGCACTTGCACCACACGCACAACACCATCCGCTCCTGGATATGTGGCCGAAATGATTGCCAGTGGCCAACGGTAGCTTGGAGATGCCTCGTCGTGGACGAGTACCACGTCGCCCACCTGGGGGGCTAGAGACGTGCTGGAGGACTTCCACTTAGGCCGGCGCTGCAGGAGGTGGAGGTAGTCCCGGGACCAGCGATCCCAAAACTGCTGGGACAGCCGCTGGACCAGCCCATAGCGGCTGAGACGATTTTCCGGTATGCCCTGGAGTTGGGCTTCCGGAAACGAAGTCAGCTTCCGACCGATCAAGAAGTGGGCAGGAGTAAGGACTTCGGGGAATGAGGCGTCGGTAGGGAGAACACAGAGTGGACGGGAATTTAGTATCGCCTCCACTTGAGTCAGCATGGTGTAATACTCAACGAAAGTTAACTTTGCATTGCAAGATATTCGCCTTAAATAATATTTCAATGACTTTACCCCCGCTTCCCAAATGCCGCCAAAGTGCGGAGAGCGTGCCGGAATAAAATTCCACTTAATGTTATGTTTCGACAATTCTTCCCTTATGCATTGCTCACTAGAGCCTGACAGGATATTTTTTAATTCCGATAGCTGATTTCTGGCACCGGTGAAACAGGTAGCATTGTCAGAAAATATGTTGGAGGGTAAACCGCGTCTGGAGATGAATCTCCTCAATGATGCGATGAAAGCCTCCGTCGTGAGGTCTTCCACGAGTTCAAGATGAATAGCCTTCGTGGCTAAACACACAAATAGGGCTACGTAAGCCTTTACTTCTTTCGCGCCTCGCCCGGATTTGTTTTTTATAAACACGGGACCCGCGTAATCTATCCCGCAATTACTGAAAGGGGGAGAGGGTGTGACACGAGCTTCGGGTAGTGATCCCATCAAGTGTTCATTCATCTTAGGCTTGGCCCGGAAGCATATCACGCAATTGTGTATTACTTTACGTATTAGGTCTTTGGCTCTCACGATCCAAAACTTATCCCGCAATGAGGCCAGTAACACCGAGTGTCCACAATGCAAGAGCCGCAAATGCTCTTGCTTCACGATTAGCAACGACAAAGGGTGACTAGCTGGTAACAAAAGGGGATGTTTCTGATCAAAGCTTAAATTGGAGTTTTCTAGACGGCCGCCCACGCGCAGTAGGCCCTGATCGTCCAGAAATGGGTTTAGAGAAAGCAGCGCACTATTTTTCGGCAATGGCGCTTTTTTAGACAAAACTGCTATTTCTCCGGAAAAGACTTCCGCCTGGGCAATTTTGATCAGGCGGCGAGTCGCGTCCTCCAATTCGTCAATGGCTGGAGGTCCCGACCAACGCGTTTCGGTGTTTCTGTTTCTCGCGAGACGCAGGCAGTACGCGACTACGCGCTGTAATTTTGTAAAACTGGAATAGCGCCTGAAAAGTTCAAATTCTGGGACGCGATGGTGAAGAGTGGCCACTACTGGGCGCGACTCTTGGGCTGCTAGCTCACCCGAATCAATTTTAACGGGCTGGGGTTTTAAGTCCGCCTGTGACAAAAATTCTGGCCCGTGCCACCACAAGCGTGAGTTGAGTAACTCCTGGGGTAACATTCCCCTGCTAATTATATCGGACGGGTTGCAATTTGTACGCACGTGAAACCATTCTTCCCTATTGCTTAGTTCGTGAATCTCGGACACCCGGTTCGCGACGAACGTCTTCCAATTACTCGCATCCTTATTTATCCAGTGCAGAGTTATGGTGGAGTCCGACCAATAGTACACGCGGTCAAATTTAAATGCGGAGGAATCGAGTATAGTTTTAATCAAACGAGCCAACAGTAAGGCTGCGCAAAGCTCCAAACGAGGCAAGGATATTGTTTTTAATGGAGCGACCCTTGACTTAGCACAAAGCAAATTGGTGGTGACATTACCGCGCGCGTCAACGCAACGTATATACACGGCGCACCCATAGGCTACAGAACTCGCGTCCGCAAATCCGTGGAGATCTATCGAATTTATGTCATCGCAAATTACCCGTCTCGGAATTGCCAACGAGCCCAAAGAGCGTAATGAAGAATGGAGTTCGTCGTATCTGGAGCGCATCTCCATGGGCACCGTTTCGTCCCATGACAACTTCAACTGCCAAAGCCGTTGCACGAGAAGTTTCAAAGTTAGAACGCTTGGACCAAGTAGTCCCAAGGGATCGAATATTTGAGCCATACTAGAGAGTATAGCCCGCTTGGTAACTGATTTGCAACAGCTAGGGTTTACTCTGTAACTTAGCACGTCCCGCCGAGTATCCAAAAAATGCCGAGAGTTTTCTCCGTGGCGTCTTCCGTCAAAGAAATGGGCTCCATGCTGCCGCGATCTACACCAATGCGCTAGCTACTTCACTGTCGTTGGATGCCCACTTTCGCAATTCAAACCCGTACCCCGACAAAGCGCTACTAATTTCGAATTGCGTTTTTATGGCTTCCGCCCTATTTTCAAAACCAGTCAGTAGGTCATCTACATAAAAATCCCGCTAATTCTTAATGAGGCCTCTGGAAGCGATGCTTCGATTTCCTGGGCGATTTGTATCAAGCACCTAGTTGCTAGGTACGAGGCTTGATTTAGTACCGTAGGTGACCGTTAATAATTTGAAGCATTTTACCGCTGAGGTTTTGTCGTCACGCCATAAATTAATTGGTATTGCGTCTGCGAGGGGTCCACGAGAATTTGCCTATACATTTTGGCGCAATCTGCTTTCAGCACGTACTTGAATTGCCTAAAGCGACAAAGAATTGCAAACAACGACTGCTGGACCACTGGGGGCCCTTATGTTGAAGGTCGTTAAGCGATACTCCGGAGGAGGACGCACAACTGCCGTCAAAAACAACGCGATGTTTGGTCGTTGAACTGTCCTCCTTTATGACTGGCAAATGTGGTAAATAAAACCTAGGATGAGGAAGACTCGCTTCGTCGTCCACCTTGCTCAAGTGACCAAGCGACTCGTATTCTTTGAGAAATGCGGAATACGCGGTTTTCAACTCGGGATTTTTTGACAATTTGTTTTCTAATGAATAGAAACGCTTTAACGCTATACCGCGCGAGTCTCCCAGCGATGGAGCATCTTTCCTGAAAGGTATGCTCACGATGAACCTACGCGGCTCCGACGACGCCCGTTTCGTAGTCGATTGAAAATGGTCTTCGCAAAATTTGTCATCAGCAGAGAGTCGGCCTGATGAACCGTAAGCCCCCTCGATTTCCCAAAATCTCTGAATGCCGTGCTCGATGCCGGCTACACTTAAATGAACTCTATTTGAAAGCATGAGCGCTCGATTTTCGATGTTCATGTTTCCGCCTAAAACCCAACCAAAAAGAGTTTTTGTTAAGAATGGCTTCTCTGGGCCCAATTTCACCTGTCCCTGACAGAGCACTTGCCAAAAGACATTCGCGCCTAATAAAAGATCAATCTTTCCCGGTGTATTACAATCTGAATCGGCTAGCACAATGTTTGGTGGGATCTTCAAATCCCTCAACGAGAAAGAAAGGGCCGGCAGAGGGTCCGTAATTTTGTCTAACACAATACAGCTCAAAATGTCCTCGTATTTCCCGTTACGGGAGCGGATTCGAACGTTTGCTCTGAATTCAGCGTTCAGAGCCCTGGCACCAACACCCGACAGTGAGGTGATATTACCTCGTTTCTCAATTTTCAAATTTTGACACAAGTCGGCGCTAACTAAGTTAAGTTGGGATCCGGGGTCCAAAAGAGCTTTTGCCCGGGAAAATGACCCGGAGGATCCTTCTACGAATACGCTAACCGTGGACAATAAAACTTGCGCTGGCGCCGCGATTGCAGGACGGCTACAAGCTGCTGAAACGGATGCGACGGGTGCCTCGCTCGGGGAGACGGCCCCGACCTCCCGTGCGTCACTGCTGGATTCTGGCGGTCCAGGACGCGGCGACGAAGTATTTTCGTGCGCGTCGCGCTTTGGACGCAAACACAGTAAAGTATGGTGCTTTTTTCTGCATACGCGGCATCTCGACGATGTGCATTTTACCACGAAATGTCCGGGCTTGAGACAATTGTTGCATAATTTCAAACGACGCGCCTCTTCGATACGAGCGTTTACCGACAATTTTGAGAATGATTCGCAAGCGCTAATCGAATGATTACTATTTTTGCAAAAATCACAAGAGTGATTACCTTGCTCTCTGGCTACATGAGCGCGTGCATGACTTTTTTGCTCGGATCCCTGATTTCCCAAACTCGAACCTATTTTCGCAGCTTCCAGCGAACCTAATAAGTGACTTTTGCTCTCTAAAAAATCTAACAACTCTCGCAAAGTAGGAAATTGTCCGGCATGTTTGCATAATTCCCAGTCAGTCTGCATTGCTGAGCTGAGCTTCGAAACTATGATATGTATTAGTATGGTGTCGACTGTGGGTTCCCCGTACGCCTTTAAAATTTCCAAAATTCTAACTACACTATCGAGCAGCCTTTGAACAGACGAATGTGAATCCTTTCTTACGTTCTCTAAACTGAATAACGCATTTATGTTTGATTTTACGATCAGTTTCTTATTTTCAAATCGCTTGACTAGAATGTCCCAAGCAATGGTATAGTTATCGTTGGTAACTTTTAACGACGAGATTGAACTAGCAGCTTCTGCCTTAAGGGAAGAAATCAAATAGTAAAATTTCTGAACGTTGGTCAAATTAACGTTGTTATGAATAAGCGACGTAAAGGAGTCATGAAATTGAACCCAATTCTCGAATTTCCCCGAAAAGGAAGGCAAATCTAAGGGTGGTAATCTTAATCCAGCGAGCTCTCCTGAAGGGCCACTTTGCGAAGAATTTTGACCTACATTCGGTTTTATACCCGAACTGATCTTATTTTTTGATAAGAATTCCTTTACTGCGCTACTAATCTCGCTAAAATGAGTCATAAAAGAGTCAAATTCATTGAAAAGTTCATCAAAGTTTTCAGCGTCGGCCTCCATTAGGCCCTCCATTGACTTCTTATACTCATCCAACAAATTTTGGAAACAACTAAACTCTTCTGACAAGTTGCCGACCTCGTGAGCCTTCACGGGGCTGGACGAAGGAATTCTATGAAATAGAGTTTTGAAACGATCTACTTGGGCTTTTATGAATTTGCAACGAGTGGTTAAAGTGCGAGTTTCCGACATGACCGCTGATGTCGAACGAGTTTCCACCATGACTGACACAAGCAAAAAACAGCACTAAACGAAGGTGTAATGGAAAAGGACTTACTTTTGATTTGAGAACGTAGTAACTTCTTGACGAACAGAAAACCAACCCGCTGCCGATCGCTGCCGCTTGACGTGGGACCTGGACTCGGTGTAAGCTCTCGATGGTTGAATTTCCTGGTGTTGGCGAAGCTTCTTGACGCTCTCCGACGAAACGATGTTGGAGCAATTGCATCCACCAGCTACTGGAAACTTGTACACTCGCGTTTTTTAGCTTCTTCCACATCCGGCTCGAAGGACCAATGTTTTTTGTACGATTAACTTGATAAGAGGCTTCCACGAATGGGGCCCCCAATTAATCCACTGCGAGTTCCGGTTCAATGGGATTGCCGGGAACTGCCACTTAATAACCCTAACTTGGGTTCAGTTAGTTGTTGGAGTGAAACAAGACTTAACAAACACGAGTATATTGAGTAACAACGATTACAAACGTCACTGATGGACCGATGGTTTTTTACAAAAGCTTCAACTGTTGTGACACGCTTGGATTGGCCACGCGAAAATAGCGAATTGCGCGTAACCGTAACACAAAACAACCTGGAAACGACTTTACCAGGGAGTTAGACCGAAACGCAAACTAGCACAAAGCATAGCTAAACTTGCTTCCTCGAGGCTCTGAATCTAACTAACTCTGAATTTACAGCGAGACGAACTCGCCAATTCAAGGAGGGGCAAGCTCAAACACTATTGGCTGAGGCGATCCTGCGTAGCCAATCGGAGCATCGCACGTTATTTAGGAAAAATGCTTATTCTAAGAAACCTTAATGCTAAGCTCTCTCAATGAGGCAATTGAACGAAATCCATAAACCCATGATTCCCAAATATGCTAAGTCGGCTTAAGTTCTAGTAGAAAATGTATCCATCCGCTTTAAAGCCATTAAGGGAAGCTTACAAATTCCTTTCCAACATTAACAGAGGCAAACAAATACGGCAAGATGCAAATTTGGCTTTACCACGACCTTTGAATGAGATAAAACAGTTATGACTTGAATTACGTGATTAATTATAATCAAAAAGGTTTTGATGCACGCATCTGTGTGAATCAAACAACACTCGTTGCAGAAGGTCTTTCAAGCACTCATTTGTTCCTCAACTCGCCACTATGCGGCTCGTTTCGGAATTTCAAATTCGTGCTTGAATAGATGCCTTCTGCAACTTGTATTTTAATATACTGTTAACGGCATTTCATTCCATGAGATTGGAATAATTGCACTAAACAAATATATCCCGAAACTGTAGTTAATCTGCATCATATTTCAGAAAAATTAATTAAAAAAAGATTGATGTTGTTAAATTATTTCAAATCATCTACTTTTGTAACATTCATAAATGTTGTCATTCATGTTTTATCCATTAACCTACGAAATTTGTTATTTATGTAATGAAAATAAAGAAAAATCGTTGCCGACACAGACTTGAATGATTTTATGATTTGCCAAAGAGATCTGATTAATGTAAGCCATTAACGACAGCAGTGATGTGCACAAGGCGATAACTATAAAACATGAAACATTTAAATTTGGAATTATTTTAGTCTGCTTATAAATTGGTATACGAATATATATAAATGGCTGATGTCTAGGCAGTTACGTAATGCTTTTATACGGCAATATATGAAAATATGCATACATAAGTAACGCTTTCACAGAGAAATTGGATACGATTTCCTAAATGATGAAAAAAGTAAGTGAATTTAGACAGTTTTATAAAACTTCCCATGGGTGGTCTTTTAGAATAAAATACTAGTAGAAATGAAGACCAATGACCTTGCGAAAATTCCTCCGTGTCATAACCGAGTTTTATTTAGTGTCTGTAATTCTAGCTTTTCTCTGCTATATAGGCGCAATTTTTTATGCTGATATGCCTACCTACCTAAAGTATCTGCTGCTTTGTGTGGAGAATGACACTTCAAGTTTAACAAAACGTTAAACTCAACATCGACACCAAATCCGTGGTTCGTCTTTTGACGACATTCGCCGGAATTTGAAACAATCGTTGAACTTTTGGCCACACAACCAAGTGGACATGAGATTTGCGGATTAATTAATTTTAACAAAGCATTCAGACGAACTGTAACAAAGGTGGAATCCCACCTACTTTCCAAACTGTTAGTATCATGACGTTTGAGGCCCGGATTCCTCACTCCAACTTACTTAACCCACATCCATGTGGCGAACAATTGCCTTAATATTTATTAATAAACCTCAATTGTACTACATATTCCGCTTATATCCACTGTTTGCATTACGAAGTGTGGCCCGAAGTGTGACCTACTCGCTATTGTCCTGCATTTAATTACGTTTTGTTTAATTGACACCTACAAGTCCTCTGAAAAAGCCGACTGTACATTATTGTAATGGTTTCTGATCATTTAAAGCGTGATTATAATATTATTGTGAAATAAGTAGGTACCTACGATATTTATAAAATTTTGTAATTCAACCTGTTGAAAAACGTGGTATTGCGACATTGTATTTTGTAATGTAAATCAATGAAGTAATTCCTCTACTACAAGTCGCAACGATTGAAAGAAAAAATGTACGCACATTAAGCACCTGGTGTTCTAAAACAATTACTGATTTAAGAGTAACGGATTCAATAATTTTGCACATCCGTTATCCATAGCTTACGACATTTTCATCTTCAAGTTAGATTAAACTTTAATAATTCAGAAGACAGTGACGAATAACTGCTACAGTTATTCATCGCGACAAGTGGCTACAAAGCCAATTGGCCTCATTTCATATTGCCGGAGGACGACTGCTGTGTATAAGAACAACTAATTATGTCATTATTTTTGCACGTATGCAAAAAATAAGGTGGCCCAATATTTTTAACATTATTTTCAGTCCGATAGAAGTATTTGTATACTATTCGCATAACATGTTTCTCAAATAAATTCCATTCGTTAGTGTTTATTAGCAATGAAAATTTATTTTCTTAAAACTGGAAGTTCCACTGCAAAGATACAACCATGTACGCTTTAGTAATTAAAATCGCTCCCAAAAAATCCGACAGCTGTCTGCGCCTCAGGTCTCGAAAGTCCATAAAATTAATTTAAAGGATGCGTATGCAACTGTATTAAGTCTCGAGAAAAAATCAATCTTATTTAGCACAAAAATTAAATCCAAGAAGATGGTCTGCGACGTAATCGCAAAGCTTCTTGCCTGCTGGGCCTTGCAACCGGTTGGATTAATAAGTTAGCGGCAGCCATTTGATTTGTTGCTGGCAGGTTGAAGCTATTTGTTGAATTTTTCTTCAGGGAATTGGTCACACTATAGCAAGGCTGAATACAGAGTCAAAGTCGTGACTGTTGTCGTGATAGGGGTGATATTACTGGACTTTTTCATTGAATGCTAAGCGCTACCCAGTAAAATGAGCAAAATTAATTACCGTTATTCTATATTTTTACTTGGCTAAAATTATATCTTCAGGTGAATGTTGTGAATCCAAAAAGACTTTAGACATGCCATGTTAATGTCAAGCTGAATACTACGTGTACATAGTGTTTATAATATTATACTCTGTAGCTTGGAATACATGAACGATGCTTTGTTTTGGTATAGATCATATCACAGCATATGCCATTATATGTATATACTGTTATAATTGACTATGTTATAATGGTCTTTATATATTAAAATGGTTTTATGTTATAACAATAATCATTATACTTATATCTGACTTTTTACTGTACTTTAGTTTATTTTCAATCAATTCTCTTTTAAAATTCAATTTTTAGTAACTTATTTGCCCTTTTATAATTATGGATTATCAATATAACTCTCGTAGAAAAAATTTTCTCTTAACTGAAACACAGGTCGGATTCGCTCGTAATCTAGACTGCTTCTATTCCTGAAACTTGATTCTCTTATTTCATGACAACTTGTACGTCTGTCACCTGTCACTTTGAATTATGCAAGTGCAAAATCAATCACACATACTTTCTCGTTACATTACTTGTCATTCAACAAATATCAAATAGTAAGTACTTCCCTCTTTAAAATTACCCCACTTCACCCTTTTTATCTTTTTCTTTCAGTTTTTTATTTAAATACCTGCATTCTGTCACCTGTGCATGGACCTCAATACTCTCCTTTACTAAGCCAAACGCATCCGGCAATCTCATAAAGATCTCCCAACGTCCAAACAAATCGTAGTACGAACTCCGCCAAAACTCCTGGATCCGCAAACACTTCCTGGTCAAAACACTACAGGGCACCTTAAAACTTTCTCCAGTAGAACTGTCAGCAGCAAACGCCATCCACGTCTTCCTACCAAAATCCTCAAGCCACCGACGACCTAGTATCACGAACCTCGACTAGATGCAAGTTACAAGATGTCACTTCAATGACAAGCTTGTCGAATTAGAACTCCATTAGATGAAAACCTCCTATCCACCCCATAAAACGCTCGCTCTGCTAATAATCTCGATGTAAACCACTTCCAGTAAAACCATTCCCTGTTAGCCAATTCATATGATGTAATGTAATTTGACAATAAACTCAGTTCGGCATCCCATTCCAGAAATTTGCTTTTGCAGATTATAATTGTATTACTTAGGTATTCTCACCACATTCATTTTCTTTATCCATATCGTCTGCACATCTTTTAATCTTTAACATTTACTTATTTTTACCACTCCAATTTTAGTTAATTCACAACCCTTTTATATACCAAACAGCTTTTCAACTTTTATAAAGGGTAGATTTTCGTAATTTTAACCGCTTACACGCTTACATGTTTTTGTACCAAATTATTTTTACATACTTATAAATAAAAAAATATCTCCTTAGTGATTTAGTTTAGCATATATTTTATAGTCCAACACACTATAGAAACTTACTGTTTCTTACATAGCTTTATTTAATTGAATTTTAAATTCTATTTCCTTTCTTTACCAAATTCATTTTAATAACTTTGATATACATACTTAAATTCATCTTTGTACTTTTAATACTGTATTCTTGTAACCTTATTAATCTGATGTTAAACCCTTATACTAAAGACCACTACAATACATATTGAAATGGCTCCACCTTGCGCGCCCTAAATATGAAATAGTTCAGGCTCTTTCTTTGTTTTACCTATGAGTATATGTTTATAATTATCTTTAAATTGCCCGGTTTATTTTATTTTAATATTAAAATTATTCTTTTGGCTAGCTTCTGAAAATCATTTGTGGATTATTTTTATCTAGATTGCTTATTCTGAAATTTCATGTTCCGATTTGAATTTTGACAACTCAAAATAATCGTTACATTTTTTATATAACAATATCAAACAGTAAGTTTTTCCTTAATAATCCATTCACTTTTAATCTTTATTATTATATTTCAGTGCCTATTTCAAATACCTAAACTCATTTACCTTTTATTTGAATTTATCAATGCCTCGGCAGCAACCAACTCGTCCCACTCTGCTACCGTACACAACTGCTACATCCAATAAACACGGTGAAGGCCTCCACTGACAACCAAAGTGTCAAAACTGCCTAGAATCACGAACAGAAGCTTCCTCACAGCATGGATCCAAACAGACCCTAGTCGTTGTCACTTATCTCCAACACCGTATACAAAACCACTCTCCCAAAGTATTCCACCGACCAGCACCAAGGACCTCGCACAAGGACAAGACACCAGACCTCAATTTCCAAATCCTTCAAACATGTTCCCTGTGCCAACGATCTCCTCGGAACTCTCCTTCCGTGCCAACAGTTCGCTGCAATCCAACTCAATCGATGTGCAATGTCAAATGTAATTCCTCAATAAACGTAATTCAATATTTCTTTCTATTTAATTTCTTGTATAGATTAGCACTGCTTTAGTTAAATCTTCTCATCATTTTCTTTGTCTTCCTTCATTTTGGTATAATAATTTTCTTATTCTAAGATTTCATTTTTATTCCACCACTCAAATTTTGTCTTAATTGTTACCCTTTTTATTTTCCAAACATTTTACTTTTTAAAATAGGGTTTATTTCATAATATCAAGTTACACAAATTAATTATAGCTTTTCATTTACAAATTTGTTATCTTAATAATCGAAACAAAGTCTTTAACGATATCATATGTTCTCCTTCCAACACACTATATATAAGCTTTATTTTGATTTCTACCCACTATGTGCAATAATCTATCTCGATTAAGTATTTGTCATTAATTTCCAATTTCATATTTAGATATTACATTAAATTCGAATTCTTCTGTTCCTCAGTTAGCCTCATATTATTCAATTATAAATTCTATTTTCTTTTCTAATTATATACCAATTATTCAAATACCCAATTCATATTAAAATTGATCTTTATAATATTTAATTACTGTAACGTTTTAATCCCATGTCAAAATTGATTTTTATACCACTGTATCCATATTATTACAATACGTATATTTGCTATTAATGTATGCTGTTTAACTACTACTATTTATAATTAAAATCTCTTATACGTAAAGCCATATATCTTTACATATCTTCCTTATGATGTCACATACAAACAAATCATTCCAGTTGTAATATACTTTGCCCTCAACTCTTAATACTTTTCAAATTAGCTGTACAAGATGATCTACAATGACGAACATATTTTTAAAAGTTACTTGGATACCAATTCCTGAAGCTCAAATTTTTACATATGCTTTTGAAGTGGTGTTTCATAATTTCTATAAATCTTTACGTTCATTTGTTCATTTGAGATATAAATTAAAGAGAATTTTATCATGTAGTTCTTCTTCTCCTCATCCCAGTTTAAGCTGCCGACAAAACATAAATGTTCATGTACCTAGATAAAATTTTTGTTCGACGTGTTTCTGTGCAGATTTAAGGTAAATAAAAGAAAATTATAATCCTACCCATCAGGCAAACGCACGTTCAAAATACGTCGAAAAGACGTTGACATAGTTGAAAGGACGTTACACGTTGAAAATTAATCTTTGAATTTTAGTCAGTCGTCATTTTCGCAACTTAATTAGACGTTGATTTTTAGTCATTATTTTTACGGTTTACGTAATCATGCCGTTTATTAGACGTGTTGGCTATGACGTTTATTAAGCGTGTTTATATAACCTCTATATGCCGTTGATTTTAAATGTTTGTTAGACCAGCTGTTAATGTAAAACGTTGTATCGACGTACACAAGAACTTGCAAATTCTACCCTTCGTTAACAGAAGTTGTTCTTAAGATTAGTAGTTAACGCTTAACGTCGGCATGACGTTGATGTAAGGACGTGTTATTTACGTTCTGCATTACGTTTTTACGTCGTTCATTTTAAGTGCTTTATAGACCAGCACTTAACGTGAAACAAAGATATCACGTTTATAAAAACACGTAAATTAGTATTTTCCACCGTTTAAAATGACGTTAATATAAAACGCCTTATAGATCAGCAGTGGACTCTTAATGTCGATATGCGGATAATTACGTTTTTGCGTTACGTTTTTATATCGTTGATTTTAAGTGCATTTTAAACGACCAGTTAATGTCAAACATTGACGTTCATAAAAACGCGAAAGTTTTATCATTCTTCAGTAAGGTTGGCAGCGAACACATGTGCTCAACGTGCCTATCACGCGTGACGTCATTGCTAAATGATAGTGGCACCAATCGAAACGCATTACGCTACCGCACCACACGGAATGGAACAGCATCTTGACAAGCCGTTCTTTTCCGTACTCTGGTGTCTGGATTCATTGTTTAGGTCGCCACTTGTGTTTATTATTTCAGTTTGAAGTCGCTGTTTTATTAAATTGGGCTGGGCACAATAAAGAATATTCAAAAACATGTAACGTCCTTTTGTTGTTAATGCTTGACATAAATAAAATGTCAATTTTGTATCAAATTAAACGTCATTTCGGCGTAAAAAAATTTAAGTTGTCAAAACGTAACGTGCTTATAACGTTAGCACTTAATTAAGCACATAAATATTCTGTTGAAATAGTATCTATGTTACAGCGTTAGCATATGGGTTCAATAACATGACGTTCAAAAGACATCAGCTTGGCAATGAAACGTAAAAAGGACGTTAAATAGTGGGCAACTACGTTGAAAGCTTACGTGCTTGCACCGTCCACAGATAACGGTCTCGTTAGCGATGAGTGATGAATTAAGAGTTAACATACCTTCATAGGCTGACGCAGAATCAACGACATGAATCAAACAAGTATACTAAGAAAGTATTTCCGAACTTCGTCTCTGTGTTTGATTGTCATTTGAAAGAGGTATTAGAATTAACAAGTGAACTAAATACTATATCAATCCCATATAACAATTTAATTATATTTTTTTCACTGTGTGCTTGCATTCCCATAGAAACTGAAATTTTCTACATCATAAGACCTATTCAATTTTAGTTCCATATCCACTATAGTTAAGGTTATTGCTTGTCATTTTTATTTCGCCTAAAAACTACCACAACCTTGAGTGGTATCGTGACTAGTAAACGTTATGCACGTGTAATAAAGAATATTATATTTTCAGCATTGTGTTCTTTTTTCGATAAATACATCGAAACTGCTTGTAGAAAAATGTACATATGTATCTTAGCAACTTTTCTGTGGACAGTTTTGAATTAACTCTCAATAATTATTATTTACAAGAAATTCATATTCGTTTTCAAAATACTCTCGTATCGGTATTATTAAAGATGTGTCTAAACAACTCGTTGTGCTCATTGTTTTTCAACAATCCTTCATGCATAAAATATTAGTGGCAGTCAATCTGAACAAATACTGATGCTGCGATTGCAGCCTTAATTAACAAGTTTAAAAGGTGTTCACAGACGAACGGCGGAATATATTAATATATGTATCTTAATATCCTTTTATTCTAAGTAGTTCTTGTAAGCTGTGGATTAATGCGGTAAGCAGGAGGATACAAATGCCAAACCATTGATATACGCGTCGCCGTTGTGTGAGGAAATGGTAATCAAATATTGACAACTAAACATCGGTTTTTTCCATTGTTAACAGTTAGTCCTATAAGCATTGGCGTAAAAATAATAAATATTCAAGGAAACGAAAATTTATGGTTATTGTGTGTTCAAATTAAACAGTTTTCATATAGTTCATTAATCGCCTGTTAAAAACTAGAATAATTTATTGCTATTATTTCCAGTTGTTGAACATTTCTTTTCGTGTTTGATATTTTATTGATTTAGTGTTCCCATATGAATAATAAATAAAATAGAAAGCTTTGCTCATTGTACCGATTTTATTGTCTTAATTGAATTAAAGTAGCTCACCCCATGTACATATTTACGTATTTTGTCTGCGATCCTTACTAAAACTATAGAACAGTCGAAATGTACTTACCTTTAAAAGGGAAAACATAGATCAATGGCTTATATGGATAAAAATGATCACAGGTGGATTATCTAATTCTAACATATTAATCGAGTTACCGATACCTATGCCTTTCTCCTTCCGATCGTTAGAAGAGTTTCGCCTCTGGCGTGGTTTACACTTTGAGTTACCGTATTCTTTTGCTTTTCCTCCTGATGAAGCTCCTTACGAAAGTGGGCGACACATTGAGTTCTTCGAACTCAACAATGACACGGTCCAACAATCCCGGAAGTCGTTTATTACTTAATGACAATGGCCGTGAAAGCCTCGGAAACCATCCGATACTAAACTAACATGGAAGGAGCACGCAAAAAAGAAAAGAACTGAACTGATTTTAAAATATTGAAAATTATATACAACAAACTTTTGACCGAGTTATAGTCATATTTTGAAACCAATGTGGGTGCATTGCATATAAATCTGGGGTTATGCTAAATCGTGTTATATTAGTATCAGTAGTATACAACAAATTATACAACAACATGCTACGTAACATCCTTACTGCATCACGGTAGTAAAATATTCCATTACTTAGATACACCGTGCTGCATATTGAAACTTCAAATGTAAAGTCATAATTTATATGAGATAAGCGTCTTTTAAATCCATGAAGTATAATTTCCTATACAGTATACCTACCTATCTGGAAGCATGTTCGGTATAGGCCTTACCCAGTTTCCATTGCAAACGTACATATTTAGGTACATTATAATCAGTTTGGACTACGCAAAATTTACGTGATAAAAGATTCCTACTTTTTGAGAATTTGCATTATACAGAAGTTACTGTATTTGAACTTGTGACAATCATAAAAGATATATTTAAACTATAAAAAAAAACTAACACCATGTATGTGCAAATTCACATTTTAAAATATTTGGTTAAAGGTTATATATTGTAGTTATTTGTGGAAAAATATAAACTCATATGAGAGTGACCGAAATTTAAAGGAGTCTATTAAATACACACTGAATTTAATATCACATTTACTCCTTAACAATCCAGTATAAGAATGATGTGTAATTAGTTAAAAACTTCAAATTGGAACTAGATACTTGAACCAGCCTTCTTCCCTCACTCGAACGATAAAACAGAAACAAATAGATTTCTGGGTAAATAAAATAATGAGTATACACTAAACTTAGCATACGTTCGTATCTTCCCAAACAATTTTCTCCTTCAATAAGCATTAAGTAAAATCTACTGTAATCAAAGGAAGCCCGCTTTGTTTTAGTGCCCCGCGTTATATAAGACATCGAAAGATTAATGTTAGGGACACAATGGTCAGGAATAATCACGTACCACAAACTTTTAGTTTTAATATGGTTTAATTCTAGCTTCGTGACTTTTTCAATTACAGGCCACGATCATTATGCTTTGCTGCGTTAAAAAATGGGATGCTTAGCTAACTATAGGTTAGGACGAATTATTTATCAACTTAATTATTGTTTTAATTGTCGGCCGAGCGTGGCGGTGATATTAAAATATTAAAAACTGCGTGTCACCGATGTCACAAACCTGCCAACAGCTTCCAAGGGCAAAATGGGCATTTATATTTCAACGATGGGACATGGTTTTGTTTATGTATGCTGGCCCAGAGCGGAAATCTGTTGTTGGAATTATTATACTGCATTAGTTGCAATGTAATCGCTATGCAATAATTGCATTCTGGGGATGACTGACGATAAGGTTATTAATCCACATGTTCCCAGTTATGCTATTTAGCCGTAGTCAAACTCTAAATTGCGGAACTGTTCCTCTCAACGCTGTTGTTTGAATGTTCGACATACAATATAGCTAATACTAAATTGATTGTGCTTAAAATGATTTTTGTTTCTAAATAGGTAGGTACCTAGAGTATGATCAAAAATTATTTTCATCTAGTATGGCCATGGAATAGTTCCTAATTTATGAATACAACTATAAGCCACTTAAAAGTAAAATGTCATCTTTGACATTTAAGTATAAATGTAGTTACATTGATAAATTAGGAACTATTCCAAGGCCATACTAGATGAAAATAATTTTTGATAATACATTATAAAAAGAGAAAAACTACTACAAAAAATTAAAATATAGCAGGCGTATTGTAATGCAGTGATGATTCGAAACAAATATACAA
The DNA here is from genome assembly GCA_940337035.1 of Agriotes lineatus. Classification (NCBI taxonomy): domain Eukaryota; kingdom Metazoa; phylum Arthropoda; class Insecta; order Coleoptera; family Elateridae; genus Agriotes; species Agriotes lineatus. Next base: position 52,469,401 of record OW679194.1, on the reverse strand, counting down.
ATACTATTATCTACTCCAGTGGGATAAGTAACGCATTACGTCACTCATTTGACACTATTTCAGTTAGGTAATGAAGCTCATTACACCACTCAGTTATGTAATGGTTTCATTACGCAACTGAGTTGTGTAATGACTTCATTACGGATTTTGACAATTTCGAAAAACTCCATTGCCTAAATAAGTAAAAATCACTCGGTATATATGATGAGGGCTAACTAGGTTTTTAGACAAGCACAAATTATTGACGTCAAGTTTTTTGAACAATCAAAAATAAAAAATTTTCCCATATTATGCCGACGTTTTGGAGGACACTTTATAATAAAGGATACCATTTATGGAGAAAAATAATCGGAGCACATGGTAAAAGTAAGGTTAACATTTTAAAAAGTTGAAAATCGTGAGTGATAAATCTTAAAAACACAAAGGACATGGAAAAGTAATTAATTAACCAACCAACTATTTTCAAAATCATGATACTGGTTAAAACATGATAATTAACATTTGAAAAGTTAAAAAGTGAAGGACATTGATCATAGCGCCACTCAATATGAAATTAATTACACTAAATAACTTAACCTAAAAATCGAAGTTCGTAGATTCAATGACAATGTAATTACCAATATTAAAAGACAAAATTGCTATAGACCAAACATTTTATATTCAAGATAATATAATTAGTATCAAAATCTGTGTTTTCATTGAGTCTGAATTCATTGTTGTTGGACATAATTTCAAAAATCTCATGTAAATTCAACAAAATATATTTGTTAGCTGTATGTAAAATTTTATAATCTTTATTAGGATCACAGATGTGGTTGGACTGCAAAATGTGATTAGCAAAAGCAAATTTATTGGGTTGATAGATAGTAACATTGTTGTTTTTATTACAAGCGAAATGTTCTTTAATTCGTTTTTTGAAAGTACGTCCAGTTTGACCAATATAAAAGCAGGCACACTACGAACAGTTAAGACGGTAGGCACCAAATCTATTAAAGGGGTGGGATCTTCATTGAAAACTAATCATTTCTGAAGGAAATTGGTGAGTAGAAAAGGAAATTTGAAAATTATATTTGTTTCAAATGTTCTTATGGACAATAAAATTGATTGAAAAATCTTATTTTCGGAATTATTAATAAGGGTTAAATTTGTTGAAAATTTTATTCAGATTTCATGGTAAATGGGTAATATTAGTTGGAGAGGATAACCATTTTTAATAGCAATAAATTTAATGATGTTCAATTGTATATTGAAATTTTCTGCTGTTATTGGAATGGAAAATAAAGGTTTAACTAAAAATTGAAAATTGGCAAGTTTATGGGATAAAGGATGAAGCAACGAGTAAAGGATAGTATAGTCACTACAACTGGGCTTCCTATAAATACTAAAATTACGAGATTTCACATTGGAGATAGTGTTTTTTGTAATCTAAATACATATTTGTTTTTTAATGTCTCTTATTGCTAAAGTTAAAAGCTTTCTACCTTAAGAATGCAAATGGTCTTTCAGAAGCGACACTGGATGCTGGGATAGTAATACTGATTAAAATTAATTTATACGCTTCGGAAAATGCCATATCCACGAACTGTAATATGTTGTCCATTATTATTTAATTTATTAGAAACGTGAAGATATTTTTACTTCTAACTTAATTTGATTTTTAAAATTTATTATTGTCACATGTCGACGAGGAAAGTTCTGCGTATAGCATTTTACAAATTTTTTATTTTGTAATATATCACCGATCTTTCAAAAGAATGTCATAAAGAAAATTTAAAAAAATGTTTTTGTGACAACGATCCTCTCGTCTCGGCCTTTTCCCGCCCATTTCATTTTCGTTAGAAACATTATGCAATAAAACTAAAATCCCCCAACTATATTTTTAAATGATAAACACGCCTTAATTTCATTTGTTCAAGGTGTAGAACAAATTAGCTTTCGTCCAACTGTTTTTTGTCTGAATAAATTTGTGTCTAAGTTTTCATTAATTTAATATGTATTGTGGAACCTCAACAAAAAACGGACATATTATATAGTAAGAAGAAAAATGTGACTTCACATACAAATATTTGTTACTTTCCTGTGCCACCGAGAATGAGACACCTTCTCATTCTCGGTGGGATTAAATTGAGGTCTCCGTTAAACCGTTATTATTACCTAGACTCTTCTAGAGCTTATGGAAAATGGTTTACACATTATGGGATCCATTTTTGTCTAGGGTAATAATCGAATTCAAATATTTCTACAGTGGAAAATAAAAAATTCAACATTTCTATTTGACACCACAGTCTATTTATTTTTAAAAATAACAAAGTAGGTACGCGTTTTTAATGCCCTTTTTTACGTAAATATATATGTATAGTTTTTGAGTTACGACCTAAAACTTTGTTTTTTTTTAAATACAAGTCGTGGTTTAATTTGACACCATCGGATAGCATATGTTTTTACCTTTTCAAAAACACCGAGTGAGCATTTTGGAACATAAGAGGTTAACATGAGAGGTGAGCATTGTCAACCCGGAACATATATTATTAATTTTATAAATATGACTATCCTTGACTTTAAATTTGTATATTGTTCTAAGTGTCAAACTTCATTTGCAAAATGAATTTCAATTATACCCTTGAAGAAAGAGTTTCGCAGTAAAAACGTTTTCCACTTGAGACAGTATAAGGAATGTGAGTGATTTACTTTCTGTTACGTATCGGAACAACTCTATCCCGTCCATATGAACGATACATCGTTTTACAACAAAATTTGAAAATACAGGAAGGGCACTTTTTTAGTTTACACCCCTACATATACCTAGTTTACGATTTTTGTACTTCGCTTAAATGTGGGGGATAAACTAAAATAATGTTTAGGGCGGCTCATTTAGTTTACAGCCCACTTATTTTCTTTGTTTTGTTTTGAAAGATGCGTTTAACTGCGAGGTTAGGTTAGGTTAGGTTACGTTTGGATAGGTTAGGTTAGGTTAGGTACGTTGGCGTGTTTTGCCTTGTGTGCGCTCACGGCGATAGGTGGCACTGGTGGTGGCTTGGCTTGTTACGTCCTGCTTGCAAATAGCAGAAGTTTATAAATGTGAACAATTTTTATTACTTAATCGCCAATAAAAAGTTTGGGGTGTAAACTAGTTTAGTTCAACATAGACTATAATTTAGTTTACACCCCAATATTCAACTAGTTTTGTATTTTTCTATTTAGCTTAAATGTAGGAGTGTAAGTTAAAAAGACACCACAGGAAGTGTAGCACCCGAAAGTAGAGGAGGTATCTAATTCTATTTAATATTATTTACATCGTATTTACTAACATGCAAAAATAATAAAAGGTAGTGCGCGAACTGGAAATGCTGCAGTGGCAGAAAATGTTATAGGGATAATTAATGCAAATCTACGAGCCAGTATTAGGGCCGATTTCATATCAATTTTAAAGCTTTATTTAAAGTAATGTTAGAATGTGCATGCCATATGTAACACATTGTACTCTGCACATTCTAATGTCACTTTAGTTAAATGAAGCTTTAAAATTGATTATGAAATCGCCCCTTAGGGTCATTACAAGGGAATGTAATGTATCTTACGGATGTGTACGCAATATTCTTAAGAGGTATAAATATCATCCATACAAAATTTCGTGCCATCAAGAAATATTTATATAACGTGCAAATCAAGATCCTAACTTTCTTTCGACCATTTGTTTCACGGACGAATTAACGTTTACTCTAAACAAAGAGCCCAATACTCAAAACGGTAAGCATTGGGCCCAAGAAAATCCGCATATTAGTTTTAGCACAAGGACGCAGTATCCTCAATCAATATTTGGGCCGGAATTTTCAATCATGCAATTATTGAACTGTTTGAAATTATCGGAAATTTAAACTCGGATTATGTTTAGAACTTTTAATCAACAATGTTGGCTCTGCAGTAAAGCAGGTTTAGTTTGAACACGCTGGTTGCCCAGCGCATATTGGAGTAGATGTTCGGGAATATTTAAATCAAACCTTTCCAAATCGCTGGATTGGTCGTGGTGGACTAATTAACTGGCCTGCCAGATCTCCTGATTTAGCGCACTGTGATTTTATTCTGTGGGGTCATCTGAAAAGCAAAATTTATCAAATACTGCACCCAAATATTGATTCTTTGAGGAGCCCAATTTTTGAATAATGTGCCCATATTAACGCTGAAACACTAACGAATGTGATTAATGGATTTTATAATAGGCTAGGGTACTGGTGGGCGCAAAATGGAGGGTTATTTGAACTTTTACTATAATTTTAACAGAAGTTCACTTTGTTTTTAATCTTTAGTTTGTAATTAAAATGCAATTAAATTCAATAATTTGCCCATGTATTGTGAATTTTTATGCTCCGGACTGAAAATGCTCACGCAGTATATACTTGACCCTAATTAACTTTAGTAATATATAAATTAAGGGAATTGGCATGTATTAAATGGGAACTGTAGCTCGGAAACCAAAGGAGATATTCGAATTCTGTTTTCACCATCGAATTGCTCTCTCAAAATTAACCCCATAATGTGTAAACCATTTTCTTCTACCAGTCATAATAACGGAGACCTCCATTTAATCAAAACTGGGACACCCTGTACAGTAAAGTAACATATTTGTATTTCGAAGTCACATTCTAAATTTCTAAATATCACCTAGCTGAAATGGGTTTTAAATAAATATCAATGAACAGTATAATAATGAAATTCGAATTCGAACATTTTGTCTATCACCGTTTTACACAGGATGTTTTTTTTTACGACTGACAGGTTTGAATCTTTAAGGCATAAGGAATATTTCTGGCTAGGGCGTAGCTTTTTACCGCCGAGTGTCCGTAAATGAATTTTTTGACGGTCGCCAGCACTATTCTATAAAGTACAGCTACGGGGGAATCTGAAACTGTCCGTTGTAGAAAGGTGTCCCTACAGTTTTGCTTTTGTGGGTACACTAAAACTGTCTTGTAGAGACGTTCGCTATTGGAAGTGTTTGTTAAGGGACGTCATTAGTTAACACTAAAGAATTCGTCTATTTTAAATTTTATAGAATACTGCAAAAAAGGTTAATTTAAACACGGTATCTGATTCTCCTCGAAATTCTGCTCAACCTTGCTAGTTTAACCAATCATGTATGTTTCTTAATAACAAACTTACCAATATAACTGAAAAAAAATGGGCACCATGGATATTTAACTCAACCTGTTCTATACAATATTAATGTCAGCTTTTTATTTGTTCTTTAATAATTTAATAGAGTGGATTTTTTGCTACTGCAGGAAACTTTTGCATTCCACGCGATGTTTTTTGTATCATGGCAATTATGCCACGTTAGTACATTCTGCTAACCAGCTTCGTCACCCTCCGTATGTATTTATAAAAAATACTAATTTGATGGAAGTAAAAAATGCCTCGGTAGCCCGAAAATGGCTTAATTTATTTCGTGTCGTGACCAAATTTGTGAAAACATTTGTTTCTGGAAACTTTTTTATTTCCGAAATTACAATGTACACATCCTGCTTGACACAATTTGTGTTATTAGTAGCACAGGCTGGCCGAAAAGAGGGCGAGGGAATAATTTGTCGGTTCGTCAAGTCTCTATTCAAAGTAAACGACACCCATTCCTTAAATTTTTAAATAAATAATTACGCACCTCTGTGCCGCATTAATAAAATGTACAAGCTGGGCACTGGTTTGTGAGCTTAGCTTCTAACGGGTTCAGTAAACGTCAATAATAATGATAAATAATTACCAGTAATAAACTCTTTCAACTTTCCTTGTCGTATGAGCGGTAGTCGACGGTTAAACGACCTTAGGATGGCCGCTAGAACTAGTCCGGTAACTTATTTGCCCGTCCCACGTAAAATGGGTGAATCTTTGTCTAGCGCACGCAACCAAGCCGCACGTCTCATTCGAGGTGTAACATTACACGGAGCGTGTAGGATTGTCATTAGCCAGGCTGCAGTTTTTCGAATTTTGATTTACCGGCCGTGCAACAGAACTAGTTCAGAGTTCGATTCTAGCGATGGTCGCCGTCTTGGGAGGTCACACTTTGTTAAATTATACCAAAATCTCGCTCATTAACGAATACAAACAACATTCCTCAGAGGCGAAATTTCTGAAACGGACTTTAAATGTGAAATGAAGAGAAGCTCGTGTCTGTCTCTAGCTTGTTTTCATATCCCAGCTGTATCGATTGTGGAATTTAAAAATGTAGAGCAGTACTACTTCATTGCTTAAAAAAGGTAAAACTGTATGAGATATGGTAACAGGGATACCAATATAGCAGCTCACTTAGACATTATTATCCAGGTTGCGTGCGAAAGGCATTTAAATATGAAAAACAGTGAAAATCTGAAGCTCTTCGTCATATCTATATTTAGAAAGCACCATGCTAATAAATAATAGAAGCTGTAGTCGTAGTCTGTAGTATGCGCGCAATGGATTAAATATCGAAAATACAACTAGATGTTGACATTTGCTCTACATTAAGGAAACTTATTTTTAGAATATTGAATTTTTCATATTTGCACACGGTTGTTTTACTTGTAAAACATCATGAATATTTATCTGTAATCACTTACCATTGGCCCAATTTTCATATGGGATAAAAAACGTGAGATTACAAGGTGTTTTGAACGTTTATTTGTATTAGATTAAGAACATTTCTTAATAGTCGAAATACACTTTATACAGTGACATTTACTTTATATTGCAAAATTTCTATAAAATCGCACATATCGGTCCTGAATCAGTTTAGTGGCCGTAGGCAAATACATGGGAAATTTTTCAATATCAAATATTTCCTCCCCTAATTACTTTAGGACTTTAGGTTAAGCATTCTGATTACTGATCGCGAGTTCGATCCGCGTTCCAGGTGAAGTTTTTAAAAATAAAAAAATGAGGATGACAACCTCAACAGATTGTAATCATTCGGAAGTGATGTAAAGCCGTAGGTCTCATGTTAGTACGATGTGTAGCATGTAAAAAATCTCTTGCTATACAAAGTTGAAACTCTTTAGTCTCGGCAAAATTTTAAGTAGGGTTTTGACCATATGACCACGGCAGTCGGTGTCTAAGGTACCTGATACTCCGCTTGCCTACACCTTGTCCATAACAAATAAACAAAGAAACTCATGATTGGTTGTCGATTTTCCTGCATTTCAACTCAATAGCTTGTTAAAAAAAACAAAATTGATTTCTTGTATTTTGTGAATATTATTTGTCAAATGCGGCTACAAGAAAAGTCGTTTTAGATCGATAATTGTTGTTCTAGATAGAATAGATCTATCATTATTAATTATACTCAACACTAACTTATCCCAAACTCTTCATTGACTAATAATCTGCTAAAATACTATGTGGTTTACCATGTCAATGTGTTCCATTTAACATCAAAGTGGGTAACATCATCACAAAAGGTGATAAAAAAGTAGTAAAAATGAAGGCAAAGATGTTTTTTTTAAACTAAGCTTAAGTCTTCTACAAAGTTTTCTATAAATGGAGGAGTCAGTTATTAGCGAATTTATACTAACTTTCACCCATTCACTGTATAACTTAAAATAAAAAAGATCTCCTTGCTAGAATGACGTATTAATTACAATTTATGAAAATAAAGTGAGCACAAAAAAGAAGAACATTTCTAAGAATTAGAACAAATTATAAAAGTCCTTTAGTTTTGGCCATACCTCAGAGAGAGATGTCATTTTATTTTAATTCTACTATTTAAAATAAACGCGTCCAATTCTTTGTAAGTTTAATCAAAAATATAGATGCAATAGATAAGGATTGGGGTAATTGTTCAGGCTATAGTACATTGAGCCATAAATTGGTCTACCTGAAGCGATTTTCAGGTGAGAGGTTTACGTGCAATCTTTTCTAAGTCTTTCAAACTTGTTCAAGCCTTATTAAGTTCCATTAGTCAGTGAGGGCAGTACTTAGGAATATTTTATGTAAAAACATACAAAATCAAATTTAAATTTTTCCATGCCAATTTTTATTTTGATATTTCGAAATTTCTTGCTTAATAGTAAATTGCGGCGACAAATATGTCCCTGGAAATGTGGGACTTACGATTTTTGAATGGAAAGTAGATTGTAATCCTAAGAGGTTTACAGTTAATGTCACTTTGAACGTCCATCTGACCGTCCAGTCTACTATACAAAATACACGAAATATTTCCAGGTCCAAACAGTTTTCAAAGATCACCAGATACTCAGACACTTGCCAACATTTGTTACAAATTTCGAAAGATACACCAACATTTTTAACAATTTGAGCAAAAATGGCATATGAACCGTGCAGTACTTAAACAATCCCCTGTCAACTACTAACAATTTTATTTTTTACAAATCATCTTACATTTTATTATTAACATGTTTTTTTTTCTATATGAATACCTGATAATAATTAGTCTGCTGCATTTTACTCTATATAAAAAATTAGTTATCAATCGAAGGTTAAATTAGTGTAGGAGGCTAAAACGCTGCAGGGTTATACTGCCATTGAAAGTGAACGAACTTTAAAATACTATTTCCCTATGTTCAGCTAAAATTCCGGTCACAATGCATATAAATTAGTAGAATTCTTGGTGTGGATACTAAATTTAAATGTTATTTCTGTGTCTTATCCAGTTCATGCTAATGCTCACGTGGAGTATGCATTTGTTACACAATTATGGTGAAATGTAAACTGCACACCAATACATTTTATTAAGCACAACAATGCAAACATGAATGCAAATTAGAAGCTTTGAAACGTACGTTCTAAATACGGTCCTTATTAACAAAATATAAGTCATAGAGGACGGATTATATGCACTAAAAAGAGGGTTATATATGCATTTATACCGGGTGTCCGTTCTCAAACTCTAACATTGCACTGGACATAAAATTCTTAAGCATTAAATAATATTAATAATAATAGTATTTACTGATGTAGTATAGAAGTAATGGCAAAATATCTAAAAATAAATTGAATGCACAATGTTGATTGCCTATTTTCGACTTTGAGAGTGGACACCCGGTATACGTATACTTCAACAAATACCCATAATATGCATTAATAGGTACCGTACATGTTAAACATGTACTATAAATACAAAATTTTCACTTTAAAATTTTAAAATGCACAGATGGTTGATATACGAGCATTAATTAGTAAAAAACACTTAAAACAAAAACTTGAATTTTTAACATAAATACTTGTAAATCTCTACAACAAGTATAGTATTTATATTTGATATAGAATCTAAATTATTAAATTATTGTTATCAAGACAATAGATATTCTCCATTCACCATATAAAAACCGCGCCTTTGTCATTGAGAACATATTTATAGATTGAAAAACTTATGTTATAGGGGTAGTTCATTTTTAAGTTAGTACGAGCTCCAAATCATCAAAATCTAGATTTTCTGATCGTAAAAAAAAAAGAAAAACCAACATATAATTCGCATTTTGCAGTAAGACAATGCCATAATATGCCAATATGCACTGATATCTCTCACTGGCGCACTAATATGGACTAAATATGGAAAAAATTAAATGTTAGATTCCCTGGAAGTTACTAAACAAAACATGCAAAATGCATATCCACCTTGTAGTCATAATAAATATACTAGCCTATAGTTTGCTTTACAATGTAGCCACTTAATGCAACCTGTTTCTTATTATATCAAAAGTACTATTTAATGCTGTTTATTATGATAATTCTTTGCTGAAATGGAGCTCATTTTGTAGTATGAAATATAAAATTTAATATAATATTCACTGCAATTAGTATGTTTTAGTTTTGTAAGTGAGAATGAGACATATTTAACTGATTTGAAGTGGATCTAAGTCATTAATATTTTAGAAAAAGTACAACAATTTAATTATAGCTTGCTGTTCACTGTTCGAACGTGAAAAGCAAACACATTAAAAATCGAATACAAAACGAATTATCGAAAATTTTCAGAAATAGGTGCAACTGTACCATGGAATATTTTCGTTTCATGTCACAGCTTTAATTAGACGTAGTACTGTGATTGAATGTAAATGTTTGTTAAATAAATATCTACTCGGAGATTCTATATAGATACATACGAGTTAATGATCAAACATGTCAGCCTTTTAGAAAATCGTTAAATGTGTAATAGCCTGGTTGTCGTCTAGATATAAATATAGGTTATTGTAAAAAGCTATCTTTGCGTAATTCGAATGTAAAACTTTATTTCTATTGCATTTAATAAACAAAACCCAATGTGTTCAGCTATTGTTTTAATGTTAAATTTTGGAGGTTACAGGACATAAGCTCAAAATGTAATATAAAAATCGATAACAATACAGTGCATGTGTAGAAGGAAGACAGCAGTTTACGTTTTTCATTTCAGGTGAATTAGCATTTGCGATCATATTCCAGCTGTTAACTATTTTGGCGGTTAGAGCAAAGGGGCATGCCATTTAGACAGACGACCACCCCTACTGTCCCCACTTAATTATTTGCATAAAGCCATTTTGCCTACTGCGTTCAAAAAATGCCAACGTTGAACATTTTAGCGACTTTATACAATATTTTAATTAACTTGCCTAATTTAACGCCTCCATCTACATTTGTAAAAATATTTATCCTAAATAGGAAATAAATATACCGGGTGTCTCACATAGTGCGCGTCGTAGGATCAACTAAGGCTGTGTCATCCCTTTGCCGAAAAAAAAATACACGACATAATGAGATACAAAAATATGCCCATATGGTTGATCCTAACACGGTGATGTCCTATGCCCGCGCTAGCTGAGACACCCTGTATGTATAAAATGCTTTTGAAGAGTGGCTTGATTAGATCTTAATTAGTCAGTCTGTTAAAGAGACTGCCACATGCAAACATGTCAAGTACATTTAATGAATGAAATTTAATTTTCGAATTATGTGATAGGTATTAGTTTACGCTAAAATTAAATTCTAGATTGCTTAAAATTTACGCTAAGTAGCGATATATTACAAATTAAATGGCTAAAAGGGACGCTACTATTTTAAAACCTCTAGACGAAATGACGTAGTATTTGATCAAGTAGCAGCTACTAATTCCAAGAACACTGACAAAAATAATGAGCATTCCTGCCTCGCTTTGTTATTGCCAGTAACGATTTTATTATATTCGAACCGATTTACCAAGGCTGATTATTATTTCTACAAAAATGAGATCGTTATTGAAAATATAATAAGCCAAGGTTAGAAGCGTAGTATAACGAGCTAAATATTTTCCTATAGTAAATTATTAGTTTACAAATCTTACTTTGTATTCAGATATTTTTACCTAAATATGACAACGCATGTTCTGCACAGTTTGTGAACTTTAATTCGTTGATGGGACAATTATCATCTTGTTTAATTTGTAACACTCAAATTGACACTTGGTATAATTATATTTGGAAGTATGATCTAAATTAGATCTTTCAATGCTTATTGTTGAAAATGATTTCCTTAACTTTTAAGCTTAATATAGATCCCATTCCTGAGAAGAAGCTGAAAATGTTTGATAACTGGAGCTGCAAATAATCTTATTGCGTGGTATCTTGTATTTACGACCTTCATTGTGACGGAAATACCTTTTCCACCATGCTAATGAAGTACACACTAGGCATTTGAACGAATTTACAAGTCTCTGAGCATTGTGCTAAATTTAGATCCTAATTCGATTCCGTTTTATCGATTTTCAGGGACTGTGCTGGAAGCAGACCTATTCTTAATAATCAGTTACATTAATTCGGGCGATAGTATTTTTAACCGTCCAATTCAATACCGGTTTAGGAAGCTAATGACCTTTCGTTAAATTATTACACACAATTGAGTTAAGAAGTATAAATTGATATCGCGTGTAGGAGCTAACAATAAATAACTGGAAAATAAATCTGCAAAATTTCCTGTTTAGGTCACTTCCGGCGAATTACCATCACTATACGGTTGCTCTAGCAGTCGAGCAGATGCCTAAAGTCGATTCACAAGTAGCTCAGATTATTATAGTGTTATGCTGCAACTGGGAGCAAATATTTTAATGAATCATTAAAAGCAAAGGCAACCTTCAATATAAATTAAACTAATAAGGCAGATATGAGCTCAAACAAAATTAATTAGACAGGAAAACAAACAGCCAAGGACCAGCTTAATAAATTATAAATTCTCATTTTTAATTAGCGGAGTACGTCGGCATATTAACATGTTATCATATAAATTGTTTCTGCGATGAAATGATCCCGCGATTCCAAACAATGGGCAATAAAATGCTGTGATGCGAATGGCAGCTCCAATTTTAGAAAAAAGAACAAGGGTACATTCTCTGTCGAAATAGCAAATGAGAATTTACAATGCTTGCCGAAGGACGTGCATTGTTATTATTCCTCTCTGTAATTAAGCACTTCGTGTTGATTCATTTAGATTTGATTACAAAATTTGATTACGACTTAATTCATCTATACTATAGAGCTCCCATAGTCGCTTTTTAAGATAAATTCTTAACGTTACTTCTCGCTCGTTTTTGGATTCCAGAGAGGTCTATTACTATAAAACTGTCACCACGAAGCTTAAAAATCCCCTTTTTAGCAATAACATTCCATTAAATTAAAAACACCAGTATGACATCCGCTTGTTTAAATAACCATAAATGTATGTATGTCTTCTTCTTCTTTCTTCTTCTTTCTCATATTATAGGCCAGTGGCCTGTTTTAACCACAAAGTGGTTCTATGAGCCCTCTTTACCGTTAGGCCGGGTAGGTGGCTAGCCTTGCCCGTCGAAGCTGAGGAAGAGTTCCTTTGTTTAGGGGTTAACGACTACCGCAGGTATTAGCGTGGTAGCCGGGGAGCGTACGATTTTTAAACTCTAGAGTCGCCGGGATTCGAACCCGGGCCGGCCGCCTGAGAGGCGAGCATTTGCTCGCGTGGCCATCCGCTCACTATGTATGTCTTACTAGTACATTATTTGGTGTCATACCTGTGATACTAAATATATAAACAAGTCTATAACAACCAGAGCATTATGAGCTGGCATTATAATTCATAACACCTGCTCATCCTTAGCAATCAAGCACGTACCTAAATGAGTCGATGCGTATACAGCAATGGTTGATCGTCCACTTTCTAATCCATTATATAAGTTTATTAACAACACCAGTAAGACATAATATTTTGTATGCATCACAGTCATTACTTGATATTTATGCCCTCGGGCCTAACATCTCTATAATACCCTCGGTACATAAATTTAATTAACAAGTACAAAATATTCTATATTTTTTAAACATGCTATTCCTAAATAATTTAGAATGTTCCTCTGCAGGTGTAAATTTTCTACATTTAAGGCTTCTTAACCGTGGTGGTTCGATTTTTTTGGTTCTCATATATTTTACATAAGAATAAATTCGTTCAGAGTCAGTATTACGATAGTAGCCAGAAGACATTTTTTAAGTTTAAACATACCACTATATTCTGAAAATTGTCTTCACATTTTATGTGAAGGCAAAACTCATTGATTTGGTCATTGACAAAAGTAAATGGCAAAATTCTCCATTAATTACTATAGCAGACATATCTACATGTTTATTTAGAAAAAAGCGGCAATCTGTTTATGATTTCTTTTAATAAGAGTAAAAAAATCTAATATTTTCACAAGTATTTCATTGTGTTCTTGTGCGTTTAATCGTTACGCAGTCTTTGCCAAAATTGTATATAAAGATACGCAATTAATTGTGTAATTCAAGACACATTAATGGTATCGTACTCGAATAAATTTGGTTTCATAAAAAATCTGTAGAAAAGTACAAATTAACTTTAGAAACATCTTAAATAGTTCACGTCAAATAAAATGCTAAAGAAACCCAACCAAACAAAGCAAAAAAAATCATTTGACTAATTGTTTAAGAAATTTAATTCTCATACAAAACACTAATGCGAAAAGTATTAATATTAGTCTAAATGCTTGTATGTACTATTACAGTATTACCACAAAGAAAATTCTGACAATTTCTAAATCAATTAGCCAAGAATTTTTAAATATTTTAATATCAAAAGCTCCAATGTAAAACAATTACAAAACTGGATAAATATGCTACTTGTTGAATATAATGCTAGCTTTTGAAACTAAACTTTACGCATTATTGACAGTGGCGTTTGGATTCACACAGCTAAACAACTTTGTCCTAGTTTCTTTGGTAGCAGTAGTATCAAATTACTTAAATGCAACATTGATTAATGCTACTTGTACACTCACTCAAAAGAACGTCTTGTTCACAACTTCACCTAAATCCATAAAAAAATGGCATAATCGACATAATGAGAACATTAAGTTTGTATTGCCATTATCAAAACTTGAAAAGTAATGGGAGACCGTTACATGCGTATCTATGCGGATCTAAGTTTGTTCCGAAACCAAGATATTACTTACGAGTATTATGATACTCCTCCATTCGTTCACATTTACATTTTCTTTTTAATAAAATAAGAATTATATATTTCAACTTTCTTTTCTCCCTTTTTTAGCTACTAAATTACCATTTTTCCATTTGATAAAATTCCCACAAAAAAGGAAAATTCCCAACCTTCTGGCAACACACATTCCAGCACCAATAGAGAGTTCTAAAGTTGAGTAGCAACAACATCGAATTATTGTTTCGAGAAACGGTACAACCGACAAAGGTTAAGTGAAAATATTAGACTCTTTTATAAGAATTAATTTGTACTACTTGCAAGAATTGTAGTCTTGAAACGTCGAGTGGATATTGACTGTCAATTTGAATGTATTCAATGTAGTTTTAGGTCCTACACTAAAAACAGAAATTTATGAATTAGTACAATTTCTGGAAACTTGATAGCAGAGCTTTTAAAAAATGTATTTTTGTATGTATAGTGTATTGTGCGGCATTAACTGTCATGAAAAACATGAACTTCCGGTTGGTAAACGTAGCCTGAAGTGGGATTTAGCACTTTATAATAACTAAGAAAAGTAGAATACACAGCAAAAATTTCTTATACATAAAAATTGCTCATTTTAATATTTATTTTTATAAAAATTTCCCTAAAAATTCTGCTGTGAATAATGAAGAGAAGGCAAGATACGTTTTGAAACCTTGTTTATTCATGAGCTAATAATGCTTGCTTCATTTATTAACCAGAATTGGTTTAAAGAAAAATAAAGTCAACACATGATAACGATGAAATCATAAGAATTTTCTTCAAACAATGAGTTTATAATTCCCTATTTAAGCAGAATAATTTTAATAATAATTTAATCCTGACTGATTTTTCAGAAGTTCATGTTTTCTAAGATAAACAGTTAAGAGTATTACTGAAGAAAATACAAAAAAATAATATAATTCACTGGTTTTTCACAACCCACGTGGACTTTTTAACTCTCATAATTGAATAACTTCTTTACTGTTTCTTTTTACTTTATTAGGTTCTCTATGAAAGCTAGTTGCAACAAGATAATGAGAATATGCTGCAGTAAATACCAATGTTACCTTGCGTTTATATTTCAGGACTTATCAACGTAATATCTGCTGTTTCTGTATAATTTGTTATTTTCCTGTGATAGTAATAATAATTTATTGATTCCCTTGGTCATATTGGCCATTTGGTTATACAGTATGTCACCGGGTTGAGTTACAAAGAGGCTTCGGTGATAGATAGTTGTTTTCATTCAGTTAAAGTAGCTTTTTATAGTAACTACTAACTACGGCAAAATGTCATTACGAAAAGCTGTTCGGAATGTAAACTTATGGCCCCATGCAAAACTTCAGAAATATTAGTTTACTTTTATGAAACGTTGTCTGCTTGTTTTGAAACCGATAAAACAGTTTTATTTTTTGCGCTAACTGTTGCAGTTATTGTTTTATTCATATTTATCTCGAAAATTTAGACTAAAGCGGTTTACAAAACGTATTTCAAATTTTATTTATAAAAAGCTCATGGAAAAGTTATTCAAATAAAGCACGTCCTAAATTAGCACACATTTTAACTCGTCATAGCGTTTTCTAATTTCTTTTAGGATATGAACCGGACTGCATTAACAGTGATTGTTTTCACAGATTGATATTATTATATAATGGTTCCGAGTAGACTAATTATCTTAATCAACAGCACAAATAAAAGTCCATGAGAGTCGAGGGAGCAACGAAATTGGCGCGTTTCTCCCAATTAATTTTCGTTTAACCAATCGCGAACGATTCGAGGATACTGAGCTGGGCATCCATCTTGTTGAAAATACATTGAATTATAATTATTTATTTATTTATTTTGGTACTCAACCAACAACCGTTAGGCCAATTATAGGCGTCGCTGTACATTTTATGGGGACTTCCAACCCCACTAACGGCTGTCATGTTATTATAACATACGGACCAACTATTTCCGAGGCAGCCGTACCACGAGGCGCCGAGAGATGCAGCCGTGGAACTCCCATCCAAGTTTTGACTAAAAAGAGGGTTGCTTAACTCTGCTGATCATACGTGGACGATTGTTCAAGCTACACCAAACGGGATCCAAGGAAAATGATCAATTTCTTCATTAGAAAAAGTGTGCGTCATTTCTAAACAAATTTGATGATACATATTGTCATCTGTAGGAAATAGTAAAATGAGGTTTTCTCTCAGCTCAATCTCGGCAATCTTAAGATGCAACTAGGACTAGTTCATTGTTAGCAAAGGTTGATTTCATCCGAAAGTATCTTGTAAATATTTCTTTCTGCTAAAATTTTATCGCCCATCCACAATCAAAAATCTAGACGTTTAGCCTCAAAACTTTTCAGTTTGTCTAAAATTGCGTTAGAACGGTTTAATTTTGTTTTCTTTTAATATTTTTGAATAAAGGATTTCTAAGTTTCGGTTTGTAGAACCCTTATTTCTTCAACTAAAACAGATGCTGCATGGTTTTCGTCTAATGTTTTCTTGTTTTTTAACATTTAGAACGGAACCAGCTTCCAAAAATGGATTCACTAATGAGAAACACACATGAGAAATTCTTTTTTCTGAATAATTTTCGTAAAATTTGTTGTTCACCTTACGATAGCAAAGATTCCCAGTACCATAACATTACATTAACTATGTTCTCTCGTGTAGAGTTAACCTTGTAGGAAGACGTTTATCAACAATTACGTACACCGTTATGTTAAGCAGATTTGTAGTAGGTATCTACGCTAATGTAAATTTCAAGATAAAATTCGCCTACTAGAACTTTTGATAATTTTTATTATAAAAGTCTAGATAAAAACTTTCGAGATAAATATGAATCAAAAATTAATGTAACAGTCAGCCCAAAAAATGAAAGCTGCTTTAGAGGTTTGAAAACAAGCAGAACACTTTATCAAGAATTACTTTTTCAGAAAAATCAAAATATGTTTTCCCTCTATCCATGGACATTCTGTATACTAGAAAATCGTCTCAATGTGAGGTAATTTCGACTTTATCTTTGCAAATACAACCCACTCTCATGTGCTTTGCCATATTGAAGAACTAATGTCCCTTAGCAATGAATGCACCAAAAAATTACTACATTAAAGCTTATCTTCTAACATTTTGTGTTGACAAGCTTTGATGTTTGGAGATTATAAACAAGGATGTCTGTAAAAAATGTTATCACAAGACGAGGATCTACAACAGGCGCGATCAATAGTGTGAAAGCAATTGCTTCTCGCCAAACTGAAAACGTTATTTTAGCTCACTAATATCTACATAA
Source organism: Agriotes lineatus (assembly GCA_940337035.1). Classification (NCBI taxonomy): domain Eukaryota; kingdom Metazoa; phylum Arthropoda; class Insecta; order Coleoptera; family Elateridae; genus Agriotes; species Agriotes lineatus. The sequence goes on along the minus strand of OW679194.1, from coordinate 52,451,701 downwards.
AGCTACACTATGCACTGCCATATCAACGAACCTTGAGAAACTTTCTTGCTGTTGTTTGACGGATCCTACGAATGCACTGCTGAAAAGAAAGGATTTTAGCAAACGCTTTGGGCCGCATTTGAGCATGGCCTCGGCATAGTGGTCTTACGGATGGGTAGTTACGCCGCTGTCTGTTTGAATCAATCTGAAAGCTTTCATAAACTTGTTACACTTTGCTAAGTTTTTGGCTCATTAAAATTCGATAGTAATTTCGAGCAGAAGATTTCTCGTGCAGTCGTGAAACGTTTATTAGTAGAAAACAAAGCGGCTTCTTTGAGCGAGGTACATATTGTGCCAAGATTACAGGCGTTAAGTGGTCCTACACAATGTGAAGTCGCGTCATGGCTTGTAATGATGTCGATCTCTCGCAGATAGGGGATGACTCAAGCACGAGATGCTCTATGTTTATTGTAGAAGCGGAATGCCTTATTAACGACATAAATGTATTTCCTAAGCGACACACTTTGGCTTCTTGTGATTTTTAATGGCATGACGCTACTGTGTGCCGTACAGGGTGGGGACAAGCAAAACGGCGCTTGAAAAAAAAGCATATTTGTATGTACGCCAGTTCTCATGAAGATTTGCCTAGGTATTACTTTTTTATTAACTTCCACTTACTGTCTTTTACTTTCTTTTACGAAGTAACGAAGGTCGGGTATAGTAATACATATTTTTTTTGGAACTCGATATTTTTGAGGAAATATCCGTTTTCCTGTCCCCTAATTCAGAAAAAGTGGTTTTCGAAGTAATGTCTGACGGCTTTATCGGTTTTTCGTTTTCGAGGAAACTTTTGTTTAAGCAATTTTTTTATAAAAAGTAGTTTTGGAGAAAATATCAAAATTACATTTTTACAAAAAATTTAAAAAAAGTTTTTTATATACATATACAGTATAGTTCACCTATAATGGACTCTCGTTTGTAATGGACCGAATACAAAGGTCCCGACTGAAGAGTTATTTAAACCTATGTAAATAGAATCGAATATTATGGACTCGCTTATAATGGACTTTCGCTTGTAATGGACTAAAAATTCCCCAAAAGTCTGTTATAACCTAACAGAACTCCGTTGGGAGAGCAAACTAAAGCGACTTTTTCAGATGCTTAAATATTTTTAAACTTTCAATTAAAAAAAATCAAATTGTATTAAATTACATGTTTAAAAAAAACGTCATTTAGTAACATTATTTTTTCGTATTTTTTTGCGTTGTGCTTCGATCTGTTAGTAAATGTACTATTTTGTAACTTACAATTTAGTTTTGTTTTCAACTTACAAAATCAAATTCGGATAAGATGGACACTTGATTATAATGGACTAGTATTGATTGTCCCCTAAGGTCCATTATAATCGAGGTCTACTGTATGTATGTATTACATTTTATATTAGAAAAAAGTGCTACGAGATTACAATTTTCAGGCACTATTACTTTTTCATTAGAAGACAGGAATATAACGTTATATAACATGTGAGCAAACGAAAATGAAATCAAGCTTGGCTTTGATTATTATTAAATCAGATTATGTAGGTGTTCTAGAATGAAATAAACATACATAACCTAAACTATTGCGTAACTGTCACCTGTTATATTATGAATAGACAATGGTCTCCTGTGTAAAACTGCAAGCTTGCAACCTTGAACGATAAATAGCTTCTTTATATGAATTGCAAGTCTGCAACCTTGAACGCACGTGGCTTCCTGTCTCACGCTCCCTTTTAGAGATAACGCTTATCTTAGCTGATTAGGCATAGTATATATACTAGTAGCTTGCACCTCTAAGTTAAGCTCCAGTCAGTCGATAAGTTCCATTGTGTTCGTATCATAGCTAGATGTAAGAAATTGTCCGGCGGCTAGCTGTGTGCTTCCAATGTTATATTTCATTGTAAAATAAAAATAAACGTTTTTTAAAAAGTCGTTTCGGCGGCCTTTTAATAAAACTGGCGCAGTCGTTCGGATTTGTGGAGGAAAACCTGGAAAACTACAAACATCGAGTCGACCAGCAACTTTCCTTGAGGTTCAGCTCTTTGCCACAAATCGAAACCTACCACCCAGCGGATCTTCGGACATCTCCAACAGGGACAAACATCGCCCGATCGTGAGAAGCGCCCGTCGACCCAGCTCCTGCTCCTCCGTGGTTATTGGAACCATCTGGTCATTGGGACCACTCTTGATCATTGGGATCAGTCTCTGGTATTGGCAACGTCAACAACGACGACCCCAGGACAACTTTTGGATAACGCTCTAGCGCAAAGCTGGACTATCCAAGTCGGACTTCAGGACCTCTGTGCAGGCCAGCCGACATCAATAGGATCGACGCATCCTTTTTGAAGACAACAGGACGTAGCTTGATCGCACGCCGTTCGTCAATTTTAACGCACAATGTAAGTGCATATTTTTATAATAATTTTCAAGCTTTAGAGAAAAAGCAAAGGTATATTTTTATAATAATTTTCAAGCTTTAGAGAAAAAGCAAAGGTATATTTTTAAAAAATAATAATTTTCAAGCTTTAGAGAAAAAGCAAAGGTATATTTTAAAGGCAACAAAGTAACGACTATTAAAGCGTTCGCCTAAGTAATAATTTTCAAGTTTTAAAGAAAAAGCAAAATAATTAATTTTAAAGGCAACAAAGTAACGTAATATAATTTTCAAAAGTGATAATTATTAAAGCGTTCGCCTAAAACAACAAAGTTAACTAATATAAAGTTTTAAAAATTATACTAACATAGTTTTAAATATTTATTTATAAGTTCAGGCAGAACGTAGTAAGCCAGACCAATTGCTGCACATAATAGGTGTGCTTAATTTGCATTTGTGCTTGCGTTCTTGCGCGTAGGATACCTACCCCTGTTAAACATCCCCTAGTCATTAAACTGTTTACTAACATAAATAAAAATTAAAAATAAGTGAAACAAATAAAGCAAAATTAATTTTTGTCTATAAAATTTTTATGTTTAGATCACTATTATCTTGAATCATTAGTTAAAACACCTGTAATTATATTTTGAAACAATTGTAAAAAATTTTATGTCACGAGATAGATCACGCTCACCAAGGAATTCAATCCCTAGAATTTTATTTTTAAATAATTGTAACAACATTAGCAACCCAAATATGGTTGAACAAAACGCATCATTGTTTCCCCCACATTTTAATGTAGCTTTATTAAATGAAATTCCCACATATGATGGTAATCAAGCCACTCTTTCGGAATTTATCAGATCCGCAGAAATCATTGCAACTAAATTTTGTACAGAAAATTTAAACGAGTATATCAACCAAATAATTTTAAATTCGATAAGGAATAAATTAAAAGGTCAAGCGTTAGAAGTAATCACAGGTTACGAGTATGATACTTGGAAAGACTTAAAAAATGTCTTAATTGAAAATTTTGGCGACCAAAGGTCAGAATTGAATCTCTTAATTGATTTAACTAAATTAAAACAGAATAAAGACTCTCCCATAGAATTTTTCAATAAAGTTAGAACTCATTTAGCTATTTATAATTCAAAAGTTTCTCTGAGTCAAGAATCAAAAGATATTATCACTTATAAATTAAAGGCTAACAAAGATTTAGCACTTCGCACTTTTACAAGTGGACTAAATGAAAATTTAGGAAGCTTCGTAAGAAGTAGAAACCCAACTTCACTAGAACAAGCCTTAAGCATAGTAAAAGAAGAAATTGATATCAGATATTCTCAAAATCAAAATAATTTTCAAAGTCAAAAATTAAACAAACCAAATTTAACTTCCAATATTCAAACACGAAATTCATATAAACCTAAATTTAATAACCCAAATTTTATGCAAAGACCATTCCAACAAAATCGAAGTAATTTTAATCAAAATCCCAACTATTTTAAAAATCCAACAAATTTTAATAATCCTAATAATTCTCGAATAACTCAAAATTCAAGCTTTAATGCATTTGCACCAAAACCAAATTTTTCACCAACAAATAAACCAGAACCTATGGACTTTAGCACTATAAAAAGACCAGCTACTCAACAATCAAATTTCCCTAATAAATATCGAGCAAATTCTCAGAACGTTAATAGAAATTTTAATCATTTAAATTACCATCAAGAAAAACCTCCGGATGAATATGAAGACTTAACCGAAGATTTATTTGAAAATGGAGAATTTTCAACTCCAGAAAATTTTAACGAAAACTTTCAGGAATATTCTGACCCTGATAATTCACAAGACTTAGATCACACCCCAGATTATTTCGAATATCCAGATCCAAACGATACAGTAAATTTTCATTAAGAGCCTCGGAAAAGAATATTTTAACTTTTAATATAAATCCAAAATCAAATCTTCCTTATATTATAATTCCCGCCACTGGCGATAAACTTTTAATTGATACAGGTAGCTCACAAACAATAATTTCTCCAGAATTTGTACAACAACATTTTCCAAATTATATTTATGAAACAGAATTCGAGATAATTACATCTCATGGAATTTCTCAACATAACTTAATTGCAGATTTACCAATCCCCAGTCTTTTTTATGAAAACGGAACACATACATGTTATTTATATAATTTTAACCCAGACTATATAGGACTTATTGGATCCGACTTACTTTCAAAATTATCCGCACGAATAGATTATAAATGGATGCACATTCAGACAGAAAGAGCTACGATACCATTTTATTACAACCCGTAAAAATTAAACAAAAAAAAGTGAAACTAATGTAATTTTTCAAAACCTAAAAATTAAGATTTTTATTTTTCTCAACAAAACCTACAGTTAACCCTGTGTACAGAACTTTTCGTAAAATTTATCAGCATAAAAAAAATGTAACTAAAATAACTCCAAAATTAAAATTTAATGAAAAAGGCATGACTAAGCCTTCAGCAATTGAAACCATACAATAATCAATTTAAAACAAGCGTAATTAATACTTTAAACGAAATACAAGAAATTAATGTTTATAATCCTTAATCTTATAAAAATAAAATTATGAACTCAACAAAAATCAGTCTATCAGATTTAACAACTTTAATATAAAAGCTTCAAACATTAAAAGTATTTTAGATAATTAATTTAAATAACAATTTTTTAACAACTTTAATATAAAAACTCCAAACAATAAAAGTATTTTAGATAATTAATTTAAATAACAATTTTTTAACAACTTTAATATAAAAACTCCAAACATTAAAAGTATCTTGGATAATTATTTTAAATAACAATTTAAAAAAAACAATTTAAGACTAAAATCAATGCACATATAATTTCAAAACTGACGAAAAGTCAACTCATAAGGTTTAGTAATTCAAACATAAATTTGTAAAATATTTAGATTATATAGCTCCTTCTAAAGTAGGAATAAAATCAGATTCATCTAAAAATTCAATAATCAAAATTTCCCAGCACTTAAAAATCTAAATAAAATAATTTTTAACCAAATAGTCTACTAAAGAACATTTATCAAAAATTTTGCCAAAATAACTAAATTTTTAACCGTGTGTTTAAAGAAAAAAATAAGATTGTTCACACCCTTGAATTTTTGAAAAACTTTAAGTATTACAAATAAATTCTAATAAATAAATCAGTAACTTCAAATATCAAAAGTATTTTAAAAAAATAACATCTTAAGAAAAAACTTAAGACTAAAATCATTTAAATCAGAAAAAACTCAAATAAAAATTATACTTAACAAACAAACAAGACCTAAGCTTGTATTAATCTAGTATTTACAATTTTAATAATCACAATATTTCTCGCGTTAAAACTAAGATGTTCACAGCAACATACCTTTATAATTGATATTGCTAAAGGAAAACAAAGAAAAACCTTTACAACCATTTAAAATTAAATTCAAATTCAGAAAAGTCAAACATTTCAATTAAACGAAAAAGTATTTATTAAAACAAATCTCAGAAGTAAAGATTAAATTTAAAATTAAAACCCATTCAGAAAGATCAAACATTTCAATTAAACGAAGAAGTATTATTTAAAATAAATTTCAGAAGTAAAGATAAAATTTAAAATTAAAACCAATTCGGAAAAATCAAACATTCCAATTAAATGAAAAAATATTTGTTAGAACTAATTTCAGAAGTAAAATTGAAATTCAAAATTAAATCTAATTTTTTAAAAAAATATGGAAATATAAAACACCCTGACTAAAAGGAACTATTGCTCTCTCTTTTTCAGGATTACTACACTCTTCATCGCCTGTACCCTGCTGACTCAATCACTAGTTATACAGAGCGATATTATTATTAAAAATTTAAAAGATAATCCTGGATTATATCCTCTAAACTTAGGAAACGTAGTGCTTAAACAAAGCGAATGGACGCTTATTAGAAATGTAGACTATACCCCTATATTTGTTAATTATGACACACTTAGAACTAATTTAATGAAAATAATACCGTTACTTGAAAATAAAAGTTACGTTATTGAATATACAAAATTTAAAAGGATTGATGATGTTATTATCAATCATAACAATTTACTCATAATATTAAAACAATATCTTGAAAAAACAGATAAACTCTTAAGTCAATTATTTCCTGATGTTAAACACAAAATTAATAAAAGAGGACTTTTCGATGGACTTGGATCCGCTTTCAAATTTTTAACTGGAAACCTCGACGCCAACGATGGAGTCAGATATGAATCTATGATTACTAAATTGCAAGAAAGCAATAAAATTCAAAATGACGTTATATTAGAACAAACTAAAATTTTAAATGATACCATCTCAGTAATCAATGATATAGCAAAGAGTCAAGAATTATTAGACAGAAATATAAATAAAATAATTTTACAAAATGAGGAATTAGGCAAAAATCTCGCTACATACTCCTTAAAAACAGTCTTGCTAGAAGCAATTCAATTTTTGCAACTACTTATTAACACTTGTTTGGAACTAGAAAATGCATTAACTTTTGCCCAAAATCAACAGATGCATATGTCATTAATTGATAATGACGATTTAATTGAAAATCTAAATGAAATTTCGACGTATCTCAATAGCATATCAGAAAAAGCTTTAACTATTCCATATCCTGCAGAGTTACAGTATTTACATTTATACGAGTCAATTATCATTACAAAAGTTTATCAAGTTAAAAACAGAATTACATTTATATTCGAAATACCTCTTACTTCCAAAACTAACGATTATCAAATGATACAATTAATACCATTTCCGATTTTTATCCAAAATTATCAATTTCGTATGATTATACCTACTTATAGTACTTTATTATTTAACGTTAAAAACAGCATTCCCATTGAAATAAGTCATTGTAAACTTATAACTTTAGACACCTACTTTTGTAATCAAAATAACTACTTTGAAATCCCCAACGACAAATTGTGCGAAACACAACTTCTGTCATTTAATAAAAATAAAACATGTATCCCTTATTTATTCAATTTAACAGAAATCAAAATATCACAAATAAATCCTGCGACATGGTTAATATCTTCCCCATCTGAAGCAATATTGGACGTCAAATGTAAAAATCAGAATTTTAGAAAAGGAATATCTGGCACTAACCTCTTACACCTCAGTTCAGACTGTCTTGTTTCAATAAATCAAAAACACATGTTATTCACCGCAAAAAGAACCTCAAATGAAATTGTTAATTTAAAAATTTCAAACATTGACCGCTTAATAATTCCTGAATCAAACCACATAAATGTTTCAAAGATTGACTTGATACCTCTTGACACCCAGAAATTGGTTGAGGACCGAATTAAACTTAATAAATATGAAAATTTGTTAAAACCTGTTAATTATATTAAATCTGATAATTTAAGTGTGTCTGCAATTATATTTACTCTGTGTACTATTCTTATGTTAATAATTTTTATATTGTATTTGTATTATAATAGAAACACAATGAAGATTAAACTTATTAGATTTTTAAATAAAGATTTTGAACCGGTTAACGTAAATGCATAAGTTTAATTTTCTTTTCTCTTTGTAAGTTCAATGGAGGCATATTTGAATACCACCCATTGAACATTTTATCGGCGGACGTGTTATATTATGAATAGACAATGGTCTCCTGTGTAAAACTGCAAGCTTGCAACCTTGAACGATAAATAGCTTCTTTATATGAATTGCAAGTCTGCAACCTTGAACGCACGTGGCTTCCTGTCTCACGCTCCCTTTTAGAGATAACGCTTATCTTAGCTGATTAGGCATAGTATATATACTAGTAGCTTGCACCTCTAAGTTAAGCTCCAGTCAGTCGATAAGTTCCATTGTGTTCGTATCATAGCTAGATGTAAGAAATTGTCCGGCGGCTAGCTGTGTGCTTCCAATGTTATATTTCATTGTAAAATAAAAATAAACGTTTTTTAAAAAGTCGTTTCGGCGGCCTTTTAATAAAACTCACCGACTCGACTGTCATGTCAAAATTTTATTTAAAAATTAACCAACACTTAAATACTGTTACATCTGCGACATCAATCGTTTCGATTATAAAAACTTTTTGTTCTTGATCAAACATGTGTAACTTAAATTTTGATAATTTAAACAACTTGACACTTCCACTATTATGATAACTGTCATATTTAAATTTAAAACATCATAAGCAATAGAGCACATAACTTAATTTTTTCAAAGCCAAGCTTGATTTCGTTTTCATTTGCTCACATGTTATTTTTAAAGTCATTTATGAAATTTATGTATGCAAGTGACGCAGTAAAAGAAAGTCGTGTGGCGACCATACCTTATTTTCTTCTTTTACAATACAAAAAGATGGCAATGTATGTGTAGAAACCAAACCCAATGAGAATCATACAAATCTAAATTCGAGTGTAAATTTTAAAAATGAGCTGTGGTCGCCACACGACTTTCCTTAACTACTCGTAAAGCTTTACTTTTTTAACAAAAGTTATATACAATTGCATAATATATGATCTTGTTTTAAAGAGCTGTATTTTTATTAAACAATGATACACATTTCCCGAAAAACGAAAAAAATAAAGGAAAGTTCAACTTCCGGTCGGCCGAATTTTTACCAAAAATCACTGGGATCTCGTAATTTATCATGGAAAGGCAAATATAAATTTTCAGGCCGATGTATTAAACCGTCTGGACTATAAAGAGGACAGACACAGACTGATTTCGAAAACAACTTTTTCTGAATCCGAAGGCAGAAAAAATAGTATATTAAGTATGGAGAACGGTAAGGGATTTTTACGACTCCAATAATTATAGTCTGAGAACAGTAACCCTTAACGTTCGACGTGCTTATTACATTTTTTGCACGATCGAAATTAAAATTATACAAAAAAATATAAATTATTTACTGGGAAATTAAAACGAGCAAAATACGTCCAAAGGATCGAAGTGATATGGCACACATCACTAGGTAACCAATTTGTTGTTTGTCAAATAAAATTTTATAAAATTGTGCATGTAAGACTAATTTTGATTGTTTTTTAAAAAGGCGTCGGTAATTATTTCTGCGGTTCAGTTTTTAGATCGGTAAGTAATTTTGCTGTCGCCGTAGTTATAGCAACTGGTGAATTCCACTTACTGTAATGGAAACACCCGTGGTAAATAGTCAGAAATGGCCGATCGCCCAAAAAGATATTTACGCGAAAATCGTACGACACTCATTAATGACCAATAGAAAAATTAGTTCACGAGCCGTATCCAAGACAACAAAAAAATTCTTGAAAATTTTTTGTAGGTAGAAATTACTTCTTTTTGGGGTTTGTGTCGTTACGATTTTCTTACCGAATCTCCATTCGAGAATTAATTCATATCCGGAAATTATTTTTCGTGCATTCAACAACGTCGTAATTTGCCCTCGCGTCCCGCTCGGGCAAATTAATACGACGTTGTTGGAATGCACTCAAAAAAATTTCCGGAAAGAATTAATGCTCTTATGAGATTATATGTGAAAATCTGGAGTTTAAGAATTTTAATGGTTACTATACTTTATATTACTTCGTAAAAGAAAGTAAAAATCCCTTTAACTTCGATTTTGCTTATCGTTTGGTTCACTACAAATTGTTTACATAAAAAGACAAAATCAATGCTTTTATTCTGACGAATATAGATATAATTCTGACTTGTGCTTTGTCGAATTCTACAAACAAATGTAAATTATCTTTAGTGGTTGGAAAGAAAAAAAGGGAAAATACGAGGAAAATACCAATCTGCTTATATTTTAAAGAATTTAATAAAAACGTGGGCTATATGTTGAAAGAACAAATCAGTGAATTTCGATTATAAATTTTGTAAATTTGCGGATTATGATTCTACGTATACATCCACAACGAATTATATCAATAAATTAAAACTATTTACATCTATTTTTTTTTGTAGAATATTAAAAAAATTGTAGCGACCTTGTTCGTAAAATTTCAAGTTTCAGAGAGCAACTAACCGGTAGCTCATATGATCCACTTTAGAATTTCACAGCTTTTACTGAAACGTCTGCGCTTCGAAAAACCAATTCACACACTCCACATTTGGTAAAACACTTCAATTTAATAAAATAAAACAAAAACGCTTTGTGTTGAAGACGAACCAGATTTAAATGCTAGAGAATTGTCTTTAGAACTTAGGAGTTGTAAAAAATGTTTTTTCAGAAACGTTTTTTCTTAAATAAAAATCAGCTTTTTCATAAAAAAAACAAATGATTGATTTTTTCACCACTGCAATTAAATGACAACACAATTTTTTTAGTTGAGTTCCCTAATTTTTGAGGAAGCGTGTTTATTAGTGTATATTCATCAGCAGTGTTTTTTTACTATTATTTAATAAATCATCGCTCAGAACTGAAAAGACCAACAGCTTCGTGTTTTTTTTTATAAAAAGAGTTTAAAAAAAACAATGTTTTTTTCAGTTACAGCGCTGGAACTTGTTAGTTTCAAACAACATGCTTTACTTTTATGCGTCAAACTTATATTTTTTGTATCCATAGAAGTACGAAAAGAATCTTGAAAACAAACAGTAAATTGTAGCTCGTAATAAGCTACTCTACATCATCACAACTCAAATAAGACTTCAGTAACTCGCAATACTTTCATTTGAGCAGACACTACCCTCATTTTTAATTCATTGTTGAATTTGTAATGAAAACTGCAAGAAAAGTCATATTTTAGATAGTTGCTCCGTAGTATTTTGCCAATAATGTAAGCAGTTCAAAATGTTTCGGAAGTTACTTGCACCAGTTATATTTTACTTTTTTTCGTTATTCTATGGTAAATTTTTACTTACCACTTTTTTACACTTTTACTTATCTTGGCTCATTTTTAACACCGCCCTTTAATTGGCAATTTAGGATCGCGTTTTTTAAATTTGAACGATTATTATTTCTCTATGAAACCGTAGTCAGGCCGAAAATTTTTAATTCCGAGTTATTAATGTCTGATTAAAAATGGCATTTGCTAAAAGCGTATTTGGAATTCAGCCCTCTAAAGGGCTAAATGTTCCATTACTATCGAAATCCACTGATACTTGATAGGCCGCGTATTGCACTGAACACACAGAATTTACGAGTGTTTTTTACCAGAATCTGCTTCAGCCTATATTATAGATTGCGAGGATGGCATGAAATGCGAAGTTTTATTGCATAATTTGGGAAAACAAGATGCTTTTGGTGCTGATTGTCAACGACTTTGTGCAGCAATCAAAAAGCGTCTGAATTTATATTGGAATAAAAGTTAAATATTTCGAAGTGTACTTCAAGATACTACTATAATGTTGCCGAATTTATTGAAATATTTGAATGCTATGTGGACAATTAGAAAAATATTTGATTAGAAATGATTTTCGTCTAATAACAAATTGAGACTATTTTTAGGACTTATAAGATTTTAGATAGTTAATTTTTAAGCGTTTTTAAATTTTTTTTAGGCTTTTCAATATTTTTTCAATTGGATGTTTATTTTTTTGTAAATAAATGTGAAAAATATTTGATTAGAAATGATTTTCGTCTAATAACAAATTGAGACTATTTTTAGGACTTATAAAATTTTAGATAGTTAATTTTTAAGAGTTTTGAAATGTTTTTTAGATTTTTCAATATTTTTTTAATTGGATGCTTATTTTTTTTGTAAATAAATGTTTTTCATCGGTGTTCGCCTAGACGTTAGGTACTTTGCTCTGGGTGACAAAATTCCTAGAACCAGCTCTGATTGTTAAGTACTTCAAAGCACTCACCCAATTATCCTGAGATGAAAATAAACAACACTGCACAAAGTCGATAAATTTCACATTGCATTTATTATTCGTCTTGCAACTGGTATAAAATATACACAAATGATACAAAAAGAAATTATCATCAAATAAATATATCTATGTACAAAAATGTACAAAAATAATCGAAATAAAATTACACGCTGCGAGTCTTATAGTCGGTATTATTAAAAAGTCTTTCTTACGCCTAGTCAGTCAATGGGTTTATCACACGAGGTAGGCCTGGCCGCTACCACCTCCAGAGTGGTGGTGCATCATGACCTGCGGTCTCCAAGGTGGTCCTCTGCGACCTGAAGAGCCGCGCTCCAGGGTGCTGTAGTCGGAATCGATGCTGGAATAAATGTGGTCCGAGACGGGACGCGGCTCCTGCACGCGACGCACGGGCTTGGGGGAGGGCGTCGCCGTCGTCGCCGAGGAGTAGTTGGCTTCGTCGATCTCTTGCGACATCCCCGCCGTGTATGCGGGTGGCGGGAACATCTGCAGGCCGGGGGATGGTGGGGGCGGGTTCTTGATCTTCTCGGGGTAAGTGTGGTGATGGGTACCGTTAGCCACCACACGCGAATCTATCGTGTAATTATTTATATTGCGGCGGTAATTGGCGTTTATTTTACCCCGCGGCTCGACGGAAGGCATGGCGTAGCGCAACTTCTCCCAGAACCGTCTCTCGCCCCATCGCACGCGCTGGCCAGTTTTTAAATATGGCCGTAGCTCGGGGTCCAGGTCTGCTTCCGGGATCGGACCCTCCTCGAGAATCACCAGCTTAAACACCCGCGCCTTGAGGGCTTCGTGAAGGGCCTGGCGCAGCTCGAAGCGGGACCACTCCGTTTGCAGGAAATTGCGGGTCAGGATGAGGATGACCCTTCGGCTGGCCTCAGCTGCCTCCAGGACCGCCGGGGCCGCGTGCTGGAGGTAGGCTGCGTGGGGGAGGTCCCTGTAGTGCAAACACAGTTGGAAAGTGGGCTCCAGTTCGACTGCTAAGGACTGCACGACCCACTCCTCGTCTTTGGGGCTGTAGCACACAAATCCGTCGTAGAGTTTGTCTCTGTCCTCGCACTGTTTCGCAGCCGCGGCACGAAAACTACACAGGCGAACACCGTAGCGCGAGTATAACCATATCCGAGCCGAATCGCGAAACGAAAACCAAAACACTAGTCCCAATAGTAGTAATAGTACGATACACAGCGTTACTACCGCCATGGGAAGATAGTCGGAAACCAACATGCTGTCGATAACAGAACCTCCCGCATAGTAGTCACTACACGCTGTGCTGTTTAGATCGATCTCGCGACGTTGCGGGGGCTTCGAATCCATATTGTAGCAAGTGATGTCTGAACTGTCCACAACCTTCGCGGCGTTATCACTTATCCACGAAGATAGCTCTTGTAGAAATTTGCAGCGGCACGACCAGTGGTTGTTGCCTAAAGTTAGTTCAGTTAAGCGTGCATTTTGCGACAGTTGCCACACAGGGAAAGCGACTAGTTTATTTCCATCCAGGCGCAAAATTTCCAGCGATTTTAAAGGGGCTAAAGTTAAGTTCCCTATATGAGCGATTAGGTTGTTCTGCAAGTACAGTTCTTTAAGCTGGGATAGATGCTCGAATTCATAACCCTTCAACTCGCGGATTCTGTTATCCTCCAGGTGCAGGGTTTGTAAATTATTAAGCCCGTTAAAAGTACGATTTTGTATTGTCTCCACGCCACTGTTGTTTACAAATAAAACTCTCATATTCTTACGCCCTATGAAAACGTGATTTTGCAACTCGCGGAAGTCGTTTCCATCGAGGTAAACTTCGGTGGCGTCCATGGGAATTCTCTGGGGGATTTCTACGGCATTTTGGCCGGAGCGACGACGTTGGTATTCCAAGTTTGGTCGTGGTAACAAGAACAGTTTGTCGGACATGTCATTTCGCAGTCGCAGGCATCAAAATCACAGCAATGGCATAGGGCGAAGCAGTGCGTTTCGTAGGTGCAAAGGAAGTCGCTGGGTTTTGCTCGCACTAAGGGCATATGGGCCATACCACGAGAATGTGTCATGCGGCACATGATATTGTCCAAGTCCATCACACGGGGATACTGACGAGCCGCAGACATGTTATTAATTAATTGCAACCACTCCATGCTACAATCACAGTGAAACGGATTACCACCTATGTAGATTTCCGGTAAAGACCTGTTGGAAGCAACTGGCGCAAGCCGCAAAGAGTTCAAGTCCAAATTAACCAAATCGTTCGCATACATGTCCACCCGCACCAGACTAGCTTTATCTAGGAACGTATTCGCGTGCACAGATTTTATAAAATTATTGTTTATAAACAGTAACTCGACACTATTTGGTATGGACATAGGAGAAATTTCTGTTATTCTATTATGACTAGCGTCCAAAGTTTTCACCCTAACCTCGTCCTGTATTTTGTAATAATTCGCTAAATGTTCGATAAAGTTGCTATGAATATCTAACCACTTCAAATTGCTAGGTACAAACGCATAATCGAACCACACGAGATGATTTTTTGATAGGTTTAACCACAACAAACTCGCGAGCGTAGCAAATATACCATTTATATCGGTGAGGTAGTTGTCATCCAAGCGTATTGCTTCAACCTGGGTATTTCGCTCAAACGTGCCGCGTTCTATGCTTTGAATTTTGTTCTTGGCCAAATTGAGCACTTGCAAGCTGGGTAGGTCCCACAGCATATCTTTTGTAAGGTTTCCAATGTTGTTATCGATCAATCTCAGACCGGTAAGCTGATTCAAATTTCTGAAGGAACCATTTTTAAATGTACTAATTTGGTTTTCCCCCAGATCCAAAGTTTTTAAAAACGCCAGCTCTTGGATTGCGTCGGGTACGTCCAGCAACGCATTTGAGCTCAAATCCAGTTCTTTCAAATCGGAGCAGTTGCGAAAGGCTTGCGAATCTACACTCACAATCAGATTATTATTCAGAGTAAGTTTGCTCAACACGAATAACCCGTTGAATAACAGCGGCCCGATTGTGTTTAAGCGATTTTCCGCGAGATTCAGAGTGTGCAAGTTATACAATGGCAAAAACGCGTTGTCCTCAATAAACCCGATCGAGTTATTGCGCAAATCCAAAATTTGAAGAAAAAATAAGTCTTTGAAAGTCCGCCCGTCGATGCGCGTAAGCGCATTGTGAGACAAATTAAGTACAATTAACCGAATTAATCCCGTGAACGTTCCCGCGTCTATATGGCTGCTTGTGAGTTGGTTTCCCGACAAATCCAACACCAACAGCTGCTCTAACCTATGAAACAACCCTTTGGCAAGAGAAAATAACGAATTGTTCTGCAAGTGTACTTCCCGGAGTTCGCGAGCACCAGCAAACAAGCCCTGCGGCAGGACTTCTATTCTGTTGTCGGCCAAATTCAGGATGCGTAAGGAGACGAGGCCGGTGAGAGCCTCGCCAGATACTTCGCTTATATTGTTGTACTTCAGGTCGAGCTGCTGCAGCCGTCGCAAGCGCGACAGCCCCGAGTCCTCGGGGAGTAACCGGATCTCGTTATGCGACAAATCAAGGATTTGTAGATCGCTACTGCCGCAGCCCGATCGAGGAGCTAACACGTCACCGAAGCCAATCCTCTCCGAACTCCGGATGCGATTGCGTGTCAAATTCAAAGTGTGCAGATTAGTTAGCGGACAGAAAACATCGTCAGGGAGGGTGCGGATGTTGTTATCGGCAAGGTCCAAGCTGTTTAACTCCTTAAGTCCTGCCAAACTCGATCCTGACAACTCCAGGCTCTTCCCCGATCCCCAGTCCGCATTAAACGTGTTGATCGACAGCTTCTTGAGGTTGAACAAGCCCTCCATCGAGTTCGCCTCCAGGCTCAGGATCTTGCAGCTGTCGACCTGCAGGTCCTGCAGCTCGTGCAGCCGCTGCAGGCCTTGTGCAGGGAGCTCGCTCTCAAAGAATAGCATGTCGCTGCAATGGATTCGCAGTCTCGAAGTGCCTTCCACTGGAAGCGCGCTGAGGTTGGTGCCCGAACCGTCCAAAGTCCTAAACCTGCATGTCACTAAGAATTTCCCGTTGGAGGTGTCGTTCTTGCACTGCTCCGGGCCTTCGAATTTTGCACTCGAGCCGCCCGCGATCACCACCAAAATTGCACACACCAACAGCCACATCGTTATTTAGCTTATTTACACTTCGCCGTAGTTTTTATTCTTCATAGCCGCACTAAGCTTCCGCCGACTTGCCCGCCTGTAACGCCGCTTTGCCAGAGTTTTTCTTAGGGTAGCCCATTTTTATCCGATAAAAATCCGACAGAATCTATACTTTTTCGCGTTTTAACCACAGGTCATATCACAGAAATTCACTGACGAACGTTAATAATAGTAAGAGTAGAAAAGTTCGTGAACGTGCGTCATACAATCCTACCACGACAACATTCGACACGAAACTAACAAAACTCTGCACGCTACTGCGGTATATACTGAGAGGTAGTTGTTTCTCCCCTCACGCAAGCGCTCCGCTAGTTCGCGCTTTGACCGCCTTAGCGGCGGCGCTAGCGACTGGACCTCTTAGGATTTTGAAGCTTATCGCCGTACCTGCGGTGCTAAGCGTTTTTTCGAAAATACAAAACCTAGAACTTTACTCTGACAGCTTCTCTGTATACTTAGGAGATGACTCTATCGGATTAGGAACGGATTTAATCAACGTTTTAAAATGCCAAAAACAAGCCTTGGCTTGAAATTGTCATTGTGAAGCCGCGGTTTTGTAGTTGCATTGCGAACTATTTTTTAAAATGTTCTTTGAAAACAGGGGCGGATGGGCAACATCTTAGCGGCCTGGGAAATAATATTTGTCGGCCCTTTTTTAATTTCCGGATATGGCTAAAATATACATTTACAGGGTGTTACGCATTTTTCCTTTAAAATTAAATAGAGCATAGGCTTATTACAGTATTTTGAATCAGATTACATTTACTACCCAAAAAACATTCTTTTAGTTAAAAATGTCGGACTCCCAGTCAAGTACATATATAGAAACATACAAAAAAAACGAAATAAAAGTAAATCAAAGTTTAAAGTCTTTTTATTCCAATTGTAGAAATTAGGTTTGTTATAAACGATTAGAGAACTTACAACTTCATATAAATTCTTTAAACACAAAAATTTAAGAAAAAATTATTATATAAAAACTTTACTCTTTTAACAATCTATTTAATAACTAGCTTTGCTGCATAAGCATATCTATAATGTTATCAGAGTCAATATTATATAAAATATCACTTTCGCAAGCCATTAACATAAAAGCATCCAAATTATTATTCGACATTGAATTCCGCAATTTATTTTTAATGTATTTTAACTTGGAAAAATTTCTTTCACATTGCACTTGATTTATTGATAATATTAATAAATATTTGTAAGCATTTCCTAGTGCAAAATATACCTCACTGTACATATTGTACTTTTGAATGACAGAATAACAGCAAATTGCACATTTAAGACAAGATTTACATTTTTTATTATTAACATCAAAACCACCATCTCTTTCAAAATCATCGTTGTCTTCTTCATCAGTTTCATCTGTATCTATGACTGTAACATTACTCTGAAATTGTTGATTACTCTCCGCATTTGTTGTTGTCGAAACTTTAAATTTATCCCAATTTTTCGCGAAACTAACCAATATTTTTTAGTGGAATATTTAAAGATGAAAATTCTTTTTGAATGGGGTTAAACATACCTTTCCGGTAGAGTCTGTACAACTTACAACGGAAACCAGTCTTTCATAGATTTCACAACCCAAAACATACCTTATTACAATTGAACATTGATCTTGAACTGAAATATCCTGTGTAGTGTCCAATTGCACAGAAAATATTTCTGCTTTTTGGATTTCTTCCAGAATGGATGTTTTGATGAATTCTCTTATGATTTGCAATATTGAATTTACAGTTGTTTTAGATAATAAACTTACGAATGATCCAGATCTACGTTGTTGTCCTTTTTCATGGATATTTTTGCTTTTTTCGTTGACCTCATTTAAATGTTCTTTTAAGTGTACATCATATTTACTTACTAACAATATTAATCCCAAAAAGTTACCATGGTCCAATGTGGGATCAGCTAAAGTATATGCAGCTTCATATTTCTTTCCTCTATAGCTTAATCCGCGTTTTCCAATAAGTTTTATAATGTCTATAATCACTTCTAATACTCGTCGTTTTTTCTTTATTTGCTGCTGTCTGATATTTAATGTAGATGAAAGAAGAAAATTGGAAGTGTCCTTTTGATTCTTGCACATAAAGTATGCTCTAACGGAATGTTCATGTTCACTGCTTACTTCATGCTCCTGTATTCGTTGAGTGTGCGAAAAGTCATTCATACCAAGAACAAATCGATTTTCATGCTTTGCGTATACTAGACATACAGTACAAAACAACTTAAAAGTTTTTTATTGTATGTTAGCCAGTTCCTTACTGTGCCATTCTTCATTTTGAAGGCTTTTTCGCGATTAAAAAACTCAATTAAAGCTTGTTGTCTCGGATGAAATGAAAAACAAATTTGAATGTCGTACAAATTTGGCTTTTTAAAATAACTATATCATAGTGACTATCAATCAGTAATACCTATTAATTTCGGATTGAAAGCTTGATTTTGCTTCGTTGGTTTTTGCAATGCTTTGAAAATTACAAGAAGTTGTTAAAGCAGTAGACGTGGACGCTTGGTTTTCACCTTCGTTTTGTATTCTTGTTTCAACTTGAGAACTTACGGATTCAGGAAACGAAACAATTTTTTCCGATAATTCTTGAGATGGTTGCGGTTGACTGATAATAGAAGAAGAGGCTAGTTTTTCAAACATAAATTTAATGTTTTTTGACTTGTGTGCCTCAGCTTCCATTGCCTTCTTTCCCTTTTCGCGTAACTTCTCCGCTCCTCCTTTCAGTTTTTCTTTGTCCGGCGATAACCATATTTTTATTAAATTCTTTTTACAAATTTTGTTATTTTAATTACCTTAAGTCCGATTCGAATATTCAGGGTAAATAACACACGCAAAACACAAAGCACTTTAAGCCTGCTCTTACACAGTTTTATACGTTAAATTTCTGTGACCGAATGATTCCGTAGCCGTATGAAAACTAAATATTTCTAATCGCTGGTGGTATTTACTTCTTTCTTTTGCAGTCAAAAATTGAATTTGTCCCTCTCATTTCATAAAATCGAATAGTAAGCAATCCACAGCGCGTGACGCGTGACTTATCTTAAGTACCACAAAATAAACAAAACATAAAAGTTTGAGAGTTATTTATTGGCAGTCGGAAGAAGAAATATAAAAACTCATTTTTTTGCTGATTAACTATATAGGCAAATAATAGTGTAAAATAAAGAAAAAAATGTACAAAAATCCTACAAAAATTTGTTAAGAAAATGAAAAATTCATACCGGTTCTTTATTTTCGGTAGGTACATGTTTATGAAGATAGGTTGGTAGATCACTTAGACCTACTTTCAGCCACCGGCCCTGCGGGCCTCTGAACAGCCGGTCCACCGGGAAATTTCCAGTTTGTCTTATGGCCCATCCGCCCCTGTTTGAAAATGTTACAATAATGTATTTGAACAACAAAGCAATCTATAAATTTATTAAAACCAGTTTTTTAGTGATTAATAGTGTTAATTTCCCAATACGAATAAATGATCGATACAGCGGCAATAAATGCGTTGTGTTTGAGAATTTTTTATTAACAGCAAAATACCTTAACGTAACAGAAAATTTTGTACAATAAGAAGATTTTAATGCAATTTTGAAATTAATTAAGTGTATAAATATCGGCTACTAGTTTCTTGCAACTGCAATCTACAATAGTTTAAGTCATTTAACAAAATTAAGTTATTGCGTTTTAAGACTACTTCATTCTAGTTATGCACGCAGTTACATTACTTCTTCTAATTAGGTACGTACATTAGATTAAACATTACGACATGCATAATTCGCAATTAAGTGGTATTTCTAATAGATATTCTTGTCATCAATGTAATACATAATTCAATCTCTCGTAAAAGAATTTCCACACAAGCATCGATTTAATTTTTAAGATTATGGGTGGAATTTTTTAAAGAAAGAACGTCGGATATGCAATTTATCATAAAGCATTGCAATCAATTTAGTGGTTCCGAATTTTTTCAGGACAAATTATTCAAAAAGTGTAATTCCATAATTCCATTAAATAATGTAGAGGGTAGTTCATGTACAGTACATGTATATTTTGACATTCACCTCAGAGACGGATTTAGGTACAAGTTAACTAGGCTGAAGTCTAGGGCGGAAAATTTCTGATGATATAAATAGTTATGTATAGCACAAGTGAATAAAGAGACATTTTATCCATAAGGGGAAAACTTTAGCTCACGAGGCAAAGACGAGTGAGATAATTTCCCCGAATAGATAAAATGTCTTTATTCACATATGGCATATAAATGTTTGTCCAATACCTACAATTAATTATATAAATAAGTTTTAAAATTGATTATTTCCTTCATATCCGCAATAATGCGTAATCACTATGGTTTCTGTCAGTTTAATAATAACAAAAATTCAAACGTCAAAATGTTACCACGGTTAAATATGTGTCAAAATGTAATCGCTTGTGCATAATTTTAACATGATTATTAAAGTTGCTTCATCAACTGAATTTTATCTATTTATTTAGGAAATAATCACGCCGAACGTCCCGCGTGCATGTAAACTAGCCTGAATAAATTTTGATGAATTTCTGTTAGAATATTTTTCTCTGAAAAGAAATATATCTCGTAAATTTTCCGCCCCAAAATCCCTCGTGCTACGCACTCGGGATTCTTGTTGAGCCGCAAAGTTATTTAACATATTTCTTAGCAAAACATTCTGACAGAAAAAGTCAAAATTTAATCGGCTATTTTAATGCACTTGGAATATTACTGTTGAATAAATAATTTTAAATAGGTACCTAATCATATTACTTAGTGGTGTATTAGTTTCCACGGTAACAGGTATCGATATTGTTAGTGGCTATGAATTATTGACTATTTTATTCACTAGTGAATAATGTTACACTTTATCCATCCTCATTATTAAAATGTTACTTTAGCATGGAGATTTTCATATATAAAATACAGAAAATAGTAGATTATGTTATTAGGAGTAAAAGTGATACTTTATGTGGCGAAGCTGAAGTTTATTTAGCCGAACGTTAGTGCGGCAAATAATTCAGCTAAACCACATAAAGTCACTTTTATTCCGAATGACATATACTATTTTATCCTCAAACGTATTCAGATAAATTTCATTAATATAAATTTAAAAAATGGATGCATCGGTCGGGAATCGAACCCAGGCCACCGCGTAACAGGCGAGCACTGTACCTCTGCGCCAACCTCTGTTGTTCAAATAACTCGCTACTGTAATGATATATGAACATACTGAATCACCCGAGCTAATAGCACACGGCCACAACAGCTGTCACACCATAACCCACGGCGACAGATGCTCCGATCAGCTGCTTAAAGGTTTATTTAAGTTAAATTTTTTTCGTACTCTTTTTGAAAATAAAAACCGGCCTACGATCTAAGTCTAAAAATTAGTAAATTTTAAGCCATCATACAATTTAATCGGTCCAGTATCTTCGGAGGAGATAGCGAACAAACATAGAAAGAAAGAAAGAGAGCAACAATTTTGTGTGCTTAGGCAGATAAAGTACGCAAAAGTTGCTATTTTATCTGCTTAGGCAGATAAAGTGACACTTTCACCTTGTCAATAAAGACAAATAAGTTGTCACTTTTGTGACGTTCGCGGATAATAGTAATTTATTATACAAGAGGATAAAGTTAAATTTTATCCACGAGTGAATCGTTTAACGTCGAGACGAAGTCGAGATGTTAATGATTCAAGAGTGGATAGAAATAACTTTATCGTCGTGTATAATACAATATTTTTTTCTATAGCAAGAACTTTGACAATTTCAAAATAAAATAAGGACAGTCAATCACATTTCAAAGTGTCAGTAGCTAGATTGGATTGCTACGATAATACGAAGCTGTCATATTTAATTTAAACAAACGTTAAAGTGCTACTTTATCTACCCTTGCTGTTAAAGTAAAACTTAACTTTTTGTTTTGAGTTGATAAAAGCACACTTTAACATGTGCTATAGAAAAAAAGTAATTTTTTAAATAGTAGAAATAAATAAAATAATATAAAAATATTATTTTAATTTTACCCTGTAAACTTTTTTCTAAAATGCATTTTGTTAACAATATAACAAAGGTAATGCCAGTTAATAGACGTTACAGTAAAAATTGCCCCAGCAGTGGCGTCGTGTGTGGGGTGTAGCCTATTATCGGAGAACGGCACTTCACTAGGTACCTTATTTCACTGAAATCAATTACAGAGAGTACAAATACAGCAGTTTTTCCAGATGGCAAGCGGCATTATTTTCTATTTATTTTTATTAATTATTATATTAATCGGGTTTCCGTTTATTAACAGCGTAACAGCAACGCAAAGGTCTTTATTTTTTTATGTTGACTCTTCAAAAGTACAAGTATTTTTAGTGTTTGTTCCCAACCTGCAAGGTGCTAACTGCAACGCTGAATAACAGTGTGTTTTATTTTACGTGATACACTGATCTCTGAAAATCATCGATAATGATCTTTATATAATTACCTAAGGTCCATCGCATCTTCAACATTTTATGTAAAAATAGTACAACTTGCATTACATCTACTTGCAGCTATGAGTTACAATCGTAAAAGATATCTGGACATGACTACAAACGATTACGAGAGAAAAAAGCATTAAGATATTTTGAAACACAATTTCTGCGTTCATTTTTGTCAAAACTGGAGAAAGTAGGGAAATATTGATTGCAAAAAAAATACCTACGGAGAATGATGACCGTGGTGTATAAACATCAATTGCAGAAAGACAAAACAATGTATTTCACCAACTTCAACTATTATATAATTTTATCCTTAGAACCTTGTGAAGTCATTGCAGCTGAATGTATTTAGTATCTTAGTGATTGGTGTAATTAGAATTAAGAAATTTACAGTAAATTACTTCATAAAACATGGTTTTAAACAAGAATTCGATATCAGTTTTTCAACGAAAACTATGGAACGTCAAGTGAAATCCTGTGAGTGGATTATTTAATCTAAGAAAGCAGGACGTTAATGCTGCAGACAGGTTTCTTCTTTTCAAAAATAGCGATTCTCAGTTTGGTGGAGACATAAAACTTTCGTTTTAATTTTATTTGTCGTAAATAACATTAGGAAGAATTTATTCCATAATACAGAAGTAAATGTATTAAAACGAATGGTTGCAGTTGTTTGGTGCAGAAATATGGAAGATAAATGTGGTGTGGTATAACGAATAATGGAACATTTTTAATATACATTGAAGAATGGAGAATTTATTGATATTATGGCTAAAATTGAAAATTAATTATTTATACCGCAGAGGAAGTTAAAAAAGCAAAATATTTACAATTGCGGTAGATTCAACCCCTAGTATTTTGCATAGTGAGCAGTTAGTAGTGATTGTATGAAATGTTAAACATGACGATGGTCTACCAGTAGAACGTTTCCTAACATTTTTACCCAAAATTGGCATGAATAGGTTTATATGAAGAACTATCGCGGCTGTCCTACGATAGCGGCGCCAATATTGCAGGTTTTTACGGGTTTACAATTCAAAATAAAAGAAATATGTCCCCAAGCATACTATGTCCGATTTTCCGTACACACAGTGTAGCTTGGCAGCTTCAATGTTTTTATCGCAGGAATTGTGTAGCTTTTGGACGATGAACAACACGCTGGAATATTTTGCAGTGTCATTGTCCAAGGGTTATAGGTTCTGAAACAACGACTTAGATAGTTTGCCTTGTAGAAGATGGTCCGTGAGAGATGACGATTGTAAAAGTTTTATGGGGCATCGACTGAAATATTGTAAAATATTAAAATATTTTCAAGACGACGCGACGGTTCACAAAAATCTGCAACTAGAAATGAATCAAGACCCTACAACAGAAACGTTTTGAATAGCTTTCATGAAGCCTTTCAGGATTTTTACTGGACAAAATTGATACAGTAAATAATTTTTACAAAAAGTGCAAATCCATTTAAGCACTGTAACTGAGTCTGCATGGCAAAAACTTGAGGAATATAAAGATGACCCAAAAGGACTTGCATGTCAGAATTAATTTTGAATATGAAACTGACAACAGAAGAAAAAATATAAAAAAACTGCAATAAGATGAATCTCGTAAAATTAGACAACAATGAATAAGAGGAACGCATTTCGCATTTCTACATCGTTGGTTATTATAGATTGCCTTATAAGGGACATTCGTAAAAAAGAATGGCTATGAAGAATTTAATTTGAAATTCTTATTTTTAGATGTCCGTTATATGAAAAAAATGATTGTTGATGATTAAAAGCCAATTACATATTGATATGTTTTCAGGACAAATGTTGACGTACCCCAGGAACAAACTGTTTTGTAAAAGAAGTTTCTTGGTTAAAGCGATTTAAAAAAAACTGAATCAAATGTAGGTCAAGAAAGAATAGCTGCATTAGCAATTTTAAAATTTTAATTTTAATCACTAAACTTTGTTGTTCAGGATATTGCAGAAAAGAGGCATGCAGAAAAGCTGTTATTTCAAGACTTTCTATTTTGTCGTTGTTTCGGTTACATTCATTATTAAAGCTTATTGAATTTATTTATTCAAGAAAATAACGTTTTGTTTACAAGCAAATTGTTTTAAAATGAATTCTTACCATTTGTTTTATTTGCATAATTGCATGTATGTATTTTGTAACTTCAATATATATTAGCTCTGTAGACCTAGCAGGCCCATGGTTTGTAAATTCGGTAAGTCAGTAAAAGGCGGCAAAACTGTTCAGCTTAGAGGGCGGCAAATAGCTAAATCCGTCTCTGATCCACATAGAGGGCTTGTTAGTACAGATGCAAAAGTTATAGGGTTTTACCCATGATACTACTACTACTAAGATAAACCCACGCTCATGGGATAAGCCCATCTCTCTCGCACGCCTGACGTTACTCTGTGACAAATTTCCACAGCACCAGGCAGTTTGATACGGCGGTTAAAGGTTTCGGTTCGGTGTTTAATGTGTTATTCGTTTTGTTTGCAGATATATGTGCGTGAAATTCAATAAATTATAATTAAAACATTGCATTAAACATTTATTACCATGGTGTACTGTGCAGTGATGGCATGGTGTACTGTGCAGTGATGGGTTGTTTAAGCAACAACAACAAAAAGAGCAAGAAAGTTTCGAATTGCCGTTTCTTTAGTTTTCCAAGGGACAAACATGTTTGTGAACAATGGATTCTAAAGTGTTACCAGCAACACAAATTTAATGTGAAAACATCAAGAATCTGTTCAAATCATTTTGTAGAAAATGATTACTGTTCCAAAGAGAAACTGTTGGAATTACCGCAAAATAAATGGAAGTTGAGAAGTGATGCAGTACCTTCTCTTCATTTAATGAAACCACAAAGTATGCAGACATCTGTTCAGCAAAAACGTAATACGAGAATGGAGGAAAGGCTAAATAGGGAGCTAATAAAAGATATGTGAGTACATTTTTTTAAGTACATAGATTTTATAAGTTTAGGTATTAAAAAAAGAAACACTTTTTCTCATGACACTAGGTTATTCTTTATTTATTGTTCTTAATAAATTTTGTATATATTGTAGCCAGCAAAAACTTGGAATATCTAATATTGAAGCAGGAACTGAACTTGAAGTATCCAATATTGAGACACGAGGTGAAAATGAAGAGGAGGAAGAAAACTTCCATGAGAAAATTAGAACTGTTTCTACTCAGACAAGGTAGAAAATATAATTATTAAAACCTAAATATATTTACTTAAAAACATTTTTTTTAGTGAAACTGAGCTTGTGGAACAAGTTAAAATTCTTCAAACCGAAAATGGGCATTTAAAGAAATTACTTCACAAAGAAAGGGAAGAAAAGAAAACAGTTGAACAACTCTTTACAGAAGGGCAACTTCGTAAATTAAAAACTGCCAAGCAAGTTCACTGGACTATTGAAGATATTGCTTCTGCTATGTCATTACGTGCAGGAGGTTCAAGGTCCTACCGTTTATTAAGGAAAAGAGGCTACCCTCTTCCTTCGGTTTCCACTTTAAGAAGATGGACAAGCAAAATAAATATTTAACCAGGTATGCCAATTTGATCCACATATAAATGTAATGTAAATGGTTTCATCCTTATAGTTTTATTTATTTTCATTTATTTATTTACATTTACAGTCGAACTTACATATTGTGATGTTCAAAAATCCTCACAAAAACATCACTATGTAGAAACTTCACTAAGTATATAGAATTTATACTAAGGAATCCTATAATTTGCTTAACAATTTAGGCATTTAAATGGAGGGAATTCCTAACACATTAGTGAAAGCCTATACTGTAGAAACTTCTAAGAAATCCTATAATCTGCTTAACAATTTAGTAGTGCTAAAGGTATAGACAAGTAAATAATTCTAAGAAAATCTGCTCAAAACCTTCTCTGCATTCCTAAGTACTCGGGTACTTGGGTAAATCATTATATAGAATTTGAACATGATATTTTAGATGTGTTTTTACAAGCAATTTATCCCGAAGATCAAAATCTTTTAAAAATCATCACCAAATAGAAAAAATCATTAAATAGAGTTCACTGAATGGGGGTTCGACTGTATTTACCTACATTTATTAATATTTATTTATAAGTTTACAAGGAAA
Source organism: Agriotes lineatus (assembly GCA_940337035.1). Lineage (NCBI taxonomy): Eukaryota > Metazoa > Arthropoda > Insecta > Coleoptera > Elateridae > Agriotes > Agriotes lineatus. Next base: position 52,424,697 of record OW679194.1, on the reverse strand, counting down.
TTAACTAATTCAGTTTTTATGTTTACTAAATATAGTACTGACGCTGATGGAAAACACGTCTTTCTCAAAAATGGAAAGATCATGTATCCTACCCTTTGACGAAATGAAAATTCAAACTTCATATGATTACGATAAGAAAAATGACACAACCTTAGGACCCAGCAAATATGTGCAAGTTGTCATGGCTCGTGGAATATGTGGAAACTGGAAGCAGCCGATATTTTATGATTACGATCGAAAAATAACAAAAAAAGTTTTATTTAAAATCATAACAAAATTAGAAAATATTGGCTACCCAGTTTATGCTATTAATAGTGATTTAGGAGGCAGTAATAGGGGACTGTGGAATTCTTTGAATATTACGGAAAAAACAACATGGTTTATAAATCCAATAAGCCAAAAAAGAGTCCATGTGTTTGCAGATACACCACATATGATTAAACTTTTAAGAAATCATTTTCTAGATACTGGATTTTTATTAAATGGCAAATTAGTAACATCTAAACCAATTGTTGATTTAGTCCAAAATACACAAAATTTAGATTTAAATATAGCACATAAAATTACTACTGATTTTTTAATAGTAAAGGGTGCCCAACGACAAAAAGTTAAATTTGCAACCAAGTTGTTTTCGCACACAGTCTCAAAAGCAATTTCAAGGCTGGGGTTATTGGGTATTTTTAAAAATGAAAGCAATTGGCTTGAATGTTCAGAGTTATTAAAAGTCACCAATGACTGGTTTGATGTTTTTAATTCTGAAGTTCCACAAAGTGACTCGAGAGACCGTGTGACAGCGTATGGTTTAGCTTTACCTAAGCAAAATGAAATTTTAGATAAAATGGAAAAAAACATGTACGATCTTAAAAAAGTTGGTTCTAACACTTTGTTGCCATTTCAGCGCGGTATAATTATTAGTATTAGGTCTTTGAAACAATTTTTTATTGATATGAAAGGGGATTTTAATATAAAATATTTATTAACATATCATTTAAATCAGGATCCGCTTGAAGAACTTTTTTCCATTATACGAGCAATTGGAGGTTTATATGATCACCCAACTGCTTTACAATTTAAATATAGGTCAAGAAATTATCTTATGGGGCGAAATGATGATATCATTTCAGAATCGGCAAACATTGCTAAAATAGAGGACACTCCAAATATTGCTATTGCAAGCATAAGTGGTGTTTCGAACCTTAATACATACGAAAACGATGTCGATGATTCTGAAGTTGTTACTGGAGAAATGTTTGGGGCCTTAAATTTATCTAATGGTAATGAGCATGCAGATCAAAATCATTCTGCTGATGTTCAGGAAAATGTTATCAAACAGCATGTTCAAGATCTGGAATGGGATGGTTTAGAAAATTTGGCTGGGTTCATTGCTTTTAAGTTACAGAAAAAAGAAATACTTGGGTATATTCCAGACAGTAATGAAATGTCGTCTTCCTGGGTAAACCATCTTTCCGAAGGCGGTCTACTAAAACCAAACTTAGATTTTCTAACTAAATGTAATGAACTCGACCACATTTTTAACAATTTTAATGGGGAGACATTAAAATTGACCAAAAATTATTTAAAAGTCCTAATGGATTTAGCGGAATCTATCAATTTAAGTACAGAGGCCAAGCATCTTTTCTTTCGATGCAAAATGTATTTTAAAATTAGAATATTGAATAGAGATATTAAAGAAACATCCAAAGTGAGGAAGAGAAAAATTACAAAAATTGTAAAATAAGTCGTAATAAAACTTGGTTCTCTTGTGTAAATGTGTAAATTTTGTAAATAACATGTAAATAATATGTAAATAAATAATGTGTACTTAATAAATTAAACAAAATTGTTTATCACTACAAATTGTTTACACCTACCCATAAAAATCCAAAAAAATAGTTAATAATATATACCGGGTGTCCGTTCTCAAACTCGAACATAGGAATCTAACATTGCATTGAACGATTTTGCTGACTTCTACTCGCCAGTTCAACTTACAGGAAAGATAATGGTCTCAATAGAAAGATAAAATTGTTGCACATTAAATAATACTAGTAATAATAATATTTACTGATATAGTATAGAAATAATGGAAAAATACCTTAAAATCAAATGCACAATGTTCATTGCCTATGTTTGACTTTGAGAGTGGACACCCAGTATACATATGCTCGTATATATCACTCATATTTTTATGCAGAGGTATTCCTTTAAAATTAACAATATTTATTTAAATTTTAAAAAACATAAGTCCGTTTTTTGCGCTAGGGATTAAAGTAATAATTTTTGATAGTGGATAAGCCTTAAACTTTTCACTCTTCATATGTTGTTATCTTCCTTTACTTTTAAATTTACATACTCTAGTATTCAAAATCGTTTATTGTTCGTTTTTTACAAAAAAAAACTTTATACAATGCTAAACTTTGAAGATAATTTATTATATCCAGCACCTACCTACTTTATTTAGGGGCTTATTCTATTATGGACCATAAATCCTACATTAAATCATAAAAGAAATATCTCTTATACTATTATAATATTGAATAAAATGTAATATATGAATATTATAATAAAATATGCTACTAAACAGTAAACATTAATAAAAACCGCTTTAAAGCAATCCATTTCCATACCGTCAAGCAGCATTTTTGTCACAGAGTGACGTCATGCGCAACGCAGTACGAAATTCGATCGCCGCGTGGGTTTATCTTAGTAGTAGTAGTATCATGATTCTGTCTAACTTAATTCGGAGACACAGAAAGTCAATGATGACAGATTAACAGTTTAAAAAAAAGTTTTATAACCCAGAAAAGAACGACTTCTGCGTGGATGATGTCGTGGAATCAGGCAGCGCATACCTACCTTGTTTCCACCTAAAAATGCTTCATGTACTCATAAATTCATCTGCATGTCATAGTACCAGTTCATTTAAATACGAAGTTATTACATAACACGGGTGTATTTTGAACTCATAAACTATAGAGCAAACTATTTCACGAAATAGGCATAATGGTGATGCAACAAGATATTATTGACCAAACCTATTAGGCTGGACACAATCTAACATGCGCGGCTTTCTCTTCTTGAAGATAACCTAACCTCAATAATATTAAGTATTAAATTAGGTACGCTTACACTAAAAATGCAAGGGTATAAATGTGCACGATGTAGAGCTCTGTAGAAGCTTTTCATATAATACAACATTGGATAAATACATAGCGTGCAGCTTTTACAATACCAATAAGGAAGCGACGTGTGAACTTGGAGCTGTAAAAGGTAGTTTTGTAGTGGACTCTTATTTCCCAGGTAATTTTGCTGGCGCCCTTCTTGTTTGCTATACTTTTTCTATATATTTTCAAATATTACAACGCTATGAGAGTATATTTGAGGGCAAGCCAGTTAGACTTAGTGGAGATGGCGTGCAGTCCTTTAAATGATGTAATTACTAAATATAATAAGCGCCAACAAGTTTTTAGATTACCACCAATATACTCACATAGGTCAAGAATTTATAAACTCATTTTAATAGCAGCAAGCAATAACATAACATCTCAAATACAGGAGGCGCAGTAACGAAATGACAATGAAAGGTATAAACAGTGCATAGATTTATTAAGCAACGCTGCATGAAGTAGACGGTACAATAATTCTTAAGGGCATTACCTACTCGAAAGGTGCACCCCAATTACCGCTAACGTAGCAATAATTAGCACAATTCAATACGCAATCTTAAATTAAAGCAGTAAAGGGTAGATTTACATACTAAGAACAACTACAATTTCTTTCACATCGCTTGCGGTGCAAATATCATAAACACAGACAGGTCGTACGCTGCTTATCTGAAAACATCACGTTTCTGAAGTGGGTGAATCAAATATCTTCCAAACGGGCTGTTACAGCTGCTGCAGATGGAGGATGCTCGCAAACGTCCCAGAAGCAGAGAGGCCGTCCTAAGTAGGTGAGATTGCTAAAGTTTTTACATTTCGGGTGACGACTGGAGGGAATGCGTCTTCTCATGTTAGCGAAATCGCTGTATGTTTGGAACTCTCGGGTGATGCTAAGAATTCCGGACGAAATCCAAATAATTGCAGTACGTTACCAAAATCGAAAATATAGTAATTTCTTCGCCCAGTAATTATAGGCAATGTCCAGAACGGCTAACAATCTTGTAATAAATGAACAGTCTCCAAGACGATGACGTATTTCCCCCACATACGTGTCCAAGCACAGTATTCGCATTGAGCAAAGCTTCCACGAAGAACCTCTTCAAAATACCCATATCTAAGGGCGAATTTTGAAGCACAAGGTATCACAGGAATGGTTGCCGACTCACGCAAAAAAGAACCGAAAACAAAACAAACTGCTTAAAACAACTGGTAAAGCCTGCCCGTGCAGCAGATTACCACATAACCGCAAGCGGAGAATAAAGCTGCGTTAGTACCACGACCGCGTTCAAATAAAGGAACGTTTATACGGCCAAGACTTATGCCCATATTAATTTCTAACGCTAATTGCGCTTTTTACAAGTAACACACTTTTGCTTTCTTTTCAAACCTATTCAGAATCTCTTTTGAAATTTTAGTGCCTCATCGTTTCTGCCCTGGCGTAAATAAACCTGGAAGGCAACGAGAACGTACTTTTGCTTTTTGTAGTCAAAGGTCCCATGAAAAATATTTTACAGGAAGTTTAGTCTAATCCAGTAAGTTAAGTCAAAGAATGCCATCTACAAACGCCATAATATCCAAAAATGTTTGTATGAAAGCTGCAGAGCGTGAGGTGAAACCAATGTTTAGCGTGAGGTTCGAACTCACTACCTGCCCACTACAAGGTTTTATATCCTGAGAGATGGCGGTTTCAGCAACACATCGTGAAATACCTTACATCTCGTATGCAAGAACTTGGCTACAAAAATAGCAAATTTAAACAATTCCGTGGTCAGTAGGTTTACCAGACCTTAGTCATATCGAAAATATATGGAGACTGATGAAAATAGAAGTTGAACGAATAGCGCCACGAAATAAAACTGAACTATACTGTCAGGGTTACAAGCATGGGACATCATTACTGCTCAGTATGCAGTTGCATAAGAGCTTTTAAATATTTTTATTGTTTAATTAATAAAACAATAGATAGGAACTTATAACTATGTTTCCTTTATCCGGACAGTTTCTGGATGGACTAAAGGTAATGTCACAAGACTCTTTCTGAATTAGGTGGCAGTGCTGTCGTTTAGAATTTTCATGGAAAAATTGTGAAAATTCTTGTCTACCTGTTTTTTGAAAAATGCAAAAACTCTTTGATTACAAGAGGGGTGATCTTAATTTATTTGAAGAAGTATAAATAATTATCATTTGATTGCTAAATTCATGGTAAAGAGTGCAGAAGTTATCAATACCATACCCCATTTATCAGACAAGTAAGCTTATATTTTTCTGAAATAATAAGTTTTAAATGTTTATGCGTATCAAACCCAGTATAAACATGTGATGGAAAAATTTGCAAACATTTGTTCAAATTGCTTAGATAATAGTTTATTTTTCGTCGTGTTAATTAGAATTGAAACGATATAAGAGGTTACCAAATCATAGCTAAATAGTCTGCTTTCGGGTCGAGGACAGCAGTTTGCTGTCGGCAGTTGTTGGCGTTCCTATTGCGAAGCAATGCTGCTACATAAAAAACAGGTAATTGTTATTTAAACTTTCTTTTGTTTAACCAGTGTAACAGCTATACGGCTTACTTCCAAAATTTGTATTAATAATTTCACTGAAACTCAGAACTATTTTACTGAACTTTTTACTACGGCAATTTACTTAGAGTTATAACTTTTACCAAGTGTAGAATGGTAGATCTGAATTTTCCGCAAAAATATAAATAAATAGTTATTTGTACAAGTTAGGAAAAGTCAAACATGCAGAGGACAAAAAGGCACACTTTTTCTACGTGTTGCACACATAATTTTTTCTAATGCGCTATCGATGATGTTCACTTTTAAAAATTGAGTAGTTTTTGGTCCGTATGGAAATCAATGAACGTAAATGACTACTAATTGAAAATTCTGAAATTCAAGTAACTTTTGATCCTTATGAAAATCAAGGTAAACACTAATAGTTTTTTTCATTTGGTGCTCTCTTCCACACTTGTTCGGAAAAGCAAGGTAGTACTTTTCCTAAACGAAATTAATGTGGAGGAGTAAGAGCCTTTGATACAGAATTAGGAAATTGTAATTTATGAAACAAGTTGCAAAATGTGGATGTTTTATTTACGATTTATAAATGTTGTCTAACTCGCTTAGCTCGTTGGACAGTTACGACGTATTCCATTCATGATTTTTTGCAATGTGTAATGAACACAACATTTTTAGATATTCTAGGTGATATAAATTTGCCACGAAGGGTGAAAAATAGTATATTATTTTACTAGTTTAATAAGATGAAATATTGTAGCACGAGTGTTCCAATGGAACGCCAGTTGAGATGCCTCTTATTAAACAAGTATAATATACTATTATATCTACTTGCATAAAAATAATCAAAAACTTTGGACTTTGACATTTCACATATGTCACAATCTGCCAGTTGTTTAAAGCAAGGTAGGCCGTTTTAACATTTTTCATTAGAAGACAGCAATGCAAAACTGTATAATAGACTCGATTGTAGCACTTTTTTCCGTGTTATAATAACCATAGTGTGCCATCAAAGTAGATAATAGTAGATTATGTTATTAGGAGTAAAAGAGATACTTTATGTGGCGAAGCTGAAATTTATTTAGCCGAACTTCAGTGAGGCTAATAAGTCAGCTAAGCCACATAAAGTCACTTTTACTCCGAATAACATATACTATTCTATCCTCAAACGTATTCAGATAAATTTAATTAATATAAATTTTAAAAAAGATGCATCGGCCGGGAATCGAACCCGGGCCAGCCCCGTGACAGGTGAGCACTCTACCCTTGCGCCAACCTCGGTTGTTTAAATAACGCGCTGCTATTGCAGCAATTTTTTTGGTGTTATAATAACCATAGTGTGGCACCAAAGCAGATAAATTTACTTTTTCTAACTTGTTAGGAAAAGTTCGACTTTTCCATATTAATTTACATCAATTTTACAAAAATTAAAATAGTTAGAAAGTGATACTTTTTGTTTTCAGAAACCGTAAACGATTGAAATACTAAGCGTTTATTGATTTAGAAAATTGACTCTTAAGAAAAAATATTGTATCTGCCACTTGTGGACACTTAGTTATTCCACCACTCGACGATTTGCTGACCTCGCTAACGCTCAGTCAGCAAACATTTATCTCATGCTGAAATAACTATCATTTCCAAACTTGCTAGACAAATAACTTTTTAATGTCATTAATAGCGACATAAAGTAACTTTTTCTACTAATGAAAAATAATATAGCATTTTCACATTAATAAAGGCATTTTAGTACAGGACTGCAAAAAATAGTTTTCCGGCGACGTCTCTATAAAATGCGATTTTACGGAAACCTTTTTTGTCCGAAAACGTTTTTCAGCAGCAACAACTCTTATAGTTAATTATTTTCAAATTAAGTAAAATTGTAGGATGCACCTCGGACGAAAACTACTTTTATTTGAAATCGGCATTAAAGTACCTCGAAATCGTCATTAAAATACGAGAAATCGGCATTAAAGTAATCCATTGTTTTACGACTTTTATGTTGGTGGCGAGGCAACAGATAAAAGTCAACCGACGTTAACATAATATACAAATGTTTGTTAAAATGTTGTAATTTCACGATTTCTCGATTTCAAATAAAACATAATGTACTCCTCGGCAATGAAGTTTAACTTTTTACCACGAATGTGGATTTAATTGCCGAGGCCCGTAGAGCCAAGCCAAATAAACCCACATTCGTGATAAAATGTTAAACTTCAGTGCCTAGGTATACAAACTACTATTATTTGAAATCGGCATTAAAGCACCTCGAAATCGTCATTAAACTACGAGAAATCGGCAGTGAAGTAATCCATTGTTTTACGACTTTTTTGTAGGTGGCGTCAACCTACGCTAACATAACCTACAAGTTTTGGTTAAAATGTTGTAATTTTACGATTTCTCGATTTCAAATAAATCATGTACTCCTCGGCACTGAAGTTCCTTTTTATCCCTCATGCGGTTTATTTGCCTTGGCCCTACGGGCCTCGGCAACTAAATCCACATCCGTGATTAAAAGCTAAACTTCAGTGCCTTGGTATACAAATTACTATTCTTTTAATTCGGCAGTAAAGTACATCGTCATTAAAATATGAGAAATCGGCAGTGAAATAATCTATTGTTTTGCTACTTTTTGTAGGCGGCGGGGCGATAGGTAAACGTCAACCGACGTTAACATAACCTACAAAAGTTGATTAAAATGTTGTAATTTCACGAATTCCTTGGTACTGAAGTTTCTTTGTATCCCTCATGTGGCTTATTTGCCTTGGCCCTACGGAACTCGGCAACTAAATCTACATTCGTGATAAGAAGCTAAACTTCAGTGCCACGGTATACAAACTACTATACAGATTGCGGCAGGCTGCAAAAGCAAAGAGAATATGCATGTGGCAGTCGTAGTGTTTAACAAACGAACAATCAATGTACGATAGCGGTAGGTCGTTAGGATCTTTATAAACACAAGGCATAGATTCGATTTTAATTTTTTTTAAAATACAATTACGGCCACATGTAAAGTCCGCTTGCTTTTGCTATGATCTTAGTAGCCTGCCGCAATCTCTATATGACCTTGCATGCTTGCTTCCCTCGACTATCGTCCTCGTCCATAAAAATGAAATTTTTCGTCCTAGATACATAAATAAGTATCTTCGGTCTGGTTTTGTTTTATTACTTAATTACTTAGTGTATAGTCTACAGGATGTTTCGAACATATGGTGCCAAACTTAAGAGGGTCATAGGGGATGTCGAAACGAAAATTTTGCATATACATACACTTTTCCTTTAATATTCTTCTCCCCCAAGTTAAATCGTTCTAAAGAGGGTAGTTATATTAGAACTTGTTAACGGAAAAAAACTTGATTATACAAAAGTATGTACTAGAAAGACCAATTTATTTGAAAATATTTTCAGCACTTTCAGTTGTTTCGTCATAATCACACCAATGTAGAATAGATTGTGATGCACGACACAGTTATTCAGCAAAATGCCTTGCATCATAATAGTTATTTATACAACGAGTAGCTAAAGTGCCACTTTTTTGCACGAGTGAGAAAGTTTAAAAAATGAGCCGAAGGCGAATTCTTTAAATCTCACAAGTGCAAAAAGAAGCTTTAGATACGAGTTGTATACATAAATTTTTCAAATACCACATATTTATGCTAAAAGGTGAACGCCATTTCAAATTGCAAGCTCAATATAAATTATGGTAGGTGTGCTTTCATTGTTCTAAATTGAAAACTCGCCAAATTTTATAAACAGTTTTGACAAAAGTGTGCAATAAATTGGCAGATGAGTGCAATAAAATTTTGTTTAAATTTATTTCAGTGGGGTTCCACTTCTTGCAGAGCATTTTACTGAAAACGTCCATTTACGTGAACACCAAACTTGGTTTCAACCACACATATTGGTCTGCCTTTTAAGACTAGTATGCACCGAGCAATAAAGCATATCATCCCCCCTCGCGTGTGAGACGCCACTGGAAACAAAGCGCCCAGCATCGCCCAGGCGATTACTGTACCTTTTTAAACCGGGTAGGGTTCCGAAAGCTTCTCCCGCCCTATTGTGCCTACATGTGGCCAACCACTGCCACTACGAATCCGTCCTTACTCAGTCGGACAAGCACCTAGATACCGGGCATCGACATGCCCTGTTCTGAGGCACCCGGGGCTTGCGCTAACTACCAGTAATACTTGTGTAAATGTTGACGAGTAACTAGAGGTCGAGAACTATCGATAGCACTATCGATAACTATCGATAGTTTCAACTATCGAATAATATCGATTATTTTTATAACAATCGACGATAGTATCCGATAGTTCAATTTTTCTCATGAAAAAACTTTTCACGCAAAACTCAATGCTGTCAATTTCAATAGCATCTACAGGTAAATACACACCCACATTCTGGCAATTTACGTCTATTCTTGCGAGTGAATTTTCCTCTTTGAAATCCGGCGCCAAAACCTAGTGACTTTGCGATTGTCAAATGTCAGATGCAGCCTTGCGCTTTAGGAGTGATTAATTTCCTTGTTGCCTGCTAGTCAAAAGAATTTCCAAATTCTTTGACGATGGAGCAATTCGTTAATCGCTCAGTAACAACAAATAAAAAAGATAAGTATAATGGTTATAATTTTGATATAGCCTAGCTAGGTTCACTCTGTATGTACGTATTTTTCAAGATCAAGTTCACTTCAATCTCAAAAATCGAAATCCTCATTTATTATAATTTTTTTAGATAACGGGGAACGAGTGGTCAGCATTAAATTTATTATCATTTTTTTTTCTGTACTATAGTCACCTCAGTGGACAGCGAAAGAACTTTTAAATCCGCAGGACTCGTCATTTCCGACCGGCGATCCAGCTAAAACCAGAAGAAGTTGATTCTATTTTTACATAAAAATCTTTGAATTTTGAATAAAAACAAAGCATTTTCAGATTCCTTTACATTTTTTTAAATTTAAGTGTACTAGGCATTTATAAAACTGAAGTAATTGTGTTTTTCTAATATTTCTTTGTACTATCGAAAACTATCGATAATTATCGATAGTGAAGTAGCTAACTATCGAAAATTATCGATAGTGGCAACTATCGATAGTTCTCGACCTCTACGAGTAACCGTTCCAGCCATGTCTGGACTTCGGCTCAACATTTCTGCCGTACCGTGCACACCTCCTTTCGACGTCCTTCCCACTGCTGCGCAGTAATACGTGGACATAATACGCATTCTCCTGCAAGTGTGGGACAGGGCGGTTTCCGGGAGTTCTAAGGGATGAACTCGTGCGGTCTACTCCGCGGAAGTTCGTCTAGGATACTAGCACAGTAGCAAGCCGACACCTCTAACGACGGTCGTGACCCGTCTCAAAACGTGGACCAGGTTAATTCCTGGCCTTGTCCCTCAACCGACTGTCTGACTCGTTTCGGCTACCTGTGACTGACACCTCAAATAACGATATGTCATAGTAGACCACTGTCAAAAAAATTGAGGCTTTGATCGTTCACGCGCTTCGGAAACAAGAGCGGGATTACTCTCGGCCCGAAACCTCAAACGGCGGCTCCGCGTTTACCCCTTCGATCCGTCTTGTTCTACTCAACAAGCATAACAGCTCCAATGCGAGAAGGCAAGAGTACGGTCTTGAAAGCACTGGGCTGTGTAAATGCACGTTCTTGCTCTCTTGGGCTTCTGTGCATATTCGTCCCGAATAAGGGGGTACTAATCATACTCTCTACCACACAGGTTTGCTGCGATGCATTTTTGCAGTTGCACTATTTCTACTAGGCAAACTACGTGCGGTTTGCTCGGGGTAGTTTTTCTCGGGTATTATCTATCGGTGAGTCTGCCCGAAACCTCAACTGACTGTCCGATACGTATCAGATACTAGTACAGACTACCAAGCCGACACCTCTAGCGACAGCTCGAAATATTTTTTTCGCCTTTGATACTAGATCAGGACGGCTCCGGCTACAACACGTCGTAACGGCGACCCCAAGTTTTTCCATTCGATCCATCCCTTTCTGTTCAACAAGCAGGGACAGCTCCGTCACGGTTACCCATGAGTACCGCCTTGAAAACACTGTGCTGTATAAGCGCCCGTCTGTACTCCCCTGGGTTGCCGTTCTGCCTCTGTACACATTGGGCTTCCCTTGGTATGTGGGTAGGGGGCAGACACCTTGGAACCTGCTTTCAACCACAATGATTATTTTTTAAACAGTCCTATCAGCCAATAAATGCACAGCGACGCCTATAATTGGTCTAACGGTTGTTGGCTGAGTGCGATATAAATAAAATAAATAAATAGTAATGAGAAAAAATTTCAAATCGACCAATAGCATCAAAATTACACTGACTATTTGCTAATAGCTAATTACATTGACTATATGCTAATAGCATCAAAATGACACTGACTATTTGCTAGTAGCTGATTACAGTGACTATTTTTTCACAAACCATTCAAATCGTTCTTCTGCTATAACACAACTAGCTAAAAGTGGAGTAGGTGAGCAGCAGTTGTTAAAAATAGCAGGAGATTCATCTGTAAGCTCCTTCAAACTCTATCTACAACTTGGACTGTTTGAAAAATAATTACGCCGAATTACATTCGTGGTAATATTTTTTTTAATAATTTTAACTAGATTAACACTCATGAATCTAGTTAAAATTATCAAAAAATTATCACCACTTATGTAATTACTGTTGATAATTTTTATCAGTACTGAGAATTCTACGTAAGCAGTTGCAAGGGTACGAAACCGGGATATTATCGCTGGTCGCTGAATGAACTATACAATTTGAATTTCAATTGAAGAATTAGTTAATACGGGTCACTGCCTATTTTAAACCTTCTCTAAACTATTGTGTCTGCAAATTTACAGTTGAACTGTGGATTATAATTGCTGTAAATTTTTCTGGTAAGAATTCTCATATGCTGTCCCCTTTTGTTTGAGGTTCTTCACCATGGCTTGTAAATTCGAAGTTCATTCAAATTAACGATAGAGCAAAATCTGTTATCATTTGCCTTGTTCCGTTGTTTCTTCAATTATCTTGGGTTTTATTTCCACTTCATTTCCCTTTCTCGATATTCGTCCATGCTCCCAGTTACCATATATTCGGGACAATTCACCATTGCCGATTGGCCGTCGCTGAATCGTCGTCGTCGATTTAACGAAGGTACAATTCACCGTTGGAAAATTCTCGTCAGAACATTCGTCATCGGCGGATAAATGAATAAAAATGCTACTTTCAATTCAGTGCAAATAAAATATGTACAACAAAACAAAAACATGTTTCATTATTAATGAGCTCTTGATTTGATTCTTTTACAATTGTCCAATGGTTATCTTAAAATAGTAATATAACACTACTTATAAGTCTAAAAGAATACGCAGCAGATATTCTTCGAAGAATAATTGCATAGTTAAGTAATCATTAGAAATAATTTTTAAAATAATTAAAAATTAACACATATTTAAACTATAATCATTAAAATTAATTTAAAATTTTACATTATTTCGTTATTATTTAAGCATTTCAAAAATACAGGTTTTCGCTACGGCAAATCGGGTTGATGACAAATCGAGCCAACAGCAAATTTGCTACTATTCGAATACTGATTTAAGATTCAATAGTTTTCTCATCCATCGTCGAGGTCTATAATCTTCTTCGTGCAATTATTCTCTTCTAAGGTTCTAAATTCACACCGACTTATCCAAGAATATCTTCTAGTATACCGCTTTAGCCACAAGTATGTAACTTAATATTATTTTTGTTCCTTCATATTAATTAGAATCCGGCAGCCTTCTTGACCTGTGAAAATGTAAAGGGGTTGATGTATAAGTTTTCAAAAAAATGTAATTAAAACTATCTTTCATAAGAACTTTTGATTTATTATTAAATTGGATGGCTCGAATGCTACAAGTTTAGTGAAACGGTTGATTTCTTTTATTGGCTCGTGCGAGAATACTGTCTGCAGCTCAATATAGCGTTGATGGAGTACAATTAAGATGGGTCGAAAATTGCATTTGCATTAAAAATTAGAAGTGCAGTTAACACAGCTATTTCTCATTTCAGATTACAAAGATGGCACGTTTCCTCCAATTGTGGATATTAATTTCAACTCTTGGATACAATCAGGCGCTAGGGGCACCGCAAGATTCTCCTTGTACATACAATAGGTATGACAATGTGCTTTCCTGCGACAGAATCAGCTCTTTGGAAACTATTCGATCCGCTTTGGATAGTGCCCAAGATCGTTCAATATTTACTCTAGGAATATCTAACAGCCATTTAAGCTTCACATCTCCGAGGCCATTTAACAGATCTGAAATACGAGCAGTGAAAATGGTCAACAGCACCATTTCACAAGTGGACACTGACTTCTTCCTGGGATTAACGTCTCTCGTACATATATCTTTCAAAGACTGTCAAATAAAACAGTTTAATGAAAGGGCATTTGGGGGGCTTAACAAGCTCACGATCCTGTTGTTTTACAATAATGAGATCGGAACTATGGCAAATAACTTGTTCCATGACCTGACATCCCTTTCCCAAATTCTATTCAGCGATAATGAAGTACTTGATCGTAACGAATCTACAGAAGGCAGTGCTTTGTTTACTATGCATAATTTACCATCGAATTTTTTGATGAAGTCGTCGCCATCCAATGTAAAAATATTTAACAGCGGCATTAGGAGTTTCAAGCCGGATACTTTCAAAGGGCTGGAAGAAACCACTTCTTTAGTGCTAGCTAAGAATGCCATTGAAACTTTGCATTTAGATACATTTAAAGACATGGTGTCCTTAAAGCGGCTATTGTTGCACGATAATCGTCTAACAAAAATAGAGGGTGGTGTTTTTGCAAGTTTAAGCAATTTGACGGCGTTGAATCTGGATCATAATCAGCTGACCAAAATAGCTCAAAACGCTTTTGAGGGTGCTCCTCTTATAGACGACCTACTTCTATCGCATAATGAAATAGTGGAATTGGAGTCTGGTACTTTTGCAGGATTGCTGGGAATGATATATTTATATCTTGACCATAATCTAATTACAAAACTTCCAGATGGGATATTCAGGAATAACCTTAACCTTTCTGAATTAAAGCTTGGCCATAATTCTATTACGGAAATTGACGATAAGGTCTTTAGCAATCTGAGGAAACTAACTGATCTAGATCTAGGGAATAATAAAATTCAACAAATCGAAGCAAATGCTTTTCGCAATCTGGAGTTACTTGAAACACTAAATTTAAAGAATAATAAAATATCCACAATATCGGAAAACTGGTTTAAGGGTTTAGTCAGCTTAAGGGATCTATTTTTAGGTAATAATAAAATTTCAGAATTACCAGATAATGTCTTTGAAGATCTTTCATCTCTCCGACAGCTCTATCTGGAAAACAATAATATTCATGAGCTAAATCCAAATGCTTTCAACGGTCTTAAATCACTTACGGCGTTAAACTTAGCGGAAAATAAAATAGAAGATTTGCAAATAGACGCGTTCAATGCAGTGACACAGTTGATTGACCTATATCTGGACAATAATTCGATAAAAGCCCTTAAAGTTGGACAATTCGATAGACTATTGTCACTGGAGAAACTGTATTTGCAAAATAATGTTATGAGTTCTGTTGAAAGCGGCATTTTTGCTGGGCCACCTATGTTAAATACTATAAATATATCCTGTAATACAATCACCGTTATTAAACCACACGCCTTCTATGGAACGAAGTTGTTCGATCTTTTAATAACTCACAATAAAATAAGCCAATTATCTCCAGATGTCTTTAACGGTTCAAACATCTATACTTTGGATTTAGCAAGTAACGATCTGGATAGCCTCGCTCCAAACACATTTAAAAATGTTCCGGAGCTTCGTATCTTATCTTTAGCTGGTAATAGCTTAAGTAATCTAGATGAAAAGGTTTTTGAAGGTTTGGAAAAGCTTTATCGTTTAAATTTGGGAAACAGTATGCTACAAACGCTTGATGCTTTGCAATATCTGCCAAGTTTGCATGATTTCAACTTAGAGGCGACAAAGTTTAAAAACGAAGAAAATATCAAGATTGGTAACCGAGTATTCCGGAAAGAAGGCATTATTCATAAGTTATAACTAAGATTCTTGTTATCTTAAATTTTATAATTTTGAATAAATCAATGTTGTCAATTTATTACAGTTCGTGTACAAATAAAGTTTTATTTGTGTTGTAACTATTTGTATTTATGCATATGTAATGTTTTACATACTGAAAAACGGTATTGGTAGATACACAAACTTATATTTTTCTGTTTGTACAATGGCCACTCTATATATTGTGAGATACAAAGTAGGGGAGGTCCGCCAACAGTGGCCACCCTTTTTATTATTGTAAAATATTTCAAAAATTATAAATTTTTAGCAGAGTTTCTGTAATGTAAATATTAATTTTTCATGCAGAGATTTTATATTATTATTTGTTTTGAAAATATCTTGACCAATTTTGGGGAAAAACAAATTTAAAAAATGCCCTCATGTGGCCACTGTACCAAACCAGCAAGGTACAGGGGCCATGTTCTATATTTATCATAATATTATCTTTATTAAAAAAACAGCATAACTCAGCAAATAAGTTACAAAAATAAGGTTAAAAAATAAAGAACACTTTTTAGTACAGATTAAAACGTGATAAATCCACTGAAAATTTAAAGTGTCGCTGAACTTTTGCTGTTCCACCCGCTGATACTGGAGATTGTAATATCATAACGACGTCTTCGTCAGCAACAATGGCCTCAACGTGAACATCAGGAAATGAAAATTTATTCGCTCCTCTTTTACGTAAGGATGTAGTAAAATATTCTTTGTTCACAAAATCGACTTGAGTCACCTGACCCGCACAAAATTTTATCTGTTTTTTAGTAGGAAATTTAACCAAAATAAAACTTCCAACTGTAATTTCTGCTGGCTCATTTATATCCAGTGGTTCGCCGACAATATCAACTTCGTGCGAATCGACAAGCGATAAACTTACCTCGCTACTTTCGTTATCGCTACTGCTACTGTCACGCATGTTAGAGTTTATATTCGCTTGTTCAAAAACTAAAGAAAATATTTTTTTCGGGTAGAAGCCTTAACCTTTCTTATGCTTTGTGTTCTACGTTCTTTTGCAAGCTCTTGCTTCTCTATATCTTTAAATACTAGGGTGCTGGTTAATATTGCCGTAGATTTTTTTTGCCTTTTTTACTTCCTTTTACAATAAAAGAAGTATTGGATTCACCCCAAAAATTCGAAATTGAGTTTTCAACAGATCTTCACGTTTTAGAGTCCCCTGATCCCAAAAAACATATTTCTTTTCATTGGTCTGTGTGTCTGTCTGTCTGTCTGTCTGTGTGTCTGTCTGTGAACAGAATATCTCAAAAACGAAAAGCGGTATGGCGTTGAAACTTTATATATAAGTTTTGTGTACTATCTATATGAGACAGCAAGCTTTTGAAAAACATCGCATAACCGGAAGTAGGTGTTTACTCTTGTGATTTTTCAGTTTTTCGATTTTTTTCAAAAACGGCTCTAACGATTTTTTTTAAACTTTACATTTTTATTACATTTTGAATGTGTATTGATGTGAGATAGGTGATTTTCCAGTTGAATACTTCTAAAATAGGTTTCTTTTGTTTTTTTGTTTATTTTTTTTTATTAACTCTTATTTTAAATAGAACACCCGGTATATTATTACATTTTTGAATTCAGCTTAAAATTCTAGAGAAAATTTGTCTTTTCAACTAACGCTCTATTTTGTACCGTTTTTGCAGAATTTGTAATTTTTGAAAATTTTTGACAAATGCTTAAAACATTTTAAATCAAATTTTTGGCTAATTATAAGATCACTGTAAAAGGAAGTTGTGTGCGTGTATCACACCAGATTTTTGTCTGTTAGATTTCCTTTAGGGTACGGGCGTAGAACATCTGGACTTATAATTTGATGTGGTAGAGTTGTCTTTTCCTTGGGTTCATTATTACTATGACTTGTTGGTGCCTCTTCTATTTTGTAAGATAAAGTCCTTGATTCTGCTGTCTGAGAGTTGCTCTGACTTGGTCCTGTCTCTTCTGCTTCGTTGTTGGGCATATCTGTAACCTGCGCCAGCAAAAAATCATCATCAATAAAAATGTTATTATTGAATGGATAAATTTTTCTAACTTTAAAACCAGATACGCAGTTGCTTGTTGAGAATGCAATATTATAAATTTGCCCCAAAATCTCAGCAATGTCATAGATAGTTATACGTTGACCGGGATGATTCATTAACCACGACTTGCAGGTATTATTATAATGAGCCTTTAAAGGGCCATAGACAGCTTTATCAAGAGGCTGAAGCCTATGACTTGTATGGGGAGGCAAAGATAGTAAGGTAATATGATTCTCTCGTGCCTTTTTTTATAGAATGGTATAAAATGTGGATAACATGATTGTCCATTATCAGCAGTACAGGTAAGTCTTTCGTTGGATGGGTCTACGATATAAAATGCTGAAGCCACTGTTCAAATATCTCCGATGTCGTCCAACCTGAAAGTGATGCCACGCCAATAGTTCCATTAGGAGCACCTTTTATCATATGATCTTTAGAAAACTTTCTGGGAAATACCAGTAAGGGTGGGATACAGTTGCCATTTGCATTAATTGTGCCGCACATTGTGACAAGAGTCCCCCTCTCAGTCGAAGTTACTTGGCCCACTTGTCGTTGACCTGTCATTGCAATAACTTTTCCTGTCTCTTGAACGGTGGTAAGTGCAGTTTCATCAACGTTATATATTTTATCACTTCTAAATTTGTGAATGACTTTCTTCAAGTTTTCAAAAAACTTTTGAACGACTGGCTTATTAAAACCATAGCACGTCCAAGGGAAGTAGGTTCGGCTTTTCGAATAGAAAGTGGATTCCGTTCAAGAAAATTAGTCATTCAGTACTTTCCTGTCATTTTATGTTCGTGCCAGGATTGAGGAATTCGCTTTTGGTTTGCTACCGCTAAAGAATACGCAAACCTCCTCACATCTTTTGGAGAAAGTCTATAGTGTAATTTCGCGCAAATCTGCAAGTAATTGCACAATTCTTCTTATTCTGCAGAAGAAAATATTTTATTGACCGTATACTTAGGTGATAATCCTGTTGTGAGCATGGTTGTCTTCAATATTTTCAAATTGTTGTTTATACCCCCTTAAAGTAGTTCTAGGTATATTGTGACGTTTTGCAGCAGCTTTTGTGGAAAGCCCGCGATCTTTGACACTAATTAAAGCTTCTTTCATTCTTTCTGGAGAAATTTTTCCAATTCCAGTTTTTTTCGGCTTTGTTCGTGGCATTTTTTTTCTGAAATAAAAGGAATTCATTATTTAGGAACAGTGGCCAGTTTCAAAAACGAGTGGCCACTGTTGTTTACAAACAATGTGACTGTACCAAAATGACGATGCAAAATAATTTACATAACCTTGAAAGAAATGTTCATACAACATTAACCTTATCACTGGTATTAAATTATTATATCACAAACAATCCCAAAAAAATTAACTGAGAGCAATTTACTTCCAAGAATAAAAACAAACACTGTCAAAATTGGTAAGAAACGAAACTTTTCAAGGGGAAAAACACGTGTGATGCAATCGAACCTTAAATGGCGCCCGACTGACGTTTAACTTTCGTATTGGCCTTCAGGTACTAATGGCGCTGCTGTTATTAGTTTTAACGCAAATTTATTAACGGGTGACCACTGTACCTGCTGTGGCCACTGTTAGCGGACCTCCCCTAAGTAATAAGAATAATTTATTTTTTCTCCATGCTCATTAGTAGTTACACTTACTTTGACATATCCATTGCAGGTAAGCTGATTTTACTGTTTGTTTACTGATTGTCATGGTATTAGGGAAGTAAGGTAAAACCTACTCCCCAAGGGAAGTAAGTGAAAAGAAACGCAAGTACAAGTGATAGTTTATATTGACAGAAACAACTGAAAAACAATTGTTACTAAGCAACACTAGGTGACTATTTGCTTTGTTTGTAAAAGATTAATTTTCTATCAATTGAAGTGGAATTATTAAGGGAAAATTATTCAAATTTTAGTTGGGCATGAAGAAAAATATTATAAGGATGCTCGGGAAATAACTATCTACAACCAGTCTCGAACTTTGCCAGCCCTCGCTAGCTCGGGCTAGCAAACTCGTTCTTGACTGGTAAAAGCTACTTACTGGAATTTTAATCTACGCATGCTCAGAACAGTTCTGAACTAATTCAGTGTTTGTTGGATGCTTTTTTGTAATCTTCGTTTCCACTATTCAAATGCTAAATTCCAGTCTCTTGGTTTTGAGGTTTTAAGAAAGTGCATAACCTCAGTTGCAATCTTCTCTACAGAATGAAAACTGCGCCCCCTTAGATGCATTTTCAATTTAAAGACGATCCAGAAATCACACATCGCTAAATCCGGAGAGTAGGGTGGATGTGGAATAACCTTGACGTTATTTTCTTTCAAGTAATCTACTGTTAATTTTGCGGTATTGGAAGAAGCTTTGTCATGATGTAAGAATAAACATTTTCCCTAAACGCCTCTAGCACCTGAGGCAGACAGATAGTGATATACCACTTTGCTGTTACAGTCTTCTGATATTATAGTCTAACGGCTTTCACCAATCCCGTGCTATTGAAGAATACAGCAAACACCAATTTCTTCATTGATTTCTGTTTTTTGGGCGTCACCGGAGTTGGGTCATCCACTCTCCTGACGAGTGGGACAGTCGTGAAATGGAATATAGGTTTCGTCATCAGTAACAATTTTAGAAATAATACCACCATCATAAAAAAAATTCAAGGTATCGCGGCTGATTTGCAAACGTTCGGCGTTTTGCTCGTTAGTAACCTTATGCGGCACCCAGGGGGAAACAACTTTCTTTAGTTTTAATTCCTGATGTAAAATTCCTGAAACTGACTCAAATCCAATACCAAGAAACTATTCTATCATGGCGTTTGTCACTTTGTTGTCTTTTTCAACCTTTTACCTAACAGCTTGGATCTTTTCGGGAGTTACTGTAGTCGTCGTAGGAAGTCCTTCACGAGTGCCATCTTAAAGAGTAACACCGCCCCTTTTAAAAACCCCATACCATCGAAACACTGTTGCTTTAGATGGACTTTTTTTTCAAAGGAGGATTTAGATCTATCCAGGCGCACAACCTCACTCAAACCACACTTGAAATCATAAAATATCATAGAGCAAAAATGCCCTTGGTTGAGATCCATTTTGATTGATTTTTAGAAATTGTTTTCCAGAGGAATGGCATAAGCTTTCTAGATCATATTTTGCGTACTAATCTAGATTGGATTGAATTTTTTAATAAAAGAAATAGAAACCTTCTAAAATGACTGGACACAATGCCGACCGTGGACACTATGCCAACCGTGAATACAACTGCGACAAGTGAAAAAAAAACTGTCAAAGGGTGAAATTAATCTAACCAAACTAGAACTGCACGCCGCATCTCTACCGAATTGAGCTATATTTGCTTTATGCCTACAATATATAACATGTGGTCGATTTAAATGACGCCATCGAAATATCCCGAATAATACGCATCGTACGAAAAAATCCTCAGATGAAAAGTTAATATTTTTGAGGAGGCCATTCACCGTGCCCCCGAACCCCCTTTTGAAGGGCGGGGGGGGGGGGCTTTGAAATTTTGAATAGAAGTCGCATTTTTTATTGTACATTCGGATTCTAAGCTACAAAATACATAGGTTTTGTCTGAAACTTTTTTTATTCGTGTTTAAATCTCGAGAAATACATATCGGATTAAAAAACAAAAAGATACGTTCTACAAGCTATCCAATAGTGCAAAACTAAGGATTCCCTTCGCTCCCCAGGGGTTTGGTGGGGGGCAACTTTGAAGTCTTAAATGGGAACCCCTATTTTCTATTGCAGATTCAGATTCTACGGGAAAAATAGGTTTTATTCAAAACATTGTTTTCGATTCATAACAGATGGCGTTGTAATGGCAAAAATGGATTTTTGGGGATATTTCAAGAAATGCACCTGCAATCGAAATAGATATTTATGTATTTAGTGTGTAAAGAGAGCCATTTTGGTATGAGGATGCGAGTTTCGTGCCGAGCGGGAGCAAGGCGCGAAAAAGCAACCGAATACCAAAATGACTCTTTACACTCGAAATACATACAACATTTTTTCTACGGTCCTAAATAAATGACAAAATTGTTAAATAATTGAAATTTCGATTCACACCATTTGATGAAGTCGTTGTACCGCCGTTCATAAAGGCCGCGGGATTTGACCGGCAACAACTCATTGGTTGCTGTCTGGTCCGCTTCAAATACTTCAGGCGGGGTGCAATTATCTTCATATTCCATCTTCAACTTCATAAAAACTCTCAAACTCAATAAAACTGTTGCGTGATAATGGACGCGCCGTGATGCAATTGTCAATCATTTTAGCCAGTTCCAGAAAAAATGAGAATTACAATAATAATCAGGGTAGCCATGGCGATGCGTAAAGTAAAATGAAGTGACGCGATTATTTCATTACGACATTGTTTACGTGGTTGCGATGTTAAAATGGTTACTAGGGAAAAAATGTGTGAATCGCTAACTTTTCGCATTGACAGTGAGTTTTTAATAATCAGTTTTAGAGGTGACCGTAGAAAAAATAAAGTTAGACATGTCGATTTTTTCAAGAAAGTACATTCAGCGTAACCCAGGAACAACGACGCGACGTAGACGTAGTAGTATTTTGCTCCCTCTGGGGTGCTTGTTTCAGGTGAGTCACATCACTCCTCGCTATCGGTGTGGTTGTTTATGGTGATACCCCTCGCCTCTCGCCACCGAAGTGCTTGTTCTTAGTGAGTCCCCTTGTGACATTCCAGCCCTCTGATGAAGGTGTCAAAAATTTACTTCCAACGAGTAGCTATCAGCCGGAGATAATGTTCGCTCAGAATTATCTCAAATAAGTTTATTCTATTTTACTAAATGTACAAAGTCAAAATTCATGCAAAACCGAATAGAAATTAAATGTATACTATGCTAATTGAATTAAATACAATAACGCGGTTCTCGCTCCCTGTGAAGACGGCAACCAATCCTACGCGGTTGATCGGCAGGGGAATGGAGCTCGTAGGATGGCCGTT
>OW679194.1:52142524-52401788 GCA_940337035.1 Agriotes lineatus | reverse complement strand
GGGCGGAAAATAGCTAAATCCGTGTCTCATCGAGGGCTTGTTAGTACAGAGACAAAAGTTATAGGGTTTTACCCGTCAAACTTCTAAAAGATTACAATAAATTTCAAGATATTTTTTAAATTATTTATTTCAACAAGAAATGCAGCTTACTAGTTATTTTTTTGTTCTCCAAATTAATGAAAACATCAAAACTGATTTGATGTATCACATTTAATTTTTAAATTTGAAACATATTACCAGGGGTAAATATCCTGTTACAGGTATAATAATTTCATTACGCTATTTCGCATAACCATTGTATTCATTGCAACATTTTGAAAACTATTAATTTTGTTTCGAAACCCTTACAAAGCCCAAAATTTAGTTAAGTCAAGCAGTGCTAAAGATAATTAAATGAAATTACGCGAAAATTTTAATGAAATAGAACAGGCTAGGAATTTGACAAAAATCTTGGAATATTCACCAAATCATGATCTCCTAACGACAAAAAGACAACATTTTTGATGATCTTGCTTCAGACGCAAGAATAGAAAATTCTTCCTAAAAATAAAACCAACCAATTTCTTAGAATCAGCACCAGTAATATGAGGCGGAAAAATTAGCTTTCCATCAAATAGGATGACTAAATAGGTTGTTTCGTTCCGTCGAACTATAGGCTCCATACTCATATGCTACTTGTGTTTAGCGCATTCATAGTACATATGCATGTTATGCTGTTACACACTTCTATATTTAATCGTATTTTATAATAGAAATTAATTTCGCTCCAAATGACTACAGCGTTTATAGTGAAATTCCGCAATTATATAAGTAAATTAAATTACAAAATGTATTCAAGTAATTGCAATGTATTGTTTTTTATACCGCACTCCTATCGGTAGTCCTGCATACAGTGCATATTAAGCTCAGAAATATTGGTTTGTCAATTCCTCTACCCTTTGTTTGTACATTGATAAAATTCGACATTACAGAAAATATATAAATTCTTATTCTAAAATATACCTACTGTTCTTCTAGTCCAGTCATTAGATACTTTTGTGGTTGCAAAAGGTTGCGCAATTTTGAAACTTGGCAGGATTCTATGCTTGGTGGCCCTAAGTATGACCCTAAGTTTGCGACCTCATACGATCGCCGCTCGCGCCGCCATCTTGAAAAAATGGCGGCCAAAATCAGTTTCTCGCATATAACTCGGTTCCTGTAGTTTTTAGAAAAAAAGTGCGATTAAAAGTTGAAGAGGGTAAAATTTACTACAAAATCGTTTTTATAATTTTTTTTGTCAGACTAATACTTTTCTAGTTACAGGGCCGAACAATACGGAAAATTTTAAAAAATCTTGTATAAGTAGAATTTCCATGGTACTTTTTACCAATTATGTATAAGGTAGCCTACCTAAAGTAGTTTAGTGCGGTAAAGTAATAAAAACATAGGCTATCGACTCGTTTCCACACCGCCCAGGAGGTAGAGTTAAGCGGGGCGTTTTTTTTAACGTGGTATCCCCAGTAGACCTAATCCAGACCCCCAATTTACATGTACTCAATGTACTGTATTGCTCAGGATCTTTTTCTCTGTCACACCACATTGCACCTTGGTGATACACTCGCAAACAAGCTGCCTTGCAGAATCTCTGGAGGGTGGCAGGGACGCGAGATTAAACTTGTTCTTGGACACAGACTTCGTAAAATGCTGGTAGCGAAGCGAATCCAATGTGTTCTTTTCAAACGATCCGCCATACAGTGCCAATAAAAACGCTTCACCAGCTGCAGCGAGAGCATCAGCATCTGCTCCGAGTTCTTGAAATCTTTCTACAGTCGCCAGCAACGAGTCGTTTGTATTCAGGAGACTGAGGAACTTCAATTTCCCTTGGTTAAAAAGGGCAGAAATTGTGTCACAACCACTGATTGCTTGTAAAAACAAAATGGTCTTCGCAACAGCGTCCTTGGATTTCAGGTTCCGCGTCGAATACAGCGTTTCCGCAACTTTTCTTCTTGATGGTTTTGGCAAAAAAAAGTGCCATGTGGCAATTTAATGTTTTAACGCCAACTATGCCACTGTTGATAAGAGGAAACTATCGACTTGCGGAAACGGATTATGTTGCAACAGCCATTCTGCAATTTTTGCCACATCGTACTGGTCACGTGTCATACGCGTTGGCCGCATATCTACATGCTGCACCGTTGTGTTTAAGCGGATGGCGCTAAACTTTTCGCGCATCCATAGTTGCAAACATACTTAAGCTTTTTTTAGTTTGTCAACTCACAAATAACTACATGTCACTGGAAGACATTGCCGAGAGTCAGTTTGATTCGGCTGATCCCGCCTACTTTTTAGATCAACAAAACTTCCACGCTTAAATGTGTTGATTCTTATATAAAGAAATTAACCTGGTATTACTCTACCAAGTAATTACTTTGGATAGTACCACCAATCAGATACAGACAACAGACAATGTGTATATATCATTGTATAAACAGTTATATCATAGATTAGACTACTTTAGGTAGACTAGTTTGGAGAAAATTGGTAAAAAGTATCATGCAAATGACCTTTTACGAATTTTTTAAATAGTTTTCCCTACTGTTCGGCCCTGTAACTTGGAAAGTATTAGTCTTACAAAAAAATTATAAAAGCGATTTTGTAGAATATTTGATTATCTTCAACTTTTCATGCGACATTTTTTTCTAAAACCTACAGGAACCGAGTTATATGCCGGAAACTGATTTTGGCCGCCATATTTTTAAGATGGTGGCGCTAGCGGCGGTCGCATGAGGTCGCAAACTTAGGTGCATGTTAAGTACCTCCAAGTCTGCACTTCTGCCAAGTTTCAAAACTCCGCAACCTTTTGCCCCAAAGCACTATTATTATGTATCTAATGACTGGACTATTTACTTTATATGATACAAGCAATCCAGTGAGACAAATGTCTCATTTAAAAAAACAAAAAAGACCGTTTTTCAAATAGAACGCGTATTAAATAAAAACTGTACCCAGACCTGGAAGGTGTCAAAGTGGTTGTCTAACCGATCGACGTTTTAAGGCGCAGAGGGTCGCAGCTCCGTTTGGCTGCTGAAACATTTTTATTTAATACGCGTTCTTTTTGAAAAACGGTCTTTTTTGTGATTTCTCGAAAACCGGAAGTGTCACGTGACTGAAATTCGGTTCCTGAGCTGACATGACCATTCCAAACATATAACTTCAATAACTTTTTTCTCTATCTCTTACGGTTTGGCTGCTGAAACAGCGTCCCGGACGGACCGACAAGTCTATTAGATAAAGGATGTAGTGCTAAAATGTAATACATTGAAAATTTACGAAGCTACAGTTTTCTTTGCTCATGGTTGTATCATATAATACCATCGACACAGTTTTGTGTTACGGCATCGAAAATTAATTTTTTTCTATAGCACATGTTAAAGTGTGCTTTTATCAACTCAAAACAAAAGGTCAAGATTTACTTTAACAGCAAGGGTAGATAAAGTAGCACTTTAACATCAAGGATAGATAAAGTAATTTAATTTTCTAACTTTTGTTTAAATTAAATATGACAGCTTCGTATTATTGTAGCAACCCAATCTAGCTACTGACATTTTGAAATGCGATTGATTGTCCTAATTTTCTTTTAAAATTGTTAAAGTTCTTGCTATAGAAAAAAATGTTGTATTATACACGACGGTAAAGTTATTTCTATCCACTCTTGAATCATTAACGTCTCGACTTCGTCTCGACGTTAAACGATTCACTCGTGGATAAAATTTAACTTTATCGTCTTGTATAATAAATTACTATTATCTACTTTGCGTTCGTACTGAGGCTATTACAATACGCAAACGCCTACCGACAGAAAGCGGTGCTATAATAAAAATTCTGAGAACAGAGTAATGTTTGTTTTAAAAAGTGGCAAATCAGATAAAATATTGTATGATACCTCGTTCATAAGGCATTTTGTAGCACTTACTCCTTTAGGGCACTCCTCGCTTCGCTCGTCGTACTCTAAACCCGTGCGTGCTACAAAATGCTTCTTATAAAACTCGTATCATAATATACTATTAACGTTTACTTTTCTACTACAACCAGACGCCTGCTGGCCCTCAGGCTCTGAGTTGCCGGACCCTGGGACTATTCTTACAATGTCTGTTCTTTAAAATATATATAAATTATCAAAATCAAAATCACTTTCGTCTGACCTAATAGTGTCGAGATGGACCAAATTATAGTCAGTATAGAGACACGATTTGTGGATCATGGATTATTTTATGGTGATTTAAAATGCTGGGAACTTTTTAGATTTCATGAAATTAGTCAAAGTATGCCGATAAATTTTTTCAACAGAATTTGAGAAGTTGTTCCAGACCTCTACAAAAAAAAATTGAAGGAAAAATTAATGACGTTTGAAAACGTTTAGGAGGCAGCTATAGCTAAAGACTATGATTAAGATGAACAAAGATAAGAAAGTGAAGAAAGTGTTGACATTGGCACTGACATTGAAGATGACATTTCCCCGGAAAATCCAGTCGTCGCCTATAGCTATCATAGTAGACGCTGTTTTCTCAATATGAAGTGCATTAGTTGTGTATCGTATGTATTTGTGGTTTTATGAAAGTAGAATTTATATTCTACATTATTCAATGTGTATGATAGACCCTGATGCCGAATTCGCTCAATTGCCAAAATTAATTTGGCCAATACTGCAACTGAACAAATTAATTCGTTAATTGAGCGACTTTAGGTTTTACACAATTCCCGGACTGATTATTCTATTTGGGCAATTTATTTATTTATTTATTTATATCGCACTCAGCCAACAGCCGTTAGGCTAATTATAGGCGTCGCTGTGCATTTATGGGAACTTCCAACCCCACTAACGACTGTCATGTTATTATACCATCCGGGACCAAATATTTCCGTGGCAGCAGTACCACGAGGCGCCGAGAGATGCAGCCGTGGAACTCCCATCCAAGTTCTGATTAAAAAGAGCGTTGCTTAACTCTATTGATCATACGTGGACGCTTGTTCAAACTACACCACCCGGGACCCAAGGAAAAAGGTTTTTTTGTTATTTTTAAATTTTATTAATAGCTTATGAAATGTTATGTTAGTGTAAAAAAATAGTTGAAGAATTTTAAGAGAGGTGTTAGACAAAACGTTGTATTGCACTACTTATACGGGCGTCGTGGTTAAACTTTTTCTTTCGTGAGTAATATGCTACATTCCAAACTTAATACAATAATAGTATATTAAATATCGAGGTGGAAAGTGTTTCATTACTGCCGAGAGATTCCGGTCAAGTTGCCTTTGAAATATTTGTTGTATGAATATAATGTTATTGGCACTGTAAGTCATTATGACATAATTTTGAGTTTTTGTCATAATGAATTACAGTGCCACCAACATATTATTCATACAACAAATATTTCAAAGGCAACTTGACCGGAATAATTAATAAACACCCGTTAGTTAACTGAGACTCGTAGAGTCGAGATTAACGTTATCTCGAGACAGGAATGAGACTTTTCACCTGGGTATGTATACTATTTTACTAACAATCGGTTTTTGTCATTATTTATTTAATTAGGTAAGTTTCAAATAACACGTATTTTTATCGCAGTTTAATAAATCACTTTAACAAAGGAAACTACGACGCTGTTGCTAGGTAACATGACAAGTTCATTGAAAGTGAGGTTTAGCTAGTCGGGAAAATCTTTCCCGGCTAGCTGGGAAAGTAAATTAAACAACGACTCGCTTTCCTGCTGTTTTGAAGGTTAGATACGTACCTATTATTAACCGATTGTGAGTAATAGTTATTTACCTAACAAGTTCTGGTAGGTAATTTTCCCGAATGAGCACTTTGTTTGCTGCACGACCGAAGGGAGTGCTGCATGTAGTATGATCTCGGGAAAATTATTCCGGAAAGAGTTAGGTACAATGTTTTGTAACGAATAATTGAAAATATTCTAAAAAATTTAAAAAATATTATTATTTAGTGTTTTACTAGTTTACTGAGTTGACAGCACAAATACGCACATGTTAACTTTTGTCGTAGATCAACACACTAAAGTGTAAGGTACCGCCAATAGTGATTTTTTTATATCTATTATCCTTGTCGCACAATTGCCCTAGTTTTTGTTGGAAAGTAAAAAGCACCGCAGTGCGGGAAAGGTAACTTTCGGCGCATCGGGAATGACCGCGAATTTTGAAGTCATGAGTACAAAAAATGTATTTTTACATACATTATGCGACTATCGATGGCCATAAATGTCCAACTTATTATTTTCCTAGTAAATTTATACATATACTTTTATTAATCCGGCAGCTCTTCAATTAATTATTTTATATTCAACATTATTAAACTAATTAGACAGTTTCACATCAATTCAAAGTCAGGAACCAACGAGGGGGTGGAATATATTTGCAAAAGCATGGGAGCTCCAAAGAATTGGTCTGTATAAAAGCTATGGGTATTAATGTAGGGCACATTAGTAATATATTTTTTATACGGGGTGGCTTCTAAAGGTGTGAAGAACCCAATTTCTTTATTGTTAAATAGAACACTCCATACTTAGTTAGGTAGCTTAAAAGTTTTGCGTCGAAATACTGATAATTTTAATACAAGGTTTTATATGAGTTTAAAGTTAACTCTTTTGGATATATTAATGATTTTGTTCAAAAACTGTTGTAACTAGCAGAAAATAATTCAGAAAAAAATTAATTTTTAATAGAATACCCTACTGATATCGGTATTTTTGAAAAGCCATCTTCATATCTTTTTCTCTGATAAGTACGAGTATTTCGTATTTCATATCCCTAAATGCATCCAATTCAATTTAATTAAATATCCAGTATTGTAACAACGCAATGGCAGATAGTTTCTTTAATCAGGAAACCAAGAAATATTAAGAATTACTTTGAAAATTACTAGTTTTTTGCTATAAAGTAGTAAAAATTAATCATTTGACCCTGCATGATATATATCACTGGAATGGGAAAAATGTATTTATTTTAATGCCAGAGTCAACTATGCGTTCCATATAAAAAAATAAAACTATGAATTTGCAAATATTTTTGAAAAAGTGACTACGCCACTGTATTCTTATCCAAAAAGCCTGAAGAACGTAGAAATAACTTTTTTATTTTCATAAATAAGCGAGATAGTCATAGAACTTAAAATCGAACTTTTGCTTATAACTCAAAAACAAAAGACAATAGCCAATTTTGGATTTCACCATTTTAAGTTTTTCTCGAAAGAGATGGAAGACGAAGAGTCCATATTCATATCTTTTACAGTTACTTAGATTCTCTAGGACAACATCGACATTTGGCCACCCTGTACATTAACGTAACAACTATAAAATGTTCCTGTTGATATTACCTTTGAAGATCGTGCCACGGCATATTATTTTGCCCGTTCATGAATGAGGCTTTGTTCAGGAAAACGTTGATTTATAACCAATTCATTTAATTGGAATTTGACAATGCAATTAAATTAAAACAGCTCACCTCGCTGGATGCAAAACAATATTATAACACACACACACAACTATGCGGTACGTACCATCGCAATTATCTATTTGATAACAATTTGTTAACCGTGTTAATGCAACAAAGCGATTTCTCGGAAGTGCGCTACTATAGCGTGTGAAATAAAGTAGTAATAGTTTGATTGCTACTGCACAAAGCTGCCAAATCATTCCGCTCTAATTTACTGAAAACTTAGAGTGGCAAAATGTACGGGAAACGATTAGTTAATCTGGTTTTCATTTGTGCGAGAAAATAAAAAACGCTGACATGTAATTTTCAATAGATGTGCTTTTAAACATATTTTAAACTAGTTTCGGTGCATTTTAATTAATAAAATTATTCATCCATGGCATTATTTTTGTAAAGTAAGTTTATCCTAGAATGCGATTTATTATAGTCAGAAATATTTAAACCTAATTTTGGAAGCAATTTTGCCGTTTCTGTATGTAATTGAGCTATAATAATTTTTCACTAGGTTAGAACTATTGGACAACTATTGTAATGGTATTAAGCCCACGACTCGACTCTGCTAGCAGTGCAGCATAATGACCAATTCAATAAGCATAGAGTTGGAGTGTTTTATGTAGCTGCAATGTTAAACTAAAAATTCAAACAGTAAATGCATTGATAATGAGATGCGAGAAGTAATAAAGTAGTTGAGTAAGGAACGCAGAAGGCAGAGCTCGTTTTCACAGGGGTCGAAGTTGACTTTTAAATAAATAAAAATAATAGGTTTCTGCATAATAGAAAGCCGAACCGAAAGAAATTAATAGACACAAAAAGGTTCGCTATGTGCAGGTTAAAAAAAGCATAGTTTTTATTAAATGTCAATAAAAGTGAATTTTGTGAGGAATCTAAAAGGTAAAGAAAGATAGAATCAAATAACAGGACATTGCAAAAGAGCAATTTGAGAAGCAGGCAGCAGGACATGAACGACGCAAATGAGAAGTGGTGAACACGAATAAATCAGTGCATTTAAAATTACAATTAGTGCAAAAGCAGAGCAGTAATTAAAATTAGAGGTGTGTGTGCGCAGCGCCACCGAAATAATTTTAGATGTAAGAAAAGACAATAACTTAGATTATAAGAAAAATATAAAATAGATT
Source organism: Agriotes lineatus (assembly GCA_940337035.1). Classification (NCBI taxonomy): domain Eukaryota; kingdom Metazoa; phylum Arthropoda; class Insecta; order Coleoptera; family Elateridae; genus Agriotes; species Agriotes lineatus. The sequence goes on along the minus strand of OW679194.1, from coordinate 52,393,170 downwards.
TATGTAATCAAATTTATTTCCATTTTGTACTTTAAATTATCAAACATAATTTCCGTTAATATTGTCTCATAGCAACCAGATTCGTTTTTGTTTAAATAATGGAGGATAACAATTGAAAATTAGTTACTTGACTGTTTGTTGAAATCTGTGCTCTATGTTTTTATACAATTTTAATAATAAACTTGTTTTCCAAGCTATAACAAGTATACCAGTTTATTGCCCAAGTGCCAGGGTACAAGTGGATGTATTTTCACCTAGTTCCGCAACAAAAAAAAATACAAATCCATAATCTCAATTAAGAGGAAATCGGGGCCGATCAACTCCATTTTGCGAACTTCGACTAGGGCCAAGAGGAGCATCGGAGCCAAGAGATCAGCAGTCTATGGCAGAGTCCAGGTCTACAAGAAAGTCTCCAGCAGATTTGGCAGCAAGGGGACCAAGAATAGCGGAGAAAATCTAACGGCGTCATTTCCAGAGGGGGCGATGCAGCCCAACGAATTTTTATAAGGTACGATTTAGCCTCCGGAAAACGAGGTGCATACGACTTCAAACCTTGTTAAAGAAGAGGAGATCCTTTACAAAGCTCTAGTTCAGTTGCATTTTTAAGTAATTAGCCCGGCGTCAGTAAAATCCGTGGTTTGGCGGAAGTTGAAGCTGTGGAGAAAGCGACCAGAAACAATTGCCAAAATTTGGACGGCGTCTGTCTGACGTCACGAACTACGTAACTGCTAGAAACAAAAGTTGTTATTTATTGCCAAGCGCGAAATTTTGAATAATTACCTTCCGAATTCTCATATTTCACGAGTATTTTAACTTTTAATGAACCGCTGTTTGCACTAGTCAACCGATTTGTGATTTCACAGATTTGTGGACTTTGAGCGACCGCGTATTTAAACTACTGACTGTGTATAGTACCGTTTCAGACCAATTTTAAAATACAGTCGACTTCGGAACTTACCCTGAGATTAAAGGGCTTGTATTTTACTGAGAGCTAGCGTTTTTCTAATTAATTGCAGTTGAATAAAATATTAAGAGGGGCCTACAACCATTTAATTTGTGCACTAAATTAGTACATTTCATGTTTTAACCAGCCTAATAATTTAATTACAGGCAAAGTTCGAACACAGCAAAATTTATTAAACAGGAAATTTTGTATTTGGATTTGGCTCTAACTTATACAAAATATCAAATTAATTAAATAATCAGACGCATTAACTAAGTAGGAGCCATTTCAAATTGGCGCCCAACATAGGTGCAAAAGTGAATTAATAATTATTAGACTGTCCCATTAGAATAAACACTTGGGGGCCATCTTAAATTATTGGCGTTCCAACGTGTCGGCAAATTTTAATTGAACACAATAATTGCTATCAACAATGAGAAGGCACAGATTGCCTAATTAATGAACATTTAGTCACAGGATATTTAGATATTGTCGAATTTATTTAAAAATCATTATTTGTGTGGGTAATATTGTCCGTAACTACAAGCGCTCTGATTTTAATCCCATCAACAATAAATAAGGTAAGATGACGCATAAGCGTTTAAGAAGTCAAAAGAAAAATGAAGAAGGAAAGGAAGAAGAACACCAAGTAGAAGAAACGGTAGAAATATCAGAGCTAGCTACAGAAGAGCAACAGCAAGGAGACCAGGCTAAAGAACAACAGCCCCAAGCCTCAAAGCAAGGAACTGAATTAAGTGTAATGATGGACATGATTCTTCAAAAATTGGAAATAAAGGCAGACGAGCGTGAAAGAAGGCTACAGGAAGAGCGACAAAGAAAGGAAGAAGAGCGCAACAATAAATTGAGAATTGAAGCAGAAGAACGTGAAAGAAGGCTAGTAGAAGCAAACCGAATTGAAGCAGAAGAACGTGAAAGAAGGCCACTGGACGCAGTTCAAAAGAATGTACAAGAATTGAAAAAAGATGCAGAGAAGACCGCACAGAATGTGCAAGAAATGAAAAAAGAAGCAGAAGAACGTGACAACAGGTTGAGAATCGAAGCAGAGGAACGAGAAAGAGGAGTAAAAGAGGCAATCCGAAGTGATGCGAAAGAAAGAGAGAGTAGGGGACGTAACCATACCGAAATAATGATCGAGGGGCTAGAGCAAAAGTTGGAAAGGATGCAAGTAGATAGTAAAAATGAATTGCAAGCGCAGATCAACGGGTTACAGCCAAATTGGAAGCATTGAAGAGAACAACGAAGAATGGGATAAAGCAGGACCTACAACAGGAGGTGTCACAATTGGGCGACGAGAAGCTAGAAAAGAAAGAAGAGGAAATAGAATGCAGAATCAAAGGAGTAGAAGTCCAGATGCAAGAACAGCTCATACAGCAGCAAGAAAGGATAGATTTGGAATTACGCAGTCTAGAAAAGACGGCAGAAGCACGGTGGGCCAAAGTGCAAGAAGAACAGAGCCGAAACGCAAACCATATCGCTCTTGTGGACAACCGAATTACGAGGGTGCTACAGGAAGTACATGAAAGCTTTCAACAAGTGCACGAGCACCCTGCAAGCGCGGCGACCTCAACCATGAGCACGGAAATGATTTCTAGATTTGAGGGAAGGTACGGTGAATTATCAATGAATTTTATAGCAAAATTGGACGACGTTATGAGGACTATACCGACCGAATGCAGAAAGCTACAAATCATTAACATGGCCATAGGAAACATCGCGGAAATATGGCATAGCATCGTGAAAAACAAGTATACTACCTACCAAGAATTTAAGAAGCTGTTTAACCAACAATATTGGAGCAATACGCACCAGGCTTAAGTACGAACAGAATTGACATCAAGGAAATATGTGGACAAAGGAAGATCTCGGGAAATGTACATTATGCACCGCTAGAATAAAGCACAGTATTTGACGCCGAAGCTATCCGAAGAAGAAATCATTCAGCATCTGTCCAGACACTTAGAGGCCATTACACTATACATGTATTAACGTTTTCAATACTTTTAATTAAAAAAAAGATGGATTAATATTATTTAATAAAATACGTCAGTGTCTTTCTAATCTAATTACATTAATTAGAACAAATAAAAATATTAGTGAAAGAACTGGGGTTGGATTATGGAATATACGAAGATACATTTATCGCGCTTACTTCAGTGCCTTGGTATACAAACTACTATTTATGTGAAAAGCGTCGATAAATTTTATGAGAGAAACTGCTTCGACTTAAAAAATATTTCGTTTATTGAATAGTTGTAATTTAGGTTACTTAACGATATTGACATGAAAAATTAAATAAAAAAGAGATACAACAGTATTATCAACATTTACTGTTCATATTTGTAAAACTGTACAAGTAGAAATTCTCGTTGAAGTAAACTCAGTCACGATTATACAGTAACGTTTTATTTAGACATATAGCACAGCTTAACAGACAAGGTCTATATAATGCGGAAGAAGAACTTAGTTTATTAGTTAAATTTAAAGGTATTTTTAATATAGTGAAAGCATAACTTTAAATACATAGTTAAATTATAAACTGTAACTTCAATTAGCGTACAAATTCAAGGTCGAACATAAGGAAGTAGTTTTGGATTTCAAACTTTCCAATCCTAATCATAAAGTCTTCCTACTTTTTCCGGTGTCACGCTGGTATGGGTCCGGTTGATTAATCTTCTTGTGCCCTTTTCCACATTTCTTTCCATTGTCTCTTGTCTAGTGAAATTCCCACTTCTATCCAGGATTTCCTTTACTTTTCTTTTAATTTATTCTTGCTTCATAGGCCTTTCCTGTCTTTCTTTTCCTGGGGATGCAACTTTGTGTTCAAACCATCTCACCTGACCTTGTTCCATGGTTGTTTCTATTGGTCTTATTTTCAGATATGCTCAATGCGTCGCATTTTTATTTTGTCCAAACATAATCCTTTTCGTTCTATTTTTTTGAGGAATTTCACTTCAGTATTACTCAACTTTTTTTTCTCTGTTTTTTGTCGTTGCCCATCAGTACGACTCATAAATTAGTATAGACACCAGAATTTTTGTATATTTGGACTTTGGATTCTTTAGGTACTTCTTTATTCGCTAGGGTAGTGTTTTATGTCATTAACGGGTATACCTGCTACTCTTCTTCTTGTGTCTCCTCGTCTAGACTTCTTGTCGAATTTTTAGCCATTACCATTGTTTTTGCTTTAGTTTGGTTATATTTATATTGACTTCCTCTAAGTGTTTTCCACAATTTTATTTAATTTTTCGTTTTTTTCGCTATTCACTCTGGGTAGTACATTTGAATTATTCTGCTAGCTTCTATGTTCCAGTATATAATTTCATATTACTTGTTTTTTTTTGTTTGATTTTTTTATAGCTTTATTGAGAGCCAGTATACACTTTATGTTGGATATTTTTTCTTTTTATCAGGTGTGGTGTCTTTACCTTCCAATAATTCTTTAAAATATTGTATTCATTGTTCCACAATCTCTTCTTCTTATTGTTACTTTATCGTCCTTTATTACTGCACAGTTTTTCATATTCCTCAGAATTCCGTAAAATAGTTACTGATTTTCGTTATAAGCATTTGCCATTTTTTCTTGAGGACTGATCAAAGTTATTGGTTTTTCTTCTTTTGTGATTCTTTCCGCATTTCCTTTTTCAGTTTTGTAATTTTCATAAGGTAAAGCAAGGCAGTCGTCGAAGGAGTGATGCTAACCGCATCACCCAATACGCCAGTAACAATGGGCGCATTCAGACGACACAACAGTTGTACAACTGTTGAGTGAAATGTCGCTGAATGCGACCGCTCACTTAGCCGCTCCGTGGTAGCGGTCGCCATTTTAAGTAGCGTATTTCAAAACCGCTCACTGATCAGAAACCGCTCAGAAAGATGGACGTGTTTACCGCGCAATATGAATATAATGGCGTATTTTACAGTTTAGATTCATTACCGGAAATTAAATATTACTTACAAATACTATCTGTATAATTGCTAATGCTTGTTACATAATTTTACATCGAGAGCATACACTTAAGGGGATATTTAAATAAAGATTATTAGGTAATTATGTAGATACTATCTAAAAGATAAAGATTATTAGATAATTATTGTTAGATAGTATCTACATAATTACCTACTTTCCTAGTACACTAATTACTCTTTCATTTATCTTTTACTAACCCCATCAAATAATATTTATTCCTTCATTTGAACAAAATATAAAGATATTACACTTTAATTTGTTATTGATAGTATCATCGCTCATAATAGATCGTTTATTTGGAAATTTGAACAAAAATGTAAATACATTACTCATTTCACGTATTACAGTTAATTTGTAACTCTTAACACAAAAACACAACATTCAGCTGTATTTATAGGTTAAAATAAACAACTTTGACAGTTGACTCAACGTAAATTGAAAACGGCCATTCAGCAAACCTACATCGCTCCAACTGAGCGGTTGATCAGCGCTTACTCAACTGTTGTGTCGTCTGAATGCGCCCATTGTGCCAGATTGACTGGGTTTCGGAAAGAGATATTTCGGCTACACTGACTGGCCTTGTCACGAAGTACCTACCCGAACTTTACTTTTTACTTTTCATAATGATTTTATATCTAGCACTTAAACATGTTTTCAATTTCTTCTACTCTATCGTTCCATCAATGTGTTCGCTTTATATTCTAGTTTGTTATTTTTGAAATCCCAGTTGTCTTCTGCTATTTTCAGTATTACTCGTTTGAGATTATTTCACACCTCGTCTGTTATGATTTCGCATTTCTTCCGGTATTTTTTAGTATTTTTTTTTAACTTACAACTGATTAAGTTTGCACGATTTTATCTTTCTATTTCTTGTTTTGCTTTCTCCGTATGTTCTTAAGTATTGTTATTAGGCAATGGTCGTTTCGTATCGCTGATCCTCTTTTCACTTTTATATTTCCAATATTGTTTACTAACTAAAAAGTATTCAATTATTGCATTGCAATATTTTAATAATGTAATTACATAATTACATGAGCTGCCGGATTCGTTTCCTAATGTGAAATATCGGTTTTAATGGATTATTGAAATACTAAACAGAAACTTAAAAATTGATTAGTTAGTAGGTAACAAAGAGCCTTCGTTTAAATTTGACGTCGAAGTCGAAGTCGAACGGTTCATTCTGAACGTACCACGTCAGCTGTTTCAACCGAACGTCACTTTGCGTTTGTTGTCATTTAATAAATTGTGTATTCCGTTAATGAAATATCTACGCAAATACAGTACAGTTTGCTATAATAATTTTAACTAAAACAGAATATTTCTTTATTGAATATCAGCTTCTCTACACAGACAGACGTATTTTGTAATCTCTACCTGCCAGTTATCTGTGTTTGGTAATGTAACCTCTTCAATTGAAATGGCAGGAATTTTCAAACCTTGCGTTGCATTACAATACTTTTCGTTGTTCTTTGAATCACTGCGTTTAAGTGTTTGGTGAGGCTGTATCTGTTTCACGCAAAGAAGGCAGCGGTCATTCTCCGAGAAAAACGGCAGAAGTAATTGAAAATGTAATAGAGATTATGAATGATGTCCCTCGAATCTTTGTACACTATTTGTCTGAATAAGTTAGTTGGCAGTAGGCACCTGCTACAAAATATTAAAGAAATACATACACACGTCTATCCCTACCGTTTTCAGTCTGTACAACAATTACACGAAGCTGATAATCCTCAGCGTGTCGAATATTATCAGTGATTGCTAAATAAATACTCTCAATGATCAATGATTGTAGAACACTTTGTTCACGAATGAGGCCTGGTTGTAGTTAGATTAATACATTAATTCTCAAAAACGTTGGTGGAGTTCGGAGAAGTCCAATTTTATGGTAGAGACACCTTTTCATCCTCAAAAAGTAAGATTGTGGGCTATTCCAAGGCGCAAAATAATTTGGCCATACATTTATGAAGGTAAAAGTAAGACAAACGTTTTTCTTTGTTAAAAAATCAACTACGATTCTTTTCACAGGCACTTTGACTGCAGAAAGATCGAGAGGAGCTTTAGGTCCCGTTTTCAAAGATCATCATGACTGTAAACTCCGGTATAATACCTTACATATGATACGAGAATTTTTCGACTGACGGATTATTAGTCGAAACACACCAATACCTTATCCTGCCAAATCTTGCAACGCCATGGGATTTTTTTCTGTGATCGTATTTAAAGAATTAAATTTTTCAGCAGCCAATACATGACTTAAATGAACTGCGGCAGAGAATATTGGAGAAAATTTATGAAATTAATAAAAAACCGATTATGTTAATGAATGTCAGCAATGGGATTGTGCGTAGAGTTCGAGTGTGCATGGGTTAAAACAGTGAACGTTATGATCATTTGTTATAAATTATTTTTTTATTTTAATAAATTACAGTTACGTTATTATCATTTGTTGGAAAGGTCGTGTTTTAAAGTTAGTTTGAAACATTTGCATTTGAATGCATTCTTGTTGTTAAATCTGTTTATAAAAGTAGGGTTGCGTACGTTTTGTGATATGTTCACAATGAACTTTTCAGCGTCGATTGCAACGTCAAATTTAAATGAACACCCGGAAGTTAGTCAACGTGTACATTATTATTTAACAACGTTGATCGGATTGTTAGAAAGGGAAAAGGGGGGAAAGTGAAAAATTTAGTTCCTCTGGATTTTCTATTATAGGTGGAGGGTGAACCAGGTTCACAAGTACTCAGATTTCAAGACGGAGCCCAATCTGCTACCTCCAAGTCCGTGCATGTATAGGTTTTGTGTGTAGCCTTGTTATTTTTTCATTTGAGCAGTCTTCAGGGAAGAGCAACGTTACTTGTCTAGTAGTCACTCCGCTAAGTGGCGATTCAAACAACTACGGAAATGATTCGTTTATTTTATTAATATAGAGAAATATTTAAAGTTACAATTAGAACTGCGAAAGTTTTAGCCAAATGTTAATATTATGGGAAATAAACTAACAATATAAATTTATTTTGTTAAGAGAATGTCGAAAAATTTTAGATTATACAGTGTATAAGCTTTATAGGACATGTAAGAATATTTAGATATAATAGATAAATAGTTAAGAAGTCACCTACTGGCAAAATATTTACGTTGTACGAAAACTAAGCGTACATAACAGTGATTTGACAACACACTTTAACAAAAGTGAAGTATATTTATGATAATTTTATAATAGGTAAATTAAGAAAAATATTTTGCATAATATATTTATTAGATGGGAGCTTCTTTTTCAAAATGTACAGATTCAGAGAGCTTTTAGGGTAGGTAAATTGCAATTTCTAAATTTATTATTGCAATAATTAAATTGATTTTGAAATATATTATATCCTATCGTCAAGCGTTTTAATTGCTTCTATTGTGTAGAAATTGCATCAGGATGACCACAGAGACGCTGTATTTGCAAATTGTTACACAAATATCGGTTGTCATTACATTATTGCAGCTTTAAGTACACTAGATTACAACCAATTGCCCATTGTATTTATGCATTTGCAGTAAAACAAAAGGTCGTTAAAATGTGACATTAGGAGTTCAATTTCATTGTACTACAGGTTATATATATATATTAAAATAAGATTTTAAAATTATGTAGTTTTTATTACATCATCAAAATTTTATAAGTATATTGTTATGCCTACATTTACCTACATATTCAAAACCAATTTAATTCATTTTGCGGAGTATAATCAGTGTTTTTCTAAGATACATATATTCTGTTTCAATTTAATTAACTTTGATTTTTGATTCCAACCCAAACTTTAATGCGGGTTAAGGTGAGTTGCTACCCTACGACATGTGGCTATAAATATTCATTTTTAATATTAACGAGAATTAGTTATTAGTTGAAAAGTACTGCCAGCAGAATCATCAACAATAATTGTAAATATTGTTTATAGAACATAACGTTGCTGACGTTTGTATTCTAAAAATTAGGTCTCCATAGGTCTTTACAAGCATTTATATTTAGTTTACGTGTTACAAAGCTGTGTTTAAAATAATAAGTTGAATGGTTTAAAATTTACTCGCTTTATAGCACTAAAAGCGTTTTCCAATATATTTTCTTTAAATATAACGTGTATTTGTTAAACTGCATGCCGTTAATGTAACTTGTTAAGGTTTGCGTTGTACTTTTAAATATTCCTTGGGTCCAATTTCACTTCAACTACTGAAACGCTTTAAAGCCGACTTAACGGCTGTTGGTTTGAGTTAAAGCGAAAACATCGTTTAGTTTGTCATTTTCATCATTTAGACATTCTTTTGAAAACTAAATCTGCCAAAGACAGGCTTTGCAAACTTTGCCCGAGAGTTACAAGAAACAGCTTAAAGTCGGAACTATTGTAGTGGCCATTATTATCTAAGCTTATGCCTCATAAACAGATAAGCGGAAAGGGTTTAATGCCTTTTTTAAGCTCGAACCCAGCCCGAGCATTTTCGTTAAACGTTTCTTATTTGGAAGAATAACTCTACTTTTATACTAATGTTGAACTTTCTATTTATTTTAATTCCATTAGCAACCTGAAAGTAGGTTTATTTTTAGTCGATCCCATCAAGACAGTTAAATGGAAAAATAAACTGTTCATGGAAGCTGCAGAAATTTTTATATTGTATTAAATTGTTGTTGCCTATCACACTGGCTTCATAGCATACGTGAAAATGCGTTCGATGATGAATTAATTTGAATATTTTTATATAACTCTGTCATATGAGTTCTACCATATTTCAAATTTCCTTGATAAAAACTGTGGTAAACAAGTTTATTTTATTACGTGGCTACCAAGAAGCATCTGCTGTATCAGACATACCTACATATAAAGGATTACCTAAAACATCAATCTACCTAGAAGTTGAATTATTTGTTAACTTGTACAACGGTTTTAATATAATCAACTTCTTCTGGACATAATTCTATACCTACTTCGTGTTCCTTTTTCACACTTTAGCTGTTTTGTCAAACAACATATTTTAGAGAGGCAATCTAAACAATTATCTAGTAATTGTTTTTATAATACAGTTTTGGAAATAGGAAACGTATGGTTTATTTACGAAAGAAAATTAAGCAGACTCTATAAATAAATCGGATTTGTTCTATCAAGAAATTAATTAAGGTATCCCTGTTCGCTCCACAGCAAATGCAGCAGGTCGAACCCCTGGATCCCGAATAACAAATATCAATTCGACGTAAACAGCACGCGACAGTTCTAAAAGTAATTCGTCAGTTGTTTTTCCAAACAAAGGCCCCAATTGTATTGAATGAATCCTTTTATACTACAAAACTTGGAAATAGGGAAACCTTTTGCGGAAATAAACGTTTTATGTGTTCATGCTATGTCAACGATGTAAACATAAAAATCTAAAGTAGTTTTCCAGGAAAAACTTTGATCCTAAATGACAAAGAATCATAAAAAAGTGATATCATAAATTTTGTTGTATCAAGCTTTTCTCTAGAGGTTTGAATTTCTATGACATTTCCACGATATCTTTTCATTTTCCTATGATTATTAAATACTCCAGGTGTATTTATTTGCATTAATCCATTTTAGAACTTACACGAGAGCCACATGCGTTTATTATAATAATTCTAATTGATTTATTTGCCAACAGGCTTTTTTCGCCGGATCAGAATTTATGCTCTTCAGCTACACCACCAGTAAGTTATTGATGCACATTTTTATAACCTTCGTTATTCGTATATTCTATAGTTGCAGTGTATTCAGCAAAAATGAGAGTAATTAACTTGAAATGCAACGAATTTAAAATAATTATAGGTAATAGCAGTAACTCATTAAAAATGGTTTGAAAAATTGATATATTCCATAAGCGGGTTGGTTAAGTAGTGTAGAATAATTTGGCTAAGAACTCAGTAAATAGTTAGGGGTTAGATTATTTGCCTTTCGGTGCATTTTCCTTGAAACTGGGTAGACGTATGACAATATGGCAATATCGTACTATGGGCGGTTTGTATCATAATTTTAAACTACAGAATATAGAGCCGAGAGGCTGCGATAAAAATAATTATTACTATTGTATCAAATATGAATTATACATGATAGGTAAAAGCTATCATTCTAGCAAAGCAAAATAATTTGTTCAGTATAACATTTATTTGTTGGCGTCATATATGACAAAACTGAAGAAATACACCAATTATTGCTATTTTTTAAATATAAAAAAAATTAAATTACATATATTGAACAAAATTGTCGAGATATTCACCTGATCCTCGGTTGCTGTTTTGAGTTATCTGTAACGATATACAGTGCTTTCGTAAAGTTGTGGATAAATTCGTTAAAAATTCAAGGAATAACTTTCGGAGAAGACGCTGGGACCCGTCGATTTTAATTTAAATTAGAAAATACTAAATTTAATTAGAATGATAAGTTCAAAACCAACTAAATTAAATGTCGAAATTGTGCACCTTTGTCTGCCTGACAGTAGCCAAGACGACCGACATGTTTTTATTGATTACTGTCGTTGATAAAAACATAAAATCATACTTTCTAAAATTAAATTTAGTATTTTGCAATTTTAAAATTGCTTTTCCTAATTTTTGGTCATGTGACCTATATGCAAAAATTAGTTTAGCGTAAATAAAAAAACGTGTTCTTTCAAATTCCGTAATAATAAAAGTGGTTTGCTATTTAAAAAAAAACATCGATGGCGTCATACCTCCTACGCTGGTCACCCTGTATGTATGCATTTTAAATGAAAAAATGCGCAAATAAAAATTAAAATCGACGGGTTCCAATGTTTTTTCCGAAAGTTATTCCTTGAATATTTAACGAATTTATCCACTACTTTACGGAAGCACTGTATATACAAATACGTTGCACGATTGTTAATTTGGTTGCCTACTTCCAATTTTTCAACTTGTACTTACCCGTGAATTGAGTCAATTTTTGTCTACTTCATGTTCAGGAAAATTATTTTATACAACTCTTAACATTTTGATATATTTTCACAGTGGCTATTGTATTGGCTAGTTACTAGTTTCACTAAACGGGATACAAACAATGATTTACCAGAAGCAGTTGCTGTGCGCATAGTTAAGTTCTTACATTTAAATTTTGCTTAATGTACAATGTAGGCGTTAAAAATTTTGTTTCAAATTATTTGTTAGTGGCTATATACCTCTTTGGTACAATTTAAAGGTACGACTGAACTTTAATGTAGTCGATAACTCTGAAACTAAGAAACATGCAGTTCTGTTTTACTAAAACGCCCTTCACGATCACATGTATATTTTCAATACATGCAACGATTTCGTGATAAATGAGGAAGCAACTTCCGCACACTGCGCGGTTGCAACACGAAGATTGCAACATTTCCAGCATAATGACAAGGATTCGTATTAATCGCAATTGCACCTTTTAGTACTGACAGGAATCCACAAATTAACGAACTTCTAACGTACGAGTAGCTGTACTAGTTGCAAGGCACGAGATCCAGAAGCCCTTATTTTAACAAAGTGCAATTATTTCCTGTTCTGAAACTGGAGAATGTCGTGGCATGGAACCAACAAAATTCGAATGTAATGCAGTGCAATGCGCATAAACCGAAAAACAGAATATAGGCGTTATTAATTTAGATACAACTAAATTATTAACATTTACCTTTTCATATTCCATGAGCTAGTCTAGTTTAATTAAGTGGTAAAAAATGTATCTTATATGTATAATTGCATACTAATTTTGTCAAAAATTATTTTGAATAAAATATTAAATATTATTTATTGAAACGTAAACTACGTACATTAAACACAGTAAAGGTTGCAAACTGACATCTCAGCTGTTAATGTATTCTATTAACGTTGGAGTTGCAAACAAAAAGTCGTTAGGATTTCCTTCATAGGCTCTTAGAATCCATTACTGGATGATGATATGACGGATGGATTGGTTATCTGCCCCATTTAATCTATTTGATGTGTTAAATCCACTATTCTCTAAATAAATAATGTTTAGTGGACCTAGTAATTCTGTTTTCAGCAATATAAATTTTGCTTTTCCTCTTTACTTCCCTCGTCTACTTAACACATACGTATATGCGTAATACTGTATTATTCCGTCGGAAATGATCCTTTAATAACTTACATATTTGTTTTATTTATTGTACACTCTCTAATAGAATATTGTAAAACTAAGCTGAAATATAAGTAATACATGCTTACGATAATTACAATTAGTTTTCATCACATTTAAGAGAATGAATCAATTACAAAACACTTTTAAAGCTCATTCATTACTTCTTGGAACATTTTTACACAACACTGCACAGTTTTATTACTTAACATGGAATCACACATTAGATCTATAATTATTGAGAAAAAGTTTAATTTATAAAACTAATAATGTCACCAGCTAGAGGCATGAAAAGAAAAACATAAATGGATTTTGCCAAAGTTTAGCCTAAATTGTAATAAACGTATTTTATTAAAATAATATTTTGATAAAATAAATATTAAGTTCTGTTCTCGTGTAATGTATGCTCATAAATGTTTAAGAAAATTTGGGTTGTTTACTGTAATGGTCATTGGAAAAAGTATGTAGCAATATTGACTTGAAAAGTGAACCCTTAAGTAAATACATGGTATTCTTAATCGAATCTTGCGTATGAAGTGAACATCAGTAAATGAGTCTTGAAAACAATCAAGATATCAAATTTGTCAATACGTTTAAGGAATGCACCAAGAGCAAAAGGGGACAATAAAGAAAGAATAATTATGGTATAAAATACCATATCCACCTGTAAAATATCCGAAAAGTTTAAGAGTTTTAATAGAAATTTCTAAACTAGTTTTGCCTCTAAATCAACAAAGATAAAATTTATACACGAACTCAACCGACAGAAAAACAATCAATATAAAATTGTTTTCAATAACGAACAGAAAGTATTAGACTAACCTGTCATAGATCCAAATTTGATCAGTACAATTTTTATTGTAATAGCAGAAAATGTTCATAAACCGTATATACATATTCCAAAAGACTTGTTTGTGTACATATGACACATGCTCTACAAAGTTTTATCAAATTACTTAAAATATGGAACCTTTTTAGTCCCAGCAACAAAATTATTTTTTCGATACAAATTTTCAAATTTGGCAGATATGTTTATCTAGCCCTACTGTTGAAGGGGTAAAAAATCCCTCCCGAACAATTAGAGATGAGGAACCGCCTACATCTTGAAAAAAGTGTAGTCGTTTCAGATTTTTCCCAAATATCTTGTAAACGGTCTTTTATCTTTAAGAAAGTGAAATAGAAAATTAAAGACTGTTAAATTTGTTCTAGAAACCGTCCCATTCATTTTTGTTATTAATGTCATAGTTTTTGAGTAAAGATTATCAAACATCGTGCAACGCGATTATAGATATTAACGATACAAGGCGGCGAGGCGAGTTTTGTGGCAATCAAACGAGTTTCGTTAAGTGCTATAAGCAAACGTGTATTGTTCAATATTTATGTTCATCAATAAATTCTGGTTCAAGGTATTCTTTGTTAGGTGAAAAAGGGTGTGGTAATACATATTACAGCACTGCGTGCGTTATTATCCATTACCGCACTGAGTGCGGTAATAACTCTTTAACGATACTGAAATTAATTTTGTAAATAGTCTATAACAACACTGATGACGATAAATATATTCAGTAACACTTTTCTACTAGCGTATTAATACGTTTCCGTAACAGTTAAATATTTTGGGCCGCCTTTACTATGGACTTTGGGAAATAGGAAGATAGGGGCATATATACTATGTTGATGGAAAATATTTAAATCGCCGGTGCTTTGGCGACGATTAGTACTTATAAGCTCTGGTGTCGATGTATTACAAACGATGCTAATTCAATTAAATGACGTCGCACAATAGGCAGTTCGAAATGAACTTAAGCAAGCCACAGATCATGTCACAAGACATTAAAGGGTTTACCCTCAAACACGTCAATCTGGAGACCGTTAACGAATGCGAGAGATTGAGAGGGCTATGTGCTTGGTGTTAGTGTCAATACTAAGAACCGTCGTTATTCGTCAACGAATAAAAGCGACAGATGTAGTACACTGGATTGCTACCTTGAAAATAATTTAGACAGGGCATGCTGCTCGGAAGAATGAAAACAAATTATAAAAAAAAGAGAAAAAGAATGATAAACGTGCTGAAAGGAAAAACATTTCGATAGCTCACACTATTATTTCGGCAATGAGACTGTGTTTTGTTTTTGGCTCTTGTCCAAATTAGCCTTGATGTGATTTTGTACAGTAAATATGGGTATAAACATTTGGTAAATCATCTTTCCACTTTGGGCTTATGCTCCTCACACCATGATGGGTAATTTTCGAAACGTCAGCGATCTCTTATGCTCAACCGAAAATTCTGGTTGGATAATTTTATCAATTTGTTTTTGACAACACCGACTTTAACGTATCTGCTATTGATGGTTTAAAACCACTAACGGTAAAAGTTTTGCCCCCATAGGTATTATAGGTATGTGCGAATGCGGAGATTATTTATACAAGGGTTTGCAATAATTGCCACGAAGATTGTCTTAATAGGTTAAGTACAGTTGACGCTGAAAACGACGGTGATAAAGACGAAAAAGCGACAATTAGGGATTTAAGGGCATAATCACATGTAGATAATATTGATTTACTAGACGATTTAACAGGTTTCCTCAGTAAACGTTTTAAAACGCGCGTAGAGAAGGGTAGTAGCGCTATTAGTAGCGCTGCACGATGTTTGGCAATCAATTACTCTAAAGCTATGACCAAATGGCTCTGTGCCAAATTTCAAAAGTTTCTGTTTTTTTGTTTTTTCTTCGTTGACTGGGCTATTTAGCTACAAACGGTATTAAAGTACTTTTTTAAGAAAATTTTAGAGTTACAGCGCACGAGACTGATTATTATAAAGTATAATGTGGGTATTTGTTCTGGCTGTGGCTTTGATTTGAAGAAAAGAAATGACAAGATCTGATTTCGGTTAATGAATGTTCAATAATAATTATGCCATTCCTTATTTTAAATTATGCTTTTTGCTAATATCAGAATTTATTAATCGCAAATAATCTAGTACAAGTTTCTTGTTGTTGCGTTAGAGATTCATTTAATTTCTACTCAGTTGTTGAACTTGTACAATTTTGTTGTGATAGAGTCTGACAACAAAACAATAAATAATATCTAATATATTAGTTACAGTAGCTAGGTTTTATTAAAATGTAAATGTTTGATGCACTACCTGAAATTAACTTTTAAGCTTCTACGAGTATAAACGATTATACACATACATTATGAATTTCTAAAATATTTAGCGTTGTTATCTAATCCTACAAGTAGCAATGACTGACGAGTAACTTTAATTTGAATTTTTAGTGCTACTCAGGCTTTTTAAATTACGAAAATCAGTTTTATGAGATGCTCGGAAGATCAAAATCATTTAAAATTAAAACATCATCATAAAACGTGGACTATTTACGATTTAATTTAATGTTGAAAATATTGTCTTTCTTTCTTGATTTAAATTTGTCCATTATTGTAGTATGTATTTTCAGTTTTATCGTATTTATCGTTTCGCTTACCAATGCCTGCTTAAGTACATAGGTTGATAGCTACAGTTTTAAATTAATTTCATTTTCTAATAGTATTGACTAAGCCACAGACACAGATATCTGTATGATATTCCTAAATACGAGTACCTTTGGTATTATCGTTCCCCTTGAAAATTTAATGGTCAGTTGACCTGTTGTGAAAAAACTGTAGAATTTTATTTACGTAATTGCCTCTATGTTAAATCTAGATGTGTACTAATTATATAAACTTTGTTATACGTGACCGGCATAAAAGTGGACACATATGGAAAACTTGTTTATTATGCAATTTACCAGAAAATGTTATTCTTTGTTAAACTCCTGCATCTTCTAAAACTAAAAGTAAACTTTAAAAAGGGCTTCTAACATTTGATATATGAAAATCACGAGTGTTTTTAAAAAAATGAAGTTGGTGATGGTCACTCGGAGACGAAACGTCAAATAAAAAAATTAGTAACGTAATCTTCAAGGCCATAAAAAACTGCGATAAAGAAGTTTTGCCCTAACTTCAATATTAACGTCAGAAGAAATAGAATTGAAAATTGAAAAATTCGGTTGTTTAAGATAACTCAAAAACGAAAAATCATGCTAAAAATTTCTAAGTGCCATTTTGTTAAGCCTTATTATACAACTTTTTTCTCATTTAACCAAATTTGTATCTCTTACTATTATGAGATCTCCATACTGACCCTCCTTATCATGGACACACTGTATATTCGCGTTCTGCTTTTTACTTCGTTTTACAATAAAGAAAGTATTGGATTCACCCCAAAAATTCGAAATTGAGTTTTCAACAGATCTTCACGTTTTAGAGTCCCCTGAACCGAAAAGACATATTTTTTCATTGGTCTGTCTGTGTGTCTGCTGTGTGGATGTCTGTCTGTGTGTCTGTCTGTGTGTCTGCTGTGTGGATGTCTGTCTGTGTGTCTGTCTGTGTGGCTGTCTGTCTGTGTGTCTGTGAACAGAATATCTCAAAAACGAAAAAAGGTATGACGTTGAAACTTTATATATAAGTTTTTGCATACTACATAGATGCGACACAAAGCTTTTGAAGAAAATCGCATAACCGGAAATAGGTGTTCACTCTTGTGATTTTTCAGTTTTTTTCGATTTTTTCAAAAACGGCTCTAACGATTTTTTTCAAACTTCACATTTTTATTACATTTTGAATGTGTATTGATGGAATCTCCTAATGTGCAAACCATTTTAGGTATAGCTTCTCACGGATGTTTTTAAGTGTTAGCAGAAGCAAAAAAAAAAGAATCGAGAAATAATCTTGATTCGCAAAGTCAATTTTATAAGCAAAAAGACGCAAATCACCTGATACAGCCAATTATTTTGACAGATTAATAATAAACGCAGCTACGGTTTTCTCAAACTTGGTTTTCCTTGGCCGATTAAAGATTTTTATTTGCGAAGATAAAGGTAATTTTGGAAAAAAATCGCAAATTGTAAAGGTATAGTTGAGATTTTTTAGGAAAGTGGGACGACCTGTATAACAAAATAGCAACAAATAACCATGTCATACACAGTTGATAACATAAAGCAACAAGAATTTATAATTATTATTTATAATTCGTGTTATACCCTTTGCAGTTTTAAGTTATGTCAATGTAATCACTATCAGTTAAATTCAAGGTTAGCAGGTTAGGATTTGTAATACAAGTACAAGATTAAGTGTTCTAAATCGAATATTTGGAAGGTTCTGCCTTTTGACAATTCAAATTTAAATATGTCAAAGTTCACTGAGTCTGTGTTACCACTTAGTACATACTAAAACAAATCGCAGTCTACTCTAATTATAAATTTATTTGATCCCACTATACTATTTAGAGAAGCTATTCTTAGTTGCGTTTGTAATGCTGGTAGGATTGATTACTTGATGGCGTGCATTACCTGATCTTATTATGCCTTTACTTTAGCAGGTTACATTTTGCAAGTTAAAATTATACCGTTTAGCAATTACAAATTTTGTAGATGCACAGTTCGAAACAGCAGATGAACGTTTCCGTTCATATTACGAATTTTTGTATTTGACAAGCACTGCATTGCTGTATTCGTCGTAAAACTGTTTCGAATGACCGATGAAAATGAATTCATAGCGACGCACGCAACACATCAAACGCGATCGAGGTACGGGTGGCGGTATACAGCCGACTTGATTAACCAATAAACAATTCATGATATTTGGTAGCCTGTAGCTCCGGCAGGCGGCTCTGTTTACTCTTGTACCTTGCTGCATGCACTTCTGCGACCCCTTTATTAATTCAGGACTCACAAATCACGTTTCAATATTTTTAAAATTACAAAATTCTATCCAAGAAGAACTATATCTAGGAAATATTGCAGATTGCGATGGTGGAGTCTGTCGAAAGTTTCACCAAAAGCTGCTTTGGTACAAATACGAAAACTGCGAGTGTCAACCTAAGGATTAGGAACTCTTGAAGCCTATGATTCTATCCGTATATACTTACATAAGATAAATTTAAAATTAACTAAATTCATTTCATTTTACTATTCCAATTTGTGGGGATATGTGGCTCTCCGACACTTGTTATTAGAAACACTCAACTATCTATTTTCAAGTTCGTCTTATTAAGTCAGTATTCTTCATGATAACAATAAGAATCTCGATACAATTTTCGATTTACGATTTACAATTAGAAATGATACAGAAATGCTATAAAGAGTGCAATTCAATTCGCGTCTTGCATCCAGGACTGATTACATTAGCATTTGCAAATATTCTTTGTTTAGTAACGGCTGTCTTCGTGGTGAGGTCTAATTTGGGAGATGGGAAATGATTAAGCAGGTAAATTGTTCATGCTATTTAATTTAGGTACGTTTCCTTAGCATTACTCTAACTTCTTCCGATTATAAAATTATGTATAGGTATAGCATTTAATACAGTGATAACTAAAATTAAGAGAAAGAGGTTAGATTTTACAAACGAAACAATGTAAATTTTTATAATCTTACAGGGTGCTGCAATAATGGCGTATTGACTCGATGGTACGTTGTTAAGGGATACTCTCTAAGTATGAAAAAAATAAGGAAAATATGGGAGCCCAGTCTGATTATTAATTTCTTTAATAATCAGTATTAAGACAGAATTAATGAATAGAAATGCAAAACATTTTAAAATTCAAAATTAAAAAAATATAACGCAAACAATTTTTTCCTTATTTTTTCATACTCAGGGAGTATCCCTTACAACGTACCATCAAGTTAGTGCGCCATTGTTGCAGCAGCCTGTAGATGATGAATATAATTTAGGGGAAATTAATACTATCTTTTATTTTGTAAATAATATACAGTGTGGTCCATTAAGTGTGCAACAAATGAGAATTTTTTTTATTAGTTGTACAATCGAAATTTAAATACAGCGAAAAGTTAGTGCATGTTCGATAACCATATTAGATGCCCTGAGAATGGCTTCAAGTCAAACAATATACAGGGCAGGACAAAAAATATGAAATTCGTTCAAGAATAAAGTTACCTTATTTCAAAAAATATAGCAAAGTTTTATTGAGAAAAGTTGTTTAGAATCAAAAGTTACGCTCAAATACAAAGTCACGGCCTCCAATTCAAATTTTGATTCTTTTTTGGAAAATTTTGAATTACCCCCCCCCCCCCCGTATGATACATATTTTTATAATTCTGATTTTATATGTATTTAAAGTAGCCACAACCACATCACTCTTAAATAACTTTTAGCAACTTGAAGCGTATTTATAAAATTTACTTGGATTTATATCTTTTTAGGTAACAGTCCACTTCATGTTTGTTGCAACGATATTTAACAGAACTTTAGAATTTCGCAAATATTCTTTTTAACAAGGCAAATGCTTTACTAATGATAATTTACATATGAAAAAATAAAATTACAATAATAAAAATATGTATCATACGGGGATAATACAAAATTTTACAAAAAAGAATCAACATTGGAATAGGAGGCCGTGACTTTGTATTTGAGCGTAACTTTTGATTCTAATCAACTTTTCTCAATAAAATTTTGCTATATTTTTTGAAATAAGGTAACTTTATTCTTGAACGAATTTCATATTTTTTGTCCTGCCCTGTATATTGTTTGACTTGAAGCCATTCTAAGCGCATCTGATATGGTTATCGAACATGCACTAACTTGTGGCCGTATTTAAATTTCGATTGTTCAATTAATAAAAAAGTGTCTCATTTGTTGCACACTTAATGGACCACACTGTATAGATGATTCTTATAATATTTTATCAAAAGTCAAGGTATAAGATATTAGCAAATCTTGATGCTTTACAATATGGAAAATAAATTCTTTTGCCCAATGTCACAATGAGATTCCGTTGAATCAAAGAATTCTAATTCTAAAAGGATATTTATAGTTAAAACAAATAAGTGAAATTTTATTAATCAACATAAAATTAATAAATTTTAAAGACATACTTTGATTATTTAATTATAAGGAGTTGAAATTGATTTTAGATAATTAGGGAAGGTTATAGTAAATAGAATTAAGATTTTCAATGTCAGTTTTGTAATTAATAGAATTTTAATTCGATTTTTTTCGATCATTTCATAAATTAGCGTTCTTGTAAGTTATTTTCTCTTTGCAATATTTTAGGGGAGGTAAAATTTAAATATTGGTAATTGTTAACTGCACGATGTGTATCAGATTTATTTGGTGTTGCAATTTTAGTGTTGATAGATGTTTTATGTTGAGTTATTCTGTTTTTTTTTGCTTTGTTTGTCCTATTTAATTGGCTTCACAGTTGTTACGGTTGATTTGGTAAACTACTTTTGATTCTGATTGAATTTTTGTTTTGCCCTTTAAATTGTTGAAAAATTGCTTTCCAAGAGTGTTGTAAGTTTTGAAAGAAACCTTAAGGTATGTTTATAATATTTTATTTAAACGTAATGGTTTTGGCATGTAAAAAACTGAAACGTAAGGAGGATTTTTAATATTTTGATAATTGTTAAATTCTTCTCCTAAGAAGTTATGGTACTAGTCGATCGTTGAATTTTAATTATTATTTTATTATTTTTATGTTTGTATATTCTTTTTCAATGTTAGTGGTGATGAAAACAATATGATAATTATCTTTAATAATACATTTCTAATTTTGTTGATGTTTACATTATGATATATATTCTATTAGGGTAGCTATAATAAAATAGTACGGTTAGTTAAGCTGTTAGTTACACTTTATTTATATTTTATGGATGTTTGAGAATTATAATTTACCTATATATCTGTTTTAAGTTCTTTTCTGAATCAATTTGTTACCATTTTTTGTTCTTATTAATTTTAAATCAAGAAAATGTATAGTTTTATTTATATTTTAATTTTCAATTGTAAATTGAATTCTTGGATGGTAGTTATTAGGAGTTTTGGACATTTTGTTAATTATCTTGATTAGAACCAATAATTGTGTCATCAGCATATCGTTTATAAACGCTAATTTCATTTAAGTTTATTAAGATAAATTCTTCTCCTAAGAAGTTATGGTACTAGTCGATCGTTGAATTTTAATTATTATTTTATTATTTTTATGTTTGTATATTCTTTTTCAATGTTAGTGGTGATGAAAACAATATGATAATTATCTTTAATAATACATTTCTAATTTTGTTGATGTTTACATTATGATATATATTCTATTAGGGTAGCTATAATAAAATAGTAGGGTTAGTTAAGCTGTTAGTTACACTTTATTTATATTTTATGGATGTTTGAGAATTATAATTTACCTATATATCTGTTTTAAGTTCTTTTCTGAATCAATTTGTTACCATTTTTTGTTCTTATTAATTTTAAATCAAGAAAATGTATAGTTTTATTTATATTTTAATTTTCAATTGTAAATTGAATTCTTGGATGGTAGTTATTAGGAGTTTTGGACATTTTGTTAATTATCTTGATTAGAACCAATAATTGTGTCATCAGCATATCGTTTATAAACGCTAATTTCATTTAAGTTTATTAAGATTTCAGATTTAATTTTTAGTAATACTACATCTGTAGTAGTGCTAGAGAGGGGTTGTCCCATTGCTACACAAAACGTTTGTTTGTATGTTTGATCGTTAAAAGGAAATAAGTAGAGTGTCATATATATTCGACAACTTTATTAAATTCATGTTTAGGAATAGTTGTAAATTTCTCTATACGACACAAAAATTGTGCAATAGCTCAATTTTGTGGGATATTTGTATGTAAGTGATACTATAGTTAAAGATATGATATTTTAGCAGTGATATTGTACCAATGTACAGGGACGCCTATAATTGGCCTAACGGCTGTTGGCTGAGTGCTAAAGTTAAAAATAAATTATTTGACGGTCCATGAATCTTTTACAATGTATTGGTTTTGTTGGGTAACGTTAATAAGACTATTTGATAAATGTTTAGATAATTTATATAATGGGCTCATATAACAAGCAACAATCGGTCTTAATGGATAGTTTTTCTATGAAATTTAGTTAATACATTTTTAATAGGAGTCCGTTATGGATCATTAAATTTTTATAAGTATTACTGTCGATATATTTATTGCCATACCAATATTTTACTGTTTTATTATTAAATTTTTGAATTTTGTTTGTAGGACATTACCTTCTTTACAGTAAGTTTCGCTTAAAAGATTAATCATTTTATCGTTGTAATTCGTTTTATTAATTATGACAGTTGTTTGTGTTTTATATGATTTCTTAATTAATATATCATTGTTATTTTTAAATTTTGTAGTATTATTTACTTTAAGTCGGAATTTAAAGTTTTGTAAATTTTCATATTAATTTAATAGGTTTTCAAAATTTTGGTGGTTAGTTAAAACATTACAAATAGAAGATCTTATTTTGTTTTGATTTACTGAGTCTATACTATTAATTGCGTTTTCAATATCTACTATGTATAATTTTCTCGTTTGGAATTTTATTTCTTGGGTTACATTATGTCGAATGTAGAGGACAAGCAAAACAAACTATAAAACATAAAACTTCTATAAAAACTAACATTTTAACACCAAATAAACCTAATACAGCTCTTGCTGACCATGCAGTTAACAATTACCACAATTTTAATTTTGACTCCCCTAAAATATTGCAAAGAGAATAGTATATTACACAACAAGTTTAAAAAAGGCAAGTTTTACTAATCGAATATAGCTTAATGGAGTACGAGCAAGCGAAGCGAGCGAGTAACTTAAAAACCTATATAAGTTTAGTAAAACTACTTTTCTTACGAAATGTGTATACTATTTTTTCGCATTTTGTATTAGTATTTATAAACAAACATTTATATAAAAGCAATTTACCACATGCCCATTAAAAAGGCCGCTGTGGAAATTCAAAAGTATGAATAATATGTTCGTGGCACTGTAAGTCTATGTCAAATTCGAGGTTAGCAGATTAGGTTTTGTGTCAGTTTTGACACAAACACGAAACCTAACCTACTAACCTAGAATTTGACACAAACTGACACAAAATCTCACCTGCTAACCTCGAATTTGACAGTGACATTACCATATAGCAAAGTGACATTTGTATTACCAAAGTGCCACTTTATTAATCGATTTTGAATTTAATAAAGTAGCACGTTCTTATAAAAAATGCGAAATATAATTTACAAAAACGCATAATTTATGAAAGCATCGAAATAAGAATTAAATTATATTAATTACAAAAATGACATTAAAAATCTTAATTCTATTTACTATTCCCGTCTCTAATTATCTAAAACCAATTTCAATCCCTTATAATTAAATAAGCATGCCTTTAATAGTATATTATGTAACAAGTTTTATAAACGTCACTTTAGTCACGAGTTTTTTAAGCACAAGCTGAGCGCAGCGCAGCGAGTGTTTAATAAACGACTGTCTAGACGAGTTTATGTAATGTGTTGCATACTGTACTTTTTCTACAACCACAAATTTAGACAATATAACATTATTTCATTAAGATTTTGAATATTATGTTAGGTTAAATTATGCTTGACAAACGTCAAAGTTGACTGTTGAAAGTTGAAAACTAACTTGATTTTAGTTTTGGCTGTGGCTAATAAAGGAAATACTGTTTGGACCTAACTTCACCTTATGTCTAAAACGTCGTTGCCAACTTTAGCTCGTGATTAAGAGGCTCTTTAGTCACAGGTTATGGAGGCATGATTAAAAGGTCACTTAGCGACGTGTATGTTAGTATGTTAAATACCTTTTCAGTTACA
Source organism: Agriotes lineatus (assembly GCA_940337035.1). NCBI lineage: Eukaryota > Metazoa > Arthropoda > Insecta > Coleoptera > Elateridae > Agriotes > Agriotes lineatus. The sequence continues at coordinate 52,368,414 of OW679194.1, read as the reverse complement.
GAAGTAGAAAAAAATTATTAATGTTTTGTCGATTAATAAAAGTTTACTTAATCGTTTTAACTATTAAATATCCTTTTAAAATGAGAATTTTTTCAATAAACCGGATCTCATTTTGACATTGCACAGAAGAATTTATTTTCCATATTCCAGCATCAAGATTTGCTAATATCTTATACCTCGACTTTTCATAAAATATTGTAAGGATCATCTATGTATTATTTACAAAATAATAACAGAGTGTTAATTCCTTCCCAATTAAGTTCATCATCTATAATGATAGGATTATACAAATTACATTGTTTTGTCTGTAAAATCTAACTTTTTTCTCCCAATTTTAGTTCGTAACTTTATTAAATGTTAAATACATAATTTTATACTCTGAAGAGGTTATCGTAATGTTAACGAAGCGTATGTAAATTAAAAATAGCATGAACAATTTACTGCTTAATCATTTTCCAACCCCCGATTATCGTTTCCTGCACATTTATTAATGTAGCTAATAATACTTTATATCAAATTGTCTTTTTGTCATATGTTTCTCACCAATATGGGAATTCGATTTATTCATAGTTAAATGAAACTGAAGTTACTTTAAGGGCCGGTTGCAGAAAGCAATGTTAAGTCTGGTGTTAGCTACCGCGACGTCAAAGTGAACAAAATCGCATCAAATTTTGTTTACTAATGTATTAGTTGCCATAAACATTTGAGATTTTATTCCTTTTTGTTCACTTTGACGTCGCGTTAGCTAACACCAGACTTAACATTGCTTTCTGCAACCGGCCCTTAATGTGGCAGGAAAAAAATCATCCGTAGTGGTTAACCACTTTTGCCCTTTTGGTGTCGGGCACCATTTATACCGTACAAGATATGCAATGGAGGTAATGGGCCGCATGCGGCTTACATTACCGTCCCCCACGTTCACGCACACAACACATTCACGTTTTAACCTAACTTAACGTACAGTCGTGTGCAAATAAATCTGGGACAGTGTTTTTTTCACATGCAGATTCAGTTAAGAATTGAAGAATATCTCCATGGATTTGCTGCTATCAGAAAGAGTTACATTAAACTTTAACATGTACTGAAACCCGTAACTCTCTCTGATAAGATGAAATCCATGGAAATATTCTTCAAATTCTTAACTGAATCTGCATGTGAAAAACACACTGTCCCAGATTTATTTGCACACGACTGTACCTTAAATAGTGAATGCAGATCCTATGGCACAAGAAAAAGCTCGATTACAATGGAATATTAAAATCGACCTACTGAGGCTTCCCGATAGTCTTCCTTTTACAGTGATGTGATTAAGTAACTACAGATTACTTATTAATTGTCGTTACAGACGTATTAACAACAATAATAAATGTTTACATAAAACATGAAGCTATACTTGTAATTTTTAAAGTTCTGTTTCACAAAATAATATTCCTTCTATATTTTGTTTTCAATTCGCATAACTGTCACTTTGACTTTCATTAAGGCGATGCTATAACGTTTGTCAACCTCATTGTCTAATATGCTTTAAAAACCTCTTATGGCCATAGTAATTGTTATAGTTAAAGATATGGTTAAATTTCAGATTTAGTAGAATACGCTGAAATTAATTATTATGTGTTCATTATACAAAACGCATTATGGTGGAAATATTTTTCTAGTTTATACGGTTCGGCAACAATGCACAATTTTGCAGAAATGGTGTTGTTCATAAGTGACAGCTAATATAGCATCAATTTGCTAAGCTTGAAAAGTCAGTCAATATGAAAACGGTCAAACGGACATGGCCCACCAGAGGTTAAATATACGTAACGTAATGGAATAATACAGTTGAAAAGATGTTGTGGGTTTCATTATCGGACAAAACAACTGTTATGAACTTCCTATCTTTATTTAAGTACTTCTGAACTACCAATTTTTCGTAGTTAAACGATCTGATTTGCTTTCTTACGGGTGAAAAAGGGACTGGTCGCACTTACGGTCGTTGCATATGCGGTCGACGAAAATCATTTTTATAAAATTCTAAAATCTACTTTTACAGGAGTGTAAGTATCGGTTAACTACTTTCGTAATTATTGCTGTAACTTCTCCTCGCATTTTATCCAGGCATGAAACTGGCAATGTCAGTACTAATATTGGCGTGCTTAAAAGTCTGTAAAGTTACAAACATTTAAAAAAAACATTAATATTTGTTTTTGGTATTTTATTTTATTTTTTGTTTTTTATTAGTCAAATTTCTAGATTTAAACAAGCGATTTAAATATTTTTATGTCACGAGTCGGTTTGTAGGTAAATAATACGTTGCTGATTCTCAGATGTTTTTAAAGGCAGTTTTCAAATTAAACTATTTAATCGATTATTCCAAACCCCTACAGAATTATGTACTTATGTGCTTTCTACTATAGCAGTTTCACAGTATTTTTGGTTATTGACGAATTCTTGAGCCGTTGTCCCAAAAATAATCTTAAACTGGGCTGATTTTTCACTGGTTGGTGTTTGTTCCTGGATGTGCAACTAACCAACAAATATTTTAGAAACATCAGTATACCGCAAGAAAATCAACACTAATAGGTACCTGCATTTTAACTCCAACCATCACAAAAACTTAGAAACCGGTCCTGTAAAAGGTCTTTAAGGTAGGGCCACAGTTGTTTGCTCTAATAATGAAATCTTTAAAAAGGAGAAAGGATTTATATAAATGTGATAGGGTAATGACAAAAAAACATCATGAACCATTATCAATATGTTCTACAGTCAAATAGATTAAAGCCGAATACATTCCTACATGCAGTCTTACTTCTTCGTTATATTTACCCTGGTTACCTAATTCAACTTTTTTTTTGTACCTTTCCAGATACACTGATTAAAATGAAACTTATAGTCGTGTATACCTATTACAGAAGACGCAGTGAAGAGTAGTTAATGTTTTAATTGCTACTTTTTTAAAACCGTAGTGCCTGATTTAGGTGTCCATTCTGGTCTAGTTCTCCTGATGGATGTAAAAAGATCAACGAATATCTTGCATCGTTTATTTGGTAACACAGCGTACAGTACTAGAACATGGTGAACAACTGAAAAAACTATTTACAAAACTTTGGAATGCACTTTCCATACAAAATTCATATAAACAGAAAGACTTTTTTGTCCCTTTGCTAACAAACGCTATCAGTTTGCTTCCGCTAATGCAAAAAAGATTTTAACCATTCTGCATTTTTAGAATATACTCTGGTATTTCTATTTCCGAAGTATTTGCTGGTTCTTTTTTAGCCCTTGTTTTTTTCGTATGCCGGGAAGAGAATCTTTTATTGAAGAATAAAGCGGCACCTTTGTTAGAAAATCCAAGTCTTGATTGAACAGCGGAACCATTTCTTCTTGGCGGTCCAAAATAGGAGCATGTTCTTCACGTGCTTTTTTTTTTCGAAAGTGTATACTGTTTTGTTATTTTGAGATCAGCAACGTCCGGTTTACAGCAATGCTGAACTTCCTTTAAGACAACACCATCTTTATTTTTCATAAACGGCGTACAATTATGGAAACGAGTGAGCTAATAAAATTGTTAGAAAAATTCCGAAAATCACATGATAAAGATTGAAAACGATTATGTTTCGAACTTCATCATAAATAAAATAGTGATTAAAGTTCAAACGGGCATCGGCCATCCTTGGTCTGTAATGTTCGTTTTCACATTTAAAGATATACGCCAAGTGGTGTGTTCCTATATTTTATTTTTCTAATTAGATTTAAGATTTTATTTAGTATACTTAATCGAAATATTCGCAAAGCCGGTGTTGTATAATGAACGCATTGTGAAGTGGTGTGCGAGAGGATTTTCAACTTATGAAGATTTGACAAAAAAGGAGGCAGTCGCACTCAGCTTCACCGGAAGGCTGCACGTGTTTGCGACTCCAGAGTGCACTTTACGAGTACGCCTTAAATATTAGAAGCGGCCTGAATGTGCCTTGTATTGCTGTATACAAGTGAACATTGCAGCGATGGCGTTTATGAGAACCGTGAACGCAATTTACGTAATGTGCATGCGTGTACATCAATTTTGCTATATCTAAAGGTACGTTTGAAGCATCAATTTTGGAAGACGCCAACTCAGTGGTCTTTGTGAGGCTTGCACGCCATCGGAGGTTTCAAGTATCACGTGTTGTACCGTCCAGGGTCAATGACGTAATGTAAAATGTGCTGAACTCAAGGATACGCAGTGCTAGTTCCAGGTAAAATGTGTTCGGGTCAACGTGATAAGTTGCGTTTAACTGCGAGAAGTTCTTTTAGCCTCGAAGGAATGTATACTGTCAGCGAATAAAAAGTGTGTAATTTGGCCCGATTTGTATATATTGAAATTCAATCAGGGTCGACGTTAAGCCAGGACTGTATTAATACAGTTTGACATTTGCGTTCTTTTAAAAGACAACTATTTCAACATTATTTTAATAAGGTTTTATTGATGTTTTATGCGTTTAACGTATATATACGCTAGCTAACAGGAAACACTTGTTTCTTCTTCTTCTTCTTTATCAGCTCAATGACGTCTACTCTTGGACATAAGCCTTTTCTAGGGTCCTCCATTGGTATCTATCTCTCGCATGCTGAAGCCAGTTTTTTTCCAGCAAACTGCCTTATATCATCTACCCATCTGCGTTGTGGTCTTCCACGACTTCGATTTGTTTCCCGCGGTCGCCATTGCAGTCGTTTGTTTGTCCATCTATCTGTTGATTGTCTAGTTATGTGCCCTGCCTACTGCCACTTTAGTAGCAATATACGTTGAATGACGTCAACGACTTTGGTTTTCGACCTTATTACTTGATTTCGTACTTTATCCCTTATAGCGAGATTTCTAAGATTATTCTTTCCGTGGAGCGTTGGGTGACTAGAAGCCTATTTGCGCTCTGTTTGGTTAGTGTTATCGTTTCAAGACCATAAGTAGCAACAGGCAAGACACACGTGTTGTACACTTTTCGTCTAACAATTGTTTGTTTTGTTCAAATTCAATGTAGCTGTGCGAGGGGTCAATAAACGACCCATTTTAACGTAGGTGGTGATTCTTCAGATACTGACAATTTTATTTTATTTAGCTATATTAATTTATTATTTATTACCGACCTATAAGTCCACTATCACAATTAGGTATATAAAATCATTATACCAATCGAATAACCCAGAAACTCGACGACTACCAACCTGTTGAGCAAGCTGTCTTCCATAAGGGATTCAGCACGTGACCACTTATATTACTAGTGAAAATACTAATTGAGAAAGCAAAAGAGTACAATCTTCTGCTCCACATGGCTGTTGTGGATTATGAAAAGGCCTTGGACTCTATCGAAAACTGGGCAATTATGGGTGAACTCGATAGTGCTCGCATCGATTTTAGATATCAACACATCATTAAAAATATTTACAAAGAAGCCACCAAATTAATAGTTAAAATGTGTGACAACACCAAAAAAATAGCAGTGAAAAGAGTTATTTGACAAGGCGACACGATATCAATTTAGCATTAATAGGAGTCTTCAAAAAAAGTGAACTAGAGCAACATTGGAGTCAATATCAATGGTGAAAGACTTAACCATCGTAGATTTGCCGAAAATACAGTGTTAATCGCTGATAATCAAGATCACGTACAACAATGATGACCGAACTAGAGACAGAATCGGGAAAAATAGGGGCTAAAAATGAATCTAAATAAAACCAAAACAATGAGTCCACAAAACATACAAGTAACAATAAATGGCGTCGGAAAACTCTAGGTTACGAATGTCGACTAACTAATTTCTAATAAGCTGCTGCAAAATAGGAAAATATTTCTGAATTGATGTAAGCTTAGCAACGAAAATATATAAAAGTTCGAGACGATACACCCCCGTATAATATTGTCAGAAATATATTGGAAAGGCTGTTAACTTGATAAACATTGCTAAACTTAGACGAGTTTAACAGAAAACACGGTTTGTGCTTTGTGACCTTATTACAATGTTCTAGCATTATTTATTTTGGATGGATTGCACGTGTTTTCATTAACTTAAAATTATCACAATTAATTTTTCCATGATAATCTAAGTTATTTTTAAAATAATCTTATTTGTACGATTAGTGAATTTATGTTAAATGTTTTATTTTCCGTAGCTATTACTATATTTGGCGTATTGTAAACTTCAAAATTATGACATACATCTTTTTAAAAGAGAATCAGCGAAACGTACAGGTGCATTCTAAAAAAGCCACAAAGCATGCTTGAAACCCATTGCCTGCTATTAAAAAGTCATTTTGAGGATACGTATCTCATTTACTACTATAAATTTATTTTTGGGTAGAAAGGTGCCGATTGAAATGAGGTTAAAATGATATCATTTCGTTCTCTAATTAATTTCACACAAAGTGGTGCGGGACAAGGCCAGAAATATAAATTTCCATGATTATATATTTTCAAATGACAATTTAATGGCACGGTCCACAGGAATCGTGTTATAAAATGAATAGTTTCGAAAGTAGCGGAGCAAAAAATGTTATTCTGTTGTGGTTAACGATCAAGAAGCGCATCTGGTGAAAACAGAATAAATAAATCTTTCAGGTTCAGGTTAGCTGTAGTTCGCGTTTTTTACTGTTTTGAGTAAATACGATATTCCTTCAATTATATAAGCAATTTCCGTTATTCAAGTTTAATAAAATTTTCGATATTTTAAAGAAAAGTAAGTACTTTTTAGTACAAATCTAAGAGATATCAGAAAATTGATACATTTTGTTGGAAATAATTTGCTATAATTACTTAATATTAAAAAAAATATCCCAAGATCTGTACTGTAATGCATTTGGGAATGGTACTGAATGCCTGACAATATGTATTATTAATACTGATCAATATTTAACATTGTGTCGTGTTGCTTAAGCAACATGCATAGTAATTAGAGCTGAAATATAGTCTTCACTTACTGTTCACATTGCTAGTATTTGAAATTAGGTACGTAAAATGTAGCCCTATTCTAGTATTTTTAACGTCAGTGTTGGTGTTTTATTTTTATATTTACATGATTTAAAGAAAGCAAAGCAAAATGCTTCTAGCAATTTACACTAAAAGCAATCGAGCTATACAATAATAGCGTGGGCTGTGTACCTTCAGATCCTTGATAAGATTATAAACAGTATTACTTGTCATTAAATTTTTGCTGAAGTAATCGAGACTGCGCCAGCAAGTAATCAGGAGGTAGATAATTACAATTTCATTTGAAGGGGTGCCCCTTTGACGTTAACAATTGAGTAATTTCGAAATATAGACTATCGAAAGCTGTTCTGCTTTAGGCATAATTGTTCCTTGGATATAATTACGTTCGTGATTTTATATTCAATCAACGAAGCGTAATTATTATGTAAACTTCAGGCTTACTCTAGAGCATAAGCAATGCGAAATTTCGTCTAATATACCTGTAGTATGAACAACATTAGCGCACATTTACATATTCACATAAATTAATGAATTATTCCGTGGTGGTTTATTAATGGTAATACTACCCTTACTTAGTTCCTCCCATTTCTTCTTTTATAAAGCATTTATTTAAGTCAGTTATCGAATTCCAAGCATTTGATAATGTAATTTTACAATTATTATACTTACATAATGAAGTGTAAAATGAGAATGCCATTTTATCATAAAATAAAGTCAGTTTCATTTCAATTCTAATAAATGAGACATGCAAATATATGCACATACTCTGCCTGCCAGTTGTTATTTACGTCGAAGGAATTCAACATCTGCGATCCGCTATCTATATCCTTATTTAGGGTTCCTTATCCCTTAGCATTTTCGAATCGCCCCTTTCTCCAATAAACCAAGAATTGGTTTTTATAGTTACTCCCCGAGTAGGTAGTAATTCCGATAACCCATGTCTAACAATCAGTATCCTTGTAATACAAGTTTACAGTATTTAAGATAAGCGGCTGTGCTATCAAATTAAATTTATTGTTCTGATTTACGGCTTGCTTCCTTATCTCTTATTAGTTCGAAATTTATGAATGATTTGATAGCTTGAGGTTCTGTGCGGTGTTAGCGGGAGGGATATTCTGTTGGTTTAATAATAATTTCTGTTAAGTACTTAAGAAACTTTGGTCATAGTTTATCGTATTATTTTAAATAATTTTTAACACGAAATAGAAGACACGTCTCTTCAAAAATTGCAATTTTAATAAAATTTTAGTAAACCATTACGTTACTGATTGTAAAATTAGCTAAGTGGATTGGAATTATAAACAATATATTTAATTTTTTAAATTCAAACAATGCTCAAACGTAGATATTTATAAAAATAATACTGAAGGCCTTGATTGATCTGATATTGATAAACAGACGTCATTAGGAAAATACTAACAGGCATTATTTCAAGTATCCTCATATATACTAACAATTAAGCATTGGGTATTTCCGTTTCGAAACCATCAACTTCTTAATAATAAACTCTCTTGTAGTAAAATAACTATGCATCAAATATAATAAATGCAGAATAAACTGAGGGTTGTTTCTCATTTAGAGTGGGGCGATATTAAAGTCGAAACGATGTCCTGTTATGAGCGAGTAAATTATTTTTATGGCTTTTATGTTGTAAAATTTACCCCAAATTTGTATTGTGCAACATAAATCCAATGCTGATTCCAAACAAAGCATTTAAATTATATAGGGCAATAAATTTAGCTTGAAAATGATACTGAAATGGAAATAAAGATTGACATTTCGTTGCTTTTGAACGTATTTTCTTTAGATCCAGTCATTAGGAAAGTATTCCTTATTTCTCAAAGATGCAACATCATAATCGTACAACCTATTTACAAACGGGTTTATTTTCTAGAATGATCAGTAAATGCTCGAATATAATGAAAAGGAGTTCAGGTTATTCTTTAGCACTGGTTCGTGTTTATAAAACCACATTGCTTCGCTAAAGATCAGTGCTAAAGTATATGAGGTGTACATGTTAATATTTGCAAAAGCAGCAATTTTTTTTAACTCAGATCTCGAAATATTTTAATCCGAGAGCTTTATTTTTTATTTTTCCCAAGTTGCTGTATTTACATATTTTTGAATATTTAGAAAAATATTGTTTCAGTTGTTTTGTAATTTCATTCAATAAAGTATAATTTCTTGTTAGGTTGTAAAAAATGCAGTTACTTACTTCCGTAAATAATTTTGAAGGAGTGTATGATGCATATCCATTTTTATGGTAATTATTGTAGGCACAAAATTGAACTTTCTAATTTTTTCAGAACCAAAACTTACAATCTATTGTAGTTTTTCTGGATGTTTAAGCTATTTCTCGCAACCTCAATGTTATATAAGCGTATGCCCCAACATCTATAGTGGCAGGTGAAAAATTGGACCGATTTTATAATAATGTTAAGCATTGTCTTAAACGAGTGAGGCACCAAGTCACCATGTGCAGTTCTGTAAGGAGCATGATTTCACGATCATAAATAGACCAATTTGCCAAAGCGGCGTATGTATATGTACACTTGAAAATATCTGGCAGACAATCCTTACCATGTGATGTGGAACCTAAGTTGATTACATTACAGTCGCTCAGAAATTTGACAACCCTATCAAATTAGTGAAGGCATACACAGGCGCTGACGTCCTTTTGAACCATTGCCTTCTATTCACTCGAATCTAGCATCAGAGGGGATTGTGAAGGGGAACGTATACTCAGGCAAAACTGCGAGAAGTAAGAACAAGCCGTAACTCCACCCATGAAGGAAGAGGTCGAGCACATCTCCTGTTGATAAAACATGGAACCGTTGAAAGGACCTGATGACTGAATTGGCGAGGACGAAATTCAAGCCGAAGCAAGAGGGAATGTCGCGTAAGATCCTGGTTCTTATGGAACCAGTACAGAAACAAAGATGATCAAAGGTACAACAATATCAATTGTAAAATAAAGTCAAGCGAGCGGTAACAGACTGGTATATGCAGCAATGTGCAGAAGTAGAAGCATATGAAGAGTCTCACAATACCTTCCACTTTCCACAATAAGGTGAAGGATATTGGAGACTTGAACTATCAACTGGAAGTGTATAAGTTAACACGCCTCGGTCTATGCTCAGCGGTAGGTTCTACAATGGCGTCAGCGGAAGGAGGGGTGTAGGCGTTACCCTTGTCGATGCAGCTAAATCGATTGGAGTAAACTTTTTGTTTTAATACTTGTATTTCTATTGGCAACCAGATACACATGAAAACTTAATATTATATATACAAAAGGAAAACAAATATGAAAACACGAAAAACAAAAACATATATACAAAAAAAACCCTAGTCTTGGGCGCTGGGGGCGCGGGAGGTGATGGGGCGGCCTTTCCGATTGTCCGGAGGCGGGGAACGTGGTCTGGACGCGGTCCGTCCCTTCCGGTGAGCGGTGCGGGGCACGGCTCGTTGTGGGCGCTGATGTTGGGAGTGGGGCGTCGAGCGGGGCGGGGAGGTTCTCCGGGTTGGTCGGCGGCGTGGGCACACCTCTCGGGGACGTCGGCTGGAGCGGGGCGTGGTCGGGGCGCGGGGTCGGGCTCTAGGGAAGTCCGGGGACGGGTGGTCCGTCGCCAGCGGGGGCCGCGACGTGAGCTGCTGTCGGGGCAGGTGGACTACGTAGCAGAGTTGGGGGTGCCCATGGCGAGCGGGCAATGTTTGGCTTGGATCAGACTGGCTGTGGACTCGTCCTGGAAGCTGCGGGAGCTGTAGGTGGCTCCTGGATAATTCCTGGGGCTGCTGGCGAATTCAGAGCTGGATGCTGGCTGATTGCGGCTCGACTTGGTTGCGTCCGGAAGCGAAAGTTGTCCAACTGTCAGAGTCCTCAATAGGAGACGGCTGGAGGTCCTGGAGAGAGCTGCTAGTTGGTCCTGAAAGGCTGGACGCTGCTGGCTGACTCTCCTGGGTTGAGTGATGAGCTGTCCTGGAAGGCTGGATGATCCTGAAGAGGCTGATCCTTGGAAGGCTGATGGTTCCTGGTGGACTCTCCTGGGTTGAGTGATTTCTTCTGGCCTGGGCCTCCCTATTTAAAGCAGCCCTGGTCTTTGTGTTCAGTTTCCTGGGTTCTCATTGGTCCGAGGAGGAGGGATGACTGCTTATTTTCATCGCGATTCCTAATTCCGCGGTTATTTTCCGCGGCGTGACCTATTAGCGCTTTGATTTGTGTCCCAATAAATAGTCGTTGAAATGCTGATTCTAACAATACCCCATTTGCTAGGTTCCGTTGCATATTAATTGAAATCGGAATTTGTCCCCGTGTTCTGCGTATAAAAGCGCTTACGCATTATTATATATATATATATATATTTTCTATGTGCGTTCAAAGAGTTTTCTTTGTTTTCCCTGGATGCGCGCTAATTTTATATGAATTTTGATACCATTTACGCCTTCCTGGGATGCTTCCTTCCGCTAATTATAATTTAATTTGTAATATTTGCAACCTCGCCCGATGTATTCGGCCGTGGCCCTGATTTTACCGTTACAACATGCGTTTATGTTAAGCCTCCGCTAGTTTCGAATTTCTGTTGTTTTCTTGGGAGAAATTTGCCCGCTCGGTGAGTCGCGATGCTGTCGCCAGCTGATGGAAAAATTTGTTTTACTCGATCTGTATGGGTGCTAGAGACTTGGGCGTTGTTTTATTAGGTGGCGGCTAATGTTTTCTATCGGCAGGTATCCTCATGTGGGGTTTTGATTGGGCGCTTGTCGGCTCCCGGGTGTTTTATTGGATGGGTTATTTGCTTGCAATTTTAGGACTGGCAGGCTGTTGGCACTTTATTGTGTTGTTTGTGCAAAGGTTTGCATTTGAAAATTGGTGTTCCTTTGAGCTGGCATGCCGTAATTTATTGTTTTATTCTTGCAACGGTTTTCTTTTAAAATTCGTGTAGGATTGGGGCGTTTTGCTGGTGAACAGATGTGTTTGTAATTTGTTCGCCGCCTGCTTGGCGATGGAAAATTACTTCGTTGATTTTATATGTTAACCGATTTATATTAAAGTGATATATGGAAGAAGATGCACTACATAGTAACCACGATACGCACAAAGCTATGAGCGATGATCATGGAAGACGAAATAGAAAATATCATCAAAACTACGAAGAGTGAGACGGTAACACATCCGTACCAAGTTCACACGAAAGTGCTAAAGCTGCTAAGAGACAAGGGGCTCTCGCCGTCGGTTTAAGGAAGTATACAATAGCAGTAACCTATCATCCGTCTGGCTTAAATTAGGCGTCCTAGGAAACCGACTGCGAAGCCGTGTGGAGAGGATACCCACTGCGAAGGAGTGTGGAGTCTACCGAACCATTATTCTCATGAGCCACTTCTTAAAGCTTCTCCTCAGTTTTGTCCACTCTAGTTTATATGGGCGGATCTAAGAAGGCGTCGGCGAGTCATATTTTGGTTTTTGCAACTGGCTCGACACACTAGACGTTCTTTTTAGCACCCACATCCTGGCACAGAGATGCCGCGATTTCAGTTACAATGTCTTCCTTTACTTCATAGATTTTGAGCAGATATTGACAAGCTCTTTCACGAGAATATAATCGAAGTTCTGCAGCTCAAGGACAGAGGCGATGAAGATCTGCTCTTCCTAGCCAATTCCTATTCATAGCCGAGATCCGCATCACAGTCGACAGTCTTAATTACTATTGAGCACATCTTCAGAAAAGCTCTCCGTAACATAGTAGACGGCATCAGCATCAGCGGAGTACTGATCAGCAACATCTAATACGCCGATGATACCGTTCTGTCCCACGACAGCGAGGTAGAGCTGATCCAACTCCTAGATAATGTCCTGATCGCGTGTGAGACGTACGGGCTATGAGTGAACGTGAAGAGGACCAAGTATATGGTAGTGACTAAGGACCTAGTAGCAGATAAAGGAGTGACAGTAGGATATATCAACTCCAAAGGGTTGTTAAGACGACTTTAGCAGATCTAAGGTTGGATAAGACTGGGCCCTTTCGCTGAAAATTCGATTTCACATCGAGAAGGCAATATCTGCGTCCTTCAAGCTTCAGAAAGTCATCAAAAGTCGGAGCTGCAACCTAAATGTCAGAGTGTACGACTCCGAGTTTTCCTGTACGTCAGAGACATGGACGCTTACGGAACCCACGCTGAAAGGGATAGAACCGTTCGAGATGCGGTGCTACCGCCTCGTAGTGTGAATCGGTTACTAGATGAAGTGAGTTCGCACCGACGACGTTATGAGGAGAATAAAAGATAATAAGAGAAGGTAAAGATTATCAGTGCATTCAAGGCCAGCAAGCTCGCTTGTTTCGGGCACGTGATACAAAATTCGGTCAGAGAAAATAGTATATTACATTACAAGGCATGAAAGTGATACTTTGCAGATGAGGAGGCTTGTTGAAGAATACGAGGACGCGAAGCGTCCGAGTATTTCTTCAAAGCCTCTGAGTCAAGCATAGACACTTTCATGCTGTGTAATGTATTAATTTTTTTCTGAAATCCCTCTTTGTAACACCTAGCGCGCGCAGGTTTCGATAGCACGGATCTACACCGCTCCACGGTTCCAGCCGTCGCCAAGAGAGGGCGCCAAGCGCACCGCTCGCAAGTCATGTTACAACGGCGCTCGCTTAAAGTCTCGTGCGCAAACCACTCGGGATACTTACAGTGACAACGCTTCAACAAAAATCAACACTGTCGGAGATATTTAATATTGTATGTGCCTACGCTTTACCACCGAACCTTATGCAAATAAAGAGTCCCGGAGGAAGCTGGAGAATTTTAGTTTTTCTCTGACATATTTAAAAATAAAATCCTATTGCATCAAGGTGCATGGTGAAGGTGACCGGTCACCTCTAGGTAACGCAAAGTAAAAATGCCTAGTCTTGCAAAAATCTCAAAAGTGACTAGTCTTGCAAAGTGACACTTTCAAGATCAAACTGAGGCTTGACATGGCCCGCTTTCTTGACGATTTCAGGAAAACATATTTTTCAAGAGAACACCCCAACCGAAAAATGAGCACTTTTATAACATAATTTTTTAACTAGAATTATAAAATCGACAAGAACATATTTTTAAAGGTTATAGCTTTAGAATTCTGTCATAGAAGGTTCTGTAAAGCATTTGTAAAAACGAATTATCCTAAAATAGAGTAAAACCCTCTATGCGTCTATAAATGTGGTTAAATTATTTTCTCCACATCTTTCAATATTGTACAATTTCTCAAATGTTTCAACTTTTACGAATAAGGTGGTACATGTAGTAAAGTGAGCTTAATTAAAAATCATTGAAAATGTTATTGTCCTCAAGTATTGTAATAAGAATAACCTACAAATTAAGTCGTCAGACTTGTTAGGCCTGAATCGTGTTGAAAATTTCGAGCGAGGGAGGGGGAGCGGCATTAAAATTTGAAAGAGCTAAAATTAAATTAGCAACATGGAACGTGTAGAGCATGTGATATGCATGATGATATGAATGCAAAATGATAAAATATTAAGATCATAAATTGAAAACCAAAGAGATAAGAAAACAACAAAAGTAGATACTCAAGTTAATGGAAAAATTACGTGGAAGTAAAAGCCGAAAATATGGTAAAATATAGGGAAATACTTAAATTGATTAAAAAAAAAATAAAAGATGGCAAAGAGAAAAACATGACAGAGATGTAAAGAAATAGAAGCATTACGAACAAATCATGATGCACTTAATGTAGACGATAAAGATAAAGAAATAACAGGTCTAGGCAAGAAAAAACAATGTGGTTTTTGAAAGATTATGCTATTATCCTGAACCTTAAACAAAATATGAAAAGATGGTAAGAATATGCAAAAGAACTGTTTAGGGACAATAGAGCAGAGCCAAAGATGGAAGATATTGACACAGATGTACGTATATGCAAATCCAATAACAAAGGAAGAGGCAAATCACGCAATTAAGAACATAACAGATGGCAGTTGGCCCAATTGAACTGATCAAATTAATTAAGGAGAAAGAAATATTTAATATAGATTTGTTAGATATGGGAACTGCTCAACATCTGGTCATCTTACTGAAGCAACTCTACGAGAATAACAAGGCAATTGTCAGGATAGACTCTGAATCCTTTAGTGTATAACGAGGTGTCTGTCAAGGCTGGGTGCTTTCGCCTTTGTTGTTGAACGTATATGGCGAGTTCATATTGAGAAGAGTTCTGGAAGATTGGAAAGGAGGAATAGTAATAGGAGGAAAGAGAATCAACAAATTGCGCTACGGACGACACGACTTTGATCACAGAAAACGAACAAGAAATAAGGAAACTCATCGAGAGGGTGCAAAAAGAAAGCCTAAGATGTGGATTGAAACTAAGCCGTCAAAAAACTGAACTGATGACAATTGATTGAGAAAATAACATGGAACATATATCAAACATACAAGAGATAGAGAAAGTCAATGAAATAGTATACCTTGGCGTACAAACTGATAGCACTTGGTAAAAAAGCGATGCCGAAGCTCAAGAAAATCTGGAAAGACAAACAAATAAAGCGGAAATAAAACTTATCCATGCTTTAGTATCTCCTGTTGCATTATATGGGGTCGAGACTTGGACTCTAGAAAAAGCAGACAGAGCAAGATTGGACGCGTTTGAGATGTTGTGCTGGAGACTAATTTTAAGAATACCATGGACGGCTCACAGAACTAACGTCTCTAGAACTTCTTGCAGAACTACATATAAAAGAGCGACTATCAACTGTCGTCAGGAGAAGGATCCTGAAATACTTCGGACACATAACACGAAGAAGAGATGACAATATGGAAAAACTTCTAATTCAAGGAAAAATAGAGGAAACCCGCCTCAGACGACGCTCTCCGAAACGACGGATGGACCAGGTCAAAGAAATAACTGGAACTTCCTTTCAAATAAATAGGACAGCTACAGAGATGGATAACTGGAGAGACATCATCAATTCAGCGACATGACAAGACAACTTAAGATCACGACATTGCATCTCTGAAATAAACGACTGGAGAGGGACTATACTTATTTACTTACTTGTAATTACCTATGAGGGCAAGAATAGTGTCCTAGCTCACTCCTGGAGTCGTTAAAATATGAGCAGCTAGTTTGTGCTACTAATTTGGTAGCCGAATTTTTAACCATTTAGGTGTTGAACATTTATGAACTTTCAGGCGTAGGGAATTGACTACTCAAAGTACTTTAGTGAGTTGAAGCGTTCGCGTAAGTTAATAGACTTATCAGTTGTAAAAGACTATTTGGAGCCTCCTGGTAATTTGAACACATTTTGCTAATTATAGAAAAGAACCGCACACCGCCTTCAGTGTAGCTAGTTGTCCCTCCGATAGCTCCATGTAGCCTGAACGTTTTTTGGTACGATTTGAAGCGACTTAGGGTCCTTGAGAAATTTTGGTTTGGGGCTTAAGTCTAAAACTGTTTGCTTTTCTTAGTAAAATAATTATATACCCCGAAGTTAGTGAAAACATACAACTGGTAAGATACCTCAGGATTAGCCGAAATCGACGTTCGTAATATTGCCAAAGAAAAATAGCGCGAAGAAATGTTCCGAATACTGAATACTTATGGCTTATGGACCATACACTTTAAGATCTCCAAGATAATACATATACGGATATATAAAAACATTGAGAGAGAAATTAGCAACACAAAGTTTGGATTCGTAAATGGTCTGGAAAATAGAGATTCAATATCTGTATAAATAAAAATCAATTAATTGTTACATCCTCACTGGAGAACGGCTCGACCGATTTGGCTCATTTTTTTTGTTGTGTTCGTAATTATTAGGACAAGGTTTGTATGAAAGGCAATTTTGGAAAAATCTACCGGAAAAGTCGAAAAATTCAGAAAATCAAAAAGATGATTTTGTATAGTATATTTTTGTATGGGAAAAATCGATTTTTTTTCAGGATGGAAAAACCGGAATAGAACAATGGAAAAGTCATATTTCAAAACAGGTAAGGTTTACGTAATATTATGCCCGGGCAACGCCGGGTAGGACAGAGCTATGATGTATACCAGGAATAAGCAAGGATATTTCGAAGTTCAACCCCTAAAATGAGGGTACCAATTTTGTATGGAAAAATAATATTAAATCGACATTTCGACTTGAAACTTCATAGGAGCACTCCTAAAAACAAATAAGCAAACACGTATTTCGTGATTTTCCGAAAATCAACCCCTTAGGGGGTGAAATGGGGTAAGTAAGCCTAAAAAATGATATGGGTGTCGTTATTGAGCTTTCTGGGACGTTGATTGCGAAAATGGCCGTTATTTTTTTAAGTCCAAGACGGTGGACATGACATAAAATTAAAATTCTATAGTGGTGAAACGGAGTTTCAGAGGAAAATTATTTTGGGCAGAACAACGTTTGCCACGTCAGCTAGTTCTGAATAAATACAAAGATGTTTAGATATGAATATATGTAGATATGTTAATATGAATGGTTGGCTACGAAAAAGTTTGACAATGTTTAACATCAACGTCTAATAGAACTATTTAAAACCAAGTCAGTTGGCGAACATGCTATTCAAATCACTGAAAATCTACATTGGAAGCAAATAGCTGTTATTAGAGTTGAAAATGAAATAACAGATGAAGTAGATATACCAAGAGGTGTACGTCGGGGTTATGTACTCTCGCCCTTATTAATGAATTTGTACTACGAATCTATATTCCAAGAGGCTCTAAAAGGATAAAAGAACAGAAGAGATAATAATCAATGGAATATCGGTAAACAATACGAGATATGACTATGACACTGTAATATTGGCGAATAATATTTTTGATCTGCAAAGGATGTTGGAATGGTTGACCATGATTAGTGAAAAATGCCATGTAAAAATCAATATTAAGAACACAAAATATAATGGCTACAAAGTGTTTCGCCAACAAAGAATTGGAAATCTAGTCTAAATGGAAGAAAGGAGCAATACATCTAATAGCACATTATAAATGTTATAAACTAGGCATTTTGAGTTAACAATAATATATACATTTTTAAAAAATGAATATATAATTGAAAAATCTCAGTTTCAGTTCTTGTCCAGAATTGATTTTTGAATTCTAAAGCAAATAAGTATGAAATAATGCCTCACTGTTAATCGTAAATAATGTAAATCCTTGTTTCTATTATTCTAACTAGCAATTCGGAAACTGAATCAAGGGGTAATTCATTTTTGTTATATTTTTTGAAATTGCGGGAAGCATATAATAAATATTCAATATTTCAAGGGTCGAAATCCGCCTCGCTCTCTGTTAAGCTGTACGTATGGGTGTGAAAATAGCGTAAGTGACATCATTTAGAAGATCAAGCCAACAGGCTGAAAGGCAATATATATAAAACACAATCAAATGCCATGTCCTGTATTCTGACACAAAGCGCTTGTCCTTCCTGCGACAGAGCCCGGAATAGCGTCAGAAGGAATGAAAAGCACTGGAGCGGCCAGCGAACATCTACACGATTTGCCGGGAGGAAACCTTTCAACTAATTAATTCTTTCTGAGGAAGCAAGCCATGGGATTAGAAATGCATTGATATTGATATACGAGTGAGGCTTGAGGGCGGAAAGAAATTAAATGGAGCTTTTAGATCTCGTAGTTTTTTGTAAGCGGAGTAGTAATTCGCTGCAACCATTGATAAACAAGGAAAGAATGTTTTCTATCTCACGCTCTTGATCTGGAAAGCGCATCAAAGCCCCAGGTTTGGAATGGCAGTAGTTACTACAATTTGCTGTAGTTGGTTGTAGATATTTTAAGATTCAAGTTTATGCGTGACGGAGATTATCAGCGCTTTGCCTCCGGCCTGGGATCGTTTGACCCCCAAGCTGTGCAGTCGTCCTCAGCAAACCGCTTTTGGGTTTATGCATCCCTAAACTCTGACTAATTCTTCCCTTTTGGATAATTAATCGATTTAATCATTCTCTTAACTATTTTATCAAAACAGTTACTTGTAATTGCAAACAATAATTAATTTAGCTTTATGAATTACTAGCGCATTCCCCACGGGTTAGTTTTGAGCTCTCTCAAAATCTAGAAACTCTAATAAACCTATTTCTGTTGCTAGAAAGATGAAATTGTATTAAAATTATCCTAACTATCTAGCATTGGGGCAATGAACCCCCCCCCCCCTCCCATTTTAAGGTTTTCTTCCTACTTAACACTTGTACTGCTTATATAAAAACCCCTAATAACACAAATATATAACAACCCCTAAATACATATTTCGACAGCTAAGCTGCATTATCCTTTATCTAATAGACTTGTCTGTCCGTCCGTCCGTCCGTCCGGGACGCTGTTTCAGCAGCCAAACCGAATTTCAGTCACGTGACACTTCCGGTTTTTGAGAAATCACAAAAAAGACCGTTTTTCAAATAGAACGCGTATTAAATAAAAATGTTTCAGTGGCCAAACGGAGCTGCGACCCTCTGCGCCTTAAAACGTCGATCGGTTAGGCAACCACTTTGACACCTTCCAGGTCTGGGTACAGTTTTTATTTAATATGCGTTCTATTTGAAAAACGGTCTTTTTTGTTTTTTTTAAATGAGACATTTGTCTCACTGGATTGCTTGTCCTTTATCTAATAGACTTGTCCGTCCGTCCGTCCGTCCGTCCGTCCGTCCGTCCGGGACGCTGTTTCAGCAGCCAAACCGTAAGAGATAGAGAAAAAAGTTATGAAAGTTATATGTTTGGAATCGTCATGTCAGCTCAGGAACCGAATTTCAGTCACGTGATACTTCCGGTTTTCAAGAAATCACAAAAAAGACCGTTTTTCAAATAGAACGCGTATTAAATAAAAATGTTTCAGCAGCCAAACGGAGCTGCGACCCTCTGCACCTTAAAACGTCGATCGGTTAGGCAACCACTTTGACACCTTCCAGGTCTGGGTACAGTTTTTATTTAATACCCGTTCTATTTGCAAAACGGTCTTTTTTGTTTTATTTATGTCCTACCAGTACATTAATTGAAATTAATGATTCTATTTTAAGGTATCTTAGTTACAAAATAACGCTCCAGGGCAATTATTTTCTTCATAAGAACACTAGGGTTATTATGAAAAATTAACAGTATTTGTTTCCATGGATACAACTTTATTATGCACCACTGTCACAATGAAAATTAATGACAGCTCAGCTAATGTCACAAATCTAACTTAGATCAGGTAACTAGATACTATATCATAGTAATTATATGAATTGAATTATGAATATGAATTACGTAAGAAAATTGGTAGGACAGAAAACCTTGAAGGCACCACGGGCATTATGAGCTAAGAGCCCGCGATTGTTGTACACACCTCGGGCCAAAGCCCTCGGTTAGTACACTAACAATCTTGGGCTCTTATTTTACTCATAATGCCCTTAGTACCTTAATAACTATAAATGAGACATTTGTCTCACTGGACTGCTAGTTTTTACCTAATAATGCTAGGCTTTTTCCTTACGTTTGCTACCAAGCGGTGTACATTGGTACCCCAATATTTTTTGGTATATTCTAAGACAGTTTCTGGGGCAAATTTTATTAATATTGGTTCTAACTGATCTACAACGTATGTTAGTAGTAATCTATAACCTTTATTTAAACTTTTATTCGAGAAAAACGAAATTTAACAACCGCCCGCTACTAAGCAGGGTACGGATATACGCTGGTGCGCTGTATCTCAAATAGTTTTCTTCCAAAAAATATTTAAATTCCAATAACATGTAAAAAACTTCAAGAAAACTGCAAACTACAATTACTCGCAACTGCAGAAGCCAAAAAAAAAAATGTTAGAGAAAAATATGGACAAAAAACTGGTAGTGGGGTGCATTTGTACGTTTTGATCGTTTGTAGAATGCAATGTCCAGAAAATATGCTTAGAAATTAATGCAAAATATGTATAACATGCCATACGAATTGTATAATTAGAATACGTTCGTAGTTTGTGAAAATATATATTGTGATATGCTGCGCTTTAGAGGGCCTTTATTTAGAAAAGTTGCAAAACGTTTTAGCGAGACAATCACTGTCTTCCCTTTGTGACTCTTTATTTGAAAAATATGTGAGAATTTCTTCTTCTTCTTCATCGTCTGCCAAATTCGTGAATGCTGGCTATCATATTAGCAATTTTGACTTTATCCATAGCTGCCAGGAATAAGGATAATGTAGATTTGCCGAATCACTCTCGGAGGTACATCAGCCAGGATGTTCTTCTTCTGCCCGGTCCTCTTTTTTCCAATATCTTGCGTTATACGATGAGGTCAAAGATGTTGTTCATCTCGGGATGTCGTATTACATGGGCAAAATACTCTAATTTGCGTATTTTGATTGTTTCGAATATTCCAGTTGTTTTACCCATGCCATTCACACTTTCTTATTTCTTACTTGATCACTCAACTTATGCGAAGAATCCTTCTACAGACCCATACTTCAAACGATTTCATCCTCTTAAGAAGAGTGCCAGCCAATATGCAGCTTTCAGTACCATATAGAAGTATGGAGAATATTAATATTTCACCGGTCTAATTTTTAGTTATAAGCTGTAATTCGTGTAATGTTTATTGGTTCTTTGCTGACAAACATATATTTGGTTTTGAGATTCAGTTTCAGACCATATTCGCTATATACATCTCTTACGTTGTTAATAAGATATTGTAATTCTTCTGAGTTGCTGGCTATAAGTACCGTGTTGTCGGCACATCTACAGTTATGTATGGACACTTTATTGATCTCTATACTAAACATTTTTGTTATCGATACCAATGCCTTGTAAAGTTTTTATCATTGTGTGGTGTCCAACTTTATTAAATGCATTTTCAAAATCTTTAAAGCACACATACGTATTTTTGTTAACATCTCTAAAGCGTTGCACTATATTTTCTTCTATTTTTACGAATTATAGGAAGGAATATCTTTAGAAGATGGGGCATTAGACTATTGTATGATATTTAGTACATTATTTGTTGGCATGTGGCTTTTTGGAATCGTTATAAAAGTCTATTTCAACCAGTCTACTGGCATGTTTCCTGATTCGTAAATAGCATTAAATAGCCCTCCCTAATGGGACCTTCTTTTTCTACTTTTCTCTGATGTAACCGATCGTTCTACTGCTTCTCATGCTATGGATGATCCAGTTGTCGGTGTGACTAATTTTATTTCCATTCATATATCCTCGAATAGCACTTGTATATATTCATAACACCTGTTTCATTTCCCTTCTTCGTTGATAATCAGCTTACTATCTTTATTTATACTCATATTAGATTTGTTATTGTATATGCCAACCGCTTTTTCGATCTTTTTCTACATGTTGAAGTTGTCATGATTTTGTTATAGTTCTTCACCTTAGTTGTAGTTCTTTTCGTACAATCTTATTGTCCTTTCTAAAATTTTCTTCGAATCATTTTATTGATTTCTCATATTTTACCCTGATCCTGTTATTGTATTGTCTATGTTCTTCCATTAATTCTAAAATTTCATCATTCATCCATTGCTGTTTCTTCTTGCTTTCTTAATGGTTAAGTTTTGTATTAAGTGCAATGATTTGAGTATTTTCTGAATATTTTTGTGGCACTAACTGTATATTGCCAAAGTAATTTGTTTCCTTATTTGTTGGCTATCTATATTGATGAAGTTTACATTGAATCCACTGGATAGTTCTGACCTATTCAGTTTTTTCAGTCTAATGCTTATTTCGCCAAAAAGTATATTGTCCTGCTCCTGAGTATGTGTTTTACGGATTTAACTGTTAAATGTTCTTGAGTCTTCCATATCTAATGAAATAGTCGATTTGGTTCCTCACTATGTTATTAGTTGAGTCAGCAGGAGATTTCCACACACGTATAATCGTCTTTTAGGTAACTCAACGAAGATATTTATTAGACCAACGTCACAAATCCTCTTTTCTTTGGCAATCGTTGCATTTAAGTCACACATTCATATCGTATATTTATATCTGTTTTCTTTAGTTTTTCAGCTAATGCCCTCATAAATTTTGTTAAGGTTCGCCTCTGTACTTCTAGCGGTTGATGCATGTACTTGAATTATGTTATTGAAATTTCTCCGCTTCGTGTCGTGCTTTAAACATTCTCTCTATTATTGTAACTTCTTGAGTGAAAACAGTAGCACAGAGAGAGAGAGAGGGAGAGAGAGAGAGAGAGAGAGAGAGAGAGAGAGAGAGAGAGAGAAATAAGAGACAGAAAAAGATAGTTATTAGAAGTACAAAATAATGTTAAAAGTATGACTTCGGATATGAACAATTTTGGTAAGTAAATGAGAGTGGTGTTACATATGAACTAGAACTTTTATTAAGAGGTAATTACTAGTCTTGAATTATTAGGAAAAATTAGAAATAATTCTTAGAATATACAAGATCATTACGTTTTGTAATTTAATAAATACCATTATATCCCATACAATATCGTATATGTATTAAATATCTCATAGAGCTACTGTTTAAATGAAATAATATAAATAATATATCACTAGGATAAAAAATGTGTTTATATTTATTACTAGCTGGCCCGGCAAGCGTTGTTCTGGCCAAAAATAATTTGTCTCTGAAACCCCGTTTCACCACTATAGAGTTTTAATTTTATGTCATGTCCGTCGTCTTGGACTTAAAAATAAATGCCATTTTCACAATCAACGTCCCAAAACACCTCATTGCGGTTCGCACGTAAAGTGGGTATATACTGCAGCTGACTGACTGCGACGACCTATGTTAGCTCGTCGTGCCTTTGGCATTGTAACGGACACTATAAAACGACACGGCATTGTTTTCACAATCACTTGTACACAAACCAAATTTGAATGTCTGACTGACTGACTGACTACGACGACCTATGTAAGGCATTTTGAATTACCCCCTGCTCATAAATTGCTATTAGTGTCTTATTTCTTCCGCCTTCGGTTACCTGATGCGGATTATGACATAATGGGGAAAACCCTTCAAACCATTAAGCAATGACTGCAAATAGAAAGACACACTTTCGATATTTTCCGAATTTTTTTTTTGCTAAACCTCCTCGGGGGTAAGACCAACAAAACAAACAAAAATTATCCAAATCGGTCAAGTCGTTCTCGAGTTTTTGCGTTACTAACACACGGCGATTGATTTTTATATACAGGGTGTTCCTAAATAAGTGTCGCAACGGAACACTGTAGATTGCTCATGCAAAAATGGACACTTTTTTCGTCTTCCATTTTTCTTTCCGGGCTTTCGGTTTCGAGATACAGGGTGTCAATTTTTTTACAAAAGCTGGTTCATTGCGGTTTACACCGCATACATCGGAAAAAAACTAAGTTACCATTGAAAACAAATTACCTTAGGACTGTCAAGAGTCTCAAGTTAATTAATTGTCATGCTGCTGAGTGTTTTTTTTGTAATTGTTTAAAATTGTTAAAAGTGTGGTAAAAATGGAAGGTTTAACTAATAATGAATACACTGACATGATCAAAATTTACGGTGAAACGTTTAGCAAAATGTTTGTTTTTGTTCATAAAAAGCCATTTTTTTCGAAAACGGTTGACTTTAGAGCAATGAACTAGCGTTTGTACAAATTTTTGACACCCTGTATCTCGAAAACGAAAGCCCGGAAAGAAAAATGGAAGACGAAAAAAGTGTCCCTTTTTTCATGAGGAATCTACAGTGTTCCGTTGCGACACTTATTTAGGAACACCCTGTATATAGATAGATTGAACTCTGAAATTTAATTAACAGCTATTTATATATCTAGAGAGGAAAAGTATTCATTGTCCCTCGCGTGTGATTTTGATGCCCTCCGCTACGCGTCGGGCATTAAACACACTAGGGAAGAACTGGAACTTTGCTCCAGCGATTATTTCTTTAAATGCATGTAGTCAAAATTTCAAAAATTTAGTTTTAAGAAATCATAATAGTGACTCTAGATTTCTGTAGTGACATTTTGTCTGATTTCCAAATCAATATAACATTGTAACGCTTTGGTGTGGTGACATGATGACATAAACACAAATGCAGAAAGTAAAAAATATTACTTTCCGCTGGAAGTTAACAAAAATTACTTGATGCTGGTTGGAAATTCACAGTTTTGTTTTCAAAAATTTAGTTTAGGTTTAAAAATAGTTAGGAAATGAACATTTCCTAAATGTTTTCTAAAATAGTAGAAAATGGAAATACTAAGCGTTCATTGATGTTAAAAATTGTCTTCTTGGAAATAATATTGTGCCTGCCACGTGTGGAAGCTCGATATTCCACCACTCGGCGATTTGCAGAAACCATTCATCGAGCAGGAATAACCTTTATTTTTACACTTGGTAGACAAACAACTATTGTATTGCATAATTTGATAACAGAAAGATTAATTATTTTATTTATTTGATAAAAATATCGTAACGTTTCTAATAATATTAAAACAATAAACTGAAACACTTGGTAATGCAAATTACATCAATTTGCAAATAAAAAATTTGTAAAAGGCTCTACCCAGAACTTCCCTCGTCGACATTGTGACACTAAATAATTTTAAAAATCAAATTAAATATCTTCACTTTTCTAATAAAATAAATGAAGTTTGAAATAAAAAAAAATGTATCGCGCTGGGGTTTGAACCCGCTGCATCTGTACAGCGCTCTTAACCACACCTGCATAGAAATCGTAACTGCATCCACAGTCGAACTGGGCCACCGAGGCTATTAGAAATGGGTGCGGCGCGCGCCACTATTTAAGAGAATGCTGTTATTGTTGAAAAGTTTTTACTCTTGTGCGACATTATCTTGTATCGGTTGAGTCTTATTTTCGGTAAATGTAAAGCCTTACCTATGTGAAAGTTACTACTTCCTTCTATTTCAAAATTAACCCAAAAATAAATAAAATTTTATTTTTTTAAGGTGCTTACCCTGTATATATTTGTATGAAATTGTACCGGTTTCATGCGAGGTAGATATATAATATGTATGCAAAATATCGTCGTCCTCCGAAAAATAGTTTTTGAGCTATACTGCCAACAGACAGATAGACAGACAGACAGATAGACGGAATTGAAAAAACCTGTTTTTCGTCATCTAGAGACCCTGAAACGTGAATATCTGAAGAAATCTGGGAAGGTGATTGTTTCGTGATTACAATACTTCCTTCGTCTTTCCGACGAAGGAAGTAAAAATATTGGAGACGGGATTCGAACTCGAAGGAATTTTAATAAAGGATACATTCTGATCTATGTGCAAATTATTACTTTTATCTATTTCTCAGTTAAAGTAATAATAAACAAAATTAGAATTTATTAGCGTGTGCTCACCCTGTATACATTTGACATTTTAAACCAGGTAGAAATATATCAGATAGACTGACAGACAGACAAGCAGACAGACAGATAGAAAGACAGGCAGACAGATAGAGACGCAGGCAGGCAGGCAGGCAGGCAGGCAGGCAGGCAGGCAGGCTGGCAGACAGACATACAGACGGAATTGAGAAAACCTGCTTTTCGTTGTTGAGGGACCCTGAAACGTAAAGATCTGAAGAAATCTCGGAAGCGTTTTTTTCGCGATAACAATACTTCCTTCATCTTTTAGACGAGGGAAGTAAAGTGAGAAAAAGACGTTTAAATTTTATTGCAAAGGAAATGGAGATACTAGTTTTAAACTCTAGTTTCTGGTTGCAATGGAAACGATACTGTTTGTATCGGAATAACTTTAAGCGCTTCGAAGTAAGCCCCCTCTTCGGATGAACAAATAGGCTTATGTCAGATAGTTATAACGTAAGCTCTTGAATGTGTAGCAAAAGTTACACTAAATCAATTACTAAATGATTATTTATTTTAGATTTTTTCCTTCATATCCATAATAATGCGTAATCAGTATGGTTTCTGTAAGTTTAATAATGACAAAACTTCAAACGTCAAAATTTAAGAGCGGTTAAATATGTGTCAAAATTTAATCGCTTGTTCATAATGTTAACATGATTATTAAAGGTGCTTCACCAACTGAATTTTATCTATTTATTCAGGAAATAATCAGGCCGAACATCCCGCGTGCATGTAAACTAGCCTGAATAAATTTTGAAGATTTTCTGTCAGTATGTTTTGCTCTGAAGAAATATATCTCGTACATTTTTCGCCCCAAAATCCGTCGTGCTACGCACTCGGGATTCTTGTTGAGCGGCAAATTTACTTAACATATTTCTTAGCAAAACATTCTGACAGAAAACGTAAAAATTTAATCCGCTATTTTAATGCACTTGGGATATACTACCGTTGGTTATACCTTAATTCTACCGATTTGTAGGTCTGTTTTAGTGTTTATGAATATTTTGCATCTTATTTAACTAATGAAATAATTTTGTAATTTTGCTACCAGTTAGTCTCGTACAAGCTTTTTGTATGTCGGGCACATTTTGTACATTTAGGATCGTTATAATGAAAGCATGGTTTTTAATGCTCTTTTATCTCACTGCTATTCCGAGAGGAAGCTTCCACAGGGTGAATTTGTAAGTCATATCTGTAAAGATAATCAAATTCAACACTTTAACTGACAAATATTTTCCCCAAAAAATGAAGTTATGTACCTATTCATTTTAACACAAAAAGATGAAATAACAATAAAATTCTAATTTCATTTATCATTATTCAGCATTATCTGTTAAAAATGGGGCTTACATAAAGTAGAAAATTTCAAGACTGAATAAAGAATATATAATATTACTTCACCGGTGAAGTCCAGATAATTTTTACCGAAGACAGACAAAATTGTTATTAATATCAGTATGCAACATTTATCAATTCTTGTCGTCAGATGTCTAGTACAATTTATTATGATTGGAGATTATACTCTCACAATTCGGTAAATGGAGTACATAAGTATAATTCTTGTGCTTCATAATGCAGTTTCGGACTACGATACTACCACCTACCGAAAAGGGTGCGTACACTATTTTATCAATATTTTAAGAAAATACCAAGAAAACAATGAAAATAATTGTTAAGCAGACCAAGAAAACAAAAAAGTTCGACTGTTGGTTATTTTGAGGTTATCAAGACCATCAAGAGATATATATCTCTCTCTTTCGGATGCCATACATGAAATGAAAAAGCTGATATGGGGACGCACACCTTTGTCATTAAGTA
Source organism: Agriotes lineatus (assembly GCA_940337035.1). Taxonomy (NCBI): domain Eukaryota; kingdom Metazoa; phylum Arthropoda; class Insecta; order Coleoptera; family Elateridae; genus Agriotes; species Agriotes lineatus. The sequence continues at coordinate 52,340,367 of OW679194.1, read as the reverse complement.
CTTATACGAAGTAATAGCGTAAGAAGAGTTACTTTACTTATGAAACTATTTACTACTTCATCATATATGGTAGGCTAATGGACTTGCAATCTTTCTTCTTCTAGCACTTTAATCGTTTCTTTTAGGGTGGATAGTGTACCACTTTTCCTCTATTTCCAATCTCCCAGTTATTGATTATTTGTATCAGTTCTTGTATTAAAATAAATAAATAGGTAGTCGTTCTTCAATGGCACAACATCATGCAGCAGTAAAGTTTGTGTCCTTGCCGTTAGATGGCGCTCAAGGAGGCAAACATGATCGGGGAATAGTGTTTATAATTATATATAAAATAGATAAAAATATCTCAAATTACATTGATTTGTAAAGAAAGTAATATATTGTAATCGGTAAGATTCAAATCAACGCTCCTAGAGAGAGTCTTATTTCTAGTTAGACGTCTTAACCTCTCAGTTAGGGAGGCTATGCAGCACATAGGCCTATCATTGTATTACGAACAGGAGGGTGACGACATAAGAAGGCAAGCCCGGCGACGGGCCGGCGATACAAGTTATATTGGTGACGATTCAGTGTAACGGCCGGACGCAGCTTTACTTGCTTTTATGTATATGATAGTTGCTGCAACCACTACAACATTTAAGTTATTTAGTGTAACCGTACTCTGAATAATAACCATCATATTAAGTAAAATATAAATAGCTTGTTGCTCCCATCCTATATTCATATTTTTGTCCAGATTGAATTTTTATAGACTAATGTATTGACCTGGTTGCATGGCAGACTCATAATCATAACAGTGCAAATATGAACGAAACTCCTCCAGCAATGCGCTTTCCTGAGTTTTATTTGTCAAATTTGCATTAATTTTCGTTCTATACAATAACTTTTCGTAAATTGGCCGATACATTCAAAGCACTTGCGGCATTCTTGTAGAATTTTTTATATGCACCTATCTTTTCGTCAATTTCGTTTTGATATTAATAGTGATCCCTCTTTGCAATTATTAACCCAATATTTAAGTTACAAGCCAACTTTTAGATATTTTGTGTCGTTGATTAGGTACTATTAGTGGTTAACCAATACTTTTATATTAATGTTGCAGTTAGCTGCAGTGTAATGCGTTAGAATACAGTATAATATACGAGAAATTTTCGCGATATGTGAAGTTGCTGTAGAATATGTGCTTTGCCTTGACCGAGCAACCCTCTTGGGTGAAAGAAGAAAAAGAAAATTAACGTGAATCCTTTTGTAGCGATTCACCCTCTTTAGTGTGAGAGTTCCACTGCAAGTGTAGCTGCCCTTTGACAGTGGTCGTTGAGGAGCGATATAATACAATTCTAAATTTGGAAAAAAATGCAGTCTTTGTGTTACTTAATGTTATACCGCTCAGTTTGGAATTTTTCAATAGTATTTGTTGAAAAATAACTTCCGCTTGTGACAGTAGCTTAGACTTTGTCTGCCATTTATAAAAGCCAGTCATTAACATTTTAGTGATCTTTATGGCGAGTTAAAAATGAAAAACTGCATCCAAGTACTCGGAAAATAATATTCTTACACGTATTTTGAGCTTTACGATTACTAGGTCATTGGTAGTTAGTAATAAGTTCACAAAATGGAGTTGCTAAAATTACGAGTGACATTACACTTGTACAATACGTTGGTTGATTATTTAAACGTTTTCTTTGATTTCTCGGAAATAATTGACAATTCAAATTCAAATTAGATCACTTGCTCAGGATTAGATCAATAACTGTGTTTACAGAAGTTAGTGTACAATTACATTTAGATTCCATTTAGTGGTCTTGTCTATATTAAAGGAAATTTCCTGAAGTTTTACAATTCATTTCGGCAATAATTATTTCGGTGTACAGGGTTCTTAAAATATGTATCGTTGACTATTTGTTTATCGACATATTCCCCATTATTACATTTTGAACTTTTAGTAGTAACTATAATCCTATTTCAAATATTGAATAACTTCAATTCTACAGCATTTCCACGGAAAGACTGTATTATATATTATATGTGTTAATAATTAGCATGGACAGGAGTTTTTGGGTTACACAGTGCAAAATATTTTTAATATATTCGAGTTACAATGATGCATAAAGCCACCGTTAGAAACTGAAAAGTCGCAAACGCTTCAAGTAAACTGTATTTTTGTGCAAAATATAAAAAAGGAACTTGTTCAGAATTTAAAAACATGGCACAGCCTTAAACTTGGTAGTTCTACGAAAGTTAACTAAATGACTCCAATAACTTCAACGAACAACTAAAAGGCCAGCCGCTACCAAATTTTATATAATAGAACAGATTTTAATTCTTAGCAAATATTTTTCATAAAATGTTTCGACATTTTGCAGAAAAAGAAGTGTATGAACTGATTTAGAATTCTAAGCTGCTATCAGCGCCCTCTTTAAATTTTTAAAACTTGAAGACACTAAAGAGAAGTGTTGGTTCTAGCAATCCAGAAATTTCTCTTCTTGCTCAAAAATATCTTATTATTTACACAGTTACCATAGTTTTAGGTGAAATGTAGCAATAGAAGAAAGTGTCCACTACTAACTTCGTAAATTATTCATTTAAAAACAACTAGCTCATATCAAAACACTACAAAGGAGTCACAGGGTGCGTAATAAACGTATGTAATTGTCCTATGGAGTAGCAAATCAATAGTCGAAGGCCCTAGGTTTAGCAACTTACTCCAACACACTCTGCTGAACAACACAAAGCAGTCAAGATGCGACCTAAGATACTCTAGAAAGAAAACAACAATGTCGAGTATTAAACATTATTAATACATTTACTCAGATCAACGACATTAATATAAAGAAAGATATTGAAACAATTTTTTGGCTTCGCCTAATTGTTTCGCCAGTTATCCAATTATTTCAGGCCTAACCTGTATATTTTTATTTGAATTATAAATCCTTTGCATTTCAAATTCTTCAATTTTCCAAAGCAGCTTATTTTGTACCTGTATCGAGTTGCTTTCGTTTGCGCGATGCCCTTTCTGACCTGTGCTATCTCTTATTGCAGGCCGTTGTAATGCGAGCCTTCTTTTGAAAACGAAATTTTCGTCCGGGGCACTTGCTATTTTTGGCCCGCCGTCACCGGCGTGGTTAAATAATGTTTGTTCAAGTCAAATTACGTGCGCTCAATTAATCTAATGAGCAGTGTATGTTTCCTAGGGCTGATTACGATCAGGTAAGATAGCGTTATTCTGTTTTGTTATTCGCATAGTAATTACATTTTTTCTTAGCTCTTAATTACCAGTTTCAACTAAAAGTTCATCTCGAAGGTCAAGGCGCTAGCCTTATCGCATTTTCGACACCTGCTGGCTTCGGCGTATTTGCTGCCTTTTGGGGATGCTTGCGCAGCAATTTTCGGCGCATCCACGGCGATTTCAACAATGGTTGTAGCCGTTCACGTCCAGCTTATGTTTCGAGGTTAGTTAGTGCTCCTCCGGAATTAAATATCAACTTATTTTCAATACCTGGATTTTACATTTATACATTTTAAACCCGTAATTATTTGGAATTTAAATTCACACGTTCCGCAATTATTAACATGTAATGTTCAATTTCATACATGCTCTTGCTTTTTACATTTGAATTTTTATGCTTATAGTTAATTATGCTCAGTATTTAAAGCTGCAATTTTGATGTGTATTGACCATCTGTAAAAGGTACAATCACGCTTTTTTATTTTCAATAGCCTAAACAGAAGGATTTATTAAATAACTGTGATAAGCTTATCTTACGAATGATTTGTTGGTAAAGTTATTAAAATAACCTGAAAGGGGTTTTTTGATTTTATGCGTGTCGCAAACTTCAGTTTACGTACACAATTTTGTTATAACATTATTTGCATTTTAATTATTCTGATAATTTACTACTGACACTTCACGACTTTTTATTACTTATTAATTAAACGCTAGTCACTTGCAGTATATTTCCTCTTATTATTCGAAATCTTTTGATTTCTGGCGCCCATTTCCTTTCCTCTTTTGAAGACATTCCAGGGTACACAGCTGATGATTTGAACCTACTATCCAAGGCCGCCGAAATTTGAGTTAGCTAGGGCCATCGCGGTGAGTAAAGAGTTTTCAGAGCTGCCGTGGTGTATAAACTGTAGGGGGGTTGATCTGCGATTTTTACTACCATTGCTTAATTTTATTAATTAATCGCAGGTTGGCTTCTTTATTGTTTCAATATGTTGTCACGTAAACATTAAGGAGAGAACAATTACATGAGTAGTACACGAAGAAATAGCATACGCAATTATACAACCAAAAGGGTTTGACTACATTTAGCAAAGCGTAAAAAACGGAGTTTGAAATGAACTCAACCGGACGATCAAAACCGCTATTTAAGGTGATTATCTACGTATTGCGCCGCATAGCGGCGTCTTCCCGTATGGGTTTTTCGCATAATCGCCGAGTGGCGCAACAATATCAGTAAAACCGTTTACCTACTATTTTTAATAGATAAAAAGCAATTTTCAGTCACAAAATTACGATCAAACAACTAATGGTTGTTTACTGTTTATAAAAGTTTCACGATAAATAATTCCCATCATGGGCTCAATTGTATAAGCCATAAGCCACTCCTAGTGGAAAGCTTGGCATGCGAAAAATCTGCAATGTGAAGCCACATTGAACATGGATTTTCAAGAGGTAGCACAGCGAACTTTAGATCATCATTCGTAGAAATATTGGAAAAAGAAAGAGGAAAGAGTGCAGCAAACAGAAAAAAGCATGGGAAGATAAAAAGGCCTGAAAATAAGTTTGACTGAGCGTAAACGCAAAAATAATCAAATCTTTCCTGAAATGCGGGCGTCCGAACGGTATCAATATTATCAAATCTTCAAGTAAGCGGATGGGCACAACCATTCATCAACCCTGTCCCACATCATCGACGATTTTCCGGGATGAAAAAAATCATTGAAAATTGCTTAAATAGCCTAAAGCACATGACGCCGTTCAAAGTTGCCGAACCCTAAGCAACAGCGGGCGTGGACCCATTGTCTGTAATATGATAGAAAATAAGACTAAAAATCCCAAATTATAATACTAGAACGTAAGTGTTGCAATTTTGAGAGTAATGTATGTAGAGTGCCTGCTATTTAAGATGGATGCACCTGAATATTTTTGTTATTTTTATACGCATTCAAACTTTTTTTTCACAAATCATAAGAATGGAAAAGGTCTACTAGTTCACATATTTTTATTTTTTTCCTGTCAGTGCCACTAGTAAACACGATCTATACCATACAATCGGTGGTCTCTTTCTTTGTATCTTTGTTCGGTATCTCCTCCGAAGATACTGAACTGACTAAATTGCATGATAGCTTAAAATTTTTCTAATTTTTAGACTTAGATCGTAGGCCGGTTTTTATTTTCAAAAAAGTAAGAAAAAGTAAAGTAAAAGTCAATTAATTATATTTAATTTAATTAAATCGTGTAATTAGCGAAGCGAAGAGTAGTTCGGGTGATTCACTAGTAAAATATATACATCAGTACAGCAAGCACATGTTTAGGTTGAAAACACATAGAAGAGCAAAATAATCAAGTACTTTACGAGTAACTATGTATTAAGAAGCACGAAACATAGGAAAACAGAGAATTAATACAATTCTACACATTACTTACATGCCTAGATAATAATTAGTAATTGATTTTGTTGAAACAGTAATTCGAAAACCTGTTACTGTATAGTTTGACTACATAATCCAATGATAAAAATGAGTAAAAAATGTAAAGAAACGGGTCAAGAGTGCTTTAACTAAAATTATGTTTATATTTCGCAGGGCGTAGCTTGTAGCACAAGGAATTGTCAGTGTCAAGTTTAACCTCCAATTTGTGATTACGTGTTATGAGTGGTATAATTCAATTAGTGTGAGGTTTTATTTATTACCTACCGAATGAAAACGAAACCATTTTTGCACGTGGTTCGGTACTTAGCTAAATGTAACATATTATGTAAGATAGGCGCTAACAAAAATTTTCAAAGCACTCTTGACTTGCTTTTAGATACCCTTTATAACAAACATATGTTTCGATTGAAAACATATAAACGAGGAGAATAATGAGGTACAAATAATCAATTGCCAAAAATCTGATGTGTTACAAGCACACAACTTCCTTTCGCATTGATCTTATAATTAGCCAAGAATTGCCGGGCTCCATAGCTCAGTGGTAAGCATTCTTGCTACTGATCTAAGGGTCGAGAGTTCGATTCCCGATCCCGGTGAGGTTTTTAAAAATAAAAAATGCGGATGAAAACCTCTACAGAATGCCATCATTTGGAAGTGATGTCAAGCATGTAAGAGATCCCTTGCTAAGGTTGGAACTCAAACAAAATTCTAAGTAGGACTATGGTACCTGGTACTCTGCATGTCTAGATCTTGTTCATGGGGTTGCCAAAAAGGGCCTATAAAAGTCTACTTGCTAGACATAAGTCTCCCCAAAAATACCACTACTACTACTAGCCAAAAATTTGATTTATAATTATTAAGCATTTGTCAAGATTTTTCAAAAATTACAAATTCTACAAAAACGGTACAAAATAGAGCGTTAGTTGAACAGACAAATTTTCATATACAATACCGCGAAGGGTCGACGAATTGCCGAAAATTTTTTATTGCTTCAAAATTGGTCTCGTGCTGTCGCACTCGACCAATTTATATCGAAGCGATAAACACTCATACACTTTGACAAAAATTCATGCAATTCGTCGGCTGCAAGCGGCATTTGAAGGACTATTCAACGAACAAAATTGACATTTCTTAGGGCCGGTTGCAGAAAGCAACGTTAAGTCTGGTGTTAGCTAACGCGACGTCAAAGTGAACAAAAACGAATCAAATCTCATTTGCTTATGATAACTAATACATTAGTAAACAAAATTTGATGCGATTTTGTTCACTTTGACGCGACGTTAGCTAACACCAGACTTAACATTGCTTTCTGCAACCGGCCCTTAGTAATTAATCAAATCAAATCACGTCCACTTTGAAAATAAAAATCTGTTGACGTAAAATAAATTGTTTGTCAAATTTGACATTTCTAATATCATATTTGATTAATTTTACAGGAAGTTAAATAAATGCCACAGGAAGAGAAAAAAAAATTGTCATTAAAACTCCGCTAGCGGAATTGTTGCACAATTTTACGCTGATTGGTGGCAAATGACATAAATACTAGATTATGATTGGTGAATTTAACTTGAAGAGGGTGAGTTGAATAGTCTCTAAAATTTTAAGCTAAATTAAAAAATGTAATAATATACCGGGTGTTCTATTTAAAATAGGAGTTAATAACAAAAAAATTGAAAAAAAGCAAAAGAAACCCATTTTAGAGGTATTCCACTTGAAAATCACCTATCTCACATCAATACGCATTAACAATGTAATATAAAACTAAAGTTTGAAAAAAATCGTTAAAGCCGTTTTTGAAAAATTTTTTGTGTGCGAGTTTTTATCAATTTTGATAACAAAATGTAGTATCCTGAAGTTTTTGACAACAAAAGAATGCTCTTGTCTCATTTAATCTTCCACACATGAATAAAAAATATAGTTAATGTAATTTTTATCGTAAGTTCATATAAACTATTTCAGAAGATATTAGAACCGCTTCATAGTTATTTACATAACAGGTGCGCAAAATCGAATATTATGAACTAGCAATGTTAAGCTCGAAACGTAGTCGAGAGCTTTAAAAGAGCGAATTTATAATAGTAATCCTTTTTACACAAGAGTTATGTAGAATATTTTTGAACCACGAAGGTTATAACATTTTAAACCAACTACTGTTTGAAATTATTTGTGATATAAGTGCGGTAAAATATTACGCACTCATTATGTAATAGTATACTGTAATAATAGAGTATAAAAAGCCTTTAAAGCACGTGCAACGAGTTTAAGAGAACGACGCGAAGTGGAGTGCTTTTAACGTAACAGAAATATAAAAACTTATTCGGGGACACTTTTTCCATCACATCGTGTTATTTATTCTAGGTTATGTTGTCATTCCAATTTACAGCAAAGCGTATTTTAATATAGTATTAAAACGCGTCAGCAATGGCAACGTTCGAAAAAAAAACGTAATTCGCTCGCTAAAATTTAGAGTATCATAGACGTCGCTTTTGACACTAGAAACTGTACAAAAAGTTATTATTTTGACACTGCTGCGGTAAAACTGTCATTATTATATCAAAATGAGTGCATAATTTAACATTTGCGGTGCCAGAATACAAAAAATAGATGTTTCTTACGGTGTAGCAGAAAGTACTCACTTTATGCACATCAATATCAACATCTTCTGCACTCTAATGTCAGGTGATAATCGTACAGATTGGTTAAAACTGGCAAAAGTCAAAATTCTTTTGACAAATGTCAAGTTAAAAAAAATATTTTGCAGAATATCTAGTGAGCCTAGGAAAAATATAATGTATTATAAATATACTATGTATTCATGTGTATAATGCAAATTAACAAAAAAAAAACTTCTTTCCATAAAAATAAGAATTATCATTATCAATCAAATGAAAGTCGCCCCCATAAAAGCAAAAATCTAAACACGTGTAATCAGATGATTCTATACGCTTACTAATAAATGTAACTATGAAATTACTAAACGCTTTAGAAAAAGTACAGGACTACAAACGTGGATTTACGTCACTTCCGTATGATTCCGTAGATTCTGTAAAGGTTTTCATCCGCGTGTTTTATTTTTAAAAACCTCACCGGGACAGGAGATCGAACTTGCGACCATTGGATCAGTAGTCAGAACGCTAAACTATTGAGCTACCGAGCCCGGCAGAGTATTATATTTTAATTAAGAGAAGTATTATCACGCTTGGCGTTGATATGTACAATTTGCGCAACTTTTTTTAAACAATTTATGTTCGATCTTATTTTGGAAATAGTAATGTACCAACCATATTTTTATAACACTTCTATAGTATATGATCTTTTTAATTAGATTTTGTCATAGTATTCTGATGTAGAAGAATGACAATAGTGATCTTTCTCAGTTTTGGAGTATGATGCGAACACCTTTTTTCTTCTGCACTTACACTACCACAGTCTCTGCTTTTAACACTAACACTAGCACATAACACTAGCACCTAAATTCACTGAAAGGGTCTTCTCACTATGTTCCTGTTGTCCAGAAGTTGGATCACTTCCATGTTTTAGTAATTTTGAAGAATTTATGTATGTTATTTTGCAAATGTTTATATTTTGAAGTCACTGGTTCCACCTCCAGGTCTCTGCGGCGATCGTTGTATCTGTGTACCAGAATACATTAACGATTTTCCTTCACACCCTATGCTGGAATTCTCGTATTATTTCCATATTACTTTGTTTAGGACAACTCCAAAGTTGAATACAGTATGTCCAAACAGGTTTTAGAACTTGCTTGTAGAGTAGGAAGTTGTTATAGATTGACAGCGAAAATTTTCTATCAGTCAATACCTACACTTATCTATATTTGAGACCTAGTTCCCCTATTTTGTTTTTAACATGAGCTTTCTATAGTAGCTTGGTGTCTACAGTAGTACCAAGGTATTTTATTGTGTTTGCATATGGGACCTACTAGTATTTATCTGGTTGTTGATGTTCTAAACTGGTGAAATTAATATGAACTGATTTAGAATCATTAAGCTTGATACGCCATCATTTTGTCCAGTTCTCTACTTTTGTGATGGCTGCTTGCGGTTCTTCCCTAGTTTCTTCGTTGTTGTTGCCTGCTGCTAGTGTTACGGTATCGTCAGCAAAATTTGCTACAGCATTATTTCATATCTCATGGGGTAGGTGTAGGTCCCACCACACTTCTATGTGTAACTCCCACTTAGTTTCTTTTAGTTATGGGTATGAACCTTCTTGCTTCATTCCGCAGGAATCTCTCTTACATATAATTTTAATACGACTGAGTATTATTTGGGAAGAATAGTTTTCAGTTTATAGTTTTAAAACCTCGTGTCAAACATTATCGAAGGCTTGCGCTATATCTAAGAAGATTATAGAGCAAACTTTCTCTTCTAGTGCTTTCTCAGTAACATCGGTTATTCTGAGCACTTGGTCAATGGTTCAATTTTTATGCCGATACCAGTGGCGGCTGCTCCTTAGGGGCACAGGAGCGCTAGCCTCCCGGTCTTCAATAACGTATATAGTATTAGAAAAAAAGTAACTATTCTATAATTTAAAATATATTTCATCAACGTTTACGAAGTAAGTCAATATAACATAGGCTATGTGTCAACACACTATCTCATATCAATGCATCGAGAGGCTGACATCTGATGAGGGCGATCCAAAATAGGGCCCAAACTTATATGGTAATGACGGGCGAACGCGCTGAAGCAGCAGAATTGAAGTGAGTAGTTTCAATGTAATGCGAGGGCGAATTACGATGTAAACGAAAACATGGTAAACTGGCAGGCTTATTTACAAATATAGTTCTCCCGAAATGTAATGCAATACGAGGGTAAAGGCAGTTTCCTATCGGTATAACTGCTTGCCGAACAATGGCAATCCAGCCACAGATGCAGAGCCCAGCGTGTGCATTTTTGAATGTGCTCTTGTGCACGCAAACCCTCGCAAAATGGATGTAGTTTAATATCACATAAATTCCGTGGCGAGTTATCAGCAGTTTTAAATTGACGGTCTGTACAAAATTTATTCGAGTACGAACTTTGATGACAGTGGCGTGCGCTTGCAATGTTCAAAATAAATGTAAAAATGTCATAAAAAAGCAACGTTCAAAATGGATAAAATCGTGGTTTAAGGTAAGGATTTTTTATTTCACAATCGGCTTTAATCCTTTCTTCTAAAATTTCTTTTACATATTTGACAATAATAATATTAGCCAACATGATGTAACTGTATGCAGTGGTTTTTTTGCTTTTGGTATCACTATGACCTACGCCGCTGGATACATGATTTAGTCTAATAAGTTTGATATGTTTTACAATGACCTTTTTTGGCAACTGTTTTAGTACTTCTTCGGTTATTAGATGAAATCCTGAAGATTGTTTGGATGTATGTGGTTTTTAATTTCATTCTTCCTCTTCGTTGATCTCTTCATTTTCTTGGGCAATTTCATACCCAACTGTTATTTTATCTTCTTGCCTTTTATTCGGCTGGAATATGTTTTCAATTTACTCAGAAAATGTCTGAGCTTTTTTTCATTGTTCGCAGTCCATTTTCAATTAGTTTTCCTAATGGAAAACGTCAGCATAATATGCCTTTTAATTATTTTGGTTGCCTTCCAGAAAGCGTAATCAGTACTATTATCGTATGTTTTAATTTGCTGTGACAGGTGTTAACGGATTCATCTTTTTTATTGCACTGCTTAATTGTTGGGTGAGATTATTTAGAATGTTTTTTCCGTATGAAACCCCTATCTGTTACCACCTCCGTCTTCTTTTCTTTCAGCTAATAATTCTCAAATCTCTTTAGAGTAATCCTTATTTGAAGTTCCGAGGTACTATCCCAAGCTGATTGTTTTTCGACTTTTGTGTCTAACTGTTATTTTTTTAATGATATCAGTTTATCTTTTTTCTAGAAATTGTCTAAAATGTTCCCAGCCCCAGTGACTATTAACTTTATCACATTTCCGTTAAATAAGTAATACTCGTTTTCAAAGCCCTGTATTATGTGTTCCTTAAAATTAATTTAAATAGGTGGTGTAAACATCTGTCTGAATGTTTTTATTCTTGAGCTCAAAACAAATGTTTCGGGAAGCATTATGTTACATTTTGTAATAATTATTTAAAAGGCGATCCTCTAATATGCACAAAAAATCTGTAAATGGGTTTACACCGAACTTCCGTCGCGCGAATTAGATTAATGTGCAAATTTAAAAAAATGTATCCCGCCGAGATTTGAACTCGCCGCATCTGCATAGCGATCGTATCCGCACCTGCGTAGCGACAGTAACAAAGGATTGATGTTACAAGAGGTGAGATGGACTAAAAATTTTTGAATGTTATTTTAAGTTTCTGGGATTCGGTCCTGCTTTGTTTGAAAAGAATTTTAAGAATATTTTCAGTTTTTGAAAAACAAGTAGGCCTTGGCAGGGAAGCGAAAACTATTTTATTTTCGGGTAAACTACCCTCTTTGTTCACGATACGGCAAAATTGTATTGAGTAAAGTTGTTCAGAATGATAAATTATGGCCCTATACAAAATTTCAGAAAGATATGTGGACTTAGAAAAAGCCGTTATTTTTTAGATTAAACAATAAAATTGTATTTTCTTTTCAGGTAAACTACCCTTTTTGTTCATGATACGGCAAAATTTTATGAAGAAAACTTGTTTAGAATAAGAGATTATGTCCCTATACAAAATTTCAGGAAGATCTACCTCCTTAGATCAAACCGCCATTTTTAATAAATACAATTTTTATATTGTTTAATCTAAAAAATAACGGCTTCTTTGTATAGGGACATAATTTATCATTCTGAACAACTTTTCTTAATAAAATTTTGCATCATGAATAAAAAGGGTAGTTTACCTGAAAATAAAATAGTTTTTACGTCCCTGTCAAGACCTAGTTGTTTTTAAAAAACTGAAAATATTCTTAAAATTCTTTTCAAACCAAGCAGCACCGAATTCCTGAACCTTAAAATAAAATTCAAAAATTTTTAGTCCATCTCACCACTTGTAACATCAATCCTGGGACACACTGTATAATGTGTATGCTAAATATCATCTTCCTCCGAAAAATAGTTTTTGAGTTATACCGCCAACAGACAGACAGACAGACAGGCAGGCGGAATTGAGAAAACCTGTTTTTCGTCATCTAGGGACCCTAAAACGTAAAGATCTGAAGAAATCTCGGAAGGCAATTTTTTCGTGATTACAATATTTCCTTTGTCTTTCAGACGAGGGAAGTAAAAACTAATAGAACTATTTTGAAACTGATTGTGAATAGTCTTACTCTTAGTAATCTTAATCATTTAGTAAAGAAGCAGTTTCTAACATTGCTTGGGTCTGAAAAATATAATAACAAAATATCAACGTAGTGATACCTTATGTTCTGTATGACAACTATTCCGACCTAGGATAAAAAAGTATTTGATTTTACAGTTTTGCCTACGAACTAGAATACTTATTGTAAAATGCTGATAATTTTGATTTTAAATATTCGACAGGTTGTTTTACATACGTAAGGCATAACTGTATTATTGCGTTTCACTTCGAGCACCATATACTTTCATTAGCATGCTATTTAACTGATGAAATAAAGTAGGGACAAGAAATCAGACGACGTGCGCCACCAAGCAAATTTTAGTGACGTCATAAATACCATCATCAGATTTACAAAACCGATATTTATTTTCTTCTTTACAGCTCATTTTAAATCATGCGTTTGGTTTAAGCTTAATCAATTACTATACTATGTTTATGACGTCATTGCTCTTGATGACGTTTGTCGTCTGATTTCTTGTCCCTACTTTAGTCAAGTGAGTCTAGAATATATTCTGATTCCTCTTTGCTATTAATTACAATAATAATGCAAGCTATTCAAATTCACTTAGTTTTACATTTTATACACCTAAAAAGTTATAGCAAACTGTTTAAAGAAAAAATCAGGTTTCTCCTTATTACGTGCATTTTATAGAATTTTGATTAGAACATTAGAAATTGCTGAAGTACACATACAATGTTACATTTCTTTAATGTTGGTAAATAACGTTTTTATGATAAACTAAGCAAACTTAATTTAGGTTAATGTCTTTCATTTGCAACGCTTGATGAATTTGTTTACTTAATTGGCAAAAAAGTGCAAAGTCAAATTGAAAATCAAACATCAGCCGGCCGTTAGCGAGCAAGGGTTGATGAAATTTCCATCAGGGAAGTACAGAGGAACATAATTTACTTTCCAATTACTTTTTCGTCCAAAAAAGTCAGCTTATAAGAACAGTTAAGTACGGCTGAACGAACCAGACAACCCGGGTGCTGTCGAGTTAGTTTGCTTGCAGGACGGTTCGAGGTCTACTTTAATTCTCTAATCCAGCAGCAAAAAGAGCTCCGCCAACATCTTACATGCAATTTAAACATCTCAATCCCCTATCAGTGTTGAATCTCGTGATCGATTGTGCAATCACCGACGTCCTTATCTTGAAAAGTCACCCATTTGCACGAGATTGCTCTCAGACGTATGTGTGTTATCTTGACTGGGGAGGACAGTCGTAAGTGTTTTTGCTGCGGGACAAATTCAGTTTGAGAAGACAAGTGGTGTTAGTTGGATTCTCGTTTTGATTGAACGGTTTTATTACACGATGGCCGAACAGATTGTTCTAGCTTGGATAAATATAATAAAGCAATTATTTTGTAACGGAAGTAAAAAGTAAATTTTATCACATCAATATTTAATGTGTATCAACTTCCCGTTCCTTGTATTTTTATGTATGACGAGAACCATTCGATGACGAGTTTCAAAAAACGCTCATAAATAATACGGTATACAGTAAAGATATAAGCGATTATGACTACATATGCTACCAATATTTGCATTTCGTATTTCCAAATGTATACTAAAAAGTTTTACACAGTGGTAAAAGAATGATATAGTTATGAGGTTATGACACTATTACAAACACTTTTCAGACTAATTCTAACACAATATTCCATAAAACCAAACGAGAAATTGAAAACCTAGGACAACCTAACAGTCAAAATAAACAAAAGTCGTTTTTAAATGCAGGTTTTCTTATAACAAATATGAACTAATTCCATTAATAACTTAATGTAAGCCTCAGATCGCAATTTAAATAATATGTGCCATTTTTTGAAAAATTTGGAATTGCATGTCAGTATTTAGTGTCATTTTATGTAGTAGTAATAGTAGTAGTAGTAGTAATAGTAGTAGTAATAGTAGTATTTTATTCATCATAATATACACCGTAGTGCTTAGATATGTCATAATTCTCCTTAAAATATAAAAATATAAAATATAAAAAAAATACAATGCATTTACAGAAATAGTCATCTACAGAAAAATACAGTACCAACAAAATACTATAGTCAATTAAACAAGACAGTCTTAATTTTCAAAAAATCTGAAATCGGACAGTGCATAGTAAACATTGGCCAGAAGATGTTTTTTAAGCTTAACTTTGAAGAGTTTTGTTGGAGCATTTTTGAGAGTACTAGAGAGCGAATTAAATAATCCTATCCCGAAATTATTTCGTTTAGTGGAAGTTAATCTAATTTTGTTTAATATGTGTTGAGGCACCCCAGGTTATCAGACCGTACGTCATTACACTATGAAATAATGCGTTGTATGCAATAATGGCAGCATTTAAGTTTACTCGATTTTTTATTTGTCTAATTACGTAGATCTTTCTTGTTAACTTAATTGAAAGATTGTCAACATGTGCTTGCCAAGTTAGTCTGTTTACCAAGGTAAGGACTAAAAATTTTACGGTTTCACAGATATTTGGTTTATTTGAAAATAGTAAAGTGGTAGTTTTATGTTGGTTTAACCCTGCAGTGGTCGCGCCCAGTTTCATGACACGGCTGGTCGCTCCAAGTCTCTTAGACCCAAAAATTAAGAACCATTTGTATGACAATAAATTTTAATATGAGATGTTTATTTACTATTACCAAGATTTTTAGTTATAGTTCAGTTATTGCTAACTTTAAAAAAATATTCTATTTGTTGTTTTCTAATTTTTAAAGGTTTTTGTAGATCATGCTAATTTCATCATAGTAAACACAGCCTCTGATGAATTTCAAGATTTTAATTTTCTATATACATTTATGGACAGAACAATGTTTTTAAAACTAAGAGATAGAACAAAACAAATCATTTTCGTCATTTTGGTTCAAGGATGCACAACCAGTGCACAAAAACCCTGCATGCGAAAACACATTTTTAGGATGTTTTTTCTTTTCCTACTGTTTTTGGAAAAAATCAACATTTTTTAATTGTGGGGTTATTAGGGTCATCTACTGGATGGTCTGAAGAGGTTCCAGCTACTTCTTCTCTACTTAAATCGATTTCCGGTGGAGAATTTTTGAGTAGTGATCGCCAATGTAATTGGTCATTTGTTAGAAACAAAGCTAATTCTTGTATATATTGACGTCTTGGTATACTAACCTCGATGTTGTTTGCAACATAAATTATTTGTGAGTTCATTGCAGTTACATTCAATGTAAAAACAATCAAGAACACAAAAAAAATCACAAACGTAAATGGTCGCGCCAAGTCTCACAGACTTTTTTCCAAATAACTCACGAACACTAACAACTGTGCTTATGCCGATTATCGGGAAGCAACTAACTCTAAAAATTTGAAGGTACCTAGAAGCACAACTCTCTTACACCACCTTTAACAAATTCCCACTCAATAACGTATTCATCGGGTCTGTAAGACCTGACGCGACCACTGCAGGGTTAAACAAAGCTTATTTGCCTGGAACCAATCTGAGGCTTGGTTGATAATGTTGGTTTGTAATTAATTGACTAGAGTTTCATCTTCTATGTGGTTTGCAAAGGTCGTATCGTCTGAAAATAAAGTTGTGAAAACTGGGATGGCATTAGGCAAGTCGTTAACATAGATTAAAAATAAAAACGGTCCCAATACACTTCCTTGTGGGACACCATGTGGCTATACTGACATTTGCAAAATACACATTGAGCTCTGTCAGATAAGTAGGACGACATTAGTTTTAGAGTTACTCCCCTGCAACCGTAATACTCCAGTTTATCGAGTAAAATGCTTTTTGCTACACAGTCGAACGCCTTGCTTAAATCAAGAAATAGTGCAAAGGAAGATTTTTTATTTTCCAATAATTCTATTATATAATTAATGAGATTCAGCGCGGCTCCCGACGTGTCCCTTCCTTTTCTGAACCCAAACTGTCTGTCCGTAAAAATATGGTTGGTTTCAAAGAAATTTAGAATTCGAACTGCAATAATTTTTTCTATAATTTTGACCAAAATGGGGAGAAGTGCAATGGGTCTATAATTTGATTTATCATCAATTTCACCGAATTTATATAAAGGTATAATTTTGGCTTGTTTCAATTTATTAGGAAATATGCCCGTGTTTAATATGATGTTTGCAATATGAACTATCGGGGCAGATAAACATAAAACAATTTCTTTGTACATACAAACCGATTGATTATATACGTCTACTGATTTTGACCTTTTTCGCATAAGTAACTCGAATTCCTCAACAGCATATAAGAAATGTGTTTGCTTATTGGTAATTTCTTTAGATAAACACTGTGTATGTACTTTCATGCGGGAATATTTGATAATAAATCGTCGGCTACATGCACAAAGTAGTCGTTGTGAGATTCTGGGGAAATTGTACTTAACACTCCATTGCTATTGTTATTGGTTACACCTTTTTTTATTATTCTCCATATTGTTCTTTGTTCATTATCAGACTCCAAAATTTCTTTACTGAGTTTTTATTTTTTTAATTTTAAGATTTTTGTTCGTATTAGTATCTTTTTTATTTAAATTCAGCCGATAGAAGATCATTATTTTACAAGTTCAATTTTAAAATGTTTCCAAGACGATTTATTTCTTCCCTGGTCGAAACTATTTCTGGATTGGTAAATATAGAGGCATTTTTACATTTTTTATTTGTATTTATTTTAATGGGGGGAAAAGATAAATCGTGATAATATGAAAAAACTTTATAAAAAGCATTAACTGCACAGTTTGGGTCAGACTCTCTATGTAATTCTACCCAATCTTTAGTTAAGAGGTAATTTGAAAATTTGATTCTTTTTCTAGAACTTTTATTTGGTACGGTTTTATAAACAGAGGTCGCCCGTTTTTGAATGGTGTTAAATTTAATTATCTGAGATTTCTTATCAGATATGTGAAATTCAGCCACAGTTGCAAGTTGTGTTTCAAAATTTGTGAAGATGTTGTCGATACACGACTTGGAATTTTTTCGTACTCTAGTAAAGTCGGTGTTTTTTTTTTGTAATCCAAATGAATGGAATATGTTAGTAATTTCGATGCTTTCCTTAGATTTAACTGCAAGATTTATATTAAAATTGCCACCAAACACTAGTTTACTATTTTTAAAATTTTTAGATATTAAGTCAAGAGCACGAGAAAGATTATTTTTAAAGATATCGATATTACCACTTGGAGAACGATATAAAGCCACCGCAACACAGTTCCAATCAGCAAGTTTGATGCCAGTGCATTCAAAATGTTTTTCACTGTTAAATTCGTTAATGAAACTTTAACACGACTCAGTCCCGTGGCCTCGTTGGAGGGCGGGCGAGGGTTAAGCAAAATGGCTTCCGGCGACTGGTGTTTTTGCCCTGGTAACTCAGTCGGCCAATGGTGCTTTCCCCGGTAGGCGGGGCAGACCTCAGAGGGAGAGCAAGACAGAGAGAAAGAGAGAGAGAGAGACACACGAATTTATTTACAAAGTTCTTTTTATGTTCTTTATTCAGTATTTACACCTATATACAAAAGAGGGCGATCGGACGCCTGGACGGCTCTCCCGTTAGCGGGGCGGGAGGGGGCGCCGAGGGTGGCGGGGGGCCTGGTGCTGGTGGCGGCACCGAGGACTCGGCGTTCGGGCTCGGGGCCTGCTTGAACCGGACGGCGGCGGGTGGTGACTCCGGGGCGGTGGCGACGGGCGTCGGCGCTGTGGAGGGCGCGGCGCTGGGCGGCGAGGCCGATCCGGGGCTGAGCGCTTCTCGCGACGAGGGGGCGGTGCCGGGGAGTGGCAGCGCGTTTCGGAGCGGCGGCGTCCTTTCGACCGAAGGCGTTGTCCGCGGCGGCTGCCAGGGATGAGCCGGGGCTGTTGGCTCAGGGGTGCTAGCGGGCGCCGGAGCGCGCACGCGTGGCGCCTGGGGTCCCGGGGGGAGGACCGGAGGTTGCTTCCTGGGTGGCGGAGCGGGGGCAGGTCCACCTCTTGGAGTGCCCAGGGTATGGGGGCGGCGGCGCTTCGGAGGACGGCGTTCCACAGCTGCTCGAACTCGTGTCGCTCGAAGGGCTCGGGGTGGAGGTGTAGTTCCCACTCCGGCACTGGAGAGTGGTGGAGGCCTTCGTCGCCGGGGGCGGGGGTCTGCGGGTGGCTACGGTCGGTCGGAGCGGAGGGCGGGTCCACCGCCGGGCTGGGGATGGAGGCGCGGCCTGGCGTCCGGGGCCGGTGTCCCTGAGGTACTCCGTGAGGACTGGCTGCTTCGGGGGTGGCGGGCGACGTGGGCCCAAACAGACGGTCGAACAAGGCCTTCAACCTAAGGAGGGGCAAGGAAGGACAAACAAATTAACACAAAAAAAAACAAAACAAAACGAGACAACAAAACCAAACACATCAATTAAACACTGGAAGGTGCGTGGTGGTGGCCTGCTTACGTCATCCTCTGTCCATATGGCACTTGCTGGCTAATCGGCTATGTCCCGAGGACACTTAGCCTTTAGTCCGCACAAGGGTGCGTGTTAAAGGAAGTGTTTTGGAACTGGTGATTCGGCTAAGTTCCGCTGACACTTAGCCTTTAGTCCGCACGAGGGTGCGTGTTAAAAGAAAGTGTTTTGAACTCGATGTTGATGGCTGGACTGATGGCGGGAACTCTCTTTTCTCAAGAAACACCGGGGTTTATAAGGGCCTGGCCGGCTTTGTCTGCCGCACCCTTGCTCGTGATTGGCTGAACAGTAGTGGGGACGCTTGCAGATTTGATATAATTTGCATCCGCGGCTCGGATCTCCGCGGCGCGAAGTGCTACCTTGATGAAAATCTGCATCGTTTTCGTCTTGGAAAAACTCTCATTTTGAGCCTGTATTTCATATGTTTTGCTCGTCTAATAATAAAGCTGCGATTTGTAATCTCTTGGATGGGATTATTTTCGTCGGGGCCGAGCTCTGAGTTTTTTTCTACGCCGCGGCGCGAAGTTCCCTTGCGTTAAAACCAAGCGTACGGTTTTTGTCTAAAACCAACTTGAATTTTGAGTCCTTACTCGGCCAGTTTCGCTTGCAATTTGGTTCTTATTCTCGATTAAACTTATCCTACACTAACATTCATATGCTTGCTGGCGAGCTTTTTTTTTGCAGAAGCGGCGATCGCTGAACTGCTCTGCGTTCGCGTTCGTTGTCTCGCCTTCGCACTAGTTCCGTGATTTGTGTGTTTCTAATTTAATTAGCCCTCGCGATATATATTCCTATTGTCTTCTTGACCGCGGCTTGAACTCGGCTCTTTCCTAGCCTTGCCGGCGCCTCGGTGCTGTAAATGTTTCCGTTGTATCGGCATATTTAACTGTTTGTAAAAGGTCCCGAAAGCCTTTTATTGCTTTTGTTATGGCAGTGTTGGATCGTGTACCGATGTGCGTTTATGGGGTTTGTTTCTTCGGCGGCGCGTACTGGGCTGATGCGTGAATTTCCCCGCATTCAAATCTTGCTCTTCCGCGCTTCCTAACCGAAACAAAAGCGCCTATCGGTGTATAATCACGATTTCTGCACTTGTCGCTGCAGCTTCCGCGCGGTGGGCCCGTTTACAGCCGGCGTTTTCGCTGTTGTCTAACTGTCGTCTTAGCTTTGATGTATTTATGAGGGTTTTAGCGCTCGTGCCGGCCGTGAGAACTGTTTACGCGGTTTAGGCTCGACAGCTGTGCATAGCGTTCTTTTGGGCTGGCGATGTATTTATTAATTTTTGTTTTTGTTCTTGATTCTGATTGCGTGGCGAGGGCGTACCATACGTACATATGATGGCGGAGGCCCTTGCGTGCCTCTGGATCATATCAACTTATTGACGTAAAACGTGATCAGATCTAGTAAAAGTACATACTCCTCCATATTCACTCTCCAATCTGCAGTAACAAGAAGCTAGATTGTAATTATTTGGTGTATATACATGTTTTTCTCCATCTTTAAGCCAATGTTCACTAATCATCACCACGTCAAAATTTTTCTCAGTTAAGATGGATTCAAGATAATTGTGTTTGTTCCTAATACACTGAATATATGCATGCAAAATAGTAATATTACTGGTGTTTTCATTACAAAAGAGAGGCACTGAATGTTTGTCAATGATAGAAGATGCTTGCTCTTCTGGACACGTCGGCGTCGGTCGTATTAAAAATTTCGTTTTGGCGAGCAGTATTTGCCATGGCTTTTCCTGGATTATTGTAGGCGTATTAGATGTTAGGAGGAGACAAATGGTTTATAGGTTGCAAGGTACAGGACGTATCAAAGTATTTTTACCTGACCTAATCATGCGACAGAATACTTTATAACAAAATTTGGCCTATAAAGTAGTGCGCCAATCTCAACAGTTTTCGAAATAAAAAATGTTGAAATTTTTTTATAATTGTTTCCCCTTCTTAGAAAATTTTAAACCACTGTGATAATAATTCTGGGTGAATTATCTTGCATTTTGTCCTGAGTATGCTTTATCTTCTTTATCAAAATGCGAAACACATATCATCAATATACAGTGTGTAAAAAAAGTCTAGAATATAGCAAATATTTCAAAAACTAGCAGAGATGAATTTTTCAAAATTTCCAGACTTATATAGGTAAAAACTGCGCATCTAGGAAGCACAAAACCGTTTCTGTAACTATACAGAGTTAGTCAGAAAAAATACCAACTTTTGTATTTTAAATTGGACACCCTGTATATTACCGAGGAATCAAATAGTGCTTCAAAAGACAAATTCAACGATATAGGGTTTGACGGACTTATCTGTCAAAATGACAGATGTGGGGTGACTTAAAGAATAAGGTTTACAACAATAGACCGGTTAATATTGAAGCTTTAAAGGATCATATTAGAAATGAGATACCTCAAATTCGATCGGATACTGTCTTTAAATTCTCGTAAGACGTTGTCAAAAGTATCCCCGTAACTGTCGCAAAAAAAGGTGATCCACTTATTTTTGCACTTCCCATGCACTACAAACCTGAAATTCGGAACAGAGATAGATTCCTTGGGCCTAAGGTCGATGAGAAAGTTCCATATCGCGGATCCAATATGGCGGCTTTAAGAAAAGCTAACTAGCTTTTCACGTTTCGACCCCTTCCAAATGAAACTGGAAAATTTTATAGGAGTTAGTCCATAACACAGGAATCAAAAAATTAGTAAAATAGTACTTGGTGGTTGACCTATAGGCGATCAAATAAAGGTCATTGCGTAAACATTTTTTGCTCAATGGAAAACTTTTTTTTCATCGGCATAACCTATAGTTTTGAGTGACACAATAGTCTACTTAAGGGCCAAACTAACTTAAAACCAAGAGAAAGTCATGGGAAAACTTTCGGAGATATGACTTTCACAATCCGACGTTTGATCTCAACACATCGGGCGCAATTGTTACACATACAGTACACCTGGTGGAGAAACGCTCATACAGGATGTCCCAACATTAGCCTGCCAAACTTTAATAGCGAATTCTAGAACGGAAATTTTAAGAAAACTTTATATAACCATAGGCAGAAAAACCCTTGGTATTCCAGATACAGGGTGTTAAAAGTGTAGTGATGAGGATCGTTTGTGTTTAATAGTTTTAGTAGCCTGAAGTTTTTGACAACAAAAAGATACTCTTGTCTCATGGGCCTATTGTGTCCCGGTATCAAGTGAAATCAGGTTTAAACATTTAGACCGTCTTTGCATAGCACAAAATGACAACGTTTTCCAACACTTACTGCATTAATAATAGTACCTTTTTGTTTCGCTTTTGTGTTTGTTATTTTTAGTGTTTTCTTTTTTAAGTTTTGTGACGATTTTTTCAGTTTGATCACATTTATTATGATTAGTTTAAGTTCGTTAGTTTTGGTGTCATATGTTTTTATTAAGGTTCTGTTATGTATCGTTTGCGTTAAATGGTTGTCTTTTTTAATCAGTTACAGAATTATTTAAATTAAATGACAACATTTTCATGGCCTACCAATTACTATTACATTTCGAATATGGATATATCAAAAATGTAAATGTTTAAACCTCATTTTACTTGATATCGGGACACAATAGGCCCATGAGACCAGTGGCGTAACAAGAATAAATGATAGCCGCTGTAGACAAGAAGTTGCAGAAAAAAGAGAAAGGGGGGGTAATTTTTGGTCATGCAACACTTTCAATTTAAAAGAAAATTAATAAGCTCTTTTCTTAACATGAAAGGTTACTTACTGCAAAATAAAACACATTTAGATGTTTCAATCTTTTATTAAATATAACATAATAATAATAACAATAATCCCATTATTCCCTATTGGGACATAGGGTATATTCTCTCCAGTTGTCATTTTCCTTCGTCTCCGGCAAATTCCTCGAATGCAATTGCTCGAAATCAATTGCTCGAAATCAATTGCTCGAAAATCAAATTGCTCGAATGTAACTTTTCTCTAAATACAAGTTCCTCGAACCGCAATTTCTCGAAAATGTTTTGCAAAATAAAATTTATAGATATATAAATATGTAGGTATAGCACTTTAATTAAACTCTCTTTTGCGAGACTTTGCTAAAGCTAACATATCTATCAGTGAATTAATACCAAGAGTACTGGCTCTTACTTTCTCGATACTCAGTAATACAAAAGTCTTTAGGCGTATTTGGTTCATCTCACTTAGCAAAAAGTTTTTAATAATTTGCAATTTAGGAAAAGATAAGTGGAGATAATAGGATATAAGTTGTATACAAATATGGAAAGCTAGCCAATGATGTGTGATTAGACAGAGATTTTTCTCCTACTTCCTTCACTGATAAGCAAGATTTAATACTAGTTGTGTATGAAGATCGAAATTGTACAATTTGCTGTAGTAAGCCGTCATCGAGACGCCTCTGTATCTGAGGCAATCGCCAGAAATTTGCGGTTTAAAACTATGAATTTATAGTATGTGCACTATGCACTATAAAATCTAAGAATCACAAACACACACTAGAGCTGGAACTTCTAATCTACTCAAAAGGAGAAAAAATTGCGCACTCAAAAGAGCCCAGTGGCGCTCACGTATTATAGTCTGTTGCCGCTTTGAACCACTATTCTAGGAAAACTTTTATTTTCACTAAAAACTCCGCTACCGCGGCGCCTATATAGATTCGGCGCCGAGGTTCTTCGCACCCCCTTCACATATGATAGTTACGCCACTGGCAATTACGAGTATTATAATAACTGCTCGAAGTGCCCACCTTGCATTTCCAAACAGAAGGCTAAACGATTGTTAAATTCTGTGATCGAATTATTGACAAAATTAACAGATATGTTTTGACATTCACTAATTAATCTCTTTTAATGTATCGATGCTTTCAGCTGGCTCTACTGTATAAGTTTTATTCTTCAAATAATCCCATAGAAAAGTCATTTGGAGCGAGATTGGGAGACCTCGGAGGCCAATTGATAATGCCCCGTTTTCCAATCCACAAAGAAAATGTGGCGTTAAAATAATTAACTACCTCCCTGGTACAATGACGGCGCTCTCCATCCTGCTGCAATATAATATGACGCATCTCGATATTAATATTAGCATCTATGATTGCTTGAGGTAGCTGCACTTGTAATAGATTCAAGTATTTGGCACTATTTAGGGTACGATCTATAAATATTGGTCCTATAACCTTGCCGTTCATAATAACACACCAAGTATTCACAGATTTTCGATACTCTGTATCTGATTCTTGAAATGCATGCAAATTCTCCGTTGACCAAGACCTACGATCCGGGAAACAGTGGATAATATTTAAGAAAAACTGGATTAAGAAGACACCTACCTAAATTTTGAGAATTTACGATCTCAAATAAACGAAACGTGCATTCATCAGAGAACAGAATGTGGTTCAATAGAATGTTTCCATTAAATATTTTGTTCATTAGTGTTTTACAAAACACTGTTCTACTTTCAAAATCATTTTGAAGAAGCTGTTCATGGTTGCCATATTTGTAAATTTTGTATTTGTGTTCATGAAGTATACGAATCACCAATGTCTTAGAAAAACCTGTCTAAATAATTTATTGTTTAATTTAAAAAATAAAATAATGTATCTAGATAAATGGAAGTGGTATAAATAACTGCATTTTCAGTTCAGAAGCAATAGTGCAAAATTCAATAAATCTGCTTGATGTAATTTTGAGTAATTTGGAAAAATGTTCTATAGGATAAAAAAACTGATTGCGGAATAATACAAGAAGTTCATTTAATTTATTGCGTTTTGTATGATTTTGTTATAATAATCGCTAAAAGTAATAAAACTAATAATTACTTGATTGGCAATCCCTTTAGTAGAGATATTTTTATTTTCTGTAGCGTCTTACAACACGTTTAATTGGGCAAGTTCATGTGTTACTGTTCTAGGACGATGTTTTTTTTTCATGTAGTGCCACACAGCCTGTAATTGCACATTTTCTAACTGTTCTTGATATTGTAGACACATTAGGGACTGGTCTGTTAGGATATTTTACACTAAAATGATCCCTAACATTACCGAATGATAATCCGGAGTGATACACTATACACATGTCTATTTTTTCTTCGTCTGTATATATCATGTTTAAGAAATCGTTAGTTTTAAATCTTAATTATTTATTAAAATTAAAAAAAGACACCTTGCATAATTTGACAGGTGACAAAACAATAAACCACACAATACAGCAGGCCGTGCAATAAACAATACATAAATGACCTATTTAAATTAGTGTATAATGGGTTGCCTATATTCCATTGATAAAGTGGGCGGACCATTTAGCTTGCAATATGGTCATGTTGCATTGTAAATGGACTTCACTGTATATAATGTGGGTTATCTATCAAATAGAGATTTTGCATGATGGTTTATGTACTTATATTGTAAAATGGGTCTCTGTGATCATCTAATGTTGCTAAGGTGTACCGTTAATATCAAAACTTTTGTTTTAGGTTGATAGTTCACAGTGGTGTACTGGCAAATTTGGCAGTGGGGGAACGCTAGACTTCCGGGGGGGTGTGAAGGGGGGGGGGGGGTACGGAATATTCCCTAGGAAAAGGGGGGGTCCGGGGGTCCTCTTCCCGAAATTTTTTAAAAGTATAGATGCAAAAATATGCATTTTGATGTTTTCTGGTGCAATTTTTCCGAATTAAGATGTTTGCGGTTTTGTAGTCTTAATATATAAATATAAAGCCTACAACTTTCTAATTCAAACTGTTTTTAATACTTTGTATATTCATAGTAAGTAGCAAGTAATTTTTGCCGTGATTTTTCTAAATAATAACATATACCACTATTTAAATGACACTGGAATGAACAATTATCAAATTGTTTGTGCAGACAACAGTATTTACTCCATGTAGGCCTACGCCATACAATACGTTCAATTTAGTATCGCTTAATATTTGCAATAAGAAACAACGCACATTTTAGAAAATCTGCCAGTAAATTTAATAAGTTTTACTTGTGTGTTTTTTTTTGCCGTAATTATTGAATTAAATTAATTTTCTACTAAATTTAATCTTTTTTTTACTTAACAAAAAACCAGTGGGGGAACGCCGTTCCCCCTCGACTACACCCCTGATAGTTCAACATGGAGGAGTAGGATAATGTAACTGATTTAAAAGAATGTTCCCGTGAGGATATTTAAAATAAAAAAAATATGCGGATGAAAGCTTCTACAGCAGTCGGTGTCTAAAGTACCTGGTACTCCGCATGACTAGATGTTGCCTTTAGCAAACAACCCAAAACTGATTTTCTAGTTGTTAATAATAATTATTAGGCCAATGACCTTGGATTAGCTATACAATTTTAAATAATAGGGGAGTATAACAATAACCTGAAGTTTATTTTAGTTTGGTAAAGAAAAACGAGCGGATCAAAGCTTTCTAAAAGAGGGCGTGTCATTTATACATTAATATTTTTAAACTAAGGGGTATTCATTAATACAATCGTTTGAGATTTAGTGCATCTACTCTCAGTTATGTTATCTGTCATCTGAATTCTATTTTTTTTTGCATTAAGAGAAGACATAGTTTTCAAGGTATGGTCAACCCCAAACGGTTTTATTAATGAACATCCGTAATAAAGCACTGTGCTATTTTTTCCTTCATTGCTTCCTTCATTGAAATGCGTCCAAATCCAGCTTACTGGTGATGGAAATTATGAATTGTTGCCTAATGAGATGACGCACTGTCATGCTGAACAGATTCTCTGTGTTCTGAAAATCAAAGATACATTTTCCATTATACCATTTAACAGCAGCTAAATTTATGTAACTGTGCTTCTAAACGTACATACATATAGAGTTTAACAAATGTTTTCAAATGCATGAATTAATTTGTTTTTGTAGTATATTGTTTAGAAGGTCAAATAATATAATAGTGTAATGGCCGCCCACTACTAATTAATTGCTTCTATTAATAAAAATATCTAGAGCCACCATACATATTATTTTTAATTCTGGGTTCGTCACAAATCAGATAACTAATTTTGGTTCTCAGGGATAATTAAATGAGCGGTCTAGTGATATGCTTGATCTGAATGATCGTACGCCCCTATTTATAATGTAATCTACTTGCAACTTGAATTATTGTTGGCTAACTCATAGCAGAACAGAGCTCTTATTCAAGGTCTGGGTTCACAATTTTAGATTTAAAATTTTGATCGCACGCCTATGGTGCGTAGGTCAAAAGCAACCTAAATGCTACAACGGAGCTAATCTGTCATATAATTTTACGTCTTTATGAAAAACTAGCAAATGCAGATCGTTTTCGTGTTTGTGATATCAATTACTACTCAATGAGCAAATTAAATAGGTAAGTTTTTTATTTTCCCGCTTTCTTATAGCGTCGGTTGATCGTGTTTTGTTTCTAGCCAAAACCCTCCACTTCGTTGATTCGAAATAATGACGTCAAGGAATCCTAACCTCAATTCTGGACTTCTAAATTCTCAATTTGAAGCTACTGAAGCTATTAAATCGCCGTGAATCTGCCAAGCAGCGATGCTATTCCACTCCCGGGTAGGTTTCACGGTGGTACATGTACAATTTTGCTTTACAACTAACCTTGCAATTTTTCCAGGTGCTGTCCGATGATGTCCGGAGAGGTGATAATGTGCCAGATCTTCTCTCAGCGAGCAGGAACCGTGGTGCAGGCCTTGGAGGAGCTGGACTGGTGTGCCGCCGATGTAGCCACAAAGTCAGGAACCTCGGAAACCGCCTCTTGCTGTTAAACGTAGGCCAAAATAGGATGGCGAAAGTCCCTCGGAAGCCGTTGTGGATCGGAAATATTTTGTAGTGGCCGATTTTAAAACCCACACTTGTGCTTGAACACTGCTATGTCGTGAACACTCTGGTAAAGTTTCGGAGCTGTATTTTAATATTTACTATATAAAAATTAGATTTTTCTGGGAGAATATAACTGGGCTGTCAGTAAAATTATTTTATTTTTAGTTGTTATTAACAATTGGACATCAATACAAATAGGAAATCAACTCTGTTCAATTGACCTTTTTAACAAATAAATTCTTAAAATCTAACTAATTTTACAATTCTACCTTATTTACTAAATTGTCCTTTGATTTTTGTAATCATTGTCTTACATTATCACTCGCGTTGCACCGTTTTAAATGTCTTTTCATTCTCTTATTGCACTGACTCATGTTTCTTTTCTCGCACATCCTCTTTTGATCACTTCTGAATTCAATTAAAAGTCCATTTCATTGTTATACTTGCTAATCAATAAACTGTTTGTAAATTCAGCAAATTTCCAATATTGTTGTTCCATTTTCCTTTTTTATTTATGATTTGCCTTTAGCTTTGACCTCACTTCGTGCTCGTTGCACCCTGCTTTGCCTTCCTCCATATTACCTTATTATAATATGCTCACAGATAATTGTTATTAATGAATTATGACTTGCAAAATACCCTCGACCAGCATTTACTAATTATTTTCATAATCGATTCATTCTTACAAATTTACATTGATTAAATAGAACATGAATCCAACTTCTATGATTTGAGCTCTGCCTTGTTCTTTATGTTTGTAGGAGAATTAATTTCTTTATTACTTGCATAGCTTTGCACATATTATTCCTAAATTCAAGTCTGATTAATTTTTATTTTATTGCAATTAGATGCCATTTCTCAATTTAAGCTTGTCTGAATTATTCATTATTTTGTTGTGCTGTTAAAAGTGAGACTTAAGACCATCTCAATAGATTAAGTTTTGGTTAAAAAAATCACAAAGAAGAGTTATAAATTTTAATAACATGTTGCACTATCCCGGCATCTCACACATTCATTTACCCTTCTAGGCATGCTATGGAGAAGGTCATCAACTGAATCTTGTGATAATTCATTTTAGGCAACTTGGAGGTGATGTCGTCACTCTGCAACTGTTTCTGGAGGTTCTGGTAAAGTAGACATCTCCATTATTCCCCAGACATGTTCAATGGGAGACAAATCTGGAGATTTAGCGGGCTACCGAAGAAAGTTGATGTCCCTAACTCTTATTTGTATATTTTTAACCACAACTTAATCAATTATCTTTATTGACTTTCTAAACAATATATTACAAAATCCAAATCATTCCTGCAGTTTAAAGAGGTGGAATGTTTTTTTTAACTCAGTGAATTAGTATTTTTAAATTGTAGTATAAGATTAGGGGCATGCAATGATTTTAGAAGAAAAATTAGGGCTACCATTATTAAAAACTATACATGATGACAAATTTGTATATATGTTGTATTCCTTTATTACGTCACTGGAGAACAAAATTCAAAATTCAGTCTTAATCTATATGTGATTACACCGAGATCTATATAAAGAAAAATTCAAACCAATTTTCGAAATAATTGACGATCATAATGAAGTCTATCCAGCTTAGAAATATGAGGAGTAAGGAAGGAGGGTAGATATCTCAAATATTTTATAATTCTGAAGCCCCAACTCATTTCTCAATTCCTCCTGCCAAGTTTCTTCACAAAACAGTCAAGTATAGACAGGCAAATTCTCATTGAGGTCCCTCGCCAGGCAGGGTGAAAGCATAGAACAATAAAAACTAGAACTGATTGATAGACGAGGGTCGCGGGGCCAACTTGTGATAGATGGTAGCAAAGTCGCTACAGGACACTCGTCTACTGCAGTTACATAAGGATGCTATAGCGAGCTACTTCATCTTGTTCTATTTTTAGCACGTGCTATTCGACATTAACATATAGTACTTGGTAGTTTTCAACTTCGAACAAGAAAACAACAATTTAAACAGTGGTTCGTCTGTTTTTCTATTAGCCTGGGGGCTTTATATATTCCTAAGCTCAACATCGATTATTTGCGCTACCTTGTGTATCGTCGTTCTTGAACCTTAAATGTTATATTATAAATTACAACGCGGGGCGAAGCATCTTGCGCCAATAAGAATCTAGGATGATGTGACGTTAGTGATATTTTTTAGACTGGGTTAGTACACTGTAAAAAATATTAGGAGTCGCAGCCCGCTCTGAGTCATGTTGAAAAAAGATACTATAAGTCATATGATATACAGCAGAACTATTCTAGCTTTGCGGTCGAGGAAAACCATGGATGGCGCTGGGATCATAATTGATTCCACTAATTTGATAATACATGAAGGGAAATAAATGTCATATATACAGTGTGGAAATAAAGTAAAGGATAAATTCATTATCTTCGTTGTGATTCATTTTTATGAAAAAATCTCGAATGGGTGGAGCGATTTGGACCATAGGGAATATTTTCAGCTGATTTTCTGTTTCTTATGTAATTTGTTTTTCATGATATGGACATCATCGACTTTTTTTTAAATAACAACCTATATTTCTTATTATTGATTTCAGTATTACTTTTTATCCCGCTTCGAACGGTATAAAATGTTCCATTTGAAAAAATCGAGAAAAATGGTCTTGTAAATGTCATAACAAAATAAGCGTCCTTTGCTTTTTCTAAATTAGAATTTACCTTTAGCAAACTATTTTATTAATAAAAATCTGGCGTGATACACTCACACAACTTCCTTTTACAGTGATTTTTTAATTAACCAAAAATATGATTCTTAATTTTTAAGCATTTGTCAAACATTTTCAAAAATTAGAAATTCTACAAAAACGGTAGAAAATAGGGCGTTATTTGAAAAGACAAACATTCTGTAAAATTTAAAGCTGAATTCAAAAATGTAATAATATACTTGATGTTCTTTTTAAAATAGGAGTTAATAAAAAAAAAATTGAAAAAACCAAAAGAAACCATTTTTAGAAGTATTTAACTGGAAAACCACCTTATATCACATCAATACCATTAAAAATGTAATACAAATGTAAAGTTTGAAAAAATCGTTAGAGCCGTTTTGAAAAATCTGAAAAAAAACTGAAAAATCACAAGAGTGAACACCTAGTTCCGGTTGTGCGATTTTCTTCAAAAGCTTGCTCTCGCATCTAGATAGTGCACAAAATTTATATATGAAGTTTCAACGCCATATCTCTTTTCGTTTTTGAGATATTCTGTTCACAGACAGACAGACACACAGACCGACAGACCAATGAACAAAAACATGTTTTTTGGGTTCAGGGGCTCGAAAACGTAAAGATCTATTAAAAACTCAATTTCGAATTTTTGGGGTAAATCTAATACTTCCTTTATCGTAAAAGGAAGTAAAAATGGTACAATTAAGCGGGAGACAAAGAATTGAATTTTTTATTATTTATTATTGTATTTTTCAATTGTTTTTCTAATTTCGATAAAAACGAATGTGCCGTCAATGAGTTTCTGTCAAACGTAGATAACTCGATTAATTGCGCTCATTTAATTGGTTTTTAATATTTAAACTTTAAGACCATTTCTCTCGATTTTTTTCATGTGGAACATATTGAAAATTTCATATCATTGAACACCCCTTCGACATTTTTTCATAAAAATGAATATCAACGAAGTTAACGAATTTATCCGTTACTTTATTTCCACACTGTAGTATGATCAAAACTTATTTTTATCTAGTATGGCTATGGAATAGTTCTTAATTTATGAACGCAACTACGGTTATACTTAAATGTCAAACTTGATATTTGATTTCTAAGTGACTTACAGTTGCATTCATAAATTAGGAACTATTCCATAGCTATACTAGATGCAAATGATTTTTGATCATACTATATATAGAGTTATAACTAGAGTGCGGGTTCTGGGGCAATTGCCTAATTGACCCATGTATGGGAATACGACAGAAACTTGTTTCATACACAACCAAGTTTTTTAATGCATATGTGTTAAAACCTAGATGCCTAAAATTTGAAATAAATGCCTAAACAGCTTTATATACTGCCTAAAATAGACTTTTGTTGTTTTTCGAATTTTAGTGGTTCAGAAACCTTGGCCACTTTAGTGAGAGTCCTTTTTGTTTGAACGATGTGACCTTTTTTTATCTGAAAGCCCTGTCCGAGCACTAATAATTTTTGAAACGAAGTTTATGAACGTTAGGTTTAAGTGTTTTTTTTTGTTGGAATGCGTTTATGAACGGTTTTAGGTAAATCTTTACAAGAGTATCTACATGAACACAACACTCGAGCAAAGTTTCTGAAAGCACCCTGCCGTTATTTGTTAATAATACCAACATTATCGATCCACCCAGGCTCGGCATCAGTTGTGTTGCTTGCGATCTCGAGCAACACAGGAAACAATATCAGTAACACACCGGACCTCGGACGACAACAGACAAAATAAATAACTGACAACGTTCACTACCAGCTAAAAAACCAGGCCTCAGCTTTCTGACGTCACGGGTTTGTCGGTTAAAAAAGGTAGTTAATGCTCGCGACGAGAACACGTTTACAACTTATAGCTGCACGTTGGTTGCAATTATCGATAATATTTGAGCTTTTTGTAATAGACAAGTCACTTAGTGCCTTTGTTAGTGTTTAGTGTTGTGCCTGTAAGTTATTTACCACCAGTTTTGCACAAATAAACACGTAAGTTACCGCCACCGGGCATTGCATTATCACCGTAATGACCAGTTTCTGGAATTTCAACACACTTGCCGGCGAGTAAAGTAGGTAAATATGTATAGTGTGTTGTAATTATATACCATATTTGTGCAAGTGTCTGTAGATAGATATTTTTGTTATGGGAATTAGTGGATGAGGAGGCAATAATTTTACAAATGTGTATAAGGTAGGTACTTCTTGTAATAATAATTCTTTGGCTACAGAGTAGAAATCAATGTTCAAACCAACGTTCGACCATAAATTAGACAATTTTGTTAGGTTTAAGAAAATTATTGTAATATACATGTAGTTCACAATATTCGCTATTGAAAGCCACTTTTCCGCAAGCATCATTGTTGGTGTCACTTTACTGGGTCAAACTGCAGCGTTATTGTTTACTAACAAGCATTTTTGCAGACGTAGGTGTCGCAATAAAACCAAGTAATATACTAGGTCGCCAATTCCATCAAAATAAACAAAACACGACACCAATATTTTGTATTTATACCTAGTGGACGGTACTTAATTTTTAATACAGTCTTAAATACCGAGTACAAAATTCACTCTCCAATCTGTCATCCCTTCAACAAGTTCCAGCCCCCTTCAGCATAATAACCTGGTTCTATCAATTTACAAGTTAAGTTTTCTGAGGTTTTTCTTAAAAGTGCAAAAAATTAATAAGACGTCAGACTACAATTATTACAGTTTAATCAAGAATTTAAACTATGGGGGCTTGTTGTGTCTACATAATTAGGTAGTAAATTTAGTTTATTCACAACCATATATGTAATAAGGTGAACACTGACTTTTAAAAAGTTGGAAAATGAGCGATTAGCAACTTTTAAACTTTCCAACCGGTCGTAAAAGCGGTTGCCGTGGCAGCGGTTGGAAAGTAATCAATTGCCGACAGCTGTCTAGGTAGGAACACTGGAAATCTTGTTCATCCATTCATGCGCGTCCCAACCTGACGAATCATAATATGATAATAATTTTTCCAATTATTGTTTAGAAAGTGGTTGTGAATAAAATAGTATACATACCACGGTGAAAAGTGTTATTCCTGTCTCGAGATAAAATTAACCTCGACGCTTTGCATCTCGGTTAACTACTTAAACTCTCGACAGGAATGAAACACTTTCCACCTCGGTATGTAATATATTATTTATTTAATTATGCTATATTCAATTAATTACTTGGGTATTTTAAAGAATAATTCTCAATGTTCATTACAAATGAAATTTTGTGTCGCAGCTGGTTTTGCATTTTTTTTACAAAAGAGGGCTATTTAGTTCATTTTATTGGGTGTCAATATAATAGCGAAGAAAGAATAACGAAAATTATAAGTAATTCTACAACCAATACTTTGATTATTCTGGTAAAATTAATTAAACAGGAAGCACTTATTTTTTTAATTATAAATGCTCTGCTCCTATGGGATTTAACTGAGCTGAAGTCTTTTTCATTGGCTGGTATTACAACGCTTCTACAGTCTGTTTTCATATCTAAATGTCCAGACCTTAAACGTATTGAATTTTCAATTTTTTAACTATATAGGTACTAATGTGGATACTCTTTATGTAGATTTAAGTATAGTTATAGTTGTCACAGTATAGCGCACACTGTAATTTTTGCACTCCCGGGAAATGATCTATTTTAGCGTCATTTTGAGGAACTAAAGTGCCACTTTTAATCCCAAAGGATATTTCTGCTACAATGTTTATAATCTAGAAACGAATTTTTACTCCCGGTCTTGGAAAAACACATTAATTGCAATTTCTCATTGTCTTTGGAAGAAAGTATCCCCAGTAGGTCATTACTTATGTGAAACTAACCTAACAAAGTGCCAGGTATGTAATTTTGAATTAGGTTATATATTTTTTATTTTATCCTAATATGTTAGGTACTATGATAATAACTCCTTATAAACGAGTTCCGTTAAGATGCATTTAGCAACACTAGTGTTGTTAAAAAAAATAACATACTATACTTTATTAGCATTTAATCACATGTTGGCAGTACTGACGTGTATTGTCAATCTATGTCAAATTTGATGTTAGTAGGTAAGGTTTTGTTTGTTTTTTGACACAGACTGACGCAAAACTTAACTTGCTAATCTTAAATTTAACATAACCTGACAGGGCTACCAACAATACAGTATTGAGTAATACTGCCACAGCTATAGCAGATATATGACTCGCTGTTGTGTCATTAATAACAATTTGTCTTATTTTTTGAAAAATATTAGTATGTTAGGATAAAATACTACAGCCGTGTTTGGTACTTTATTGTGCAAAAACTATATTATTTAGCATTATTACTTAAATTTTTAAGTTTTTAGTGCGCCACTGACGTATCCTGTCATTTTATTTAAATTAGGTTAACAAGTTAATGTCAGATTGATAGATGTCTAAACTTATTACCAATGTAAAGCTTAGAAATTACTTGATTCTAATATTAGTTCTGTTTTTCTCCTCCGCAAAGCTAGAATGGTTCATAGTTTTTATTTCCATTCTCATAAAACAAAATGATTTATTGCCGTACACATTCATTAAAAAAAAATTGACTTTCAGTAAATACTAGTTTTAGTTTTCCGGACGCGCTGTTTTTGATGCCTACGTATTAAACTGTGCATTCAGCAACTTTAAACATGGTCGTGCATTACAGGTTGCCTATCTTGTTTTTGATATTTTCAAAACTTCTAGCTATTTCTTTTATTCGAAAACTTTCATTAAAGTCGTAATTTTACTACCGAACATGTTTATTCAGGGCTTCCTTTGGTGACACCTTGCAAGTGGATTTATCGTGAAAAAATCGTCGATAATCTGGTGCAGATTTAGTTTTATTGGTTTGTTGAATTGCTGCACCCGTCTGAGTAATTCAGGATTTGCTAATATTTTGAAGGTTTTTACCTTCACCTGTTGGCCGCCCGAAATCCCAGGTATATAATTGTTATCTCTACCTCTACATGGTTTGACGTTTGTCGAATCCATCTTTAGCCCTATTTCTTTCGCTCTGTTTTATATTTTCTCTACCATGTAATCTCAGGATCCGCAGGTCCGTATTTCTTGCGTCAGTTGCGCAGATTCGGCGCTAGCTAGAACTGGAACACCTGTAACCACGAGGCTATTGAGGCAGAGTTATATGGATCTTCCAACGCAAGTAGCAGCTGCTCAGGTCAGATTTTCCTTTTGCACTTCCTGTTACGAGGAAATACATGGCTTATCGGACCACGTCCAGCATGCAAGTTACTTATTACAGATCTTAAATGCAATTGGAATTTTCATTTAAGTAACGGGTATTTCATGCTTTCCTTATTGAGTAGGCACTGAAATTATTTCTATTTTGTGAATGCAATTATGTTTATACCTAAATGTCAAAATAGGCATTTGATTTTTAGGTAAACTTGTAATTGCGTTCTAAAATTTATATCTCTACTCGATAATGCAAGTTTTGGAACACATTTTAGTAAACAACCGTTTGTTGTTTACCAGATTATTTTGTTTTGAGTATTTTCGAATTTATGTGGTATTTTTTTATTTATTTTGTATGCGATAACTATTTTTAAATGAGTTATACTAATATTTTTTTATAGTTTTTCCTACGATCGTGTTAAACCTTAAAATTACAACTCTTTCTACAGTTTTTAGTGTCAAAAGTGATGTTCATAACAGTCTTAATTTTAGCGAGCAGATTACGTCTTTTTCGGATGTTGACATTGGTGACGTATTTTAATACCATATCAAAACAGGCTTTGCTTTGAGTGTCAGCGTAACCTAGAATATCAACCACAGTGTAATGGAAACAGTGTCACCGAAATAAGTTTGTATATTTTTGTTACGACCGTAGAAAAAATACCGTGTGATACACGTAATTGCACGTAGAATCATTAACTTAATACAGCAAATTTGATTGAAATATCCAAATTGTCTTCTACTCCTGCATTTTATGTAAATTCAGTCATACTGCAATCACCTCTAGTACCTAAGTTCAGTTCATAGAAATTCATTCCATTGGTTGTCACTTTGATCTTTTTTTTTTATTATTATTAATTTTTGATGTATAGTTTATTATACAAAGTTGTTCTATTTTGTGTCCTCTAAATACCCTTAAATTTAATTACCATAATTATAAATAACCCTGCATATTATGTTTTTTCACTACCATCTTTGTAAGTGATCCTTACACCGTCAGATTTGAGGGATGTAGGAAACATTTACAAAAACTGTTACGGTTTCTATGACAATATACTTACCTTCCTAGAGAAGTAAATTATGTCATCACGCATGTATTACAACTGATAAGATGCCATGTTTGCCACTTGGTTAACACGAAGAAAACCATTATCGTTAGTACTATTATCTATTTTTAATCAGAATACAATCACAAAGCTCAGAAAACAGCACTCGCAATTGAATTCACGCATTTATTTAAAGAATTTTTCACAGTGCGTTTATAACTGTCAAAGAAAACGTCACAGCGCTATAAGGTTACTATAATTTAGAAAATGTCATAATTTACTCTAGGTATTACCATTTACTTTACATAAGGAAATATTAGTAGTGAAAAAATTATGTAGTTTACACAGGATGTAGAAAGATTCATGGTGTAAAGAATACAAGGTGAAACGTTCCCGGAGATGCGCAGTCGTTCAGAAAGTAGAGGGGAGGTGTAAACGAATCCCCAATGGGCCTAGTCAGGAAATCTATCATAGCCGCGATCATGGTGTAATCATGGCCGCGATAGTATATTGTTGCTGGCACTGTTAGTCGATGTCAAATTCGTGGTTAGCAGGTTAGGTTTTTCGTCAGTCTGACACCAACTGATGCAAAACCTGCCTCTAATTTTACATAGACACTATAGACAGCGTCTTCAACAATACACTTCAGTACTACCATCCGTTCCCTTTGTGGCCCCATCCCTTATTAGTTGAATTTGAGGCTCCGCCCACAATGCATCCATTCTGCGGAACGTTACACCTTGTATTCGATGCACCATGGAAAGATTTACACTACCTCGAACCTTGCTACCATTGTTCGCTTCGCTCACTCGGGCATCAAACGGTCCTCGGTAGTGTAAATCTTACCTACATGCCATGTAAAGTAATATACTATTTATTATTATTTTTTTAATTTAAAGTACCTATATAGAATTTTACGAAAATACATGCCAAGTTAAAGAAACTGCTGAAGGACGTTTTAAGCGTAGATTTTAAATGCCTTTATTTCAATGTTTATACCGGGCGATCGGCTTCAAAACCGAATATGGCATGTTTTTAATTTTTAGTAGACGAATGATAGGTCTAAGCAACCTTTTTTTTGAAATTAAATTAAAGGTTTCTAGTAGTCTCATGATGTACTTACCACGTTTTTGTTAGGTTCGGTTTTGTAACCGGTCACCCAGTATATGATTATATGAATTTGACATGCATGTGTTTAGAATGTCAACAAAGGAACTATCACAAATATAGCTGTTACGTTTTGCGTTAATCACATTTCCCACATTTTTTAATACATTATGCAAGAAATGTTAAAACCCTACCACTAAATATCTATAAATATGTATGTGGTTAATAATATAAGGTACAGTGACCGCCAAAAAGTTGGAATAAAATGGATTTTTTTTAATTTTTCAAAAAACTTTTTACGTCAATAATTTGTGCTTGTCCAAAAACCTATGTAGCCCATATCATATATACCGAGTAATTTTTTCTTATTTAGAAAATGGAGTTTCTCGAAATTGTCAAAATAAAAAAAAGTGCAATTTTTCGAAAATTAAGTAAGATTTCGCTGAGGTTTTTTTAGAGTGTGTTATTTTTAGCTAACTGAGCAATATCAAGGCCAGAACTCACCAATTTTTTTAACTTTACCTAAAAATTTATTTGGAAGGTTTTTAAATATTTTAAAAAATTTCAAATACCAATACTTAATATTAAAACTCAAATTGTTTTATGTGTAGACTTTAAAGATTTATAATTGGAAAAAATCGATAAAATATGAATTACTGCTTTAGACTTTCTATTATTTACCGAAAAGTAGAATATTTGCACGGGGCAATGCGCGGGAAATATTTTTCAATTCTAATTAATATCTATTTAAATGGCTTCTAGAAACTCTAATATAGCCCTGTTAATGAATTGCTGTTACTAAAATCCTGTAAATGTTCTTTTACAGTTATCTAAATGAGGAGATATTTTAGATCATATCAATTGGATAAATTTGGGGTGCTTAAATCTTCATTCTCTTTCTAAAAGAAGGTATACAAAATTGAACATAAATTAAACTTTTATCAAATCATACCTCTAAAATAACAACAAAAGTAAGAGGCGTCACATAGCTATTTTTCAAACATTTGAAAATTACTGCATTACTTTTCTACCTACTTCTTACTCAACTAATTATTAAAATGATTGTGAGTTATTGTACTTCTCAGTCAATTTCTAATTCTTCCCACAGCCAGAAAAGGACATTTCACACCAGTGGCGTAGCGTATGTCGATGGGCTCTCCAAAGATAAAGTGGTTAAGTAAATATTAAATATAAGAAAAAAACGTATATTTTCTTTCATAGCTTCAAACAAATAAATAAAATGTAATTCCAATTTTGTGCCTGATACAAGGCAAAAAGAAATTCTTCTAAACAATATTCACACAAAAAAACTTAAAATTATTCAGCCATAAACATACTAGGCTCAGCCTTAGTATAGTAACAGCACTGGATATAAAAATAATAGTGTGCATACTAAATACAAAATTAAAATATCTTTTTGCGTTATTTTGCATTAGGCAAATTGTTAAACATCCATTTTTGATGCCCGTGACAACTCAATGAATAATAAAACCAAATTTGATAATCTATTTTGATCGATTGTTGAACGCAAATAATTCTTGATAAACTTAAAAGAGCATTCTACGCTGGCAAATGCCACGAGTAAAGTGAAAAATAATAAAACAGCCGTATAGATTTTTTAATATTCTACAGTTTTGAAAAACTAGCTGAAAATATTGCGTAATACTCATAGAGTCTTTCAGATGGCACTTTGCTCAGGCAATGACATGGATAAATTGGGATATCAACATAATTATTTTCGAGTATTTTGAACAAAGATTTTCACATTTTTCGATTATTAACGATTTGGGATAGTTAAGAGTAGTCTTTGGTTGCAAGAAGTCAAAGTATTTCTTAAGATTTTTCATACCAACGAACCTTCCCAATAATTGCCCATTTACTTCATCGTTAACATAGTCATTAATATTTACCTTAAATTTGATTTTATAATTCGTCAAAGAATTTTTTATGTTTGACTTTCATCTTTTCTTGAAACACAATGTTCCATTTTCTAGCTTTTTTGCAACTTTTGTGATACTCGCTTAGTTTAAATATATTAGTTTGAACTTCGTTTAAATCGATAGCATTTTTCTGCAGTGCTTTTAATGCAAAATTTGTTTCTCACAAAATTCTAGTCATAAGATCCATAATAGATACAAATTTGAAAGATCCCATTTTCTTCTTAATGGAAAGAGCTTTGTTCCTTTCGTCCTTCTTTTCAGATGTTATAATAATGTGGGTTAAAGGTTTGAGAAAAAATTATTTTCAAAAGTTTTAATTCATTGGTTTTGAGGTATCTGCGAGACCCCTGTTAACTGCACCGAAATGCCCTACTATAGCTACGCCACTGTTTCACACGATGTTGTGTTAAATGGCAAGATCAGAATAACTATAAAGTTTATAGTATAAGTATTGTGATTCCCAAGTATCTGTATTTCAGAGTAGATAATTAAATTCGGAAATTCATTTTGTTTTACCATTGTTTTATTTTTATAATTAACATTTCGGTTTTCAGTGATAATGACCAATAAACTTCTCTCGAAATCAGGTTTTAGAAAATCATCCACAGATTTTGCAAATTTCTGACGAATCGAAGAAATTTGAATTTTCACATTATTTCAAGTATGCAGTAATTTGGAAAGAGCCTTTAGTATGCGTAAATGTATCTGTAACGGAATCAATATCATTATTTGTACTTAATCCTGTTGTAGACAAAATCAGGTAATTTTTCTGCAATTTTATTCATTTCGTTTCCTGTAGTTCCGTGTAGCTTCTATATCAATGTAGTTAATTCTGTAAAGAACTTTAACCTCTTTCCATAAAAGGAAAATGCATCCTGACTTCGCTTTTCATTTACTGATTGTTAATTCTGCTAAAGTCCTTGCTTGCTTTGAAGCTTTTCTCTCAACCTAATTCTAATGTTCAATTCATCAGTGAAAATGTATAGAAATGTTAAAAATTAATTTTTTTGCAATTCAAAGGTAATTTTTCCGGGGGTGCTAATTTAACTACGCCTATGACTAGCATCAAATTGTATTATAATTGGAAATAATTCAATGTTATTCAACTGAGTACTTGTTAATTTAGTTATACACTTCAGAAATTATGTGTATGCTTCTTTAACGAAAATGATAATTTGTTTGTTATTTTTAATACTACTATGTCCCTAGTACCTAGCCTACTTACTAAATTTAACTTATTAATTAAATTTAACATTATTATATCTATAAAAAAGTATATTTTTAATACCAAAATACAAATCTTTTATCACCATCCTTTCTTCATTCAAAATTTCATATGCCAGAACTGTATCCTCTCTCATTTCTGCAGCATGCCTAATTAAATTTCAAACATTTTCTAGTTCTTTAATTATAGGTCAGTCATCTGTTCATATACGCCTTTACTTCGTTATTATTCTACCTACCTTTATGAGAATGAACATAAAGTAGAGCGAATTTTGATTCTTCAATTAAAAGAAACTATCATTTAGGTCCCGTAATTATTAGTATTTTCATACATAATCTATTAAGTGGTGGTTTTGAATCCCGGAAATTTACCGTCTGGACTCTTAATTTTTTCTTTGATGCGAAAATCGCCACGAGTCGAAAATGATTGGTGTTTTTCTGCTGCGAAAACAACGAGACATTCTAGTATATAAATTTCAAAAAGAAATCAAAACTTCCATGAAATAGATTCTGATAAAAAATTCCATTTTATATTCGACACTCAAATTGAAAATATTGATAATAATGGATTATTAAAAATCAAAGCATATATAAGCAAGATTTGATTGGCGGATAAGTCAAAAATTCTCAAACCTGATTGGTCCAAATTTATTAAAAGCGATTTGCATTGTTATATTTATTCATCAGTTATAATCCAAATAATATCATCTTAAACAGATTGTATTATTATTTATCTAGCAATTCTGTTTACTGATTTAATATCGTATGGTGAAGCACAGAACCATTGCAATGCAAAATTTATTGTGTTTCCTGGGCGATATGATATTTAAGTTTAAAATAAAAATGGTAAAGTAGAGCTTATAAAATAATTTACAATAAGAAGTTTATATTAGCATCTATCGTTTCGTTAATAAAAATATGTACATTTGCCATACAAACTCATGACAGCCAGATGCACGTTAGCGTATTCAGTTTTTATGCGCTCGTTGAAAACTAAAAAGAGCGAACGGCTGCAACTGTAAATTAATTTTTGAAATGGCCATTCTGAGCATTGAGACGACTATCTATTTAAAATGTTCTGTGAAACAACATTATATAAGTGAAATAAAAATTTTACAAGCTGTGTAAGGGGGCGAAAT
This sequence comes from Agriotes lineatus, assembly GCA_940337035.1. Lineage (NCBI taxonomy): Eukaryota > Metazoa > Arthropoda > Insecta > Coleoptera > Elateridae > Agriotes > Agriotes lineatus. Next base: position 52,297,846 of record OW679194.1, on the reverse strand, counting down.
AATAGAAATTTATATTTGCCCGCCTCCATTCCACAGAGGCAGGCCGTTATTTCAGATGTCTCAACTCGCCACTTTCAGTAATCGTCAATGTGGGAAATTCAGAAAAAAGCATTGTGCATGACGAGTAAAGTGGAATGGAGTATTAGTTGAGAACCTTGACTGAATTTTAATATCAAATGGTCTATTTTAGTCATATAATTAGTATTAAATTCACTGAGAGATGTCGCCGTTCAGTATTCGATAAAAACTAATAGAAATTTCTGTCTGATCCTTTATTAAATGCCTAATTGCCTGCCCATGAATTAAATAGTTTTAGCTGGATATTGGTTAAGGTATTAATTGGATCGGGAATCGCGATCCATATAATTTAAAAATACTTGTAGTTTAACTTACAAACGTTCATAGTGTCACAATAGGAAAGCCGTAATTTTAAAAATGTCTGTAAAATAAAATTTCTTTGTCTACTTTGTTGTTTTGAATGAGGCTATTAAAGCACTGATTGCATTGTTCTTTTAATATAAAAAACGTCGAAACATTCTCCTTTATTTTGCATGACTGACAGATGATGAAATGTCAAAATTTAAAGTTTCTAATTATTTTCATGCAAAGTAGATAAAATCTTGTATGATAGACGTTGCAAAATAATTTTCAAAACACTTCAATTTAGCACTTGTATCATAAATAGCTATTATCTATGATAGTGTGTAAAATTGAATTTTAGTTGGTTTCGTTAGTCACGTCGTTTATAGCAACTTGTTTAAATTTTTAACCACCAAAAATTACGGACAGTTGCTAGTAATCCTAATCCGCATTGTCTCCTGAAACGCAAAGGGGAGTTGGCCACCGAAATCGTGCTATTTGACGCCGTACGACTTCTTTAAAGTAGGGACAAGAAATCAGACGACGTGCGCCACCAAGCAAATTTTAGTTTAGCTTAAATTGTTAATTTTCCATTGATAATTGATTAAGCTTAAACCAAACGCATGATTTCAAATGAGCTGTAAAGAAGAAAATAAATATCGGTTTTGTAAATCTAATGGTGGTATTTATGTCGTCACTAAAATTTGTTTGGTGGCACACGTCGTCTGATTTCTTGTCCCTACTTTATTTTGTTTTTTTTTTAAATTTCAGGTCTATGCAAATAACCTTCAAACAATTCCTGAGATCAATGCTAATTTCCAACTCGTAATTAATGAGATAGAGCCGCAACTCTAAGAAAACGTCATATATAATGTCATCAAAAGAACAAGGGTCTGCTTTCAGAGTCTAGAGGGCCATTTGAAGGATATTCACTATTCCTATAATTAACTCTATTTGGTTTTATTTGAATTTATTGAACATCTTTAAAAAAAAAGCTTTTAATTTGCGTCTCCACCAATTTCTTGTCTCCCATTGTCTCCGGCTGTGAGCTTGTTTGGTCGAACCCTGGTCTCTGTAAGTTATTATTATTCAAATAAAAATTATGTTTGTGGCAGTTGCTAGTGTGGACGCAACTACTGTTCATTATGAATATTTACTTCCCATTTTGTTTATTTTTCACCACGGTGTAATGTTAATTGGTTGTATATTATAAATTGGATCCATGTAATTAGGTTTATAATCTGTTTGGGTCCCAATAAATAAATAAATAAATAAATATTTTACTCCATAATTAATTGGAACATGTCTACTTTAAAATTTAATAAAAATGTCAGCAATCGCTAAAAAACTTTTTAAAAATGTTTTATTTGAAAATTAAAAATTGCCTTCTTATTGAAACACCCTTTACATCTTTAGTGGTAGAATTTTCCACAAAGTCTTTTCGATTTACGAAAACAAGGGTCGGGTTATGTGGGTGTTATTTGATCATGGCCATGATCCAAAAACTTGATATTGTTTTCTTCACATAGATAGAAATGTGACTCATCAAATCGTCACAAATTAAAATTTTTGGACCTTTGGGGAGACTTGAAATATGACAGAGAAACGGTGCAAAACCAATTTTCAAAGGGGTTTTTGTCAAACCACCCCAACTTGGTTCTGTTATATTTCGCATTGGGTGGACCTTATGTGATCAGATTTCCATACCACGTATATTAGAAGCATTATTCCAGATGTGGTCGATGTTGCTGATTTGGGCATGTCAATAATTTTTTGAATACTAATGTTTAGTGTTTAGTTCCGCTTATTTGAGCTGCTACTTAATTTGCGTTTGCTAAATATAAAACTACATTACTATATTGTTAACATTTCTATTATATATATTTTTAAATTCAATCGTTAAGGATCGTAACTCAATTTTGCACCCTTCTCAGGCCATGTGGTGGTGCCTTTGACTAACGCTTAGATTTTGCACCCCCCTAGTTACGGCCCTGACAGTCAATAACTGGGCTGTGTATGGTTCACCATTTGATATTAGATTCTAAATACAACCAAACTTCCACACCTTGAACTTCTTTGAGTCGAATTTTGTGATATCTCAAAATGGCATTTTACCTTAACAATTGTTTCCATACCTCGAATCAGAGCTGGGCAGTAGTTAATTACTTTGTAATGAAATTACTAATTAAATTCCTGTTTGTTTATTTGCCTTGGAATTGAATTACTTTTTAAAATACGGTAAATTGGGAATTACCATTTTTGTTGAAAAGTACTTGACAATAACTTTTTGAAGGAAATTAATTACTACATTCAATTACTCAATTACTTTTGAGTAATTAAATTACTTTACAAGTATTTGAATTACTTGTGGTAATTCAGTTACTAAATTACTGCCCCTATTGTGTATTAAATCTCGAGTAGGAAAAAAAAGATAATCTGGAACCATATGAGTATAATTTATGTTTGCCTATGATTAGTCAGATAATAGCCAATTTTGTGCAATATTTGCAATTCCAACGGGCAAAGAGGAAAATATTTGGTGCAGACGGCTATGGATGGAATGATCATATGTTCTGTGTAGCATACTGCAGCAGTCTAGCTTGCTAATAATTATTGTGTAAAAAGAAAAAAAATGTCTGCGGTAAGTACAGATTACAGAGTACAGTACAATAAAGATAGAATTTATTTTGTACATAACAATTAATAACTAGCTTTATTAGATGATATTAGTTCATAACAATTATTTATTAATTTCAATTTAGCACAGTTATTTAAATACTACTAAATACAAATATGCCGCCACAATTTCGGTTGAAAATAATTTAAAAAATAATTTGTATTGTGAAATTAAAATGACCAAGTAATTGATAATTGAATTACTATTTGGATATTTAATTAATTGAAATCGCTGGTAATTCAATTACTTCGTTGGGCAGTAATTGGTAATTAGTAATTAATTTCTTTTTAAAACGTTTTTAACGTGTAAGCACTTTATTTTTGCTCTGATAGCTGACAATACCGTCACCTTACACTAGTTCAAAGGTTTTGGTGCTCTTGAGCCTTCTCGCTATAATTATGCAGTGTCAATGAGTTGGCCTTGACATTTGCATAGTAATCAAGCTTGGTCCTATGCTTTAGGACGTTTTTTAATTTTTCTAGTAGTTTTTATGCCTAGATTCCTATGGATTCACTGTTTCTGACGTTCCGGGGCACGTTCACAGTGTTCCTTAGTACTTTGTTCTGAAAATTTTTAATAAGGATAATTGCTGGCACAGCCTCAAAATTGGCAACCGTATTGTCCTTATTCACGAAGCTGATGTACGCTTATTTGCTTTCGCGTACTAGCTTGATCTCTATCGTTTTGCCCATCTATTTAGCTCGTTTATGGCTTGTTGTAGTGTATCTGTTGTTTCTTCAGTACTTTCGCCTACCGGTACTATTGCAGTTGATCTGCGAAAGTAGCTGTCGTTGCCTCGTTGGTTATTCCGATGGCACTGGAGTACAAGAGGTAATATATTGGTCCCATTGTGGTATTCATGTATTAATTTCGTATAAGTCAGAATATTCGTCTTCTTGCTTAATTCTAAAGGGCCTATTTGACATAATAAGGCTTCAGTTGCGCAATAAATTTTTCAGGAATATTGTTTTTAAATTTATGGTTTAATACCACACTTTATGCAAGGCCTATAGAAAGCTAAAAAGATAGATGAGCAGATTTTTTTCTCTTCTGATGGAATTTTGCGGATGTATAGTGAAAAACTTTTATATCTTTTAAATTTGATGTATTATCGTTTTGTTAGATGTTCTTTCAAGTTTATTTAATCTCTTAGAGGTTGTTTTCGGCGTATTTTTGCTGTCGAAGCTTTTCTTCTATTTTTTCCTGCTATAAATAATAGGGCTCTGAAGAACCCCGCAGCAAATCCCACGTCGCTGTAGGCCCCTGCGCTGATGAATATGGTGTAATTATCCACACACCCTGCTTGGTTGCCTCCCTAAACTTTATCGGCTGCTACTCTGCACCACTCCGTCTTTTGCCCCGTCCTAGGGCTCCAATCTGCTCCAGGACAAACCGCTACCTCGTTTACACTCGCCTCAGACTTCAATTACGCTACCTGCTCGTCACAAAACTGCTTCGAACCTCGAACCTCGACCAACTTCGCAGCACTATTTTACCTGGGCGGAAGCACTACCAGCACCAACCAAACTTCCACAGTTTCCACAAGACACTTCCAATAAATTATACAATTTTAATTAAAACTGGGGTATTTATTTATTGATAGTTTAGGTTTAAATTGGGGAAGCCAAAATGATCAACCACCAAGCTTGGCTTCCTATCCCCAATTGTTTGTTTACATATTTTATTGTTGTCCTGACATTTTAAAGCCTACTTTGATTACATTTGTTTACTGCAAAGCTAATATGATTTATACACAGTTTTTAACAAAATTATTGTCACATTCATAGCAATATTGTACAAAGATGAAATTACAAATCAGCACATTATGGAACATCTTTAAATATTATTTGACATTCATGAAATGTTATTAACTAAAGTGATAATTATGGAGGTTTAAAACTGAGTTTATAGCAATATACAGGGTGTCCGGATAAGGGTACGGAGTGGCTGCATGTGGGCAATGGTAAGGCTATAAAAAGCATTTCTTTTCATAATTTGGTGTAAAGAAAACTAAGTCCATTAATAAAATATTATCATTTTAAAATTTTGAATTTTCCCAAATGTTGATAGCACATTGCATATAAAGTATGCCAAATCGTTGCCAAACATTTTTAAACATTCCGAAGAGACTCAAAAAACTATTAATTAATCTTTTTTGTGATTCCTCTTATTTTTCTGAAATAGAGTTTTTTTATAATTTTATTATTTTTTAATTTTATTAATATGATTTTGTTAATTCTTCAGGTGATATTTGAGGATAGTGCAATTAAATATGCTTAATATAAGTATACTATAAAACAAAAGCTTTTATATATATTTATGGTGACGTAATGTGATAAATACAATTTTTATGGGTGGTCCAGTTCATATACCGGGTGACAATGAGACTAGGGCCATACTTATATCTTTTTATTTATGAATCGATTTGGATAAAATTTTATACCAATATACTAGACATAATTTCTGATTGGCCGATATATATAATCAAAATGGCTGACTTCCGGTTTTACCGGAAATAATACTAACTTTGTTTTTTTAAATAGAACACCCTGTATATTTTATATTTTTTTGCATCTACGAGTCAAATTACATATAATAGTCTTGCCAAATTTCAATTTTTTTAAACAAAAAATTTATTTTTTTAATAAATTTTCAGTTTCAGATAAAGATCAAGTAGTGCATGATGCATATCGTTAGATTGGTAATTGCATTTTCTATCTAATGGCCGGATGGCCCTTAGTAGGTGTCATTTAAAAAAAGTGACTTTTTCTTAAAAAACGGGTTATGCAAATTATATTCTTTTATTAAAGGTTTGTTATTGACCTTATTGATAAAATAGCTATTATTAAGAGTTGCTAGAGTCAATTAGAAAAAAAATTTCCAAGTCAAGGCCTTCTATCGTAAAAAATAAAAATTGAAAAAATAATTTTTTTGAATTAAGAAAATTGAAATTTGGCATTCCATTTAAAAAATCAAAGTTGGTATCATTTCCGGTAAAACAGGAAGTCAGCCATTTTGACTATATCTATCGGCTAATCAGAAATTATGTCTAATATCTTGGTATAAAATTTTATCCAAATCGATTAAAAAATAAAGAAGATATAAGCATGGCCCTAGTCTCATTGTCACCCCGTATATTTGCTAAAGGCCACGTTAATAAGCTGTTTTTTTCTGTTACATTGTTACATTTTAACCAACTTTTGTAGGTTACGTTGACGTCGTTTGACGTTTATTTGTCGCCCCACCACCTATAAAAATCGTTAAACAATGGCTTACTTCACTGCCGATGTCGACGTTCTTCACTGCCGATTTCGACGTTCTTCACTGCCGATTTCGACGTTCTTCACTGCCAATTTCGACGTTCTTCGATGATTCAATCATCCAACTTGTAAATCTAACAGCGGATAACAATCAATGACGCCATTTACGCTGCATATTATGTACCTACACTCAAACAGCATCTCAACCACAGACCAGTAATTATTACCAGCAATGTTTGGAAATTCGTCCATAAACCGTGTATTTTCCCAAAAGTGTCAATTTTGATTTTTTATCATTCCAATGTTTTTCCACATTCCATAACAAACGATATAAGTTATTATGGGACTTACAGTAAAATAAAACCTGTAGTTACCGACAGGGAGTTATGTGTATACAAGGGTATTATTAATTTTCTTTCTGTTTGTGGTTGGTTGGACTCTATAGGGTAGGTCGATATTCGAATCCACTAAGCTTCTTTAGAACAATTTTATTAGTTCTGTTGTTATTCAGCTGTTTATGCCCTGTAGATGCTTTTTTAGGATTGTCGTAGTCCTGGTCTATTTATAGTTCATTCAAATTCAGAGTAGAGCAAAATCTGCAACCCAAGTTACAAATATCAGCAGTCAGTTGATTACTAATTTGATTTGATTAAAATGTAGATCATGAGATGTACGTAGTATAATATAGAGGTTATAGTTTTTGTCAAATTTGTAAAGCTTGAAATTGGAAAATTGTGAGACGTCTACTTAAAAGAAATCTGCTGAATGTGAATTGAGAATAAATTTACACACTAAAAAATGTCGCAAATGACCTCCTTAAAGCAAAGTTGGATATTAAAAACATGACACATTAATTATGACATTCATAAAGTCAGCAACAAGGCCGTATCTCTCTGATCTAAATTTTAATAAAATCATACTCATATTAGTACGTTGCCTCGTTGGTTATTCCGATGGCACTGGAGTACAAGAGGTAACATATTGGTCCCATTGTGGTATTCCTGTATTAATTTCGTATAAGTCAGAATATTCGTCTTCTTGCTTAATTCTAAAGGGCCTATTTGACATATAAGGCTTCAGTAGCGCAATAAATTTTTCAGGAATATTGTTTTTAAATTTATGGTTTAATACCACACTTTATGCAAGGCCTATAGAAAGCTAAAAAGATAGCTGAGCAGATTTTTTTCTCTTCTGATGGAATTTTGCGGATGTATAGTGAATAAATTTTATATCTTTTAAATTTGATGTATTATCGTTTTGTTAGATGTTCTTTCAAGTTTATTTAATCTCTTAGAGGTTGTTTTCGGCGTATTTTTGCTGTCGAAGCTTTTCTTCTATTTTTCAAGTTTTGACCTCAGACTTTACAGAATTTATCCTCATTTTCATTAATATTTTGCACTGCTGGAAATGCTTTTAGATCCCATCTGTATGGAAGTTTATGTACCGTGTTTTGTTTTGGATGATTTTGGTTGCTTTGTTTCGTATCTTTTGCAACCTTTTGGGCGCTTTGCATCCTCTGTGGGTGTTTTGCCAGTGTTTGCACATTTTAATAGCGCTTTTTCATTTGTTTTGCTTTCTTTTGTGTGGTGTTTACCTGCATATTTTACATACCTAAGATGTCTGTTGCAGAATATTTGGGTGTGTTCATAGCTTTGACATCTTTTGCATTCAGCTACTAGTAAATATTTTCTTCGAGGTTTTATATCGATTTTCATTCCTAATGTCCTGGTATACATTATATATGTCTTATGACGAATGCTAGTTGGCTAGCCATTAATAGGCACACATTTTTTAAAAATGCTACGTACTAACAAAGCACACACGTCCGCACTTCATAGCCGCTCCTTAAATACTTATGAGAAAAGATGAAGTAGTGTTCTCACTAATGGTAAACGTTTGAAACCCCTATGTGCTTACAAAGGCACCGATGAGCCATTCTTTTTGCCTATTAGTTCAGACAGTTACTATACTTAATATCCGAAATATTCACCAACGAATTGTTCAACATATACAGAATAAACAGGGTCCAAATGTTTTCTGACACCAACCAGTATTTCTACAACGTCAATATGTTGTTCACAAAAAACTTAAAATAAAATGGTGCTTCTTGGGCAATCAACAGGTAAGTAAACCGCTGACAATGGAAGGCGAACGTTGGAAATCGGGTCTCAAGTGACCTGAATGAGTTATCTCAGTTGTACCAACTCATTTTCCACGAAATGTATTCTAAAGCATCTTTATAACAGCTTCGAGAAATACGCATACATCGAAGGCGGTATTTTAGAAAACGGTGGAATTTATTATCCGGTTTCCGCATTCTGAGGGTTAATGAGCAATTCCCGAGGTATCATAAATTATTAAAGGCTACCTACATGATTGGTGACATTTTCCGATTTACTGAATTTTATGTTCTAACGTTGCATGAAAACACCGATTTGACATTTCTAGACATTGAAGTTAATTGTATAACTTTAAATGTTCACTTTGTGTTGATATCCAAATTTACGACATTTATTTTGCACTCAGAATGAAGTTACTTACATTTAATTTGGGTGGTTACCTAGCTTCCTATGATATGTTATTTATTTAATATGTGGCATACAACTAATACTGTTAAATTTAGTTTTCTAAATAGGATAGCCTGCAGTATTAAACGAGTTGCCTATCTATAGTAAGTGATCACCTGGCACTCAATCTTTTTCGATGTCTCTGTATTATAGAAATAATAACCAACTGACGTTGAATGCGTCTCATAACGGCTATGATTTCGATACGATATTGAACTACGGACTGAGAAATCTTGCAGGCAAAATATTCTGTTCTGTTCTTTGTGTTGGCTGTTTAACAGGTGCATGTGTGAGATACGACACCTGAAATTAATGTTCTTATAGACAGAAAAAGTGAAATTAATGTAAATTTGAGATGCATTTCTCTGGAATGGGAAAGTAGTGTACAGCTTGTTTAAAATTATGATTCAAAATAAGTTTGCTCTTATATTAAAATGGAAAATAAAATATGTTGAATAGGTATCTTTAAAGTATAGGTAATATAATTATGTGGTATATTTTTGTTCATCATAAGATATGATCTGTTAAACTATAATTCTTAACAATGCATTGCAGCTAATCATGATGTTTTGAGAAATATTTAAATAATAATTCGGCGAATGATAATCAAATTAATGCTTCGATTTGTCCAGATTTAACCTGTTGGCATAGTTTTGCTTTTAATGGATATATTTTAGTCGACATTAGTAGCATAGTTACCTTATGCCATCAGATAGGAAGAATCAATACTGCTTGACACAGAAATGAAAAGCGTAATGGAAAAATGATATGTTATCGGAAGTCTTGATTCTGTTGTGTTTTCATTGTAAAAATGCATTAACTTGCCTAAAATTACAGCTGATAGATTATGAAAGAAACGTGTCTTTAAAAGCCTCGGTAATTGTAGACCCGGTGCTAATGGCCGCAGATAAAGTTAACAATGCCACAGCACATCAGACAGGAAACTTAATTCGGAAATTTGATATCGGAACTAGGAAACTAGAATTCACTGTACTTTGATACAAAAACAGTGGCAGTTTGAGCGAACTGAATAGCTTTTGAGGCGGTGTATTTGTACAATTTGTTGCAGGCAAATGATTTGGTGCGCAGACTTGAAATAATATTGTTTCAGGCGCTGCTGAATGAGTGCTTTATTTCAATTGTATCGACTGGTGTTTCGCAGACTGCGACAGTAACGCATTTATAGTGCTCCTACTGCAACGTAAAATAGAGGGCGCCCCGGAAAACTCCCCATTATTGGAGATATTAGCGCAATTTCGTAGCTCTTGTTTTTCCAGGCAATGTTAGAATAACATTAATTAAAATCGGTGGCGTTGGAAAAGCACCACAGGTAGCTAAGAGAAATAAAATGTTTTTAATGTAAGCATACTGCAGAATGAGATTCCGCACGAAATGCTTTCTCTGTTTTCTTTAGCCCAATTGTGTACCCACCAGTCCACTGCTAGCTATATTTCCCTGATAAACACAATTTTATTCACTTCATCGATCAAATGCGTCGATTCCTATTGATATTTTATTTGCTACCTTATTGGAATTTTTTGATGATATTCTACCTTTGTGGGAACTTAAAGTTTTCCAACTAAATTGTATTTACAACATGTATACAATGGCAATGAATTAAATACATTTCATCGATAAGAAACAAAAACCCATCCTACATTAACTTTAAATGACCTACTCCATTATTTCTGCCGTATGCTTTGTAGCAGCAGTAAGCAGTAATCGAAGTTAAGGCGAATATACAAAACCAGTTCATTGAACATCTCAAAAATATAATTATATTATTACTACAATGGTAGTATCTTTTTATGTTAGTCGACGACTTCAAAGTCGACCATTATATGTATATCAAGTGTAGTATGTATTTAATGCAAGCTATGTAATTTTTATATTTTCTGACAAATATAGATACATTCTTTTCTATGGATTCTCATATGTTACCAGTCTAAAAAATTACATTAGAGATTAAATTGGCCATTCAACACTATACTATACAGGGTGTCCCAGAACTGCCTCCCCATAGAAAACAAGCATGTGCCGACTGCAAAAGAGGCTGCAAGAAAGCAAAAATGAATTTTCTACTACCCCAAATAACTGGGTTATAGAGTTTTCAATTGCACCAATCCCAGAGTCTTGGTCCTCAGGCATTACTGCAAATCCGACACGTTGCTAGAGAGCAAAAATAAATATAGTACAGTAAAATTGTCGGAAAATAGCCCGTTACCTTAAAAACAATTACCGCGGCGATTCCTCTTGCTTCTTGGTTTAGGTTCATTAGACAAGTGTAAAACCAAGAAGCCGTGCCCCCACCTCCTGCCAAACAGCCACCATCTTGAAAACAATTAAATTTGTTTTTACTCGCGATCCATTGGTCGCACAGTAAAAGTTATTGAATAAAAAATGTTGGAAATAAGAAATTGCGAATGTGAAAGTTGTAGTGCTTGAAAAAATGTGCACGAATCTCTTTTAATAATGTGATTGATTTAGTCTTCCTCTACTGTTCGAAATATCAACTTCGCGGCACTGACCAAAAATGTGTAGAATTTTATTTCCAACATTTTTTGTTGAATAACTTTTTCTGTGCGACCAATGGATCACGGGAAAGAACACATTTAATTTTTTTCAAGATGGCGGCTGTTTGATAGGGGGTGGGGGCACGGCTTTTCGGTTCTACACTTGTCTAATGATCCTAAAGCACTGGGCAAGAGGAATCGCCGCGGACATTTTTTTAAGGTAAAACGACAATTTTATTGTATTAATACTGAGTTCGAAAAAATCAAAGCGCCAAACTGCAACAGTAGAGTACATTTAGTCCTACCTTGGTGGTGATAAGCTTTTCTCGGTTGTCGCTTGAGATAGGACTTTTATTTCAAAATACCGATTGATACATTAGCCCGAATACCCCCAATTCTCTCTGGGGAGGCAGTTCTTGGACACCCTGTATATGCCAATTATATCGCGTATCACGCAAAATAATCAAAAAACAATTTATCTACTCAAAAAATAGCCATGTTGCGAAATATCGCTTAGCAAAGATGTTATGTGCTTAGTGATATCGCTAATTACGTAAAAATAAACATCAACAAGCTGTGTAAATAAAGTTTACCTTTCGTTAAAAATTTTAAAATGTTGAGTTTTGGAAGTATTCCGCTGAATTTAATTGAACATCAATAAGTATATTAATTGTTGTATTATTTGTTTCAATAAAGTTAATTGTTATATACTAATGTTGTGAAATAGTTGTCCCAAATACCGAGTGATTTTTTAAAAACTCAATTGCAGCTGGCTCTGGATAGTCTGATTGAGTTGGCAATACTGAAACGTATTGTTGGTGATATTGTAAGTCTATGTCAAATTCGAGGTTAGCAGGTTAGGTTTTGCGTCAGTCTATGTCAAAACTGAAGCAAAACTTAACCTGACAACCTCGAAGCCCGTCCATTAAAAGAACATTTTAATTACAAATAGTTAAAGTAGATGTTCGACATGTCCTTCCATTTGTAAACATCCTTCGCATCTTTATAAAAAGGGACGCCGCATTGTTTCAAAGATTCCCGAATACAAACAGTCTGACAGGTATGTTCTATTCTTACTCGCAATTCTTTTAAATTATTCACAGGGCTCGAATAAACTAACGACTTTAAATACCCCCAAATACAAAAGTCGAGCGGATTGAGCAGGAGATCTAGGTGGCCACACAACTGGACCCCTCGCCCTATCCACCAGCCGTTGTAATTGTCGTTTAGGAAATTTCAGGCCATGATTGAAAAATGTGCAGGAGCCCCATCGTGCATTAACCACATATCCATTCTATGAATGAGGGGTACATCTTCTGACAATAGTGGCAAGGCATTACGCAGAGGGTCAAGATACAATTGGCCAGTAAAACGGTTCGCAAACGTTTGAGTTTAGTTTAAATGTTGATATTTTAAAATTAAAATAACATCTTATTTGAGTAAACACCTATTTATTTATTCTTCTATGGCAGTTTGAGGGAAAATTTGAAATAGCTTGTTGATTTCACGTTACACTGTTTAACTGTCAATTGCTAACCTAGGAATGCAAAGCTCAATTTACATTACCCAAAAATTGCAAAAATCCTCTAGAAGACTCGTCCGGATTTTTAATTCTGCGACTGTACATAAAACATTAATACGGTGTAAATAAAAATAATTTACTTTATCTACGACCACTACTAAAAGTAGGCCTTTTAGCGCTAGCTTGTTTCACTAAAAGTGACGTTTTATAGTTTACCATGGTTAAATAAATCAGCTGTTTACTTTTAGCTCTAGTGATAAAAGTGAAGTGAGGTTATAAAACTACAATTTCGAACTGAAAGTGAAGTTGTAAACTTATTCTAGTTGCTTCTTGCGTTACAGGTAAAGCGTTTTTCAAATAATTAAAGCGTTATGTAATAAACACACTCAGATGTGGAGTATTAATAATTACATTTCGTAACTGATCTTGTCAGCACTGGCTTCGCAAACATTCGCCCGCGCTACTATTTATTACGACATAAATTAGAAGTGCCGTAGATGAAAACCTTTGTTAAATCGATATTTATGGATTAATAACAGTAAAATTAAGGTCGTAGATAAAATATTGTATGCAACTCGTGCTAAAACTCGTTTATGCACGAGACATGTTATGAAACTCAGCCTTCGGCAGTTATATTATGAATAGACAATAGGCCCCTTGTGTAAAACTGCAAGCTTGCAACCTTGAACGCACGTGGCTTCCTGTCTCACGCTCCCTTTTAGAGATAACGCTTATCTTAGCTGATTAGGCATAGTATATATACTAGTAGCTTGCACCTCTAAGTTAAGCTCCAGTCAGTCGATAAGTTCCATTGTGTTCGTATCATAGCTAGATGTAAGAAATTGTCCGGCGGCTAGCTGTGTGCTTCCAATGTTATATTTCATTGTAAAATAAAAATAAACGTTTTTTAAAAAGTCGTTTCGGCGGCCTTTTAATAAAACTGGCGCAGTCGTTCGGATTTGTGGAGGAAAACCTGGAAAACTACAAACATCGAGTCGACCAGCAACTTTCCTTGAGGTTCAGCTCTTTGCCGCAAATCGACACCTACCACCCAGCGGATCTTCGGACATCTCCAACAGGGACAAACATCGCCCGATCGTGAGAAGCGCCCGTCGACCCAGCTCCTGCTCCTCCGTGGTTATTGGAACCATCTGGTCATTGGGACCACTCTTGATCATTGGGATCAGTCTCTGGTTGGCAACGTCAACAACGACGACCCCAGGACAACTTTTGGATAACGCTCTAGCGCAAAGCAGACTATCCAAAGTCGGACTTCAGGACCTCTTTGCAGGCCAGCCGACATCAACAGGATCGACGCATCCTTTTTGAAGACAACAGGACGTAGCTTGATCGCACGCCGTTCGTCAATTTTAACGCACAATGTAAGTGCATATTTTTATAATAATTTTCAAGCTTTAGAGAAAAAGCAAAGGTATATTTTTAAAAATAATAATTTTCAAGCTTTAGAGAAAAAGCAAAGGTATATTTTAAAGGCAACAAAGTAACGATTATTAAAGCGTTCGCCTAAGTAATAATTTTCAAGTTTTAAAGAAAAAGCAAAATAATTAATTTTAAAGGCAACAAAGTAACGTAATATAATTTTCAAAAGTAATAATTATTAAAGCGTTCGCCTAAACAACAAAGTAAAAATTTCAAAGGCAACAAAGTAACGTAATATAATTTTCAAAAGTGATAATTATTAAAGCGTTCGCCTAAAACAACAAAGTTAACTAATGTAAAGTTTTAAAAATTATATTAACATAGTTTTAATTATTTATATTATAAGTACCCTACGCACACCTGTTAAATGTAAGGTTCCTAACAACGTATTAGAAACATCCCCATAGTCATTAAACTGTTTACTAACATAAAACAAAATTAAAAATCAAGTGAAACAAATAAAGTAAAATTAATTTTTGTCTACAAAAAATTCTTATGTTAAGGCGAGAATCTTAAGTAAAAACACCTAGAAATTTATTTTTTTTAACAACTATAAAATTTTTATGTTTAGATCACCATTATCTTGAAGTATTAGATAAAAAATTATATTTTGAAAACAATTGTAAAAATTTTATGTCACGAGATAGATCACGCTCACCAAGGAATTCAATCCCTAGAATTTTATTTTTAAATAATTGTAACAATATTAGCAACCCAAATATGGTTGAACAAAACGCATCATTGTTTCCCCCACATTTTAATGTAGCTTTACTAAATGAAATTCCCACATACGATGGTAATCAAGCCACTCTTTCGGAATTTGTCAGATCGGCAGAAATCATTGCAACTAAATTTTGCACAGAAAATTTAAACGATTATATCAACCAAATAATTTTAAATTCGATAAGGAATAAATTAAAAGGTCAAGCGTTAGAAGTAATCACAGGTTACCAGTATGATACTTGGAAAGACTTAAAAAATGTCTTAATTGAAAATTTTGGCGACCAAAGGTCAGAATTGAATCTTTTAATTGATTTAACTAAATTAAAACAGAATAAAGACTCTCCCATAGAATTTTTCAATAAAGTTAGAACCCATTTGGCTATTTATAATTCAAAAGTTTCTCTGAGTCAAGAATCAAAAGACATTATCACTTATAAATTAAAGGCTAACAAAGATTTAGCACTTCGCACTTTTACAAGTGGACTAAATGAAAATTTAGGAAGCTTCGTAAGAAGTAGAAACCCTACTTCACTAGAACAAGCCTTAAGCATAGTAAAAGAAGAAATTGATATCAGATATTCTCAAAATCAAAATAATTTTCAAAGTCAGAAATTAAATAAATCAAATTTAACTTCCAATATTCAAACAAGAAAGGTTGATATGAAACCTAAATTTAATAACCCAAATTTTATGCAAAGACCATTCCAACAAAATCGAAATAATTTTAATCAAAATCCCAACTATTTTAAAAGTCCAACAAATTTTAATAATCCTAATAATTCTAGAATAACTCAAAATTCAAGCTTTAATGCATTTGCACCAAAACCAAATTTTTCACCAACAAATAAACCAGAACCTATGGACTTTAGCACTATAAAAAGACCAGCTACTCAACAATCAAATTTCCCCAATAAATATCGAGCAAATTCTCAAAACGTTAATAGAAATTTTAATCATTTAAATTATCATCAAGAAAAACCTCCGGATAAATATGAAAACTTAGCCGAAAATTTATTTGAAAATGGAGAATTTTCAACTCCAGAAAATTTTAACGAAAACCCTCAGGAATATTTTGACCCTGACAATTTTCAAGATACAACTAAAAATTACGAATCACAAGATTTAGACCATACTTACGATTATTTCGAATATCCAGATCCAAACGATACTGTAAATTTTCATTAAGAGCCTCGGAAAAGAATATTTTAACTTTTAATATAAATCCAAAATCAAACCTTCCTTATATTATAATTCCCGCCACCGGCGATAAACTTTTAATAGATACAGGTAGCTCACAAACAATAATTTCTCCAGATTTTGTACAACAACATTTTCCAAATTATATTTATGAAACAGAATTCGAAATAGTTACATCTCATGGAATTTCTCAACATAACTTAATTGCAGATTTACCCATTCCTAATCTTTTTTATAAAAACGGAACACATACGTGTTATTTATTCAATTTTCACCAAGACTATGTAGGACTTATTGGATCCGATTTACTTTCAAAATTATCCGCACGAATAGATTATAAATGGATGCACATCCAAACAGAAAAAACAGTAATACCGTTCTATTATAATCCATCAAAAACTAAACAGGAAATTCAAAAACGTAATGAATGTAATTTTTCTAAATTTAAAAACTCAGATTTTGTCAGAAAACTTGTAGTACCTCCGCGTACAGAATGTTTTGTAAATTTACCAGCAGTAGGAAAGAATGGAACTAAAATAGCTCCAAAACTAAAATTTAATGACAAATTAATTATGCCTTCAGCATTAGTGAAATTACACAATAATTGGTTTAAAACCAGTGTAATTAATACTTCAAACGAAACACAAGAAATAAATATTTATAATCCATTATTTTTAGAAGACTATGAACCCGATAGCAAAAATCAACCTATCAGACTTAACAACTTTAATATAAAAACTCCAAACACCAGAAGTATTTTAAATAATAATTTAAAAAACAATTTAAGACTAGACCATTTAAACGAAGACGAAAAAACTCTTTTGACTAATTTATGTTTTCAATACAGAGATGTATTTTACTCTCCCGAAATACCTTTATCCGTTACGAATTTGACAAAACACCACATTAGGACTAAAACCAATGCACCTATATTTACGAAAACATACCGTTATCCCCATATTCATCGCGAAGAAGTCAAAAGGCAAATAAAGAAAATGTTAAACGAAGATATTATAGAGCCATCGGAATCACCGTATAATTTTCCTATTTGGGTCGTCCCAAAAAAGTTAGACGCCTCCGGAAAACAAAAATGGCGTATTGTAGTTGACTATCGAAAGTTAAATGAACAAACTATTGAAGATAAATATCCATTGCCCCGTATAGAAACTGTATTAGACAATCTTGGCAGAGCCAAATACTTTACAACATTGGATCTTGCCTCTGGTTTTCACCAGATAGAAATCGAAAAGAAAGATCGCGAAAAAACCGCTTTTTCAACCGAAGAAAGCCATTTTCAGTTTAAAAGAATGGCTATGGGTTTACGTAACAGTCCTGCATCCTTCCAAAGGATGATAAATACAGCCTTAATTGGACTCACTCCAACACAGTGCCTAGTTTACCTAGACGACATTATAATTTTCGGAAGTTCTCTTCAAGAACACATGCAACGTTTAAAAAATGTATTTCAAAAATGTAGAGATGCTAATGTAAAGATTCAGCTAGATAAATCAGAATTTTTACATAAATCTGTAAAATATTTAGGTCATATAGTTACTTCGGAAGGAATAAAACCAGATCCATCTAAAATATCAGCAATCAAAAATTTCCCAGCACCTAAAACAAGAACCGAGATAAAATCATTCTTAGGACTATTTGGCTATTATAGAAAATTTGTCAAAGACTTTGCCAAAATAACTAAATTTTTAACCGTATGTTTAAAGAAAGAAAATAAAATTGTACACACCCCTGAATTTTTGAAGAACTTTGAGTATTGCAAACAAATTTTAATGAACGAACCAGTACTTCAATATCCTGATTTTGAAAAACCATTCGAACTGACTACCGATGCATCTAAATTTGCGATTGGCGCGGTATTATCCCAAGATGGTAAACCCACCTGTTATGCCTCCAGAACCCTTAATGATGCAGAACAAAATTATACTACAATTGAACGAGAACTCCTAGCCATAGTTTGGGCAACCAAACAATTTCGTCCATATCTGTATGGAGTAACATTTAAATTGTACACCGATCATAGACCGCTTGTTTGGCTCAAAAATTTAAAAGAACCAAATTCCAAATTAACTCGTTGGGCACTTAAATTAGAAGAATACGACTTCACCGTAAACTATCTACCAGGCAAATTAAATAAAGTTGCCGACGCTCTATCACGTGTTCAAATTCACCCCATGACTTTAGAAACACCCGATAGACTTCATACACCAATACCAATACAAGGTAACGAAAGCTTAATGGCAAGTAGGGCAAGCACCCCCGACATACGAGACTTTTTTTCAGTACCGACCATCGGACCACCAAAATCAAAAACGCCTAAAGTAAAAGTTATATCCGACATCCAAATAAGACCACCAAATAACGACGATAATAAATCCTATGTCGAAACAATACATTCGCAACAATCGTCTACCCCCGTGATCGATATTGCCGAAAAACCTCTACAACAATTTAAAAATCAAATTGAATTTATAATTTCTCAACTACCACGAGATATCGGAATCACTAAATACGACGGAATTACACATTATTCTGTATCCCTAAATAATACAAATAAAATTGACGTATTCAACAGGCTATTAATTGAACATTGTGAACCTAGAACACATTACCATTGTTATTTTCCTAACGACGAACTTTGTTTAGATTTTTCAAATTTTCTGCAAAACATAATTAACGATAATACACCCAAATTTCATCGATGTATGTCACAAGTGACTTACGTTCTAAATCCACAAGATCGTCAATATCAAATCCAAAATTACCATCTAGGCAAAACCAATCACCGTGGTATCAATGAAACAATTGAACATATAAAAAGAAAATATTATTGGAAATCAATTAATAAAGATGTCACCGACTATATTAATAATTGTCATATTTGTAAAGCGCAAAAGTACAATAGAAACCCAATTAAGCAGCCTTTACAGCTTACTCCTACACAAAACCAACCATTTCATACTATACACTTGGATATTTTTCAGATAGGTAAGAGAAGCTATTTAACAATAATAGATTCATTTTCCACATTCGCCCAAGCATACTATATTAAATCTCGAAATTTAACAGACGTCATTGAACAACTACTTAATTATATGTGTACTTTTACTACACCAAATATCATTATAGCTGATGGAGAATTTAACAAAAATATTTTTAAAGACTTCATAGCTTTACATAAAATCCAGTTGCATACGACAACCCCACATCACCATCAATCTAACTCCCCAATTGAACGACTACATTCGACAATAATTGAACACTATCGACTATTGACGGATGTACCTGAACAAAACAAAATTCAATATTGTATTCTTGCATACAATCATACGATACACTCTAATCTCAATTTAACCCCTTTTGAGATTGTATTTGGTCATACTGAATGTAGAAATCAGTTCGATTTAGACTATACAAAAACCTACTATCATGATTATTTATCTGGTCACAAAATCCGCATGAAAAAAATTTACGAAATATTGCAAGGCAAGCAAATTGATAGTAATGAAAAACGAAATTTAAAATTAAACCCAACCCGGAAAAATAAAACATTTCAATTAAATGAAAAAGTATTTGTTAAAACAAATTCCAGAAGTAAAGATGAACCAAAATTTATAGGACCATATACAATATTCCAAATTCTAGAACATGACATATACGAGTTAACACCGCATAATGGATCGTCCAACATTAGACGCCATGCTAATGAATTACTACCCTATTCAGACTTATTACCTTCATCGTTTGTATCTTGATTTAATATTCAATCATACACGGCGATATAATATTGTAAATATTTTAAAATGTAATCCAGAACCATATTCTTTAAATTTAGGCAATGTAGTTCTTAAATAAAGCAAATAGACGCTTATTAGAAATATATATGATATTCCTATTTTATTCGTTATGATACACTTAGAAACAATTTAATGAAAATCGTATTGCTATTTTATTATTCAGTATAAAAGAACCTTAAATAAAATTGCTAATTTAAAAGTTTCAAACATTGACCGCTTAATAATTCCTGAATCGAATTCATAAATGTCTCGAAGATTGACTTGATACCAGTTGACACCCAGAAATTGGTTGAGGACCGAATTAAGCTTAATAAATATGAAAATTTGTTAAAACCTGTTAATTATATTAAATCTGATAATTTAAGTGTGTCTGCAATTATATTTACTCTGTGTACTATTCTTATGTTAATAATTTTTATATTGTATTTGTATTATAATAGAAACACAATGAAGATTAAACTTATTAGATTTCTAAATAAAGATTTTGAACCAGATAACGTAAATGCATAAGTTTAATTTTCTTTTCTTTTTTTGTAAGTTCAATAGAGGCATATTTGAATACCGCTATTGAACATTTTATCGGCGGACGAGTTATATTATGAATAGACAATAGGCCCCTTGTGTAAAACTGCAAGCTTGCAACCTTGAACGCACGTGGCTTCCTGTCTCACGCTCCCTTTTAGAGATAACGCTTATCTTAGCTGATTAGGCATAGTATATATACTAGTAGCTTGCACCTCTAAGTTAAGCTCCAGTCAGTCGATAAGTTCCATTGTGTTCGTATCATAGCTAGATGTAAGAAATTGTCCGGCGGCTAGCTGTGTGCTTCCAATGTTATATTTCATTGTAAAATAAAAATAAACGTTTTTTAAAAAGTCGTTTCGGCGGCCTTTTAATAAAACTCGGCTTCGTTTCATAATTTTCATGTCTCGTGCATAAACGTTGACTTTTAGCACTTGTTGCATAAATAGAGATTTTATAGTAATCATAAAAAATTTCACACTCGAGATTTTTGCGGAAATATCCGTTTTCGTCTCTTATGATTCAGAAAAAGTGGTGTTCGAGGTGATTTCTGTCTGTGAATCTGTTTGTATCCTCTCTACAGCACAGACGGTAAAATAGATCGGCTTGAAAATATATCTGCGTTTCTCATATAGTTTCGGATATTACAGTGAATATTTGATAAACTCAGCCTAACAAAAGTGGTACTTTAGTCAAACATTTTTCCGTTTCCAGTAAATTTTTATAATTTTGGTAACACTATTTTTTAGAATAACATATATTGTCATTGAATACAATTTTTGTTCAACGGTTTTTTTGAAAAATATAGCTTTTGAGAAAATCGCACAATTAAATTCTCACATAAATATCTTCAAATTTTTATAATTGTTGGATAAAAATATATTTTATCTACAACCTTTGTTTAATTTTTTTGTGAAAAGTACTTATAATTTTTAAAGAGCAAAACTAAAATTTTAGAAAAATGTGCTCAAAATTTTTATAATTGCTGGATTAAAACAAAATTCCTTAAAACAAGAGCCTATATTATACTAATATCTGTCACTTTTCGTTCCAAAGTTTTTTTGAAAAAAGCGCAAAATTATATTTTTACAAAATGTTCTCAAATTTTTTATAGCTGTGGTATGAAAACACAATTCTGTGAAACACCATCGCATATTATATAATTATCTACAGCGTTTGTTTAAAAGGTGTTTTGGGAAAAAGCATAGATTTTGAAAAAATCGCAAAACCTAATTTTTATAAATAAACGGCCAAAAATTAATGAGAATAAAATGTTTTATGTACGAGTATTATAAGATACTGTTTATGACATAATTTCTCGGCAATAAAGTAGTTCTATATAATACTAGTAAAATAAAGTTTACCTATATTATCTTGCTAGCACTATAAAATTACGTTACTCTATCTTACTAGTACTATCCAACACCTCCTAGTTATAAGACTATTACTAGATCGATTTTAGACCTCTAAAGTAGCCCATAACCCACTACTGAGTTAAATCATAACCCACTAGTGAAATAAAAGC
Organism: Agriotes lineatus; assembly: GCA_940337035.1. NCBI lineage: Eukaryota > Metazoa > Arthropoda > Insecta > Coleoptera > Elateridae > Agriotes > Agriotes lineatus. The sequence goes on along the minus strand of OW679194.1, from coordinate 52,275,728 downwards.
CAGGTCATTCACTGCTAACCTCGAATTTGACATAGACTGACAATACACTTCAATGCTGCCAAACGTATAACACGAATCACTTTCTAAATTGTCACTATGACTTTTCATGGCTGTCAGTATAAAATGTATGTTTTTTAAGGTATTTATTGGTTAATGTAATTATAAGAATTGAATATAGTTTTGCATTGTACAGGACGATCAAGTTATTATTATCCACACTTGAATCATTTACGTCGCGACTCGAATTATAAATGTATTTGACCTCTCGGTACTTTTCAATTTGTCACTATGACTTTTCACGGTTGTCAACAAAAAATTTGTTTTTTAGATATTTATTGCGCTGGATAAAATTTTGTATATTTGTAATAATTCACCCGAGAAATGACACCTCTTGGCCTGGCGGCCTCGAGGGCTCCTCTTTTCTCTCATGGATTATTTGTAATATAACACGCTTAACCATAAATAACTATTACATCAGTTGTCAATGTCAAAATATATGCCTTTCAATATCTCTAAAGTTACTCTAATGTCAAGTCTTTTCTGTCAGAGAATAGACATCAAATCTATAAACCCGACTTTTTTAGATTTTAGAAGTGAACATAAAACTTTGTATACAACTCGTACATAATATGACTTTATGACTCGTCCCCGTTACTGACCTCGCTTGGTTATAAAAGAAATTCGTCAAATAATGCCCTACATCATGTACTTCTTATATCAATTGCTATTGAAGAGGTGTTATAAATTACGTAATTGTCTATAAGTTTTCTCAAAAAAGGTTTTTGGAAGTAGTTTTGAAAAAAAATTTAAATGAATTTTTAAAAGCAGTAATAAAAGATCGTGTGGTGGCCCACCCCGTGTTCAATTTTTATTGGTTTTAATAAAATTTGCCATTTTAAAACTGGCTTTTTATAAGCAAATACAGCATTATTACTACATACTATAATTTTGGGTTACTTGAACCTTTAACCTAGTACGTATTGTTAAAATCGACGATGTTGACTTCTAGCTAAGAAACATATTGAAACATACGAGAGAGCTCATTTTATCTTACTTGCTGTATATTTCTTTGAGATTTTTACTAACCATGTCTAACAGACGAAAGGTTCCTAGATGACGAAAAAACGGTTTTCTCAATTCCGTCTGTCTGTCAGTCTGTTGGCTGTATAATTCAAAAACTAGGAACGAGGAAAACGATATTGTGCATGCAGATTATATGTCTACCTGGAACGAAATCGAGAAAATTTCGAAGAAATAAATACAGGGTGAGCACCTTAAAATATAGTTTTTTTTAACTGAGAAATACATCAAAGTAGTAATTTGCACATACCTCAGGCTTTACCGTTGACCAAAGTGATACTCAAGATATGCAGGATAAATGTTGCAAAACAGAAAAAAGGGCAAACGAAAAATGCATTATATTTAAGACAGCCTCAACGCAAGGACGCTAGGAGTACTCCATGGCGCATGTAGGGATCGGGAAATGTGCTTGCAATATCCCTCCAAACATTAGAATAGCGTTCGCAGCCACTGCCGTTCGAATCGACCGCCGGTAGTTTTTCTTTTAATTTGAAAATTGATGTTATTTGGATTATCAATTGTTTTCTTTTATTATTTCAGTATTATGAGAAACGTGAATGCATTTTTAGCCTTAGTTTTCTTTGATTTTAAAAATTATTTAGTGTGACAACGTCCACTTGCGAGAGTTCTGAGTAAAGCCCTTTACAGATATTTTCAAAACAATAACTTATTCTAAACGAGCACTGTTTAAAGACTAAATAAACGTGATGAAATGCACACATTATGCCAGGTATTTTCATAAAAAATGAGTCTCCAATTTATGATTTTCAGCTGTTTGGGTCTGTTTGGCGGTGGGATTATTTACACAAATGATACATTTTTTCTTAAAAGTGAGTTAGCACTTTATCAGTCACGTAATGTACGAGGTAAGTAGATTTTTACTGTGCCAAGTAAAATCAATCACATGGAAGATGTTGCTCAAACCTAGATCTTACTAGTTTATTTCAAAATTTCAGTTTATAAGTCTTTGTTAATCAAATGTTAAATTGTTAATGTAAACGACTAAATTGGTTAGTGTTACACATCACCAATACTGCATATATTTATTATTACTTATTACTATTAAAACTACTGTAAGTATTCAATAAATTCAAAAAAACTAAATTTGCTGAAAAGAAAGTGGATAATACGGTGTGTTCAAAAAGAAATTACATAAGGGTTGGCCATGGAAACTAAAAGTAATGCAAACAGCAAGCTTTAAAATTCATTAACTGTCATTGTTGTTGTCATAAGTTTATATTCTAATCTGCTATGGAAATTCTAAAGTAAACAGGTGGGGTTTTTTTGTTTGGTGGTAAATTCTAAAAGTTGTAGGAGCAAACAGAAGGGGGTGTAGTTAAATACCTTATAATGTGTTGTGGGTTGGAGTTCCATTTGGTATTTTTTCGTAATAGTGTGTGATTTTCAAAAGGCGAGGCAGTTTTTTTGTCGGTTAGTAGTCTTGAAACAAGCCCAGATGAGACTTATATAAATAAAAACTTTTTTAATCCTTAATGTTAAAACAATACTTGTAAGTTCAATTTCCTTAAGGTTTTTATGTTGTAATTATATAATTTTGTCTGAAGAAGCTGTTACAACTGCAGCGAAACGTAACTTTATTAAAATTTTACATTTTTTAAACTTGACTAATACTTGTTTTTGCTTATATTTTCTTTTCATTTCATGGTTTTATCATGAAATAACCTATTGCAGGTTTAAGAAAATAAGTATGAACTAATTAAGTTGTTCAAATTACAAAAAAAAATGTTTAGCTGATTCTCTCCTTACCTTTTAATTTATTCATTATACCGATTGGCCCATAATTAAATATAACGGCAATGAGATAGCTAGAACAAAAACAAACAGAATGCATAAGTAAGAGACTAACATAAAAAGTTCTTATTTGTATACCATAATCCCACTATTACTAAGTGAGCACAAAAAGGGCAGCCGTGCAGTTCGTTATCTGAAATTTAGGCGCCGACGATGAAACAATAAATGCAGTGTGCAATAATTCGATAAAAGAACCGCAAAGTGATTAGCCCGTAAGGCCACAGGTGAGATGTAACATGAACACTCCCGCCAAGACAACAAACAAAACCAGATAAATAAAAATCAACTTTTATTTTCCAAATTGTAAATAAAGTAATGAGTAGTTTTGAAACAAAAATTATTAAAACTATTGACGATAGTGTAGACAATTCCATTCCATAAATCATCAGCCGTATATCCTGTGTAAGATTTTAATATTGGCAACTTATTAACGAATTCACTTCAAACATCAATATTATTACTAGATCACAAAATAAATTATTATTAAATAAAATCCCTCGCTTTAGTTTTGTACTTTTCTTTGAGATTGATTTATAGTTGACCACATTTACGGAGGTTTTCGTTGCTTAGTAAAAATATCCCATAAAAATTTTACATTTTGGATATAATAAGTAATTATTTTCTTCCTACGTGTAGCAATCATAGAAAAACCGATCAAAACCGCAATAACTTGATAAAATCGTTCACAGTGTGCAATAATTCGATAAAAAAAACCGCGCAGGGCTTAGCTTGCTCCAGTAAAATCACTGGCGAAATTTGAAACACCACCAAATTATAAATAGTTTTGGAATAAAGGTCACTAAAAATATTGAAGATACTGTAGAAAAATAAATTTCGTAAGTAATCTACCGTATACTTTCGTGAAAGCTATTAATAGCGGCAAAATATTTACTAATCCTACCAAAACATCCCTAACTAACTGGAGTAAAGTATTAATTATTATTAAAGTATACCTTGCAACTGCATATCGAGCTCTGATTTGAAAATAATTGATATTTTACCGGTTTTTTGGATGTTTTCGTTGCTTAGTAAAAAAAATATTTTTTTAATAAAAACTTGAGATAGAATAAGCCATTTAATTAAATTAACTGCATCACAATTCTAGTTTATGCAATATCTTTGAGGAGCGCAGCGACGTCCCAGCTTATAAGGATATTAATTGTTATTAATAATAACATAAGGTGTAGCATATCACTTGCAGGATTTTAGAGCAAGAGCAAGAATTTTTCCCCACGATTACTGGACATTTTAAAACCTAGCAATATATTAATTTGACTAATATAAGCCCACTATTACTAAATACGCAATACGCAAAAGGGCCAGCCAGCAATTTGTTATCCGGTATTTAGGCGCGAACCCGGCCGGCACCACAGATTTTGGCAACGGTGTCGGGCTTACTAACGTACGCTTAAAATAGTTAAATATATAAATGGGCTCCATAGAGTACCATTTCTATATCTGGGATTCACAGGGACACGCTTATACCTAAAATCTGCATTTCTTAGAAATCTTTACCCCTCTGTGAATGCCTCGACTGGTGTTATGCAACGAAACAAAAATATGTAACCCATTCTCTTCTAGCTTGTTTCCTTAGGCCGGGATCATCAGCGGCCCGAAGACCTATCGGGCTCAATAGCATACCGTTTAGAAGTATATATATATATATATATATATATATATATACCCCAGTTGATTTATATTGCAAAAACCTTATAAAACGCTTCTGTACCCTTTCGATTAGCGTCTTGTACACATTATAGGTAGGCGATCAGATGACTGCAGAAAATTCTAAGTGAGAGCGTACATACGCATTACATGACCTTAATAAAGTTTGCGTATTTTTAAAATTGAAGCTGTTGCCAATTATAAATCCAAGCATTCTTAATGAGGAATTTACAACATTTCTGATATGATTTGCAAATTAGAGTGTAGCATTAAATGTGATACCCAAGTCACTAACTTCATCTTTCACAGCTAAAGGTTTATCATTTACTGATACTTAATAAATGTGTTCGTTCGTGTAAATGTCACGGTAGAACACTTGTTTACATTAAGATTTAAATGATTGACTTTGCTCCATTTGTAAATTTCATTAATATCACTTTGAAGGGAATGACAATCATTAAGAAAATGTACAACCTTCCAAAGCTTAAGATCATCTGCAAACAAAGAGTGTTCGGAATATTCATTGGTAGCTGGGAGATCATTGATGAATAGTGAAAATAATAGTGGCCCTAAGTTAGCACCCTGCGGGACATCAGAAGTTGCGACATGTTTTCAGAGATACAGCCTTTATAGGCTACTACCAGAAATCTATTTGTAAGGTAAGATTGCAGAAGAAGTATTACGTTTTTTAAAAAGTCAAAAGCTACACGAAATTTCTTCAACAAAATCACAAGGTCGAACTTATCAAAAGCCTTGGCGAAATCTGTATAAACAACATCGACCTGTTCATTACTATCCAAGGCTTTAGATAACTGTTGCGTAAACGAATAGAGGTTTGTAACTGTTGACCGTTTTGCCATAAACCCATGTTGAGTGTCAGATATTTTAGGTTTAACAATAGAAAATATTCTATTATATAAAATGGTTTCAAAAACTTTAGATTCTGATTGCAATATTGATATGGGCCTATAGTTAATTATATTAGTTTTATCGCCATTTTTGTAGATTGGACACACTTTGGCAATCTTCCATTTATCAGGATAAGTGTTAGTTCGTAGTGACAAATTAAACAGGATGGTTAAAGGTACCGCTAAAAACTCCGAACAAGCCTATAAACATAGATAGGTATCTGGTCAAGACCAACACATTTTTTAGGTTTAAGAGAGCACAACGCAGAAATTGTTTCATTTTCAGTCACCTGGTTAATATCAAAGCCACCTGATTTGTGTCCATAGCAGTATCATTTTCAGTGTATATTGAATGAAAATTACTTGCAAATGCATTGCTTATTTCTTTGTTAGTACTTACAAATATAGGCTATTTACATGCATATTGTAAACAACTGACCTTTGAATGGATTCTTCAGCAGCTGTACAGTAAGCTCGCTACGCAAGATTAATATCACGCTTTATCTTTTTTCGTTATTTCGTATACTCGTTGTGAACTCTGTTATCGAATGGTCTGTTTTTGCGTTTTTTATGTAAACGATTTTTTTATATCACTGATTATAATAGGAGAAAATCAGGAGGGATATTTACATTTTGATGCATTGTATTGATCACCTCCATACACAGTTTCGGATCTTACTCTAGCGTAATTAATAGTACATTCTAGTGCGGGATGAAGCATATCTTTTGGGACAGACGAGTTACTACAGCTCGAAGCCGGGACAACTCGGCGCGGAGCCATCTCGGCGCCAGCCAACTCGGCGCGAGGCATCTCGGCGCCGAATTCAAATTTGCATTCTATATTGTGCACTACGGTTATATATTTTAGTTGTAAACTTATGTATATCTTACCGCTGTATGCGCAGTAGACTATTTTTGTCATTCTCTGCGCAGTAGTGGCATCCAAATGGGCTTTAGTTCTGCGCTAGCCTGGCTAATTGGTTCTACTGCCAGCGCTATGTATGTAGCTTCTTTCAGCGTTCTATGGAATCTGTTTTCCTCTTTAGCTACAATTGATGCGTTATCCCATTGTATGTGGTGGTCTTCGTTTCAGACGTGTTCTGCGATCTTGGATTTGATAGTTTCGCCCATTCTAACCATATAACCGCCCTGGTGGCCTAGTGGTTAGAGTGGCAGACTAGCGATCAGCGGTCCCGGGTTTAAACCCCGGGGGAGGCATACATTTACGTAGAAAAACGTTTAATATCAGTCCTTCTCAGGAGTAACCAGGAACACCTGAAGACGGGAGTAGATCAAAACTCCCGAAACGTTGTGTGATTTACACCTTAGACAGTGGAAAAAATCCGAAAAGTATATCATAATAGACCACTGCCAAAAAAAAAAAATACATTCAGAGAACGCATTGCTTATGTATTTCACTAATGTGAAGATCGCTTCAGGGACAATAAGCGCCCGTACACTTTGAATATGGTATGGGTGCAATTGCTCCTCACGTAAAATTCTCCAAATTAGGGAAGCATTAATATTTGTACTGCAGAAAGTCTTCTAGTACTGGTACCTGGATTGTCTTCAATTTCCCTTAAAATGTAAATTTGCTTCAGGAGTAGAAACTGATATTTTGCGATAACATTGAACTGGTTGATAAGAACATCCTAAAGTATGATTTAAAGATGGTATTAGACGATTTAGACGCTAATATAGGAAATGAAGAAATCTATAGGAAGACTACAGGGGGTAAAAGTAAATATATCGAGAGTAATGAAAATATAAGAATGGTAATTGGTTTTGCTCAAGAAAACGACATGCGAATTATGAGTACCTACTTTGTTCACAAAGTTATACGCAGGAAACCTGGATAGCACCAAATGGCGAGACAAGAAACCAGATTGACCATATCCTAGTGGAAAGGAAACATACGAGATCTATAAAAGATGTCAGAAGTTGCAGAGGGGTAGACGGAGACTCAGACCATATTTGAGTAATTACAAAACTGAAAGAAGAAATCTCTAAAAATGTACGACGAACAGAAGTTATTACAAGGGATGACATCGGAAAGTTAAAGGAGGATTGATTTGCACAACAGTTTAAAGAAGAAGAAGAAGAAGAAGAAAACTGAAAGAAGAAATCTTTAAAAATGTACGACGAACAGAAGTTATTACAAGGGATGACATCGGAAAGGTTAAGGAGGATTGATTGGCACAACAGTTTAAAGAGGAAATGACCCAAAATCTACTAAACAGGCCAAGGCACGACAACATTAACATGGCGTGGAGAGAAGCGGAAGAGGGGATGATGGATGTAGCACAAAAATATTTAGGAATTATATCAAAAGAAAAAAGGAAAGACTGGTATGCCGAAGAGTGCAGAGAAGCAACTAAAAAAATGTAGCAGGGCAAAAGATGCTGAATAATCCCAAGGAAGAGATAAAAAGGCAATACAAAGCGACAAGAAAATATGCAAAAAAGGTATGCAGAAGAAAAATACGAGAGTATGTCGCTAGAGAATTGCAGAGAATCGAAGACCACTACAAAGATAAAAACGTAAGAAATTTTTACCAAGAATTCAGGAGAAATAAAGAACCGTGTCTAAGAGGACAAAGGTATTACTGCAACAAACAAGGAGAAAAATAATCAGATGGAGAAAGCACTAGCGATTTGCTGGATGACAAAATTAAGGAAAACGAGCAAGAGGGAAATGAAGAGGTGCAAGTTGAGAATGTACAAGACCAAGTAGAAGAAATAAAACAAATAGTAGATAGGTTGAAGAATAATAGAAGTGCAGGACAAAATGGCATACCTGCATAGGTAATCAAGCAAGGAGGGGAGACCCTAATCGATGGGGTATGCTGGCTAATAAGAAATGGAAATGCCTGATAGATGGAAAGAGATAGCTTTATTTATAAAAAAGGAGTTAAAAATTTGTAAATTATAGAGGCATAGCATTACTGGATGCAGCTTAGAAGGTCCTTGCCAGAATTATAAGAACAAAGCCGTAAGATAAATTTTTGACGCTTCTTGTGGTGTACACATAGAAAGCGGATTTCACTTCAAAAATCGTCAGAAATCAGGTGTAGATTTTGTGTAATAGTTTTAAGAACTGCTGTACGCTGCATAATTGTTACCAAATTTGACGGTATTTAGCTTTTTAACGGATTTATTTCAGGCCTTCAAGTATTCCTCATCTAATCTTCGATCGCCTTTCAATGCTAATGGAAGCGTTGTTCGTTTCTTTCATCTATTCGGTTGAATGCTGGGGAAAGATCTGCCACTTGGTAGTACCGGATCTATTTTGGCTTGTCCACAATCCCCTTAACTAGCATGTACGTGAAAGGGTTCTCTTGCCTTTGAATACCAGTAGTCAGCTAGTGTGTGCAGATCAAATATAGTTTACTGTAATTCATGCCCACCTGGAGCAGCAGCTACCGCTTTTGCGTTACTCGCTTCAACAGAAACAAGGCAATGCTCATTGCAACTATGGCTCTATGCTTCGCCGAATCGATACCGAGCGGTCTAAATTAGTTATATCCTTTTGTGATTGTAACGAAACCCTGTATACTACTCGTTCATTAACTCTTTTATATACTACTATAACATTTCGAAATTGTATAACTCTGTCCTGTATGAATATAAACTGTAGTCTTCTTTTCAATTTAAAAAAGCAATTTATCAAAAATTATTTTAAGAGATATCCATATGAGAAGAGAATAGACTAATAAGAGAAAAGTGTAGATAATAAATAATACATCAAAAGACTCCCACCTAAGTATAATGCTTGTGCGCAGAAACTTGTTAATGTTTGTAATGTCACGAATGCTTTCTATTAAATTAGATTATTTTTTAAATCAGTTTACCTGTTTAGTTGTTGATACTTATTGAATCGAAAATAATTAATTAGAGATTTCTATTATGTATTACTTAAGTAATTCTAGAAATTTAATGTTATCACATTCCAACAAATGTTTCTTTTTAGTTTTTGTTTAAATTTTCTGTGGTTTCTTATTTCGCTGAACGAGACTGGAAGCAGATTACAAAAGCGTGATGCCAAGTATGTATCTTTTGTATCTTATAGTTAGACCAAGATAAATTATTTTTTTTTATTTTATAATGAAAAAATGAAGTAATTATCATTATATACATTTGCCTGACATTACATACATTTGCCTCTCGATATAGTAGTTTAGTGCTATATCGATATGGTTTTTTAAGCATTATTCTTAATATGATGTTCTGCGTAGTATTCGAGCACATCCCACCAAACGCAACAACCCCGTAGTTCAGGACAGACTGAACAAGACCATGGTATATAATTTTTAAATGTTTGATGTCCAAAAATTCTCTAATCTTTTAAATATATAAAAAAAATCTAATTCTTTTAACTAACTGCTCTACGTGAAATTTCCATTTTAAGTGATTATCTATGTAAATACCTAAATACCGCACTTTTTCTTCTACGTCGATTTCAAGATTAGTAGTATTTATTTTAATATATTTAAGAGTGGGAGTTTATTTTTATACGCTACACAAGGAATACATTTTGTTTTGGTTACATTCAAAGATAGTAAATTCGGGTCAAACCAATTTGCAATTTGTTTCATTCTGTAACTGATTTTATTGTAAACTTCTTTCCAAGACTGCCCCGCACAGTACAAGATGGTGTCGTCAGCGTAGGAAATGATGCACTCGTTATCACAGGAATGTTTGGAGGGAGATAGGAGATTATTAACATACAGTATGAATAAAATCGGGCCCAAAACGCCCCCCTGAGGAACACCATTAGGTTTACATAATATTGTGTTACTAAATATATTTCCAATTTTTACTCTTTGCTGTCTGTTATTAAGGTAGCTAACTAATAGATGTAAAGATGTTCCTTGTATTCATAATCTGTCAAGTTTTGTACGTAAAAGTTTATGACTAACCGTGTCGAAAGCGGAAATATATTCACAAACATTTGAAAATTCGGCATTGACAGGAGCAGAATAGTTGTACAAATTAATAATTTGCAATTTTAATGTGTGTTCAATAAAGAAAAATTTATTATTATTTATTTATTATAAATACTTCAACAAGACCTGCAGAAGTACTGCTTTCGGTCTCGACGGTGTTTAGAAATGTTTAATTTTTATCGCAACCGCTCAATCAATTTATAATCAACGTAAATAGTAATTTACGTTACAAGTTTGGAAAGTGGAGCTTTTCAGTACGAGTGAGATGTTTCCGGAAGAGGCCGTTAGGCCGAGTCCGGAATTTCGAGACGAGTATGGAAAAGCCACTTTCATACGAGTTTCGTACAATATTTTTTCCTACACTAGCATACAAAACGGAATACTAAATTTATCCTCGTATATAGGAAATAAGTAGAGTAATGTTATTATGTACGTAACGTTTTATATGTGTTGTAACTAAGGAAACGTACGGCAAAGTGCTACTTTGCAGTACGAATACCGCAAAATACTACTTTGCCGTACGAATACCGCGAAGTGCAACTTTCTGATTAATAAATTGTACGGCAAAGTAGCTCTTTCAATGCTAGTGTACGAAAAAATATATTAAACCTTTGTCAGGATAGCGACCGCTTTACCGTTAACAAACATGGGAAAATAAAAAAATGGTATGTCACCCCGGATGGCTTGACATATTCGTCGAAAATGACAACCTATCAGGATCATTTCTGCGCTGGTTTGTGTGGATTATTAATGCAAAGAACTGAAAAGCTTTTGAGCGAGATCCATTAGTTTTCTTTATATGTTTATTGATTTGTTTTCAGGGTAACAGTAACAGACGTTAAGCGGTCGCGTAACTGCCCTCTCTAAGTGGTGTAGCCTGAGATCTAGTTCAAATCTCGGTCCCGGTAAGATATTTTTAATGTTATCCAAAGATTCGGATGCAAATTTCTATCCTTTGTCACCTTTAAATCTGAAACGCCACATTATCTGAGCTTTCTGTCCCGTTCGTTCTGCTCCTTAACGGTATTTATAAATCTTATTTTAAGCCGATTTCCTGCTTTTAGATTTCGCAATAGTTAGTTCCTGTATTCCCTGCGAATTCTCTTTAGATGAAATTGTCGCATACATGGTGCGATCATGTGTACAGCATAATATAATAACGGACATACCACATTCACAGCACAGTTTGAAGAGATTACGAAGTCTGGACGTGTCTTAAAGAGAGGGTGCTCTAAAGAGTGGATAGCAAAAACGGCCTCATGCTAACAGTGTGCCGAAGTAGCGATAAGGGGATTTCACCGTTTCATCTTGTTTATGTGATAATTATGTGATGCTAAAATGGTTATTTGAACCCTGATTTGCTTTAAATTCTTATGTCGATTAGTTTAATTTTTAGTGAATGTGTTCTAATCAAACTGAATGTGGGTCAGTGTTTCACGGGAAAGAGTCTACCGCTTTAAAAAGGGGCAGCCCAAAATACATAGCACAGGATACTGCGATATCTACATTTTTTTATACCGTATTATGTAAAATGAAAAATGCCTCTTTGATATGCTTGACAGTTTATTGACGTAAGGTTTGAATGTTTGGATTGCGGACTGAATGCAGAAACCACCAACATAATCTAAATATTTGGCAAATGTTGTAGCAAGATTATATGGTCAAAGTTATCCACACCAAAGGTGCCCTACTGATAAAATCTTTCGGAAGCTGAGAGCAGAACTATTTCTCAAGATTCACATATGTATTAATCAAAGAGCTACATCAAGGCAGCTAGAAGTTCTCCGGTATTCCGTTTCAAGGATCATTAAAGCGAAACAGTTTCATCTATACTATACGCTGTAGTTTGTAGTTCAGGATCTTGAAAACATTATTTTCCAAGACAAATCCAGTTCTGCCAGTGTATTCAATACCAAATGAGTCTTGATGATAACTTTGTGAACAACGTTCTCTTCAGCGATAAGCATTTTTTGGTGACATTGGTAGCGTTAACAAACATAATTATTATTATTATGCGGAAGTTAACAATTCTCAAACGAGGCTCTTACCAAAACTTCCACCGAGGTATGTATACTAGTTTATTCACAACCATTTTATTCTAAACAAGAATTGGAAAAATAGATTTGACAGTTCTTCAATACTGACGTTAATCAAATAGTAATATAAGTTGCGAAAATCCGTTGCCATGACGGCGATCGGGAAATGATTACTTCCCAACCGCCGCACAGTGGGCTGTAACTGCATTAAGGGGCATTTTTAAGTATACCAATCGACAGAACTTATTGATTATAATAAAACTTGTTACTTGTCATATTCCGCTAAAATCAGTTTTTATATGAAAAAAATTCATTTTCTTTTTTTTTGTATGGAACGAAACAAAAAATGTATTTCAGCCGATCTCGGCTTGAGACGTACTAGGCCTTATTCTATGACTGTTTTCCGATAGCTTTCGGCACAAAACGCGCGCACAGAGGTGCGATTCTGACGGGTATACAGTGTGTCCCCGAATAGGTGAAACGACTCTTGTGAAAGGTAAAAAATTCTCGATTTAAATTTTAATTTTTTGGGGTTCAGCGCTGCTTGGTTAAAGGCGAATTTCTACATTATTTCAGTTTTGAGAAATCAAGTATACCTTGGAAATTTTCAAAACACCTATTTTTATGTAAGGTAAAGTACTTTTTATGTGGCAAATACGACAAAAAGTTATTAAGAAAACTTGTTTAGAATCAACATCTAGGCCCCTATACCAAATTTCAAATTCCTTAGCCAACTTTGATCTCCCACAATTTCTTTTTTAAGTCCCAAATCAGAGAATTTTACTTTGAACAAAGATTTTTATTGGAAAAACAAATACTTTTAACAAAGTTTTATACTTCATAGTTAAAAAAAACTTTGTTAAAAATAAAATTCTTTGATTTGGGAAATAACTACGAGTATAAAAAGAAATGTGAGAGATCAAAGTTGGCCAAGGATTTTGAAATTTGGTATAGGGGCCTAGATGTTGATTCTAAACAACTTTTCTTAATAACTTTTTGTCGTATTTGCCACATAAAAGGTACTTTACTTTAGAGAAAAATAGGATTTTTAAGCATTTCCAAGGCATACTTGATATTTCAAAACTAAAATAATGTTGGAAATTCGCCTTTAACCAAGCAGCGCTGAACCCCAAAAAATTAAAATTTAAATCGAGAATTTTTTACCTTTCACAAGAGTCGTTTCACCTATACGGGGACACACTGTATATCCGTCAGAATCGCACCTCTGTGCTTGCATTTTTTACCGAAAGCTATCGAAAAACAGTTATAGAATAAGGCCTAGTACGTCCCAAGCCGAGATCGGCTAGCAATTGGCTGAAATACGACATTTGTTGTTTCGTTCCACACAAAAAAAAGAAAATGCATTTTTTTCATATAAAAACTAATTTTAAGGGAAAATGACAAGTTACAAGTTTCATTATAATGAATAAGTTCTGTCGATTGGTATACTCAAAAATGCAATTTTTTAGAAAAAAAATCGTAAGCCCCCTCAATGCAGTTACAGCCCACTGTGCGCCGTCATGGCAACCACTTTTCCGACTGGTCGAGAAGTAAGAATAGGTAATAGCTCATTTTCCAACTTAAAAAAAAATCAGTAATGGACTTCTTACATAGCGGGTGACCGGTTTCTAAACCGAACATAGCAAGTTTTTAATTTTTAGTAAACAAATGATATGTCTAACGCAATTGATCTATAAGCACCCCCCCCCCCCCAAATAATTTAAAGTTCTGATCTGGGCAACCTTCTTTTTGAAATTATCTTTTTGAAATTAAATTAAATGTTTTTAATAACTTAGTAACCTTGTGACATACCATGCTTTTGTCATGATCGGTTTTGCAACCGGTCACCCGGTATACAGATTGTCTGCAGGTACTAGATACACACGGTAACTATATACAGAGACGGTTTAAAATGTTAGGACAAACAAACCGTTTCTGTATCTAGTCTCCGTGTGTACCTATTTAGTACCTGCAGACAATCTGTATGGTTGTGAATAAAATGCCAAACATGTCAAACAGGCGTTTCTGATTCATAATACGGTAACTAAAAATTTAGATATCCCAATACCTTGAGATAAGTACTTTTTGTTGCCTATTTTAGGAATACTTACCTCTGAGTTACCTTATACTGTACTTTCAATATTACGTTATTAATCAATACACTGTTCGGTTTGGTATTTATTCGGATCCTCATACGGACACCCTTCAATATAGTATGATCAAACATTATTTTCATCTAGTATGGCTATGGAATACTTCCTAAATTATGAAAGCAGCATAAATCACTTATAAACTAAATGTCAAATTTGACTTGCATTCAAAAATTAGGAAGTATTTCATAATTTTTGATCATACTTTAATTTTTATGCATTATTTGCCAGCCACTTCCGTTCGAGTCTTTTAGTTAATCGACCTTACTTAACTGTACATGTGGTACAATTTTAAAACACACTAATATACTGCAATAATATAGCTTCATTTAAAATAAATATAGTAAATTACATAGGTATGTATTTTTTAAAATGTCTCTTTATAGTATTTCTTAAAATTTCAATTACTTCTCTGTAATTTTAAATCAATTTAACACATCTGATTCAAATAATTTATTAAAATTATTATTTAAATCTAACCTACCTCAGCTTAGCTGTTAATTATAGTACTAGGATTATTTTTCTTTTAATCCAAGACATACATTTAGTTGAATTTCTTTCATTAACCTTTTATGTTAAAATTAGTTAAATAGTTAGTACCTTTCTTTCATATAAACTAATTATGACATTGCATAAGACAGTCCAACTTAAATACACACTAAATAGTTTTTATTTATTTATTTCTTACAATTATGACACTTTTTTATTGGCTTTTTTTAGGACTTCTATATGATAATGATAGATCTTCATTCAGCAGTTCTCTGTCAAATTTACTAAACATCCACCTGTCATATAGTTCAGTACCTCCAATTTATGTTTTCTAAGATGTTCGCTTTCTGCATTCTCAAACCCGTCCCACTAAACAGCTCATTGTCCTTATTACCAGTGTAAATTTTTTTCAGTCTACTTTCAGATTTTGGTACTCTGTATCTTCACCCGCGTATTACTAAACAGCCATATTTCATATTTTGTAATGTAATTCTTGTTTTAATTTTGTAGCTCAGATTTGTCGTCTTTAGCGATTCTGTTCTCAACTACTTTCTTCCTTTTAACATTATTCCATATTTAACATTTTTACTAACCAATCTTCTCTTCTTCTTTTTAAATTGTACTCTTATTGTTAATTATCGCATAATAGTTACTTGTATACCTAGGCCGCGAAATTACTTTTTACTGTAACGAGGAATGTATGGTGGCGAGACGAAGTCGAGGAAGCCAAACATTTTGCTCAAAATTAATGTTTTAGTAACGTTCATTGAAAAGAATAAATTTTAAATGCCTAACGGCCATTCACCGTTTTACGTATCAATATAAACATTACGAATCTACTGAGCAATTTTGGTTGAATTTTTACAATCGACTTGTTTATTAATAACATTGGAAATTTTGTGAGTCATATTGTTTTTTATTTTATTTGTATATCGGAAACGTTATTGCTCATATATTGATCACACTATTCAGACGATAGGTTAACATTTTTGGTAAATAGATATTAGACAAAATTAGCTATCGGTAACACAGCAACTTTTGATACTAGTTTCATTATAATATGCAGTATTCCGCTCAGAGGTTCAAACACAATTTTTTCTGTTTTTACTTCCCTCGTCTGAAAGACCGCGGAAGATTGTAATCACGAAAAAATTACCTTCCGAGATTTATGTATTTATTTTATTTATTTATTTATTTATTTATGTAATTATTTATTTATTTATTTTTTATTTATTTTATTTATTTATTTTGTTTATTTATTTTATTTATTTATTTTATTTAGTTATTTTATTTATTTATTTTATTTATTTATTTATTTTATTTACTTATTTCGTACTCAACCAAAGGCCGCTAGGCCAATTATAGGCGTCGCTGTGCATTTATGGGGACTTTCAACCCCACTAACGACTGTCATGAAGTTGTTATGACATCCCGGACTAACTATTTCCGTGGAAGCCGTACCACGAGGCGCCGAGCGAAGCAGCCGTGGAACTCCCATCTAAGTTCTCACCAGAAAGAGCGTTGCTTAACTCTACTGATTGAACGTGGACACTTGTTCAAGCTACACCACCTGGGGCCATTCAGGTATTCACGTTTCAGCGTGCCTAGATGACGATAAACAGGTTTTCTCAATTCTGTCTATCTGTCTGTCTGTCAGTCTGTTGGCGGTATAACTCAAAAACTATTTGTCAGGGGAAGATGATATTTTGCATACACATTATATTGAGAGATCCAAAAAAAACTGTTCCTCAGTGGGCTGTGGAAATTCAACGTATGAATAATATGTTGGTGACACTGTACGTCAATGTCAAATTCGAGGTTAGCAGGTTAGGATTTGCATCATTTTGTGTCATAACTGACGGAAAACCTAACCTGATAACCTCGAATTTGACATTGACGTCAGTGTCACCAACATATTATTCATACTTTGAATTTCCACAGCCCGCTGAGGAACAGTTTTTTTTGGATCTCTCGATATATGTACCTGGAATGAAACAGGTACAATTTCAGACAAACATATACAGGGAGAGCACCTTAAAAAAATAAAATTTTGTTTATTTTTGAGTTAATTTTGAAATAGAAGAAAGTAATAATATTCACAAAGGTTGCCGAAAATAGGACTCAACAGATACAGGATGATGTCATAAAAGAGTCGAAACGTTTCAACAATAAGACCGTTCTGTTCAAGAGAAACGCGGGCCGCACTCGTTCCAATGTCTCATTGGCGCAGACGAAAAATCGATGTGGTTACGATCTGCTTCTCAGATGCGGCGTAGTTCGAATCCTACCAGCGGGCTACATTTTTTTATTTGAAAATGTATTTAATGTATTAGGAACGTGAGGATATTTTACTCCTAACTTAATTCGATTTTAAAAAAATTTTAATGTCTCAATGTCGACGAGGGAAGCTCTGGGTAAAGCCTTTTACATATTTTTTAACATACAATAAAGTTAGAAAGTCTATTTTTCTAGAACTATTTCTTAGACACTTCTAGTCTACTACAGGGTGATTCAACTTCCTACCAAAACAGTTTAACAATTTAATTATTTATTTACTTATTTATTTGTTCAGTTGTGTGCCATAAAATCCACATCTTTCATATTATAATCTAATAACATTTGGTATGGAGTATACTACCTATTTTGATTAATTCCACGTTTTGCATACCCTCCTACAAATGCGAGTCTCCTCCATCTTGACTTGACAAATTTAAGTTGACGTATGAATTAACGTCAGATTAATTTCAACTAATCTGAGGCATTGATTTTCTTTTCCATAGCCGCCCTTGTTTAAAAATGTGAAGACTGCCCTCTCTATTCTCGAAAACTAATTAAGGAGTGCCTTAAATTTGACAGATCTGTAAGATTATGCTTTGACAGAGGAATTATGATTTTATTTTTCAAATAATTATAGTGTTATATATTGCCTTAGCACGTATAATGTTTGAACAAAAAACATTTAAATATAGTTTGAAATCTAATTTTGACAACTGGCTAAACGTATAATACAAGTAGCAAAAGTTAAGTGTTTTAGGCACTCGACTTTTGTGACAAACGAGGCCGAAGATCAAGTTTGACATCGCTTCGGGTGTTTAAAAACTTCTTTGCAACGCGTAACATACAAGAGTTTATTTATGTTGCATAAAAATGAATTTTATATGAAAAGAAGAATGCAAAAACAGTGTTTTAATGCGTAGACCCTATTAAATCACTGTTTTTAATGTTTTTACAGCAGAATTAAAACATCAAACTAGATAAAACATTTTAGACTGCTGTATGATAAACTGCTAACACGACTGCGAGAAAACGATGGAATTTAATTAAATTATTTTAACTGCGAGGACTCTACAGTTGCATAGAATTTGAATATGCATTTAGATCGAATTATATATATCTTGAGTTACAGATGCATCCAATTCGCTCCAAGACAGTGGAAGCATAACAATTATATGAAATCAATTTGTTATTACAAATTTAATTTTATATAGCACTATTCTAACACCACTGGTAGTCATGAATTGAACTAAATTAGTTTTTAATGAATATTAGAGTAACTGTTAGTCTGGAAAGTTAGTGATTTAGGAATATATAGTTTCCTTGTGACAAGACTAACCACCAATAGCAATCTAACTCCACAACTAATTTAGCTAAATCCCCCGACTCTGCCCAGTCGGTGGTCATGTCTCATTTTGCAAGTTCGAAACAACGAAGTGCAAATACGGAGCAGAAAAGTTTACTTCTTTGTCTTAAGCAATTTAATATCAATTTAAAAGTGAAAATTAAAAGTACAATATCTCTCAGAAATTATAATTAGTGCAGCAGCTGCGGTATTTTCAATCGTATTCCCCGATAATTTAATAAGAAAAAATGGAATATTATTCCGGACATGATTCAAAAGAAACTTATATTTCAAGCTGAGTGGATAAATTTCAAATTTAAAATTCCAGCCAAATTAAAAGCTAGTGCAGTCGCAGAGTTTTTGCCGTCGATGACAGTTTAATATTCTCGCTACGAGCAGCGTGCCCCAGCGGCTGATTCCATAACTAATCAAATTCTGGTCGCAAATCTCGAGAATCCGCCAGCTCTTATATAATGCCAAATTGCCAATCTAATAAAGAAGTGTTTTAACGATGTTAAAGCGGACACTTCATTAAAAATACTTCTACAGGATAAGGTTTTAGTCTTATAAACTCTGGCTTGTTAGCAGTCTTCAGATGTTAATCTTCTTGTTAAGCTAATTCTTCCTTATTTTCTATTTCTCCTTATTCCAAGGATTACTAAACACTGTCCAGGAACCGAAGCTAAATAGGTCGCCGAAATTGCCACCGAAATAGTTTTCTACATTTTAGGTTCTTCCTAAATTGCATTACGCAATTATGTGACCCTTGATGGCATTCGGGAACTACTTGTACGCCATCTTGTTAACGGTTACGGCTACGTCCTGTTAGGTTTTTATAAATGTGAAAAATCTTGAACACGAACAAATATTATGCGGCTGGCTTCCTTTAATTAGCTCTACAAGTTTCAAAGGAGGTTGGGTTCCCTCACTTAAAAGAAACGAACGCTCCTATAACAGGAATATAATCAGCTACTTATACATTTTCTATCTAATATTTGAAGAGATTGTTGCGCTGTAACCTAACCAAATTCACTATAAAACATCGGTTATAGATATTAACGATACAAGTTTGATTATGAGCATCTTAACGAAACGAGTTTGATTGCCAAAACGAGGCGGTGAGCCGAGTTTTGCGGCAATCAAACGAGTTTCGTTGTGTGCCATAAGCAAACGTGTATTGTTCAATATTTTATCTTCATCAATAAACTCTGGTTCACTGTATAAAAAGAGTGCGGTAATATTCATTACCGCACTGAGTGCGGTAATATCTGTCCATTACCGCACTGAGTGCGGTAATATCCATTACCGCACTGAGTGCGGTAATGAAGCTCTTAACGATACTAAAATTAATTTGGTTAAGACGCTATAACAACACGGATGAAGATAAATATATTAATTGAATCTTCCAAACTTCTACTACGTGGGCCAAACCTTTGTTGTACTATCAAATCCACTCGTTAACACGTTTTCATATCTTCAAGTTTAATTTTTGTAATTTCCAAGTTTGTCTTTTGTTTTATCAAAAATCGGGGATATAGAATAAGGTATTTGTCCACTCATTGTATAGGGACTCGGCTTTTGCGCCCTAGTTCTTCCCAACCAAAAGGAGGCAATGCTTGTTAATTCCCGGTGGGAGCCAACATTTTTTACCTTCCGCATTTGTGTTTATGTCATCATAGATACCACACCAAAGGTTTACGACGTTATGCTAATTTGAAAATTGGATAAAATGTCACTACAGAGATCTAGTCACTGTAACGATTTTCTAAAGCAGTTTTTTTAAATGTCGCGCTAAAGAACATGCGTTCGAAGAAAAAATCATATACACCGTGTTTTAAAAAGTTCGTTACAAAAGGGGAACTTTGTTATTATGAATTTAAAAAAAAATGCATTCTTTACAAAAGGCCCTGCATCGATGTGACTTCAATAATCAAATAACACATTTCAAAAATATTTGCTAGTATACAGGGAAAATCAAAATTACTGAAACGTAAAGTTTTAACTAATTGCACATATGCCTCGATATAATTCATCTAGCCACATAGTAGGTTGAAACCATTTTTCGGGCAGCTTAATTGTTTTCTCTATTTACTCAATTATTTCTGGTTTAACCTATATATTTAATTCAAGTAGTAATCAGTTCGCATTTCGAACTGTTAATTTCCCGGTTTCGTCCATTTTAGACCTGCCTGAATCTCTGCTCAATATCGGCCGAGTGCAGCGCTTTTGTTATCTTCTCTTTCCCAGCGTCTTGCAATTTGGCCTAAGCGCATTCTTCTTTTGGCAACTCGGCCTAGCGGCTCGCTGAACGAGATATCGTGTCCTTAATTAAGCATTATATTTTGAGAGCTGAGAAGAAATCAGGTATGATGGACTTTCAAGTTTTATAATTCCTATATTAATTAGTCGCTTTTAGCTTTTTTATAGTAGCTTTTGGAACAGGCGTTATTTTTCTCGACGATTACCCTACGAGGGATTATCTCGCCACTATTGTGCTCCTGCGGTCGGCGCATGGAAGCAAGCTGTTCTCCAGATTCCAATTTCGGCAGCTTAATTGAAGTCACCACGTGTAACTAGCCGTCGACGACGGAATTCCCGTAAATGGCAGCTCGCAGCTCACGCCGTTTTTAGATTATTTATCAAGCGCCAAGAGGTTAGTGTGGTGAACTTTTTTTTTGCGACGCTAACTCGTGAATAGTTACGCGCGCTATTGATATGTTAATATTGTCTCAAAATTCTTAATTACTATCATAACATTACATGTTCAAATTTGTTGTAAAAGGCGCCCTCACGCTTGGGTTATCGGTGACCTGGGATTAAGGTTTTTTTACTGACAGCGATGTGCACATCTCTCGATTAATCCGACGAGTTTAAATGTTTAAAAAACCCACAAAGGGATTCTTTAAATTATGCGTTTTGAAACCTTCCATGAAACTTCGAGATATTATTGAGTAATCTAGATAATTTGATAAACTATCTACTTATACCGTTTTGAGGTTTAACCAACCTTTTTATGTTTAATAAATTCTAGTCAACCGTTGTTGGTTTATTTATTAAAGAATCACTCTGATTCCTGGCGCCCTATTGCGTTTTATAGTTGCTTGAAGGCTGCACCGCTGAGCTCCAAATCCACGACCTAAAAAGCGCCGAATAGAGCTAGTTCGGCCCACGCGGTAAGTGTGGTTAGCTCAAAAAATTAGTCGATCTGCGTTCTGGCGGTTTCATATTTTTTTACCCTAGCTAAATCGCAGGTTGGCTCTTTTTGTAACGAGGTAAACTCTGTTCACGGAGTTTTTAAAACGTCAGTTTGAATGTATTAATTTATGTATTGTAAGTAAAAATGCCGGTGAAATTGAGTCATTTTACACATTTTACAACAGTAATTATAACTCCTATTCTACATTATGTATTTTTAAAAATTAATATTTTAGATTTCTCCTGTATACTAGCAGATCAGGCATTAAATTCACACGTGGGAGGAAATAAACACCTTCACCCTCTAGATATATAAATAGCATATATCCACGCAAAATAGTTAACAGCCATTTAGCTCATTTTGAGTGAGTTAAGAACTTTATTACAACACTCGTTTTAAATTAAATAATAGCAACAAATACATATCAACATTTATTGAAACTTTAACTGCAAGATATAAAATATAAATCATTTGCTGTAAATATTAATAACAAAATTGTTACACTACTTATTTTAATACCCGATGAAGACTAAACTGTCATATTTCTACTTGTCAAAAAAAAAATGAGAAACGTCAAAAAATTTTGTGTGGGTGAAAATAATAGTTATCTACAATACAAGTGTGATAAGAGCATCATTAATATAGGTGTGTAAGCACACAAGTATATTAATGATGCATTATCACAAATGTATTGTACAAAATGTTATCCGTTACTGCCGAAAATTGAGAAAAGTGCATTAAGAGAAATGTCAGATTTGTCATTTTCAAAAATATTTTAGTAGGAAAATGTCATTATGTCATTCATTTGACACTATTTCAGTTAGGTAATGAAGCCCTTACACAACTGAGTGGTGTAATGAGCTTTATTAACTAACGGAAATAGTCTCAAATGAGTGACGTAATGAGTTACTTATCCCACTGGAGTAGATAATAAGTTTTTACTATACAAGTGGGATAACAGCATTATTAATATACGTGTGTGTAAGCACACAAGTATATTAATGATGCATTATCACGCATGTATTGTACAAAATTATATCTACGATGCCTAAAATTGAAAAAAGTGCATTAAGAGAAATATCAGATCTGTCATTTTCAAAAATATTTTAGTAGGCAAATGTCATTATGTCATTTATTTGACACTATTTCAGTTACGTAATAAAGTCATTACACAACTCAGTTGCGTAATGAAACCATTACATAACTGATTGGTGTAATGAGCTTCATTACCTAACTGAAATAGTGTCAAATGTGTGACGTAATGCGTTACTTATCCCACTGGAGTAGATAAAATACTGTACAACACACATGCTATAATGCATTATTAACATACTTGTGTAATAACTAATAACACAACTCGTCTGTGGCATCGTTGTGCAAATTTCAAACGCGTAGATGAATGATGCTTTTATTCCACAAGTATCGTAAATATCTATTTCAATATAACTTCAGAACATTAGGACGAGTATTGTTCAATTTTCACGAGAACCTGGAAATTTGTAATTTA
This sequence comes from Agriotes lineatus, assembly GCA_940337035.1. NCBI lineage: Eukaryota > Metazoa > Arthropoda > Insecta > Coleoptera > Elateridae > Agriotes > Agriotes lineatus. The sequence continues at coordinate 52,252,321 of OW679194.1, read as the reverse complement.
ATTTGATGAGAAGAAACTTGGACCTAATTTCTTTGAGTGAAATTAAGAATCAACAAGTTTGAAGGGAACAACATCCAGTCGAAATTCCAACTTCAAGTAATAGGCATCTGTTGAGAAAGTTTCGTAAGTGTGTGAATTAAATAATTTTTAAATCAAATTATAAATTTAAGTTTATACAAAATACATTAACAAGATTGAAAATGGACAAGTCATTGTAAATTTTTCGTCCATTTAAGTATCTGACTTACACCCAAGAGTATATTTATTTAAATTGTTATTTTTCAAAACCGATCTCGAACTAAAAATAATCTGTCTGTTTTAATATGCGTTGGTCTATGAATTAGTATTTGTTAATTTTGCTTTTAATTAGCCATTTACTCTTGAAAAGTATTGGAACACACTGTATTGTATTCAATGCGGTCTGCTAACATTCTAACTTGTTACGGATTTTTGAAAAAAAGATTTACTGGTTTAGAAAAATCACTTATCCATAATTCATTTTTAAATTTTTTAAAATCACACCTCGGAACAGGCAGATATCTCTAGTTTTAGTACAACATCCTCTGAAATTTAGTAACCGCCTTATTTCCTTGAGGAACTCTCTAACCGAGTACTTATGCTTTATTTAATGTTTCGAAACTAAAAAAAAAAAATCGCCACAGAAGGGGGTGACCAGCTGGACTGCAGATTCGTATAAGAAATTTAAAGTTTTGTGACCGTATGCAAAGTTGCATTATTATGGTGTAACAAAATGCTACACAAACCAGGTCATCGGCGATCACTTGTCAACGCTGAACGCTTTAATATGCAGTAGCAATAGAATAAATTAACGATAACTTTACAAAACTTTAATTACAAGCCTAATAGCGATCTGTGAATACCTGAAACAATCCCGTAATTAAAAGCGGTCAATGGACCGGCTAAGATACTCCGGGGGAGGGAATGATTAAAACTAGATTCGGGCGCCACTAACTTGAACTATTAAACTAGTAACAGCTCGCAAATCTAAGTTGGAAGATTTTCTGGTGATATAACAACTTACAATGAAGGGGTTATCTAAAAAATACACCTGCTAGACTCAAGCTAATTGATAAACTGTACCGCTCTTCAGCAAAAGGCGTACACAACCCTGACTAGCTCAAAACTCTCGGCGGTTAATAGCCATGTGTAAGGGCTAGGCAACCATTTTTAAAGTTATAGCTTTTAAAAGAAACTCGCCAGTTCCCAACGACGACAAAAAATAATCTAATTTGCAATTAAAATACACTCACTGTATAGCTCCTCATATTAGGAGAACTTCAATTATAAAAACAAGGAGATAGCGGTAGCTTATAAAGAAAAAACCCTACAATTAGAAAAGACCAAAAGTGAAATTTATAAATTACGAAAAATTTAAGAAAATATTGCCTAAATCAAATAGTAGGCAGGGTAGAAGTCAATAAATATGATACTATTTTTTGTACGTGGGGACTAAGCAAGCAACAAATTAATTCAAACACTAATACGCTTGAACCCTTATAACAAAAAGCTCCCCGGACGCTTTAATAAAAACTACCTACTTAACGACTCGTGTACGAATGTACATTGAAGGCCTTCGGAGTAGAAAAGTGTAGTTCTTACGTAAGCAATTATAGCTAGAGCAGAACATAGATGCTGCGCAATTAAAATGACATTTATTTTCAACAAGTAAATTACATATATATGTAAAAAGGCAGTTAAAATTAAAATCCGCGACGTGTACACCCCGCGTTCACAATGTAAGTTTAACAAAGCTCCAGGTAGGCAGGAAATATACGTATAAATAACTACCGTCAGTTCGTATACTGATTCGCACCGGTGCATTTTTAAATTGTGGGAACAATATTTATCCAAAGTATTATATACTATGATGCGTATGTTTTTGTGGATAACGTCCACTGAGACATACAGTAGGTGAGTATGCATTTACTCTACCTGCTGTGGTACATCAATTGCATGAGGTCACACACAACTACCTGCGTCTTCGCCGTAAATGAAGTAAATTTGTAAGAAGACTAGTGAGAAGACTGATGTTCATATTCCTACCGTGTTTATTTTATACTCCCCTCCTTAAGGGAAAGAGCCACCTATCACACGACCTTCTCCTAGAGCTGTGCACAGAAGCACAAGCTCTGTTGTTAGCTGTGATCGAATGGCCACATGTTTCGTCTCTTGGTGTTAAGACTCATCAGGGTACCGACATGCGCTCATATTTAGTTAGGATGTGAGGGCAGAACTCTAAACAGTCAACTTACACAATTTTACAGACTTCGCGTCTGTTGGCGTACAATGGTGTGTATGTTTTTGTGGATAACGTCCACTGAGACATACAGTAGGTGAGTATACATTTACTCTACCTGCTGTGGTACCTCAATTGCATGAGGTCACACACAACTACCTGCGTTCTTATTCTCGCCGTAAATGAAGTGAATTTGTAAGAAGACTAGTGAGAAGACTGATGTTCATATTCCTACCGTGTTTATTTTATACTCCCCTCCTTAAGGGAAAGAGCCACCTATCACACGACCTTCTCCTAGAGCTGTGCACATAAGCACAAGCTCTGTTGTTAGTTGTGATCGAATGGCCACATGTTTCGTCTCTTGGTGTTAAGACTCATCAGGGTACCGACATGCGCTCATATTTAGTTAGGATGTGAGGGCAGAACTCTAAACAGTCAACTTACACAATTTTACAGACTTCGCGTCTGTTGGCGTACAATGGTGTGTATGTTTTTGTGGATAACGTCCACTGAGACATACAGTAGGTGAGTATACATTTACTCTACCTGCTGTGGTACCTCAATTGCATGAGGTCACACACAACTACCTGCGTCTCCGCCGTAAATGAAGTGAATTTGTAAGAAGACTATTGAGAAGACTGATGTTCATATTCCTACCGTGTTTATTTTATACTCCCCTCCTTAAGGGAAAGAGCCACCTATCACACGACCTTCTCCTAGAGCTGTGCACATAAGCACAAGCTCTGTTGTTAGTTGTGATCGAATGGCCACATGTTTCGTCTCTTGGTGTTAAGACTCATCAGGGTACCGACATGCGCTCATATTTAGTTAGGATGTGAGGGCAGAACTCTAAACAGTCAACTTACACAATTTTACAGACTTCGCGTCTGTTGGCGTACAATGATGTGTATGTTTTTGTGGATAACGTCCACTGAGACATACAGTAGGTGAGTATACATTTACTCTACCTGCTGTGGTACCTCAATTGCATGAGGTCACACACAACTACCTGCGTCTCCGCCGTAAATGAAGTGAATTTGTAAGAAGACTAGTGAGAAGACTGATGTTCATATTCCTACCGTGTTTATTTTATACTCCCCTCCTTAAGGGAAAGAGCCACCTATCACACGACCTTCTCCTAGAGCTGTGCACATAAGCACAAGCTCTGTTGTTAGTTGTGATCGAATGGCCACATGTTTCGTCTCTTGGTGTTAAGACTCATCAGGGTACCGACATGCGCTCATATTTAGTTAGGATGTGAGGGCAGAACTCTAAACAGTCAACTTACACAATTTTACAGACTTCGCGTCTGTTGGCGTACAATGATGTGTATGTTTTTGTGGATAACGTCCACTGAGACATACAGTAGGTGAGTATACATTTACTCTACCTGCTGTGGTACCTCAATTGCATGAGGTCACACACAACTACCTGCGTCTCCGCCGTAAATGAAGTAAATTTGTAAGAAGACTAGTGAGAAGACTGATGTTCGTAAATGAAGTAAATTTGTAAGAAGACTAGTGAGAAGACTGATGTTCATATTCCTACCGTGTTTATTTTATACTCACCTACGGTATGTCTCAGTGGACGTTATCCGCCAGCCTCTGGTTAACAGCAGCCTTGGGTTTCGGTGGTTAGTGATTCTTGGTGTTATATCATACTACTTTAAAAGTGGACGGTCTTCCTGCTTTTAAGCAGATTCGGGCAGTTGAAATTTGTACTTTCTGTTGTTATTAACATATAAAGTTTAATCTCATACAGTCAATCTATTTTAATACTTGAAGCTTAATGCGTATATTTAATTACGATTAATATTTGAAGCTACAATTTATGTGTGTAATTGAACCTTTGTAAAAGGAGCATTCACGCTTTTTGCTTTCAATAGCCTGAACAGATAGATTTTTTTTTAATGACAGCGGTATGCATACCCTCGATTTATTTGTGGCTACAATTAATTGAATAACCCAAGAAGGGGTTTCTAGTTGCGTGTCGCAACCTTTATTTAACTTGCACATCTCTACTATTACATTATTTGTAATCAAATTGTGTTGATTAGATATTATTGAATTACCATACTACAGATTATTCAGTAGTTATTAAATAAACGCCAGACATTTGTAATTTATTTAATTTATTCGAAATCATCTGATTTCTGGCGCCCATATCCTTTCTTTTGAAGACTTTGCAGCGCACAAAGCTGGTGGTTTGAACCCACGACCATATCGCCGAATTTGAGTTAGCTCGGCCATCGCGGTAAGTGAAGATTTTTAGAGCTTCCGTGTAATACGAACTTTAAGGAGGTTAATCTGCGATATTTTACTACCATTGATTATTTTAATTAAATAACCGCAGATCAGTTTCTTTATCGTTTCATCTTCTCTGACATATGGCCGGATCTTGACATTTTTTGGCCACATCAATAGGAATGAGAACATAGAGAAGCTAGTTGTCGAAGGATGATCAACAAGAAAGCGGCAAGGATTGGAACGTATTGTACACAGGGTCATCCATAACATGGACGAAGAGTGACGTCTCATAATCACTACACATCGGTCACGATGTTAGACTAAGAAGAAGAAGTATAGTTCTAAGTTTCACAATCAGAAAGTGCAGACTTATCAAAAGGCATTCTAAAAAGCTGCTATCTCTGATACATCCACCAGTTGGTGTATTTTCCGCAGTCCATTCTACTAACTGACACTAATGAAATGAAAACTTACAACGATGCAGGAATCGCTGAATCACAAATTTCCCATAACGGGTCCGACGTTTAATGGATTATTTTTATTCAGCTAGAACCTGTTGTTTACTTGGAAACCAAAAGAAAATAGGTTCATTTTACCACATTGTGACGAAATGACACTAGAATACCTGAACGCCAAGAGAAGTTACTAAATGATCGTGCTAGATCTCACGCCAACCAATCGCATGGCTCCACGAAATGCGTCTTATTAGATAAGACAATACGCGCACAATCGACTGAATACATGAAGTAATACATTAGTGGCTACGGACTGACAGGTCCTTCTTCTGGGGTACAAGAGACACCGCCCAATGTCGTATTATGGGCACTTAACCTTGTAGATACATTTCGATCTACTAGAGCTAATTAGTCTAATCTAACTCTTTTAGGTAAGGCCTGACATAGCTACGGAACCTCATAAATCGATGAGGAAAAAGTCGAGAGTCTAAATTAAACGCAAATCTGCAATTTCCATGGCCAACCGTGCCAACAAAACCAATCGCTTACATCCATTTAAATTCGCATAGCAATTAAGTAGGTTAATCTAAGGAACACTCCCGTGAGGTAAATCATTAGGACTAACGTTTATAAATATTGCCAAATAAACGTAACACACTATACCATTTTTAAAAGCTTTGAGGAAGGCAAACGTCTATATACCAATCAGAAGGAATAGTTTTACTATTGTCGAAATGAATTACTGCAAGGGAGGCACTTCTGAAGAAACTAGTAATAATTTTTAGCTCTATTTCTAAAGACTCATAGACTTGGTTCTGTTAAGTTCTGGGATCATAATTATAGATCCAAGATTTATCACCCATTGAACACATGCTTTGAAGATCCTGTATAGAACTTTTCTAATATAAATCTGTACCAGTTTACACCTGCTGGTTTTTGTTCTTCGGTTAACAAATTTGGAATCCACCGGCTTCACAGTTTCGTCACGCTCAGCTGTTGCTGTTCGATGTACATATTTACCTATAACATTTTTTTCAGCTTTACAGGCTGAACATGATTTTTTTTAAATTTTGTTATTTGAATATGCTGCTTCTGCGTAATACCTTAAAATTGTTGGTTGCTCTGTAATAAAGTGTCCGAATTACTACCGAGCAGAACATTATAACCTCTACAGCTATAATGCTTGAAAACTGCCACTGACTAGGTAATTAGGTTTACATTATAAAAGTTATAACTAAACATTATATCATGGAAAATGTAACCTTTTATTGTCTTCGGTTATTTATTTTGTAGTAATAATTGAAAATAGTCGATTCTTTTCTAACTTTGTACAACATTTATGACCTATTCAGGAGTATTACAATTAATAATTTGTCATTCAAGCATCATTTACTCTTTACCACACCGTTCATTTCAATCAATTATTTTACATTTACGACCAAAAGTCAAACGTTTCAATTTAATCTTTTCAGTAAGGGTACCCTTGCGAGTAATTAACTTTAAATGTTGTTTGCTGCTATTGGGTCGCATTCAGCTTTATTGATTATTTAAATTTTATTGGGGCCTTTCGAATCCCGAGAGTGTTACTGGACAAGTCAAAACTATGTTTTCAACTGAATTCATTAATTCTGTGTACTATTTCATTTTTAAAAACTAATATTGAATGTGTAAAATATATTTAGATTTTTGTAATACTTTGCAGAAAAATAATAACAAGCAAAGCATAAAAGATTACTTGCAGACATTTCAATCGGTATAGGGTATAATTAAAATCTTTCCAATAATTTTGAATTAACATTTTACATTATTTAGCTCTAGTATATGGTAGAAATTACTTAATGCCTAATAAAACGTGTAACACTAAATTAAAAGTTAATTGTCTAGTATTTCTATAGACCACTGTCTTGGAAGCGAGAACCTATTGCACATACCTATAATTCTAAAAAGATTTATTTTATTTTAGATCGCATCCAATAAGTACTTAACTAAACGATATCCTTTTCTTCAGATTCTAACGTTGTGCAAAAACTATGATTTACTTATTTCAATAAGTATACTAGCTGTAACAAAAACGACGAGATGTTGTAAATTGCCGAATAATACTGGTGGTTCCGATGCTTACAAGCAATTTCTATTTTGTCTTGTGTATTCTTAGAGACATGCCAAATTGGGAGCAATATAATAAACTGAGGCTTCAGTTTTTTTGTTACGTTATGAAATCGTAAACATGAAATATATGACTTTTATCTTTTACAACTTTTTCCTAAGCTTTTACAGCCATTAGTGTTATAATTGAATAACTGAAAATCTATTTGACGTACAAACCTTTTAAATTAAATTCCAGCTTGGCAGTATGAAGAAATTTAAGCACTATAAAACTAAAAGTCGCTCAAGCGAGCGGACTCGCTAGAGCAGTGCTCTGGAGTATAGTTCAATTCTACGCGAAAATATTTAATCTAATTTTAATATGGCATTGTGTTCGAGCTAACGTAACACAATACCTAAAAACAAGACATACGAATTGTATAGTCTTTTCAATCTTCAAAAAGCGAACGCAAGAAAATCCATGCAACAGAAATGCTTTACTGGCGAGATGCTCAGAATATCTTGGACACAACATCAAACTAACGTGCCAATACTGATAAAACTTATATTAATCAAAGGTTATCGAGAATCATACAACTTCGTATTCTCAAATTCTTTGGACATGTGATGCGAATAGACAGAGAGACAGAGAGAGAGAGAGAGAGAGTTGCGAAGACGAACGTCCTCCTGATGTGGATTATGTAACATGTGGAGAATGCTATAACAAACAGTGTGGCATTTTCAAGGACAACGTTGTTTATGATACCGACAGAAATGATAACGACAACCAAAATAATGAAGGTAAGGTTGACGTAATTGAGACGAATTTGTTCGAAATTGTAGATTTTGCTGTGAAAAATGTGATTAACGGAGAAAATGCATTATTAATAAGATGGGTAAAAAAGCAGCAGGTGATGTCCTGTTGGTACCTTTATTTAGAGTGATCCGTGTAGTGCACACGCTTTAGACTCATTAGGAAGGCTTTATACACATGTATATTCAGGTGATCTCAAGTAGAATAATGAATTTCACTCGAATAAATCAAATGAAACATTTCAAAAACAACCTATTAATATTGACGCTTCATAGCTCGTACACGATTTTACAGTTTACAACACATAATTTATAAGTGCTAATATCGCAGTAACTAATCTAGAAGTAAATTTTTTACTTGGAGTGTCGAAAGTCATGGTAAAAATAAGAAGTGACAAAAGATAAGTGACACTCCAAGACCTTCAAAATCCTTATATACCGCTTGAGCGTTTACCCTCTAAAACGTACATCAATTGTTTTAAATAATAGCTCAATTGGCTTTTATTACGTCAGGCCGATTTATTCGAATGGCTGATGCTTCATCATGAGGTTACCCCCCATTACTAAACAAATTCTAAATTGGCGCAAATATCTGCTAAACAAAACTACGTGTGACGGTATAAAAGGGAATATATCATAAAAGTCCGCGAAAATTCAAATATTAATTAATTCTAGGCTTACATTTCTTAATTATGCCAAAATGTATATGCGTACAGGTGATCTTAGCTGAGATATGTCCTTGGTTCACTCCTGCATTCAATCCGGTGGAAAGCCGATGAGTAATCCACCTGCCGACTTTTTGGGGTTAACCCCGGGATTCATCTTGTTGATATCGGTCTGAATTAGTTGCTGAAATCACCAGAGTGACCCAGTGATTCACATCCGCCAAAAATTGACCCAGATATGGTTATTCGAGTAAATATGCCTACGTTTTATAATTTATGGTTTTCAACACGGTTACTATGTTTTCAGGATAGTTGGACTATGCTCATAATCAGCTCGTTGTTCTCTAAGATTTATTTAAGACTACAGCTCAGTACGGTATGTTAAAAGTAATTTATGAAGTTTTAACTTTTTGTTCTTGGTATGAAATATGAAATCTTTGTATTTATTTTTGACTACAAATAATTAATTTAGAAACGCTTTCATATTGAGTCCTCTACTAGTTACGTTGTAATTCATCAATTATTCTTTTTAAATTGCAAAATATTCCTTTCACATCTAGTTTTGCTTCCGAAATTAAAGAGTTCGGTTTTAAAAGGCTGTAAAAAATTTGTACCCTGCTAAAAACATAGCAATATATATTTTTGATTTAATTCGGCAATTGATAAAAGTAATAATTTGCACATAGCTCGGGTTTTACCCTTGATGAATTGGAACCCAGCAGATATACAGCGAATATCGTAAAATAGACAGAAATCTGTAGCGATCAACACGTCGTTTAAAATACAGCCAAACACGAATCCGACTGCTGTTTCGGAGTGGACTAGAGATTAAAATGGTGAACTGGTAGTAACGATACGCAGTGATGCTAAAGTTGTTTTAGTATGCCTATTGATATGTAAACGGTTTAAATACTAATAGTTACTTATGTACTAAGGGCATTATGAAGATGTTTATGGGGCATAAATATTAAGTAATGCTGTGGGCCGTACACAGTTTTATATTTTACTATTGGTTTTAATGCATTAGAAAGTCAATGATTAACTATTCCGTATCACAGGCATAAACAACAGATAATGTAGTAGTAAGACAATATTTGCAACTGCATCGGAGTTTTGTTTTACGTTGTTTTACGTGGTTCAACCCCATCGTTTGTAATCTACCGTAAAAATAGAATTATACAAGCAGTAAAATAAGTTTCCGTTGCACTTAACGACATATAATATAAAAGTATACGAACCGTAGAATTTAAAACTTCATATGTTGATTTGCGGGTGAAAATTTGGGTAGGTAAGAGTCTTTTAAATGTATGCTTCTTATTTTCCTCCAGATATTTGCGAATATCATTATATTTTGTTTTTTGATTAATTATAATTCTATTTTTAGCTTCAACTAAGATAGTTTATTCAGCAATACAGCTGCATGTTTTTTAGCGGTCGAGTATGTTTGCACTAATTTCATCAAATTGGAAATATGTGCTTGACAATGCCCACCATCAATCTACATTATACAGAATTTATGACACTGAATAATGGACAGTGTCCCTTGGCAGTCTTGTGTAACCAAGACAACTTCAGGCGGAGGTAACTTCTTGCTATTGTATAATAGTGCCCTTAAACGGAATCTTCACAAAATTACTTATATTCAACAAGTTGTAACTATATTCTATTATCAACTTTATATACCTATAGACAGATCTGTTCCTAACATTTCACCTAGGAAAAGTTTGCTTCCAGTATGGTTCGCGTTTTAGACAACTAATTTTATAAAATTAAAAGAAAGGTATCGAAGTTATATTATCTTTCTTTATTATATCGTCAATGTCACTCTCCTCTCCGAATTCACTTTCTAATGAGGAATCGACAATTACACTTCGTTAATTAGTAGTTTAGTTTAATAATTAATTATTAACGAAGATAAAATCTATGAAAACCACGCGACGAGGCAGTAAAATATATGAGTGTACACATGCATTTTCGCTTAACGTGGTAAACTGTAAACTAAATGAGGCTTATGTTAGATATAGTTTTAGGACTACATATACCAATTCATAAACGGAAACACTCTCCTTTGTTTTTAATATACAGTTCTTTTCTATAAAGCCATGTTGAGATAACTAATCAAATATTCGTGTACTGTTTTGAACATAGCATTTTCTACAAAAACATAAGAAAGATTCAGTCATTCCCTAACAAAGCGCTCCGAATTGTATGTCATACACCTTGGTATTTTAAATCTCAGCAACTGCATACAAAATTAAGCGGAGACACAATTATGTTACAACATTAAAAATAATCGAAAACCTCCATCAATTCAGTAGTCCACAACATCATCAACTAGATGAGAATTCATACCGGATGATAAAGACTCTCACGCAATATCGAGGCACGGTTATAATATTGCTATCTAAATCAATATGTATTTAGGTTATACAATATATAATTAACAATTTGTTACTTTAGGATTTCAATAATATGATATTAAGTTTCATGAAAAAAAAATCTGTCTACTTTCTACTCAAATTATTGCATGTATCACTTTTGCAGCACTTTACTAGGTAATGAAGAATGCGTTGGCGAATTTATTGATTCTTTTGTTTTTAAGATACTTTATTGAATATTTGTCGTGCCATTGTTCGGGTTTAATTCACAGTCTACTTCGAATTGCAGACGAGTTAGCTTATTTACTATTCGACGTATAAATTAGAGGTGCTAAGCTCAGAAGTTAAAAACCACATTAGTTTTCTTGCTCAAAAGAGGGTTTTATATCAGATAAAAAAAGTTAAAAAAATACAGTATTAAAACAAATATGAATTCAAGTATTAGAAGGATATCAAAATTATTAATATGTATTTGGTAAAAAGTGAAATAGAATTTAAATTCAATTGAATGATGCAAACTGAAAGGTTCTAATATAATTTAATTAATATCTGAAATAAAGTGCAGGATTAGTATCAAATACCTATTCGAGAAATATCATTCAAAATAGTGGGTGTTGAATAAATATGATACAGATTATATAAAGTGTTGGACTTTAAAAATATGCAAAACAATATCAGTAAGAAGATTTTTAATTATTATTAGAATGTAAAATAATTTTGAGCTAAAAAAATGTTATACTTTCGTAAAAGCTAAATTTTCTAAAATAAACCTTTTATAACAAGTTTTTAATCTGTTTGGAATGTAAAAGGCTATACATTAAAAAAAATTTGCGAGAAGAGTTAGAAAATGAAATTTTAAAAAATTTGAAGATATGGTGATGGTAAAGAGAGGCTTGGATATGGTGAAAGTGTTATTTATGTAATACAGTTATAATTTACAAAAGTAATTTCTGGAATTGAATGCAGGGCTAAGTTTATTGTCAATCAATTACATCATATGAATTGGATAGCAGGGGCTGGCTCTGAGAGTGGTTTATATCGAGTTTGTTAGCAGAGTGATCGTCTTGTGGTGTGGATAGAAGGTTTTTCATTTGCTGGAGTTGTACTTCGCCAAGCTTGTTATTGAAGTCACATCTTGTACCTTGTATCTAGTCGAGGTTCGTGATACTAGGTTGTTAACGGCTTGTGAATTTTGGAAGGAAGACGTGGAAGGCGTTTGCTTCTGATAATTTTTGGCAGTTCTGTTGGAGAAAAGTGGTAGGTACCTTGTCGTGTTTGGCTGAGAGGTGTTTGCGGTTCTTGGTGTTTGGTTGAGTTCGTACTGGGATTTGTCTGAACGTCGGGATATTTCTATGAAACTACCGGATACATTTGTCTTGGCAAAGAAGCATATCGAGGTTCATAGACAGGTGACAGGCTACAAGTATTTATGTAATAAACTGAAAGTAAAACATAGGAAAAGTGAAGTGAAGTAATTATGAAAAGGGAGTACTTAGTATTTAATATTTTTTAAATGACAAGTAATGTAACGAAAAGGTATTTGTTATTTATTTTGCACTTGCATCATTTGAATTGACATTGATAGACGTACAATTTGTCACGGAATTAAAAAAATAATTTTCTGGAGTAAAAGCAGTCTTGATTATGTGTGAATACGACCTGTGTTTTTAAAGAGTAAATGTTTTCTACGGGAGCTAAAGATATTTAATAATATTGCTAATTCATAATTTATAAAAGGGTAAATGAGTTACTTAAATTCACTTTAGAAGAGAATGGATTGAAAATTAACTGTTGTATAATACATGTCACACGTAATAGCTAACGCATAATAAATATTGTTATAACATAAAACCATTTACATACATAAAATTAACATTTAAGAAGAATAACACGCGACAAATAGCCTGACATTTATATGTTAGATTATAAGCGAATACCTCATACAACTTAACCGTTATTCTAGTTAAATAGAGCTGTAAAATTGTAAAAATAATTTAAATTAGCTTTTAAGGTTATAAAATAGACGGTTTAGAATTCTAAAAACCTGTAGCAAGTGGAAATTAAACAAAACAAATGTTTAAAGTTTATTAAACACAAAGTACGTACATGTTTCAATTTTATATAAAATAAAATACGTCTGGCAAGTTTTTTATATTTTTGAAATATTCAAAAAATCACACCAGTGAATCGTTGATTACTAGGGTATATATATTTTTGAAATCGGCAGTGAAGTACCTCTAAATCGTTATTAAAATACGAGAAATTGGCAGTGAAGTAATCCATTGTTTCAGGACTTTTTGTAGGTGGTGGGGTGACGGAAAAACGTCAACGGACGTCAACATAACCTAGAACAGTTGGTTAAAATGTTGTTATTTTACGATTTCTCAATTAAAAAAACATAGTATACTCCTCGGCACTGAAGTTTCTTTTTATACCTCATGTGGTTTATTTGCCTTGGCTCTACGGGGCTCGGCAGCTAAATCCACATTCGTGATAAAAAGTTAAACTTCAGTACCTTGGTATACAAACTACTATTAAGGCAATAGTTAAGAAGCACACTTCACAAACGACTGAACAGATAAGTCTTGTAACGTTTCGCCCAGCTTGAACACGATGTTAGTTAATTAAATATAATTTCATGCATTCTTCTATGGCTTGAAGCACGTTAGGAATCGGAGCGCTGCATCTTTAACCGCGCGGACAGCGATAAGTGACGACACTGCTGAGAGACGCAGGTATACCGCCGCGCATTCGAAGCAAGAATACCCTACTCCAAGAAACTGGATTGACCCGCTGATTACGCCAGCTACGGCTATATAAAAAGGAACCGAAACCATTTTAAAACAGAATTTTCCTGAATCTTTATCCTCATCTAATTCTGCTCAGGAGGGCCTACAGGCTCTTCGAGTTAATTCGCACCTCGATCGTTTTGCCAGGAGGGTTATTAGGGCTTATCAAGAGAGGTCCGACCAAATAATCCGTACCTAGACCGTCTTGCCAGGAGGGCTATGAGGTTCATTGTCGAGAGTTTCGACCAGATAACCCGTACATAGACCGTCTTGTTAGGGGGAGTATTAGGCTCATCGGTGAGAGATCCGACCAGATAATACTTTCCTAGACCGTCCTGCCAGGGCGGCTATTAGACTCATCGGTGAGACTCCTGTAAATAATTTTCCCAGGTCCCGTTCGCTAAGAGCAGCTTTAGATCCCTGCAGCTAATTTCCACGAATCGAAACACCGGAACAAACGGTATTAAAACCACTACTTGCGATCTTAACGGCATAATACAAGTGCAGCTTAAAGCTCGCGCTCTAAAGTCCAGCCTGTATTTATCTGCAGCGGAAGACCGTATTGCAACAAGCCAACGTTTGCAATTTCGCACGTTTACCGCTGCCTGCGAGGCCCGACTCTAATTCAATTACAATCGCTTACCTGGACCTTCAAGGTTTCTTGAAGCTGACGGCAAATGTAAACAAGATAACCTCGCCACGACCGCCTGAAGATCCTGCACGTTCTGCACAAGTGCTAAATCCGAGATCGTAAGCAACACCAGGTATAAACTCTATTAATTGGAATTCTGTCTTCGTTTCGTCAGCTTGAAAGTTAAAAAATCAATTTTTTATGTACGACCGCCTTGTTTGCGGTCCCTGCTAAAACTGTCATATTTATGTTAGTAGGTCAAATGAGCGTGCGAGACACGAGACCTACTTTGTACTGAGCCTGTCCCGGAAGTCGCTAACACCACCTGAAGACCGCCGACCGCGACGCCGACCGAAGAGTACCCGATTTAGTTTGATTATAAACATTGTTACATCTTATTTTGTCATTATGAATACAACTTAATTTTATGTATTATTAGTTAACCAAATTATTGTATTGTATTGTATTATCGTTAACCTCGTTTTACCTTTCGGTGTAGAGGCTGGTGCTTTATGTGCTTGCATCTGATGGTACAATGCTCAACTCTCCCCGGATTCGGGTTACAAAGTTGGAGCGCGCCTTTTGTGCTTGCACAGCAACCATTGTGTGAAGTGTCTGTCATGTTGATGTGTTGACCTTGTTACTCTATCTTTTAGGTCTGTGGTTCTAAGTAGAGCACAGTTAATTTGGTGCCCAACTGTGAATGGTCTCACCGAGCCCGATTCCAATCGCCAAGGCTACGGAGAAATTCTGACCCCCGCGGGATTCGAAACGAGGACTTGCTTACTAGCAAGCCTAGCGTTACCCAACTGCGCTACCCGGCTTCTTAACCAAATTATACGCTTATAAATATATTCTGTGTACTTTCACTGGGTTACAAAACTTGAGAGTATTAATGATACCTTTGGAAATCTGAGCTGCCTGGAGCCAGTATCAGCCTGACAAATTTTAGCAAACTCATTAAGCTTTTAAAATAAATTAAAATATCCAGTACCGGCTACAGTCTCTATAAAAAATTCAAACCTTTAATAGGAAGTCGACGAAGTCAGGAATGTATATTTTGGTTAAACGCGGATATTAATCACTATTTCTTGCAGTTCAAACAACAAAATAAAGGAAAACAATTGAATGGTTTAAAATAATAACTAATTATGGTACCAATTGCGGTGACGGATATTTTTAATAAAAGCAAACTGGTAACAGCTTTTGTTTAAATAGAGCCAAATATTTTCAAAACATTAGGCAGCTAAAACAGGAAGCATAGCAAGAATTCTGAGTATCCCACCCTGGAAGTAAATCTATCGATTCAATTAGGAGAATCGCATTCGCTTACACTCCTAGCTAAATTCCTTGAAGAGACATATTATTAGCAGAATTTAGTAAAACTGGGCAATTCCATTAAGTCAAGGATGGTATTATGTAAAAGAGGCTATTTTAGGCAAGCATAAATATGGGCTTTAGCTGCCGCGATGCAATTTATTATCTACTGCAAAGTAAATTAAATATAAGAGGCAGAATTCTCGAAATACTTTGATAGCATCAAATTTGAAGTATCACTTATTCTACTCGTGAATTAGTCAAATAAGTGTTAATATCAATTTTCCGGAAGGGTGCTGCTATCGAATATGTTTGATTGTCACAACTAATTAATAAATAAGTTGTTTAAAAAAGTCACAAACTTTAAGACGGTTGATTAAAAACATTAATCCGGAAATGTTTGAGGGAGCTTCAGCTTTGAAAAGTGAAAACCCCATAGATATGAATAGATTACGCTTCTGGAATTTCAATCTTTAGGTTCGCTTGTTTTAATATTCGAATTAACTAAAATTCTTACTGTAAAAAGCTATGATAAAAACACCACCCCCCATCTTGTAAAGTATCTATTCTGAACTATATAAGTACCTACCATAGTATTATTTTAATTAAATAGAATCTTAGTTTTTCTGTTACCCTTCTCGAAGCTGAAGCTCCTTTAAGACGCATTTTCGGATTATCTAATGGCACCTTTTGTTTTATTACGGTAAATATTATCACCCCTAAAGTTTGTTGCCCCTATTTTTTAACGCCCTTTATATTAAACGAAACTTTGTAATAGTTTTTCAAAATTAGAAAACATTTTTGAGCACTAGTAATTTGGAGTAATTTATGGTTGGAATTAGTGATGGGCATAACCGGACAATTTTAATAACCGAATTATTTGCATTCGAATAATATTAATAACCGAATGAATATTTGAATAATCATTCGAATAAATTTTGGCTCTCGATTCGTTTCGATTTCGCCGGTTTGCCGGTTACGCGGTTCAGCGTCATCTGCATCGGCATCGTAACTTGCAGATAGCAGAGGAACTCAGTTAATCGTTACTTATAATAATTGTATAAATGATTTTTATTTGATTTCCAAGGAGTTTGTGCAATAAGTAATTGTGGATATGAATGAAATATATCTGGATACACCTTTATTGTTTTCGATTGCTGGCGATTTATAATAATATACATAATAATAATTAATAATATATTGTTGTATTTGTATGAGTTTTACGACTCGCTATTCTGCATTAGCTCGATTACTCCTACATTCTTCCGATCTATAACCAAAACATAATATGTACGTATGTGTTATGTATTGGAAATTAAGAGGTATTTATTAAGAAGTGTAGAAAGAAAGAAATATGCGGGACTGCTTGCTAATCGTAATAAAAAACGGTGGTAAAACGTTTATGTTTATCGATCGACCGGGTTAAAGGCAGCAAAAAATTGATTTATGTTCATATCATATGACGACGGATCGACTGCGAGCCTCAGCCGGCAAGGAAGCGAGGGAGAAAACTGTAGAACGAGAGGCCCAAATGGTGTTTTCAGTACAATCTGTCTTGCTTATGGTTATGATTTATGAATGACGTATTATTTACAGAATTTCGATCACTCGCAGGTCGCTGAGATACGGCACGTAGTACGTATCAGGATGAGGTTATTTTGCATTCGAATACTTGGAACGAAAACCGAGTTACATAGGTTATTTCAATAAACGGATAACCGGTTATTTTTCATTCGAATAAGCCCATCACTACTTGGAATATTGTTGAATAAGAGAAAACCTATTTACTATTAATTAATATCGACTGGCATATGTAGAAATGCCCTTATAATTTAAATTAATTCTATATGATGTCAGTTTTACAAACACTCCTTATTTGAATTGCTGTTTTGAAATCGTATCTTTCTGTTCCAAGTAGCGTTGCAGGGCAGGGCGTTATCAGAACAAGCCTTCTCATCGGATTTCTCTCCTATCCATTTGTTTATTTAAACATTCTACTCAAACAATGCCTCTAATGTGCCATGAACGATTACTTTAATACTTCTCAGACTTCTACACTGTCGGCTTTTGTTTCAGGAAATATGAGGATCCCACTTATTAACCTCACTATGGCACTCTTTGGGTAAATGTTTTAAAATTAAAACAAGAACACCATGGTTTGAGAGTAAAGTAACTAGTTGAAATTAGAAAACTTGTATTAAATATAAAAATAATAAAGCACAAAACAAAGCTTTGTTTCCGAAATTTTTGAAAAGATAAAAAAAATTATTTTTTTAAGGCATCCATCTTGCATATATTGGATCCAAAATATGCCTATTTTCGTCATAGGTACCAACCTGAGCTATATGCCAAATGTTACTTTTATATAACTTATAGTTCTTGAATGAAAACAAAAATAGGGAGAATTAATTTTTTAAGGGGTTCAGCCTGTATATATTTGACCTGTTTTGAGCCAGGTCGCCATATAATCTGCATTGTATAAAGGATGAAAGAACAACAATCGCTGCGCACCGCAGTCAGGCAACAAACAATTGTAGTAATCGCTGGGCACTGTATTCACCGCAAGAGACAGAAATGTGCGTGCCAAAATACTCACTTTTTATACTTAGCACTTCACTAGCTATTCTCTACGATCATGTAAAAAGTGACCGTTTTAGCACAATTTTTAGGTCAAAAGTGTGTTCTTGTTTTTTATGGGCGAGGTGTAGGCATGACGAGTACCAGGTACTGTAACAAATTTATATATACCCAGAGACGGATTTAGCTAGTTGCCGCCCTTAAGCTAAACATTTTTGTCGCATTTTTTTCCTTATTTACTTTAGAAAGTACATGTGATTATGTGAATATGAAAACTGGTAAGAGGTAATTAAAGAAAAAGTTGCTTATAAATAAAACATTATTATTTTCTATAACGAATCATCGCTGTCTCGACGAATTCGGTAATAAATCATAAATTTTATTCATGGATGTTTCTGCCCGTTTTCGTTAGGCAACCTTACTACACGACAAGTGACACATAATATTTTGTTTGCCTAATTACCTGCTGGTAAAAAACAAATGCTAGGTGGTTGTTGATAAACAGCTGCAAATAAAATGGTATAGAAATGCGACGTTAATAGCATTGTCGTGATTTTTGAATAAGTTAGTAAAGTGTTGCGTTTAGTGGTCTACTGCAATATTATTTGTTGTGTGCTTTTCATTAACCTTTCTATTGCGTATCATCTTCCAGATTTTTGTTTATGCTCATGTTAAATCTCATTCCACTTCACTTGTAAATTCTTCTCAGTAGTCTTATTTTATGCTGCGTATTCTGTTGTTTGCTCAGTTTTGCATTTGTTTGTATACTCTATAATTTTCCACTGCATTTGTGGGTTTATACTTCATATAGAGATTCTTCTTATTTGCTTTTTAGTTGTTTATTTTATTTTGTGAACCGTAGTGTGTTATAGTATCAAATTGACTTATTGACACTCACGACTGTGTGAGTACCAAATAACTAGACAATTCCGGGAAATGTGCACGCTCACCCTGAAAATCGTAGGAAACAGGCTAGAGGCCACGGTTCAGATACGCTCAGGGAGGGGTATATAGAGGGTGTTACCAAATAAATGGGCGCCACAAGATCCAAATCAGGAGACCCTTGTTCAACCGGACCTTGAGGGTGAAACGGGGCGAAAAATACTTGCAGCGCGCGTCCAGCAGGTCCAGGGCTTACCTTACATCGATCGTAACATAGTGACTCAGTCACCCTGTAAGCAAACATGCACAAGATACAAAGGGGAAAATTATACGACCGTACAGTTAATACATCTATTGGGCCACTTCACATGACCAACTAACAGCTTACATGGTACCGACGTGATCGGCACGTATAACAATCTTTACTAACTACTTATGGCATACGCTCAGCTGGGAAGCGCTTTACCTAAAAATTACGACGAATACTAAGGCTTACAAGACAAAATTAGTTCTAGCTAAACTACGACAAGCATATTACAAGTATATTACACACGCGTGAGATCCACACGTGGGTGTACCAGACAAGCGTATGCGAGTTTAATTGTAAAACACACAAGGCGTCTGGCAGCGAGGCCGTGCACGGCACTGTTGTTACACGATAATTCAATCCAATTGACATTAGTAGTACCAAAAGACAAAATCGGGAAAAAAATGAAGTGTTAGCCGATTTTTGCAATAACACAGCGAGAAACGTCAAGGAGCTATGCCAGAAATTCACCGGGTCGCTACAAGCTGCCTCTTCGTGTCGTTCACCAAGCTCCCACCAGATCTGACGTTACAAACACAGGGTGGCTTTGTAATCAAATGGCTTACCTTAATGGCCACCCTCTTAAAAGGTATAGAACTTAATTCAAGCCGATATTCTTTAGGTTTGTTCAGTAAAAGCACATGTTCTAGCTTCACATTTGACTATACTCGGCCTTC
The DNA here is from genome assembly GCA_940337035.1 of Agriotes lineatus. Classification (NCBI taxonomy): domain Eukaryota; kingdom Metazoa; phylum Arthropoda; class Insecta; order Coleoptera; family Elateridae; genus Agriotes; species Agriotes lineatus. The sequence goes on along the minus strand of OW679194.1, from coordinate 52,232,242 downwards.
GCCAGTACGGGTTGAAGACCCCAGAGTTTAAATGTACATCAAATAAATAGGCTGACTTTGACAAAATTGGTATTTAATGAATCAAACACACACAAACAACGCCCCAAGTCGGCCATAAAGAAAATGTTACACCCTCACTGAAAAGTTATCGAGATCCCAGTAAAAAGAAGTTATCTTACCCACTAAATTACAATACAAACAATGGTTGTTCAAAGAAAATTAACTGGGCAATTTTCTCGCCGGTACATAAGTAATGAAACAACATAAATTCGCAAGCGCAGAGTTCCATAGCATGCGACACACACTATATATATTTTCGCAGCGCTCCCGCTTGATAAAGGAATAATACAAGTTTTACATTTACCTTATTAGTCAGATCACATACTGTTTAGGGGATGGTAGGTGACGGAGCCGGACCTGATGAGGCTTAGCGACGGCTAGAAGCAGCAATTACATCACCCACAGCTTAGAAAGGGGTTGTTGAGGGCTTGGCCGGAACCAGGCAGTAACTGCAGAAGGTCAAAGGAGGCGAAGACAGCGTCCAGCAGCGAGCGGAAGACACCAAGTAGGGCTCGACGTCAGATGGGATTTGCAAAATGTAGAACTTTTCTCACTAAGCCTTTGGGAAAGCGTCTTCAACTAAATGTGCAACCATGGCAAAATAACTTCTCCACAGAAGTAACCAAAAAAAGAAGACGTCCCGCTTATAAATCCGTCTGCCTAACACATCACACACACGCTCGCTGCACGAACTTTAAATCTTTTTAACGAGATTGCTGCTATCAGAGCTGGAGCAGAACTAGCTTTTTTTTAAATCCAATTTAACTCAAGCATTGCACATAAAGGGTTTACGCAAAAACCTCCCCGGACCGCGAGCAAGCGGCCCGGGAGCAACAAAAACTTGCACGTCTCTTGTACTCAATGACTGGCTACCAATTAAATTCCAAATGCACGGGTCGCGACGATAGCTCATCGGAAGAAAGATTTGGGTTCTAAAATTAATATCTCCAAATGCACGAGGACCAAAGGGTTTATCCAAATTTTCTTTCCTTCGCCAAAGCTTAGGGCAGAATTTCAACGGCTGATGCAATGCCTGAGTTGGCAAAATCCGACCACCCAATTCGGGGAAGCCCCGATCAAACAATAAAGCAATTCCAGAATTCTTAGCTGCTACGTAAAGAAATTCCAAACGGCTTCTAAGAAGTCCAGAAGTTACGACTGTCGGAAAGCGAGATTGACTCCTAATACAGTGTTCAAACATTACGCTACAACAAAGAGTCCCCCAAAACTTATTTTCATAGAGCTTGAATAAGAACTTGAAACGCGAAACTGTCTTATCTATAAAATTGAACAAAGAATGAATTTGTAAATACAATTCGGCGAAATATAATCCAAACGGAAATAACTACAATGGACTACGCGGTCCCAAGAAAATCGCTTACGAAGCTTGCAGGTCGCAAACATCTTAATATTGGTTTTAAGTAAATTCGATTATAATTCCGGGAGCCCAGAACCGCATTTAGTAAAATTTGGTAAAATATAAAAGACCAAAATGACATAACACTGCATAGGAGTTTAAATGCAAACAAACAAAGGCTGCTCGCAGAGAAGCCGTGTACGACACTGTATATGAGTTTAAATGCAAAATAAACGTGGCTCCTCGCAGCGAATCGGTATGCAACGCTAAGATTGATTAATTCACATGCTGGCGCAACTGTTTATCGGCACAAAGTTATTACCTGGTTATTACTGGCTTGACTTCAAAGACGAATAGAAGGCGCTACTTGTAGGCGTCGTCCGCTACTGCAGTGGCATCCGGAATGTTCCCCTATGCATCAAGCGTGGGTGTAATGTCCCCTTGACGAAACATGGAAATGGGCAAAGCCGCTAATAAGATCACTCGGCGATGAATCGAGAAGCTGTAGTAGCACGGAATAACGGACGCGGTGCTCGAAGACCCCGCGACCGTCGGGAGCCCAAACGCTCGAAGCGTCTCTCTAGGAACACTGGCTCGAGACTGACTGCCGCTCGAAGCAACCAAGTGCGATCGCAAACCATCTGCCGTCATGCATGGTCGGATTGACAAATGGAAAGCCGGGGCCACGCGTCATACTAACTACAGCTGTCTCTGTTAGAGAGAAATCGACAGATGATTCAAATAAAATTCGGGTATGTTTTCTCACTCGCTTTCACGAGCTAAATTTTAAATAACGCAGCTGCATAAAGCGATGAATCGAGAGCCACGTGCGGGCTAGGATTTTGCGTGATGCGGAAAGCTGTCGTAAAAAGATGCTATAATGCCGAAACGGGTTTGAAATTCAGGCGGACTCGCCAAATATGTACCAAAACTGTTCTAAAGGCTTTTTTAACTAATTGAGTTACGGGAAAATATAAAATGGCCTGACCCGTGTCTTCCGATTTCTATAAATCTTCTTGTTCCGCATGCCTCAAGTGTTGCTCTTGTAATATTAGTTGTTAATTTTTCCCAAAATTTTCCACATTGTCATCGTCATTTATTTTATTTCCTACAATTTTTTGTTTTAACCTTATCGATATAATTCTCATTTCTTAAGCTATCTATCTATATAAATTTTTTTTGTAACTTTTATTACGGATTAAATATAACCATTATTATTGAACATGCGGTTTGACTGTCGTGGTGCTTCTTTTACAAGATCATCGAAAGTACATCGAGTGGTTCTATCGAGGCATTTTAAGGGGCTTAACAGAGCCCCGCACCCATTCATTAATATTGTAATTATAACGATTGATCCCTTATTTTGTATTTGTACTACGACCACTCTACCGTTTTATTATATAGGAGCTAACGGGTATTTTACCAGCTGCATAAGATAAAATTTAGTGTTATAATGCATTTTGTTATAAGTGTGGAACATTACACTCAATAAATCTTAGTTCTTAGAACTTCTACCTACCGTTTTGAAAATAATGCCGTCAGCTATATAAAAAAAAGGCTGTATTTCTACTGTTTGTAATTGATTCCAATGAAATAAAATAGTGAAAAGTACAGCTCTCTGATAACAGTCGATACTCGACACCTGACGTCACTGCTGGGGCCATATCAAATCCCGACGGCAATTTTTTACTGTATCGTCTGTAACTACCATCACCTTTGTTGTATCGTTAACAAAATGAATTTAAGAAAAAAGTTTATATGGCAATATTAAACTAATATTTTGGTATCTTATTTATTTAAACTATTTAAATATTTTGTTTTTAATTTTTATATCATGAATTTGTCACACCCCAAAATTTACCGCCCTAGGCTTCAACTTAGTCAGTCTGTAGCTAAATCCGCCTCTGTATACAACATACCAACTATTAAAGTTTGGTGGTCAATCAAAGCAATTAAAAAGGTCCCTTGTGTCGCAAATCTAATGGAGTGGAAGAAACAATCATGCGATTAAAATTCAGTTTTCAAAATGTCTACTATAATGACACAGCGGTAAAGTTTGTGAATTTCGAGGAAGAGCAGGTTTTGAAATAGAAGCATGCGTTTTAATCCTACGACAACACGCAGGTAATGTTAAATTTTCTCACAAGTGAGTTGTGAGATCAATTAATTTATTGATTTTGTCTTCTTATTGTGCTAAGAGGTCAGACTGATCTGAAGTTTTAGAGGACGTCAACTTGGCAATATCAATACGGTAAACTTCATCTAATTTAGTAACAAAATTTGCATTTGGCAATTGGTCTTATAAACTAGCAATAATTTTTAAGTTTTGAGGTAGTGTGCTGATAAAGATTTCCAGGTTGCTTGCAAACTTTTGGGTGCTGAACGAGAGATTTGAAGAACCGTAAATGAGTGAATGTCATTCAAAAAGGTTGACAAATGTTCTGCAGAGGTACCCGAAAAAGCAGCAATACGCTGTTTTTTGAGTTTAGTATAACATACACGAGCTGGCGTATCAAGAACCAAGTTGCAAACCTTAGTTAGTGCAGAAGTGTAATTATCTGTTTGTATCGTCTACTACTATTTTGGCGAAGAAGCGTTCGTTTGATGTGAAAAATAGCTCGATATCAGACGACTGCAAGACTGATCCATGCCTAAGCAAGCAAAATACTAAACATATATTGTTATGGTCTTGGTACAGGGGTTTAAAATCAGATTAATAAGGTTAAAAGAATGCAGTATTAAAAATTACAAAGATGAATTTAGGTATGAAATGGATATCAAAATTATTAAAATGTATGCGGTAAAGAAAAGAAATAAAACTTAACATTCAATTGAATGAAGCTACATAAGAAACAGCAGGATTTTAACATAATTTAATTTATCTGGAATGAAAAGGGGAATTAATGGCACATACTTTTTTGAGATATACCATTTAACATAGTGGGTATTAGACAAATATAATAAAGTTCTATAATGTGTTGAACTATGAAATATATGCTAAAATCACTAAGCAGATATTTTTGTATCAGTATGTAAAAATAATTTTATACAAATACATTAAAAGCGGTTGAAATTATCAAAATAAACCCTCTATAAAAGTTTCAAAAAGCTGTTTGGTAAGACGTGGATGGTGTTTGCTGCTGGAATTGCTGCTAGAGAGAGTTGGTAGGTGCCTTGTCGTGTTTTGGACAGGAAGTCTTTGGGGATCCAGGTGTGTTTTTGGCAGAGTTCGTGCAGGCATTGTTTTTTGAAAGTTGGGAGATCGTGGTGAAGTTGCTGGATGCGTTGGGCTTGGTGGAGGAGAGTGTCGAGTCCAATAACAGGTGAAATAATGCAGGTATTTAAATAAAAACTGAAAGCAAATATAGAAAGAGTGAAGTAAAATAATTATAATTAAGGGAGTACTTACCATTTGATATAGTTGAATGACAAAAATGTAACGAGAAAGTAATTAATTTTGCACTAAAATAATTTGAAGTGTCAAGTGACAGAGGTACGAGATGTCATAAAATAAGAAAATCAAATTTCAGAATAGAAGCAGTCTAGATGGTAAAGAATCCGACCTGCGTTTCGTGTTTTTTTACTGGAGCTAGCAGTTTAATAATCTTGATAATCCATAATAATTATAAATGGGCAAATGAGTTAATTAAAATTCTATTTTAAAAAGATTGATTGAGAATAAATTGAAGTAAGGTTTAAGTCAATTATAACATAACAGACGTTACAACGTAGAGTCATCACTACAATATATCTTAATAAAATCGCTGGGGCTCTTTAACAGTGATTGTGGTTCGTGTGGGACATTGGAAAGAAACACATGAACACAACAGAGTCCGTAGAGCATTGGACGAAGAAAAGGCAGGAAGCAGCTGTATGGAAGGCACTGTTGGATACTGGGAAGTTTAAGACAGCTTTAGGGTGATTCTAGGGTTGGTTACAGGAACTGGGTAGCAACACGTTGGGAATCCAGGAGAGTTGACTAGGTGGAGACAGGAGTGCTGGAATATACTCAAACATTATATGCACGAAGGAACACCAGCGTTTGAAGGAAGCACTTCAGCTAGACATTATTGGTGGCGTGTTGTTTACTTGTCGGTGGAAGTCATCACAAATGTATTAAGTTTGCTTCTATTCGGTGAGATAACAAAACCATTACATTTAATTGAATTCAAATAAACACAACTAATTCAATTAAGCTGCGGATGGAAACTGTTTATTATGGAAATTACATTACCTAGGTTACATATTACTGTCGTTACATATATATGTGTTAAAGCACTTTGAGGCACCACAGTTCCTTAGACACCGACTGCTATGGTTATAGGGTCCTATTGGAATTTCGCCGAGAGTAAAGAGTTCCTATTCTATCAGGTGATATTTGACCTGTTACACATCGTAGTAATACGGTTTTACATCCAGTCACAAAGTGGAATTAATGCGGAGGTTTTTACTCGCATTTATAATTTCTAAAATCCCCACCGTGACCGGAATCGAACTCGGGACTCTTGGATCAGTAGTCAAGATTTTTAGACAGTGAGCCACCATGCCTGGTACCCGACTGTTGTTGTTGTTCTTGCTGTTTGTTTTGGACAAGGTTTAGGCGTGTGGAATATCAGGTATCTCAGACATCGTCTACTATGATCATAGGGGTCAAGTCTTGCTGGAATTTTGGCAGAATATAAGGAGTTCCAATCCTAGCAAGAGATCCTTTACATGGTACACATCTTAGTAACATCCATAGTTTTACATCTTTTCCGATAAATAACATTCTATAGAGATTTTTTAAAATGTTTTTACATCACCAACTTTGAATTTTTACATTTCATGAATGTGACAATCTTTCAGTTGCTTTTAACAAAGGAAGCTTAATCAACGTTTTTCATATGAAACAAATTATGCACTGTGCTTCAATAGACTCTACTAAAGCACTATTTGCAGTGTTTCAATAATCACATTGCGAAAATATTAACTTTAGAGTATCATTATGTGTCGCATACCTATAACTTTGAACTTACCATAAGACGGGCGTGATTTAGCATTAAAGGTCATCCTACCGTAGTTTTGTTTTGATGCGATGGTAATAGATGTAGAAATAAGCATTATATTTAATTGGCAACTAAATTTATTTTAAGTGTCCTGTTGTGTGTCTCCTGTAATAACTTGTTTAGCAATAGAATGGTTGAGAAAAAAGTGCATGGAATTAGTAATAATATGTAAAATTTTCGGTAATATCTATATAATTTTGACATTGAGGACAAATTTATACAAATTGTTTCATTGATTATTATACATCAAACTAAACAAACACTCAAAGTTTCATATATTTATTTTATACAACCTTCCTTAAATTTTCGATTTGGAATTCGACGTCGAAACCCATATTCGCAACAGGACTGTCCGTGACCAACCACCATGAAATTAGGTTGAGAGGTCATTTCTCAACAGTCCAAACAGCTCTTTCTCTTGGGTTCTCACTGTGATGTCGCATTTCAACTACGTTATTAATTTTGGCAACTCCGTGTTTAACGCGATGCTTCGGAATTTTATTTCAACTTAATTCGAATGCTTTCAACTGTATTAAGCCATACCTGATTTACGTTTTTCTGGTGAAATCAATTAATCATCAGTAAACTACACACAGTGGAAGGCTCAGAATGAAATTACCCCACGTGTGCAGCTGTAATTAATAGCTGGCATAATGAAGCCCGAACTAAATTATCTTCAGATCGAACACGAAGTTGGACGTAGCCGTGTGTGCATAGCGCATTATACGTGATCACCTTGCACGTGCCTGCAAACACGCGAATATCTTCGGGGGCTTCGAGATACTTCCCTTGCCATCTCTCTTACTCCAAAGTCCTCAAAACTGAAGGTTTTATTTTTTAAGCTTGCTTCTTTACGTGAAGAAATGGTTATCTATGGATGATAAAAATTGCTTGAGGTTACTTTAACAACTACGTTGTTTGTATGACACACGATTTAATAATCGCAGTATATAATACAGTCCTGCACCTAATATCTATACATTAAGATTTTTATTGAATTTACAAAATATAAATGGTACAAATAATGTGTTGTGTACTTAATGCATATGTACTTACGTATAGTTAACGATGTGAGGTTGACGCCACGATATCCCATTCGTTGTTGCTTACAGCGGCATTTGTTTTTCGTTTGTGGGTTTAAATCCAAACGTTCAGAATAGACGCTAAGAACTAACGTTGGAAGTGTTAGACGATGATTTGGTGAAACAATAATTTATGTTTAATATGACAAGCTAGCCAAAGTATATCTACCGCTGTATACTGTGAAAAAAGTAAAATAAACTAAATAATAAATTTTATCAAAGGATGAAGGTTTGCAGTACTACTTGTGGGCTATTTTTCAACATAATGTAAGGTTATGCAAATTGCTACCATTCACAATAATGTGGTAAGTCATTTAATTATGTAACAACTTGAAAGCCCATTAACGTTTTGCTTATTATTAAACAAACTTTTGAGGAAACTGTTCTTGAAACATCTAACAGCAGCAATAGATGAAAAAGCTCATTATCAGATTAGTAATTTGGATTCAAAAAGAATATGGCATAATTGGAAGACTTTACAGGGTATAGAATCAAACAAGAATGATGCTAGAGTAAAATGTGAAAATGGATGCCAATTTTATCACACACTGTACATGCAGATCATAGATGCCTTTATGTATAGTATTTAGTTTTTTAAATCACAGGTCATAGTAGTTAGACAAAGAAATTATATTTTAAATGTAATACAACGTAACAATTAAATACAATATTAACAAGTAAATTACTTTTATTGCATTTCATTTGGAAATATACTACATTTCTTCATTCAAAATCGATAAGAAATGTGGTACTTTTATCATTAGCAACACTTTTATGCCTAGCAATAGCGATTCGTTTTACGTTTGGCAATACTGAAGTGTGTTGTTGGTGGCACTGTAAGTCTAGGTCAAATTCGAGGTTAGTAGGTTAGGTTTTACGTCAGTTTTGACACAGATTGACGCCAAACCTAACCTGCTAACCTCGAATTTGACATAGACTTACAGTGTCACCAACAACACACTTCAGTATTGCCAAACGCATAACATCAACTGGAGATGCTTGTTGTGATTTAGTACATAGGAATGAGTTACGCTCATCTTAGTTTTGTTTTGACAGTTAATGTCACTTGTATGTAAAAATGTAATATTTTACATTTCTTATGAAATGCGATAAAATAGTATACTCAACACCTCAGAACATCACTTTTCTGAACTTGTAGAGTAATATACTATTATCTACGACAGTTTGTAAAATTGATTTTTAGTTGACAGTTTTAAGTTTATAAAACGACTGTGTAATACCATGTTTAAAATGATCTCCTTAGTCACGTCGTCAGTAGCAACTTGTTTTAAAATTTTTAACCCCGCAAAATTACGACCGTTTGCTAGTAATCCTAATTTACATTAATTTTTTTTAGTATTTACCAGGTTTTCTATATTATATCGTTTTAACTCTGCCTCATTCTTGACTAAAGACTAGCTTTACGCACTTTTAACCTAAATTACTATTATCTACGACAGCCTGTAAAACTGACTTTTAATTGGCAGCTTTAGTTTGTTAAAATGACTGTTTAATAACATGCTTAAAATGATCTCCTTAGTCACGTCGTCAGTAGCAACGTGTTTTAAAATTTTAAACCCCGGAAAATTACCGGTTGCTAGTAATACAAATTTACATTAATTTTTTTATATTGACCGTGTTTTCTAGATTTTATCGTAGATAAAATATTGTACGATACACATGCGCAAAGCATCTTTAGGGCTACATCATACGTCAACTTTAAATATTCTTTGAAATCGTTATTCTTGAACCAATTGCGGTTTTTTTAGAGTAGTAGTAGGAATTGCGTCTTTTCATTGTACCATTGTTGGTGAACGTAGCCTTATCCACAAATAAGATGTACGACACAAAGTGTGGATCATTGTGAAACTGGTTCCTTACAAAATTGTAAAAAACGAACAAAATCATCTTCTAAGTGCTGTACAATTATAGTATGATACGGATGAAAATCATTAACGCACAAAATATTGAAGACATAACCCTTACTAATTTGTAATGGTCTTGAAATTTGTCTTTGACTTAGATGAGGATCGTTTGTTACGGCAGCTTCGTTGTTTGCATTAGTTACAGTACGACCCTTTAAAGTTCCTTTCGCTTTTTAAATTATTTTAAGATTCTTGAAAACATGATTAGGAGGAGTTCTTCGGTTAGAATAACGCCTTATGTAAAATCTAACTGCTGCTTCACAATTTCTGTGGCACTCTCCTAATATGAGAAAAGTAACATATCAGTTTTTTTCAAATTAAAATATATTCTTCACTGCTTTGAGATGTTCAACAAAATTTAACTTAAGCTCGTGATGTCAATTATAAAACCAATCCAAAGCAAACTATTAAAGAATTATAAAAATGTATACTTTAACATTATAGTTGTCTCCCGGAAGTAAGATGCGTTGCCTTTTTCGCAATTCTCAGGCAGGAATAGATAAAATGGGCCCTGTATAAACGCGTGTCGTGATATTTCTACTTACGTGTGTCACGTTTTTATAGTCACCGATCGGGTGCAGTTAGCTGCGAGTGGTTTCGTTGTAACCATGCTTTTTATAAGACAACGATAAGCAAATACGTTAGGTAGCATATTTAGCCAAGCGGATAAGGTGTCCGGATAGCAATTGGACTCTACTTGAGAACGCGAGTTTGAATCTCACCGACTGCAATGTACTTTCTCTTTGCGAATTAATGTCGCACCTCCTTTTACTGTAGTAGTCAATAAGGACAGACTGCAGAATTTGTGCAGGGTGGGTGTTGTAGAGGAGGGACTATAAAAAACCCCAAAACTAATTTCACTTGCAGAGAGGCTTAAAGTTGTAAAAGAAGAAAGTCTAAAGGTGGTAGAAGAAGAAATACTAATACTCTACTGATGCATGTGTTAAGCTAGTACCTAGGGTTTCTCCCGGGACCAAAAGTGTTTTCGGGACTTACGAGCTAAATTTCAAGTCCCGGGACTAGTCCCGAAAATCCCGAAAATGGTCCCGAAAAGAAAATTGCGTTCAGCTGAAATTTCCGAATGCAAATTCCAAATAAAAATAAGTGTTTTAAGTTAAATAATAGTTATTTATGTATTAAGGGCGTAATCAATAGATTATAGCACGAGGGAATGTTTAAAGCTTGACGCGAAGCGGAGAGCTTTAAATTTCCCGAGAGGTATAATCGTGATTAGGCACGTGGTACATACAACGTTTTATTTCATTTTAGTCCTCAAAATGGACAAAATTCAAGGATTCAGTATTTTGGTTACAGACTACTGCGCCATCGTTGTGCTGCCGCTGTGCATGTCTGGTGTGCTATGGTTTCTATGCAGATTGTTGGTGTTGCTATACTACATTGTTGGTGCTTGTTATACTGCTTAGCAACTTTATAGGCCCTAGGGCTATAAAAGCCATTTTACGCCCTCTATCCAAGGCCAATAAACAAGATTATGGTTTCAAAATGAAATAAAGTATTTTTTATTTAATATTATACAATAAATATTGGTAGTATCATTTATTCACTTTATTTAAATACATATTGATAGCATATTAGGTATAGTATATATAGTAAAAAAGTGTAAATATAAACTATTTTGAAATAAAATGGGCTCTTAGGGCTACAAGGGCATTTAAGGGCTCGTCCCCTAATTTGGAACGGATTTTCGTGGAAAAAGATCCTGCCACTGAAAATGCCCTCTCGGATTCCACGCTGGTAGGTGGTATGGTTATTAAATATTCATAGCATAACTGAAGATTCCTCCCACGACAACCCCCATTCTCAAAAAGTGCCATTTCCTTTTTAATTATTGTGATCAAGCTTTTCGAATCTGATGATTGTGGCAGCACGGCTGTAGACGCGATTATTGCATTTTCAATTGCCATGCTTAATTTTTCTTTCAGTGACACTTGTTGACTTTGCTCTTTGCTCCTCAACTCGGACAGTAGAACATCATCATCAGCCTCACTAGCACTACAATCATGTTCTAGCACTGGTGTTGGTGATGCTGATAATCTTTTCACTAAGTTTTCTATAAACTTCGCGATATCCGTGATATCTGGCGAATCAAATAATTCATTGGTATCTGAATGTTGCTTGTATTTTACTGGGTTGCATAAGTAGGAGAGCACACTTGACGCAACAGTCCTTCGTTCATTTAAACGATACTTTAGAGCAGCTTGTAACTCCTTACTGAAAGGAGTATTTATTTTTAACAGCTCCTCAAACATGAAGTTAAAGCTGGCATCGGCAGTGTAAAGGTTGGCATCATGTCTGCATAGTCCCAATACCGTAAGTCTGATAGGCTCAAGACAGTTTACAATTCCTTCCAAAACTTCAAAATCGTAGACACTCAAATCAATCGGAATGGATAAATCAATCATAGCCTTCTGAAGACAATCTTTTAATGAAACAAATCGTTCCAGCATCTGAGTTAAGCTGTTCCACCTAGTCTTGCAGTCCAAAATTAGATTTAGTTCTTTGTTGTGCTTTGATTTCACATAGTTTTGCAGAACAGCGTTTGTTAATGGCGAATGGCGAAATAATTTAACAATTTTTCGTACTTTTCTAACCAATGTGATAATATTGCCATTGCTAGTTAAATCAAAAGAAGCCTCTTCATCCGCCTCTTCAATTAACCCAAGTCCACCGTTCACAGTATCGTGGTAGTCAACATTGTCCTCATCATTATCACTATTTTCATATTCTGTTGGATCAATGTCCTGCTCATAGGCAATAACTCTTTTTGAATACATAATGTCCATAACTGCCAACTGAATCCCATGCGCAAAGCATAGTTGGTGCAGGGATTTCAGCTGTTTTCTCACTTTCACCATTACACTAGCACCATCTGTTGTCACACAAACTATGTCATCTTCTAAGGATAAACTAAATCTACCAAGTTTTGCTTTCACAAGATCAATACACATCTCAGCAGGCATAGACCCTTTGGCTCGAATTAATCCGAGATTCCATATTTTAATGCTCTGTTCTTGTTCCTCTCAATATCCACGAACATTGATGTTTATGTATCGTTTGTTTGCTGTGGATGTCCACTCGTCAAAGGTTATGCTAAAACGTCGACCTTTCCATCGCAGACTCTTCAATACCCTCGCAAATTATCAAACACCTTCTCGCAATACATTATAACTTTATCTTTAATAGTTGTTGAAGATACGGGCAAATTTACAAATCCTCTTGCTTCTAATGCCTTTCTTAAATCCGTAGAAACGGCAAAGACTCGAAATGGTAGCCCATCTAGTGAAGTCATTCGGGCGATGACTGCCTCCAGAGAGTCGTCTTCATGGTCGGAATCCACTACGAAATAATCAGAAATTTTTTTTTTCTGTGCTGATAATGGTTGGGGTTCGTCTATAACTTCTTTACTTCCTTCGGGTACTAAAATTGCGTGTCGCTCTTCATCCTTTGGTTTTGCGTGAACTGCAAAGTGCTTGTGCAATCCTTTCGTCGACCCGCCTCTGGTTGTAATAATTTTATTGGGACAAACTTTACATTTCGCAAATTGCTTATCTTTCGATATGTAAAAGTGTTGCCATATCGACTTCAAATCGTTGTTTTTTTTTTTGGATGTTGAATGAAGGTACGTTGGTAATCGGAATTCATTGCAGACAAATAACGAACACCTTTAAAACCTAAAAATATATTTTATAGCTTCATCGCACATAATTTTAAAAGTTTACCAATTTATTTACCTTGCGTATGCACACGACTACGCGGAAGGTATATCTAAATTCAATAATGGAAACAAATAAACGCATAAATACAAGAACACTTGCACCAGGCTTAGTCAGATGAAATATGGCAGAAACAACACACATGTTTAATTCTAACTCACCGAAAACAATAACTCCTGCCTAAGCAAAACGCAAATAATGCAGAATGTGCACGAGGCACGAGTTATACGCCGGACGCCGGTGAATACCCGTCTTAATTCACTAATATCGTATACTCGTACACATGTTGACATGGTCCCGGGACCTGGCTGTGGTCCCGGGACTAGGTTTTCTTGGTAGGATCCCGGGACGGTCCCGGGACCGGATCCCGGGACTGGAAACCCTACAGTAGTACCCTATAAAAGCAGGCGTAACAAACATAACATATCAACCATCTATCATATAAAAAAATTACAAATGTTGTCTTTGTAAACCTGTTTTTGCTTTTCGTTGCAGAAATGAATAGCAAAAAATATGTGAAAATTAAATTTTGTTTTCATTAACGACTAATAACTATCTTGACGCCCTTCGACTTGAAAAAGTGAGTAAAATGGTTAGATTAAACAAGACATTGGCCATTAAAGAAATAGCTGATCATCGCCACATCTCATTCAGTTCAGCGCAACAAATTTGCATTTTTTCGTCACATCCAGAGCCGGATCAAAGATATGTGAGGCCCAGGGCTAAATTTTTTTAGAGGCCCCATTTTCATTTATGCAACTGGTACAAAGGGATCTAAATGATTAGAAACCGCACTAGATTATAACCTTCGAATCTTTTCGAGGCCCCCGAAATTCGGTGGCCCGGGGCTGCAGCCCCCTTAGCCCCCCCCTTAATCCGGCTCTGGTCACATCAAAAGTAAAAGTATCTGTCTATTTTGTTGAAAGTGTGTGGTCAGATCATAACTACTTCAAGAGTGTTGTGACAATGGATGAATTTTGAGTATTTGGTTATGATCCTGAGATCGAGATTTAGAATTCGCAATAGAAAACTCCCAACTGATTTTAGTCGAGAAAATCACAACAATCGAAATCCAAAGCGATGCTAATATTTTTTTCATTTTGAAGAAATTGTAATGGCGGAGTTCGTGTCCAGATGTAGTAATTTGTGTTAAAGCTGATCATTGAAAGGTTTATAGTTTGTAATATCTGTTGTTATGATATGTAATTGTGCTTTTCTAGAGCGTATGTAAATAAATCTGTCAATACATTAATACTCAATATCTGGTTTTTTTTTCTAAGAAATGGTCAAAATTTTTCGAGATTAAGTTCTATTGTTTCGAAGGTGTCATATCAGGTTATGGGCCCAGCACGTTTCTACTGCGATGAAACTCGGGATTGTGTGCAAGTCTAACAGCAGTTTCGTTGTTTACTTTAGAATCTTTAGATGATGGAACACACTTTAATTTAGTTAGGTCACTAAACAACCTCTTTAGCTATATGAGCTCTCTAGTTGCTTCACTTGCTGCCACTGTCTCTGCTTCTGTGGTTGGCATTGCAACCGATGCTTGGCGTTGGCTTAACCATGAGGGAAAACCCCAAAGTACTTTTACTTCCACAGCACGTACATGCAGTTTGACTGTGAATGGTAAAGTAAGACCTGCTGGCAAGCGTAGTAGTAATGGAGGACTATAGAAACTGGAATCCAGATATTCAAGTTTATACGATGTCGCCAACAAATCTAATGCAGCTGTATCACGAAATATTAGCTGACTAAAACAAAAAACACGTCAAAGCTGTAGTTGAAAGAGAGCTGGAACTGAAGTTGTTTTTGGATCAAGATATTTCTGAAGGTTGCGTTTATGAGAAAGCGCAAAGATTGAAATTTGGAACTAGGGAAAGAGCTACTCAACCAGGGGAGGTTCTGAATTCAAACGTTTGTGGACCGTTATTGTATTCTATTTCAAAATATCGCTACTTTGTATTGTTCAAAGATGATTACTCTAGTTATCGGCGTGTTTACTTCACGAGGGAGAAGTCCGAGGTAAAAGAAAAGTTGTTGCAGATGATTACTGAAACGAAAGTTGCAAAACATGTTATCAAAACCATTTTGTGTGATAATGGCGGAGAGTTTGATAATAATGAGATTAAAGTAATTTTGAAGAGTCACGGAATTAGACAGTCTTGAAATACCTTACACGCCTGAGCAGAACGGCTATAGTGAGCGAGGAAACAGAATGTTAGTTGTGGCAGCGAGGTCGATGATTTACGCACCTGAAGTTCTACATCAAGGTTTATGGGCAGAATTAATTAATACTGCTGCAAATATTTTAAATAGAACAGGTGCTAGTAGACAAGAAAATAAATCTCAGCAATGAGTTATGATTCTGAAGGAAATCAAGTATTAAGCATTTATGAATTATATGAAGTACATGCTATCCGCATGTTCGGAAACAAAGAAGAACGAAGTTAGATAAGAAAGCTGATAAGAGCATTCTAATAAGTTACGCAAATGATGAAGGTTATCTTAGATGGTGTGAAGAGAACAACGGTTACCGACTATACGCTCAAGGGATGTTGTCTTCGAGGAAAGACCTCTAGAAGGACACAAACAGTTGAAGGTGATTTACAGTGATAGGAACTTTGAACCTAAAGAATTAGAGGGAAACAACACAAAGGCGTTCCAACTACAGAATGATGATGTAGAATCGATTGAATTTGAGGGAAAAAATTAAGAGATTGAGGACATTATTCAGAAAGAAAATATGGTCAATGAGAATGAACTTGAAGCTGCAGATGTTAATGGATCATATCAGTTAATAAATAGATCTACACGTCAACGCCCAGCAAAATTCAACGATTATACCATGCCAACCATTGCCAGTGAGATTCTTTCACATGTTCCCACTTCATATTAAGAGGTGATGGAGAGTCGACAGAAAGAGGAATGGTTAGAAGCTATGAAGAACGAAATGGTGTCTTTATAAGAAAACAACACCTGGATGTTTCAACAGCTACCTACAGAAAGAAATCCGATAACACGAAAATGGGTCTTCAAGATTAAAGCAAACCCAGATGGTTCCATAGAGAATTACAAGGCTTTTAATTTAGGAACGAACGATTTTAAATAGATATTTCCTTAGTTACCAAAACACGGAGCACCCTAGCTCCAAAAAAGTAAAAGAGGAAGGCTCCGAAATAAATTCGGAGAAAGAGGAACTGCTTCTCGGGTCATCAGGCAGCGAATCCGAGGGGGAGACTAGCGTTTCCCCCATGGATAAAGCAGCTAGGGAGGCCCGTCGCAAAGAGAAGCGAAAGGAAAATAAGCGTAAGACCAGAACGCTTAAGAGGCGAGAAGAGAGGGCAAAACGGAGGGAACTGCGGGAAGGCCAGGGTCCATCGGCCCAGGCAAGCCAGGCAGAACACTCCTCCCAGGAAGCGGCTGACAAGGGTCCTAGGGAAGCAAGTCCAGGCGACTCTCCAAAGAGTGGCCAGGGCCAGCAACCTAGGGGCCCATGTAAGCTGCAGAGACAGCCCTCGGGAAAAATAAGAGGTCCGGAGGCGAGGAGAGCAAAAGGGGCTGCTGCACGCAAACCCATAGAGCTCATCACGCACTCCATGGGACGAGTCAGGGTAACGGAAGGCCAACCAGGTCCTTCAGGTACCCGACCGACCATTAAGAGACCGAGGAGTGATGACACTCCTCCAGAGGCAGTGAAAAAAAGGCCAAAAAGCTTACCGAAGCAAGCAGGGAAAGCCAAGGCTTCTCATCCTTTGAGAAAAACCACGGCTAAGTCCCAGCGAGCAACGGAGCCGAAGCCGCCTAATAGGGAGAACCAGGTTGTAATCAGGTCTGACCGACCAGATGGCCAGGTTCTCCCAAAGGAAGCTGAGGCAATTAGAGCGAACATAGTTGCCGAGATGTTCAGTGCCATGGCAGGCCCCGAAGGGGGTCCCCAGGGGCCAGAACTCCGGTTTAGGAACTCAGGACTAGTGGAACCAGGCTGGTTCTTAGTCACTGCCCAGGACGACACCTCAGCAAGATGGCTGGAGGG
The DNA here is from genome assembly GCA_940337035.1 of Agriotes lineatus. Lineage (NCBI taxonomy): Eukaryota > Metazoa > Arthropoda > Insecta > Coleoptera > Elateridae > Agriotes > Agriotes lineatus. Next base: position 52,215,006 of record OW679194.1, on the reverse strand, counting down.
CTGGACACCTCTCAGTGCCGAGGGAGTCACCTTTGCCCCAACAAGGGCATCGGAGGCACCATGGCCAGAGAAGGTGGGTTTCTGGCTCAGAAGCCAAGAGGAGGTTGACCTGGAAAAGCTGAGGCAGATGCTTTCCATGCAGAACCGCTCACTAAGAGTGGAGCAATGGAGGCATGTTCAGACGACAGGAGGACCAGGAGGGTGGTTCTTGACCTTCATGGTCAGCGGAGATACTGTCCGAACTCTGGAGGAGTCTGGGTGGCAGCTCTACTACCAGTTGGTTACTCTCGCAGTGCGAAGGGTGCCGACGTGGAGTGGAGCAGTCCGCCAGGACTCTTCTGAGGCCGGCGTGTCAAAGCAGGCCAAGAAGGACAACTGAAAGAACCACAGCCCCCGCACCATTAACTCCCCATAATGGATTTACTGCGGGTAAGTCAGATCAATCTTCAGCACAGTAGGGGTGCTACGGCAGAGCTGATGAGCGCCCTAACTGGCAGGAGAGAAATAGTCCTCATTCAAGAACCGTATGTTTACAGGAATAAGGTCAGGGGACTGAGGATGGCCAACTACGACGTAGTGGTTGGCGAGGAAGTAAACGATCGACCCAGGACCTGTATCATGGTGTCCAGGGATCTCAGCATGGTACCACTACCGCAGCTGGGAACCAAGGACCTCACTGCAGCGGTTCTGGAGTATCAGGTAGGTGGTAGAAACCATAAGGTAGTAGTAGGAAGCGCCTATTTTCCCTCGGATGACGCGCGTATACCTACGGAGGAATTCGAACGCTTAATATCGTTTGCGAGAGATAAAGGTCTTCCGGTAATTGTCGGATGTGACGCCAATGCACATCATTCGGTGTGGGGGAGCTCAGACATCAACCCTCGGGGCGAAACCCTACTAGAATATTTGGCGTCCACGGATCTTGAGATAATGAACAAAGGTACAGAGCCCACTTTTGTCAATAGCATCCGAAAGGAGGTAATTGACATTACAGTGGCCTCTAGGTGTTTTTCAATCAATATTGAAAACTGGAAAGTGACGTCGGATATCGTGACATCTGATCATCGTATGATCAGAATGGAAATGAATTCCGACAAGCCTCTGGAAATTCCCTACCGGAACCCCAGGGCAACAGACTGGGAAAGCTATCGTTCCAGTCTCGTTCGCCAAGGAGGCCAACCAGAGGAAGGTATATGCACAAAAGAACAATTAAGTAAAGACGTAGAGCAACTGGCAAGTAAAATTGTCTCAGCTTATGAGGAGGCTTGTCCTCTCAGGGAGGCTCGAGTTCGTAGGGTACCATGGTGGACCGGCACTCTAGCCGATCTGCGCAAGGAATCCAGGCGAATCTTTAATCGAGCTATCAGAGAAGGGACACAGGCCTCATGGGACACTTTCAAAACGGCCAGGAATAGGTTTAAAAATGAGTTAAGGCGCAGCAAAAGATCTAGCTGGCAGAAATACTGTGCAGAGTTAAACTCAGTATCAGACTCTGCTAGACTGATGAAAATCTTAAGCCGCGAAACTAGTCAAACAGTAGGAGCGCTAAAAAAGGCCGATGGGATGTGGACAACATCCAGAGAGGAGTCGTTACAACATCTCCTGGAAGTCCACTTTCCAGGAGACGGCGCCATCCAGTTAGCACCCATAGCGGAACAGGAACCAGTTCCTATAGAGAACTGGCAGTTCGCTGAGGGAATTATAACGGAAGGTGCAGTCACATGGGCAGTACAGGAGTTTGATCCCTTTAAGTCGCCGGGGCCAGATGGGATCTTCCCAGCATTGCTTCAGAAAGGCCTGGATATCCTTCTTCCACATATAGTAAGGGTATATAGGGCCAGCGTAGCAATGGGATGGGTCCCAGAACAGTGGAAGGCAGCCAGAGTGGTCTTTATTCCCAAGACGGGAAGGGAGGACTACACAACTGCCAAATCATTTAGGCCCATTAGTCTTACATCCTTTCTTTTAAAGACCTTGGAAAGGATCATTGATAGGCATCTAACGGAAAGGGTAATAAGAACACACCCATTCCACAGGAATCAGCACGCATACAGACGTGGAAGATCGACCGAAACTGCACTCCACGCTGTCGTGCACAAGGTCGAAAGGGCACTACACTATAAGGAAGTGGCCCTTGCAGTACTTTTTGACATTGAAGGCGCATTTGACAAGGCAAGAACGGCTACAATATGTCAAGCCTTACAGGCCAGGGAAACCCCTCCCGTTCTGGTCAGTTGGGTGAGAACAGCACTGGAGCAAAGAACCGTGACGGCAAACCTAGGGGACTGTTCAGTGAGGGCCAGGGTGACGGGAGGTTGCCCGCAAGGCAGTTGCCTCTCACCTCACCTGTGGTGTCTTATAATGGACGGTCTACTGGGATGCCTAACGGAAGAGGGCTTCTATGCACAAGCATACGCAGACGATGGACTGGTACTTGTTACTGGCAGGTTCCTAAACGTCGTTTGCGATAGAATGCAGGTAGCTTGCAGGATTATTGAAAGATGGTGTGAAGAGAAAGGTCTGTCGGTAAACCCACTAAAGACTGAGATCATTCTCTTCACAAAAAGACGAAAACTTCAGGGTCTGAGGATACCCATTATGTACGGAAGACCACTTGCATTAGTGCAAGAGGTCAAGTACCTGGGGGTAATCCTCGACAGCAAATTAAGTTGGAGGTCGCATGTCGACAGGACGGTGAAGAAGTCGACAACGACCTTATGGCAGTTGCGCAGAGTTATAGGCAGGAACTGGAGGATAAACCCCAAGATTCTGCACTGGCTCTACACATTGGTAGTAAGGCCAAGAGTTCAGTACGGCTCAGTGGTCTGGTGGCCTAGTGTAGAGCGCCCCAGTATTTCCGTAAGATTGGCAAAGGTCCAACGACTAGCCTGTCTCGGAATTACAGGGGCAATGAGGACAACCCCAACAGCCGCACTGGAGGTAATACTGGGACTCCCGGGCCTCGACACTTGGATAAAGAGAGAGGCCATGGCTACCCACCTCAGAATGCGGGATACGGGGCTATGGAATGACCAGGGAGTTCGCACGGGCCATGCTAGGATCGCCGACATGGCTGCTAGAGAAATACCTCTATCAGCCTACAGGGTAACCGAAGCAGAGGACCGGCTAAGGTTAGAAAAAGGTTTCTCTCTCACTATCCCAACAAGGGAACAGTGGGAGCAAAAAAGGGTTAAGCTCCAGTCGAATGCCTTGATATGCTACACGGATGGTTCTCGAGTGGCGGAAAGGCAATCCTCTGGAGCAGGCATTTATATGGAAGGCCGGGGGGTGCAAGAAAGCTATGCTTTAGGAAGATTCACCACGGTATTCCAAGCAGAAGTTTATGCCATCCTATCGGTGGCAACAAGGAACGAGGTCAGGATATCCCCAGAGCAAAAAATTTATATTTGCTCCGATAGCCAAGCCGCACTAAAAGCAATCTTCTCGGCCAGGACAAGATCAGCTCTTGTCCAGGAATGTGGAGATGCTTTAGCCGAATTGGCAAGGGAAAAGGACGTCGAGCTCATCTGGGTCCCGGGACACACGGGGGTCCAAGGCAACGAGAAGGCGGACGAACTAGCCAAACTCGGAGCCGGGGAAACTTGTTTTGGACCGGAACCTTTTTTGGGTATAACAAGGCAGCAGGTCTCAGCAGCCCTAACCGGGTGGGCCTACAAGACCAGCGAGGAAAAGTGGAAAGGATGCAGGGGCTGTCGTCAGGCAAAGTACCACATAGCGGGATTTGATTCAAAGAAATCGGTCTGGCTAATGGGAAGGAGCCGAAGAACCACAAATCTTTTGATAGGGATCTTGACAGGCCACTGTAAACTAAAGAGACACCTAACTCTGATAGGAGTAGAGGAAGATCCCATTTGCCCAAGATGTGGGAGGGACGAGGAAACGTCCTTTCACTACTTGGGAGAATGTGAAGCGTACCAGCGACTGAGGTATAGAACCTTTGGAGCACCTACGCTTCGAATGGAAGAGTTGAACTCCCTATCCTGGGCCGAAATTCTGATCTTCATTAGAAAATCAGGAAGGTTTAAGCAGGGAGAAGAGCCCATCGAAGAGGACGATAATGAAGGCGGTTGAGGGGATGGCATGGGGTTGGCAAAAAGGGCCTATGGTGGCCTACTTGCTAGACTTCGGTCTCCCCACAACTACTACTACTACTACTAGTTACCAGAACTGACCAACGCACTTGACTAAAATGAAGGCAAATAAAATTATATACAAAATAGGCTTGGATTTGAATATTTAATGAAATTTCAAAAAATCTTATAAATAACTCGTGTTAGAGTCTAACACTTGTGGTCTAAATAACTATTATTTTCCGTCATTTTAATCAAGTGCGTTGGTCCGTTCTGGTAACTAAGGAAACGTATAGGTATTTAAAATCGTTCATTCCTAAATTAAAAGCAAAGTGTTACTGTTTTCACTGAGTGAAAAAAAGTGGCATTTCACACACTGAAATTAATTTGAAGAAGCCTACTTTTTTCAAATAAAATTTTAAAAAATAGTGTATGCACCACGGGAGATATTCATGTTCTTTACCTTCGGTTGACTTAGACCTCGGGCCAGAGGCCCATGTCAATCTCAGGGAAAAAATATATTCATATCTTCCTTAATGCATAAATATCTATTTCTTAACATTCCAATTAAAAAAGTAGGCGTGAATAAATTACAGATTTCAATAAATAAAGTCGTTTCCTTGGTTAGCACTTGACTATAATAAAGGCAAATAAAATTCTATACAAAATAGGCTTGGATTTAAATAGGTATTTAATGCAATTTATTTTTTTTTAAGACAACTCGTGTTAGCGTGCTTATTTTTGACGGGCGTGGAATATTAAACTCTGCTGCGCCTCGTTTAATAACCCTCCACACCTGTGAAAAGAAGTTGCACTTCTAACACTTGTGGTCTAAATAACTATTGTAACACAAGGCTGAACTGAATAACATTTTGCTTTTGCTACTGCAAAGAATGGTGTGGTTGTTTTTGGGATTTAGAAATATAGTACTAGAGAAAACTAACGAAACAGTTTTATTACATACAGTACTACAGTGATACTTCTACCATACAATCTCAGAGTTAATCTAAAGATGGCATTGTATAGATAAATAAACTGCCAAATTGTTCTTAGTGTATATTATCAGTAACCTCTTTTTACTTAGCGGTGTAGAGGTTGGTGCTTTGTACGCTTTAGCGTATGCTATTAATTAAACATAATCTTTCAAAAGTCCTTATATATCGTCGAAACATATAAAGATTGTTAGAGGCTAATGCGAACATAAGGACATGCAAGACAATTGCCCTTTTACACTGTAATAACCCTTTTTTTAAATGTAGAATATTTCTGTATAGCAACAAAACTAAGTAATTTATGCAGTTGATTTATAAGATTGCCAGAATTAGTTCTTATTCGTGCCAAAAATATACATTTTTCTAACTTGTTTGGAAAAATTCGAATTTCCATATCAATTTACATCAATTTTAGTTAGGAAATGGCATAATTTTCCACACTGTTTTAAAATAGTTAAGAAATTAATATTTTCTAACTTTTTAAAAGTGTAGTTAGGATATGACTTAGTTTCCAACACTCTTTTTAAACATTCAAAAGCAGGAAAAAAATGAAGGTAAACGTTTATTAATGTACGAGCCCAGATCATATCATTTGGCCCAGATACGCAAAACTTTTAAATTTGCTGGTGTAATATTTGAAGTTTCTAAGTTAGTTTTTCTGACAAATTTTTGTAATTCGTTATTGCTAAAGCTATTTAGAAACTTCTACAATCATGATATAAGAATATTGACTGAAAATATTTTCTTTTGTATATTTTCGACGCTTTTGTTTTTTTTACGAAAAACCACATTGTATTACATTTTATCGCATAAGCATATTGACGTGATAAGTGAATATAAGTGCTGTAATAAATATAACGTATAATTCTCTCCAGGAGATGGAAGCTGCTCGCTCATTTACAAACAGAGCCAGATACATTAGTTGCCGGTTACCCAACTTCTGATGTTGATAGTGTGATGTCCTTTACTTGTAATTCTGAAGCAGAGATAAGTTCCTTACCAGCTGAATTTCCTATTTCGGAAAGTAATGAAAATTTTTTCGATACCACATCTGAAAATGAACACGAACTTCCATTCAATGAAAGCGACAACGACGATAATATTATTTCCGAAACAGAATCATTGTCCAATGGCAATGATTTTTCAAAAAACAAACCAGATTATCGTATTTCAAGTTCAAATTCCGACGAAGAGAATAATGACAGCAGTGAACTTGAAGAACTCTACTGCGAAAAAGAGAACACCGCAGGAAATCCATTTCATATTACTGGTCGGCGCCTTATAAACATATCTTATTTTCTGAATCAGCTCAAAGCTTTGAAGCACGGAGGTTCTATAAAACTTAATTACCATTTATGCAATTTTGTTAAATGCGTATGTTTTTTAGGTTTTGACTGTTCGTTTTTTGACATGCATCTTATTTCGGAAAAAGTTGAGGGGATGCAAAGTGTTTTGTCATTTAAATGCGCAGTATGTAATATTATACAAGTTGTAAGGACTGAAGACCCGAACAACAAGCAAAATTCAAATGTTGCAGCCGTTTTGGGTGCAATTTCGACCGGCATAGGATACGGTCAGCTATCCGAACTCTTTGCAGCAATGGACGTTCTCAACATGTCTAGTAAGACATATACCAAATTTCATGGTCAAATAGCTTCAGCTGTTTACGATGAAAATGAGGAGACAATGAAAGCGGCCGGCGAAGAAGAGGCAAAATTAGCAATAGAAACGGGAAATGTCAACCAAGATGGCATTCCTGTAATATCTGTCATAGTAGACGGGGCGTGGAGTAAGCGTTCTTATCGAACAAATTATAACGCCTTGTCTGGAGTGGTAAGTGATATTTACATTATTTATATACAAATGTAGGTAAATATTGTTTTAATATTTATTTTCATAGGCTTGTATCATCGGATCAAAAACCAAAAAACTATTATTTGTCGGAGTAAGAAATAAATATTGCTATGTATGCGCTAGACGAAAAAAGGAACATAACCACAAGTGCTTTAGAAATTGGAGCAACAGTTCCACAGCTATGGAAGCTGATATTATTGCGGAAGGATTTAAAAAATCCCTGGAAATGCACAATTTGATATATGGTAGAATAATCGGGGATGGTCCAACATTTGTTGTCGAGAAAATTGAATGTCGCAATCACTTATTAAGAAACTATTTAACTAAAATTTCGGAAATTGCCAAAGATTCAAAATACCCCATAGCACTTAGAAAAAGAATCACAAACAGTGATACTTTGGGGAGATTTAGAAATGCCGTCACCAAGGCCATTGCATTTAGGAAACAAGGTAGTGAATCATTCTCGACCAAATCGAATATGTTGAGAAGTGATATTATAAATGGACCAAAACATATATTTGGGGACCATTCCACCTGCGCTGATTATTTCTGTAAAAGGGATAAGGAGGTAATGAACTTTTCTTTGAGTTAACATAGTTACGATTTGTATATTGACATTTTCTAGGAAAACATAATACCTGATTTGGAAACAAGCGGTTTGTTTGATGTGCTCAAAAATATAAATAGACGACTTGCATTCAATTCAGGAAGTTTGCTACATGATGTAGATACCAACGCAGCCGAAAGTTACAATTCCGTAGTTGCAAAATTCGTGGGCGGCAAACGTTTGAATTTTTCACTGAAAGGTTCGTATGAGATGAGGTGTAGGGCCGCTGCAATTTCATACAATACAAACGGCAATTTTGTACGCGCAACACTGGAGAGATTGGACCCTAATGGCACCACTGGACTATACCTAAACAATTTTTACGAAAGAAGAAGTAAAGCAAGGGAAACTCGTAGAAAAGGTATTATTTCAAATCTTTTTGTTGTCAATACTAGCTAACAATATACCGTTTTACAGGCAAATCTGCAAAACGGAAAGCTTTTGCTACAACCGATGATCACTATGGTTCAGAAATTTGTGAACCTATTGCAGATATGGATTCGAAATTATACTCTCTAAAATCTGCAGAATTTTTGAGTACACTACATCAAACCGACAAAGACCAATTATTTCACGATACAATATTGCAATCCCATAGCGAAATTTGGAAAAGCGAAAGAAGAAAGCGAATTACAGCATCAACGTTTGGAAAAATTTGCAAACTACGAAAAACAACATCCACTGCAAAAACAGTTTCCTCGATTTTGTACTCGACCTTCTCAGGTAACAGTGCTACCAAATTTGGGTTGGACAACGAAGAAAGTACAATTTAGATGAAGATGCTGTAATCGAAATAAAAAGTTCTGAAAAAAGTGGAATCCTTTCTCCCATTGATGCAATTATACAGAAGAAAATTGATTATTGTGAACTTAAAAATGGGACGATAAAACTTAAGCGCAATCACAATTATTTTTATCAAGTTCAAGGCCTATTGCACATAACAAAAAGACAGTTATGTTATTTTCTCCTCTCTACAAAAGGAGGTTTACACGTAGAGGAAATTAAAAGGTAATATTCTTACTACTATCTATTTGTTAAAATTTGCCAAGTGAAAACTTATTTGTTATAATATATATTTTAGAGACGATACATTTTGGAAAGAGTGTATGGAGAAGAGGTTGTGTGAATTCTTTATGAACTGTATACTACCCGAATTAGTAGACTCAAGGAGGTGTCGTCAGCAAGATATAAGAAACATTTATTTAACATAAATATAGAAAGCAAACGATGAAATGTATGCTTTGTCGCTTTCCTTTGTAATATTTCAACATTTTGGTTAGGGATCATTACGCATGCTTACGTACCTAAAAATGTTGAAAACATCGCGTTTCTGAAGGATTTTTAATCTATTACACTTTCAAAATATACGATTTGTATAGTCTGCTTTTTTGCTTTATCTTTCGTGTGGACTCTGAAATTGTCCGATTTTACTTTGTCTTACGTAGTTTTACATTATAAAAATTAAAAACTGGCAATTACAAAAACCACGGGAATAATCAAACAAACAAAAAATTTCTAGTGTTCATATAATTTCATTTCATATATATGTAATCGTAAGTTACTTAGTTTGTTTATTAGATGTTTTGGTATCCTGTATTTTTTCGGGATTGCAAGTGTGTACATATTATTTTATTGTCTTGTAAAAATAGTTATATTTATTATTCAATAAAGCATTTCTAAATAACTGCCTAGATTGTTTCTTCAAGTGTACCAAATTGTAGTGGCAATTTATTCATTTAGATATTGTAGTACTGTAAAAGATTTATTTAGCATTCTATACACTACATTTTTATTAATATTGGGATTGGGGTGCATGCCAAGGCAATAAATGTACTATACATGTTTAAGGAGCCTATTAATAAATTTAATTTTAACAGATTTTTATTTTTGTTAAAGTTAAACGTATGAATAATAAATATTTACCTGTCTATAGCACGTACCACCTTGCTAAATACCTGCTATTGTTAAAAACCCTGTAAGGTCTTACGACAAGTTAATCCCAAGAGCGTGTGGCGGCGCGGCTGTTCATAGCAGAGCGAGATGTAGGGATCTTATTTTGGTGAATATGGTGCCCTAAACTATTGCGTTGTCTTGAATATTTCAAGAATGCATTCGTTTGAAATCGTTTTGTATACGTCATTTAACTGCTAATAAGTGTTCAATTGACAGGTCATATTTAATTTTCCCATTATCTCAATAATTTCCTTTATATTTTATTAAGTAAAATTATACAAATATCGATTTATAAGATGTTTGAAATCTTTTTTCAAAAATCTAAAGTTGGCACAGTGACTCTATATCAAACAACGCTATAATAAAATAGCGAACGTCCCTTCAAATTGATTTTTGTAGGTGCTATCCCCGACATTAGGATTTTATTTTTACTAAAATTTTACCTAGCGCAGTGTGTTGCCTAAACCCTCTCCCTAGCACTCTTAATGGCTTCAAACAACGAAAATAGGTTCGGCTAATCAAGTAGCAGATTTGTTGACCAAACCTATTTCTGGAGCTGTATTTACGAGAGTATGTACAGAGATGGGATTGATAAAATAAATCTATTCAATGAAGGAATGTGTTAAAGCTAGTCATTGAAAGGTTTATAGTTTGTAATATCTGTTGCTATAATATGTAATTCAATTCTTTTAGAGCGTATGTAAATAGGTCTGTCAATACATTGTAACTAAAACTTTCTCTGGGGTTTTTCTAAGAAATGGGCAACATTCTTTGAGATTAAGTTCTACTGTTTTGAAGGTGTCATATCAATATGAACTCTGAATATAAAGTATAAGAGACTTCCTCCGAAATGATGTGCGCCGAGAAAGACCGGATAAGTGGGCAAACTATTTTACTCCACGATAAGGTCTTTTGTAATATATCTCATCTTACCCGATAGTTTTTTCACTTATAATTACACGAGAGCTTTTTTTGTCGAAGTAAACTTGACATTTCAATGAGAATTTCTTGCTTGGCAATTTAACAAAAAAACTGCATCCGAAAAAAATACGAGTCCGAAGGACGAGTAATTTTTTCTGGCAGTTTTTTGATTTGAATTGCCCAAAAGCAAGGAAACTCAAATGATAAATGTTAAGTTCTGTACGACAATTTAATCAATACATATTTAATTTACATATTAGGTAATTTAGAAGTCACTAAATTAACAAACAAGGCAAAAATTATTTTACAATTAGACCGTTTTAAAAGTTAGGTTCCGTTTTGTCGCTGGAAAAGTTAGGGCTAACTTTTGCCGCTGTCATAGTGACAAAAAATCCGTGGCTTATGGGATTTTTAGTGTATGCATTAAATTGTCCGTATAAAAAATACGGTGTATCTAGAACCGCGTTTTGGATTTTAAAAAAAATTACCTGGGACTCCTATCCATGAGACAATACATATGGCGGTTAATCGAGAAGAATGAACGACACGGGGTGAGGATTGAGTGGGACACCTATAATTTAATTAATTAACCCATCGCCTGCGTTGATTAACAAAAACCGTATGTACGCAGGCGACGAATTAACCTTTATGAATACGCCTATTCACCGTATTATTTAATCATACCTCGTAGAAAGAGCTCTCGCTGCCTTAATATTTCGAAATTTTAGTACGAAAACATTACTTTTGCGTGTATAATCATCTACCAACCTTTTCTGAAAAAATTCTAAAAACTGTATACAGGGTGATTTAATAAGTCTGGTAGTTAGTACAATTTTAATTAAAAAAAATTGCAATGGAAAATTATTCTGGTAAAGCGGCTTCGTTTTTGCACAGTTAACTTCAGCTTACGCTCATCAGCTACTTTTGGCGGTCACAACCGTTATGAAAGGGTATTCTTCTCTTAAATTTTGTAACGACAATCCCGTAGTGTCCCTTGGATTGTTCATAGGACTGTTTGCGTGCTAACAATGGGGCCCTACATCCATCATACGAGTAACGAAGAGACTAAAAAACTGTTAAACCCATATTTAACTATTGATGGTGAATAGTGTATGAAAAAAGTCTGATATGGGTTCGGTACAATGCACAACAAATCGATAAAAACTACTTGATTTTCTACAATAATAAATAGATTTTTAAAATAAAACCTGTAACAGTAGTTATTTATTCTAGGTATCTTCAGTGAAGTGTATCTAAGAAACTATGAAGAGTCAACAACAAAATGCAGAAGGTAACCATATTTTGTTTGTGGGGAATATTTGGCTATCTAGTCTCCGTGTAGTAGTGGAAGAATTTTGACATTGCTATTGGGGAAGTCCACAGACAGTTTTAAATAAAACTTATTTTAACATAGGTATTAGGGTTTCCAGTCCCGGGGTCCGGTCCCGGGACAGTTCCGGGATTGTACCACAAAAACCGAGTCCCGGGTCCCGAGTCCCACAGCCAGAACAGGCGAAGTCCCGGGACCATGTCAACATGCGTGCGTATACTTGATATCAGAGAATTAGGACGGGTATTCACCGGCGTCTGGCGTATTACTCATGCCTCTTGCACATTCTGCATTATTTGCGTTTTGAGTAATCAGGAGAGGTATTATTTTCGGTAGGTTAGAATTAAACCTGTGTGTTGTTTCAGCCACATTTGCATATATTCTTCAATTTATGTATTTGTCTGTTTTTTTTTGTTGGATTTAGATATGTGCGAAGAAGCTGAATAATTTATATTTTTGGGTTTTAAGTGTGGTCGTTATTTGTCTGCTAAAGCGTTACAATTAGAATGAATTCCGATTCGCAACCTACCTTTATTCTACATTAAAAAACAATAACGATTTGAGGTCAATGTGGCAACAATTTTATATATTTAAGATGAAACAATTGGCGAAATGTAAAGTTGGTTCCTACAAAATTATCATAATCAGAGGCAGCTTGACGAAAGCATTACACAAGCACTTTGCAGTTTAAACAAAAGCAAAAGATGAAGAGCGACATACATTTTTAGTACCAGAAGAAAGCAATGAATTTGTAGACGAGCTCCAACGCAAATTATCAGCACAGAAATACTTTATTTAACTTAAAACACTAGTTTTTCTTTGGAAATTGCATTCGTAAATTTCACCTGAACACTATTTCCCTTTCGGGACCATTTTCGGGATCTTCGGGACTAGTCCCGGGACTTGAAATTTAACACTTTTGGTCCCGGGACTTGGAAACCCTAATAGGTATAGTTTCTAAGTAGAGCGTCTAATATAAAAATCAATAGAATTGCGTAAAAATCCAAATTGCTAGAAATCCTAGTAGATAGATCGATTCAACAATTTATCTGAATGAGTGAATATATTTAAAAGATAAGCTTAGCAATTCCACGACTGTAGGCCTTAAAAAAACAGTTGCCGAAATTAATTTTTGAAAGACAAAGAAGGTGTAATGGTGAGAAAATCATCTTCCGAGATTTCTTCAGATCTTCACGTTACAGGGTCCCTAGATGACGAAATAGTAATTTATGTATTTAGTGTGTAAAGAGAGCCATTTTGGCGTGAGGATTCGAGTTTCGTGCCGAGCGGCAGCGAGGCGCGAAAAAGCAACCGAACACCAAAATGGCTCTTTACACTCGAAATACATAAAAAAATGTTCTACGGTCCTATATAAATGACAAAATTGTTAAATAATTAAAATTTCTTTATAACAGGCAACCAGAAATACATTACTGACATTGTGTAACACACTATGTACTTGTACTATATAAATAAGTGGAATTTTAGTGGAACGCGAGACGTTTTAGGCAAATAAATAAATATCTTATATTCAGATTCCATCTTCAACTTCACAAAAACTTACAAACTCAATCAAACTGTTGCGTGATTATGGACGCGCTATGATGTAATTGCCACTAATTTTTGACAGTTCCAGAAGAGTGACGAATTACAATAATAATCAGGTAGCCATGGCGGTACGTAAAGTAAAATGAAGTCACGTGATTATTTCATTAAGACATTGTTTACGTGGTTGCCATGTTAAAATGGTTACTAGGGAAAAAATGTGTGAATCGCTAACTTTTCGCATTGACAGTGAGATTTTAATAGTCAGTTTTAGAGGTGACCCTAGAAAATAGTAGATTATGTTATTGGGAGTAAAACTGATACTTTATGTGGCGAAGCTGAAGTTTATTTAGCCGAACGTTAGTGAGGCAAATAATTCAGCTAAGCCACATAAAGTCACTTTTACTCCGAATAACATATACTATTTTATCCGCAAACGTATTCAGGTAAATTTCATTAATATAAATTTAAAAAAAGGATGCATCGGCCGGGAATCGAACTCAGGCCACCCGCGTGACAGGCGAGCACTGCACCCCTGCCCCAACCTATGTTGTTCAAATAACGCGCTACTGTGATGGTATATGAACATACTGAATCACCCGAGCTAATAGCAAACGGCCACAGCAGCTGTCACACCATAACCCACGGCGACAGATGCTCCGATCCGCTGCTTAAAGGTTTATTTAAATTAAAACTTTTTCGTACTCTTTTTGAAAATAAAAACCGGCCTACGATCTAAGTCTAAAAATTAGCAAAATTTTAAGCCATCATACAATTTAATCGGTCCAGTATCTTCGGAGGAGATAGCGAACAAACTTAGAAAGAAAGAAAGAGAGCAACGATTTTGTGTGCTTAGGCAGATAAAGTACGCAAAAGTCGCTATTTTATCTGCTTAAGCAGATAAAGTGACACTTTTATCTTGTCAATAAAGACAAATAAGTTGTCACTTTTGTGACGTTTGCGGATAAAATATATTTTCTCAATTCCGATCGTCTGTCTGTCTGTCTGCGTGTTGGCGACACATATCTCAAAAACTATTTGTTGGCGGAAGACGATGCAGATTATATCTCTACCTGGCTCGAACCCGAATATACTTTCGGTCAAATATATAAAGGACAAGCACCTCAAAGAATAAAATGTTGTCTATTTCTACTTCATACATAATTTTGAACACTTGTTTTTTTTGTATTTGCAACATTTGTAGTTTTAAAACATCCAGTTGTGAGGAAAAAAAAAGAGTTATTAACTGGACAATTGTTGTAAGTAATTAAATAGTTCTTTCTGTCTGTTTATATTGTACGGCGGCAGTAAAATTATTATAATAGGCCGCCCCATCAGCATAATAAATATCAAGCAACGTTATTTTTCCACTGCAAGAGTCCAGCGACCTATGTTGATTACACGGACAAAATGCTCTTTCAACATTTTCACCTGTTGCAGTATTTTTTCCAGTACGTTTCAAGTGATAATAGGTGATTCCCAATTCTGTGCAGGTCTTTCTCGTTGGATGCTTATTCCGGGTGAGCCCAATTTAGGACTAAACTTCTTTATACAATTTTCTGGGCAGATAGTTTTCGTCCCCTTTGATTTGCTATTGGAAAAGTGTAACCATGTGTAATTCGGTAATTGTATTTACCGGAGACAATTTATATTCCGAATCCAGCGCCGTAAGACTTGATGCATGAATATTGGGGAAAACTACCGACGCGACGTGTTTAAGGGTATTGTGTATCTGATCGGTCTATTAACCAATTATTTTTTATTCCTGGCATCTCTTCGAGAAATTTAAAGACCAAAGCTACTAGCCTTGGTTACTCCGTTATGAAAATGAAAAAATTATATTATTTTTTATAGAGTGGACTATAAAAACCTGAATAATCTAAAGGTTGTCACGGTTAGACCACACGTTTTTCTATTCTACAGTTATTTAGAAAACCTAAACTCATATCTTTCACTTTTTAATCAATGCAGGTCCTTACACAATAATACGGTTTACTTAATGTTGAGCTATTCACAAGTTGCTTTTATGAGACTCAAAATGCTTTTAATCGGTAAGTTGCTTCTACGTAAGAAAATAAAAGCTTGAAAACCCTTGTGAAATAACTAATATTTAATCAATACTATCAGCAGTTACTTCATCACTATAGTCTATAAAATCGGCTATTAATAAAAATGCCACAGCTTGATTACCGAGGACTTTATTACATTAAACAAGGAGTAGCTCCTGCTGCCGATTTAAGTTTTCTTTTGAAACATTCTATGCGGGGAACGCTTTGACGTATCTAATCGTGTTTCAACTAAAATTGCATTCCACCAGAGAATCTTGCCAAGAAAAACCTTCAATTAAATTCGAACTTCCAAAGCCAACCGCAGCAAATACTTAATTTTGCTCCCGTAATGAAGCTGAAATTAATAGAACACTGAATATAACGTAATTAAAACAAAATTTGCTCAAAGCAAGTTAGTCTTAAAAAGTCAGAAAGCTCAGAAAGCTATGTAGAAAGATTTAATATTTAATGGGTTTCTGGTAAAGAACAAGTTGTAATGCTGAGCATAGCAAGCTGAACATCGTCAGGTGTCCTAATTAAGATTCTACTATCATACCCACAAAGTTGTCTTGAGCGTTAGCAAGCAGTTCCCGGAGCTAATAAAATAATCTAATATTTACCCCAACATGTAAATTTGACCAAATCTTTAGATATTTGTTTAGGTATTTCATAGAAAAGTATGACAGTTTGTAATATTACTATACTTTATCCTAGCTTAATCCGCTCATCATAAGACGAAGCTACAGTGTTTTCTGGTGTACTATCTTGAACCTTTCTTGTTTTACCACTTTAAGCCTCTCTTAAAGGCTGGGTGGTCCATCTAATTTCGAGTCCTTTTCCTCTGTGCACCACCTATTGCAGACCAATTCTTTAGTCAGTCTTTAGTGCTTATTTGGATCCTGTAGCAGTAGTAGGAATAGACGCGTGACGTGGAAACAGTCGGGTCACGCTGGGTCACGGCGGGTCCCGTCGTGAACGTGAGTAATATCCGAAAATCGGGCGTGAACGTGAGTGAAAATTTCCAGAGCGTGATTCACGTTTCACGTTAATTTCACGCTAAATGTTTAGTAACGAATTATGACTGCAGGGTGCCCCGCTCCCTCGCTGCCCACCCATATGCAAGATCTAGAGCTGGAGCGGGATGTCGTTGTGCTTCGCACCTGTGCTGTGTTGTGAATGTTGTGTCAGCAGTCAATCGCGTGTCTGCGTCTATAGGCGACCAAGTAGAACTTACTTTTAGTTCCTCGAACGTGAATGTACTTTTAAACCTAGGAATTAAAAGTGTTGCCTAGCACCATATATCTTCTTGTACTCGCATCAGTAAGGGAAACGTCAATTCCAGTGACAGCTTTTGGTAATAAAAGTAGTGTCTTTGAAAAAGGTCGCAAGAAATGTTTTTGTTGTAAGCTATTGTGATCAATTTTCATTTATTTCTTTTTGTGCCTACTATTCTGATTGCAACATATCACGTAAATTATTTCACGTGCAAGGCATTTTATTTTAGAGCATTCAGTTTTGTTGCGGGTCTTTTATTGGTTTTAAATTTGAACATTCTGTTCCATCTTAACTTGAATTTTTCAAATAAAAGCGGCGTGTCACGTCGTGAACGTGAGTGAACATGAGCGTGAGCGTACGTAGACGTGAGTGTTTAAAGCAATCATGAAGCGTGCGTGAGGTGAGTGAATATTCACTCACGCGCCCAACTCTAAGCAGTATCATTAAACTTTGTGCCATTGCTGTTAGATAGCGCTGAAGGAAGTATACTCGATCGGGGATGAAGTAACTCCAATTGGGGATGAATTGTTAATAATTATGCAAAATAAATAAAAGTATCTTAATATTTCAAATGAGACTAAAGCACTACAAGGAATCACTTTAAGTGGGGAGTTACTCTCAAAAATTTAACCTAAAATTGCAGTTTAAGCAAACACTACGATCAATACTGAACCAAATTTAAACTACAATATATGAAAATAAGCAGAAAGATTCAAGGAAGTGCACTTCTTTATTTAAAATTTGGTGTATAAATCACAGTTTCCATTAAAATATAATAAATAAAGTGCATTTTCGCGTTTAACAATGCATTTTATTTATTCTATTTTAATCAAAACCGTGATTTATAAACTAAATTTTGAATGCAGTAGTGCACTTCCTTGAATATCTCCACTTATTTTGGTATATTGTAGTTTTAATTTGGTTCAATATCAATCGTAGTTGTTCTCAAGTGAAATCATGTAAACTGCTATTTTAGATTACATTTCTTGAGAGTAAATCCCCACCTTACCGGGAGATACATCAATTCGCAAAACTATTGCGCTGAAGAAAATCTGAATCTACATCCCCTAACATACAAGCGTATCGTTGTATTATAAAGTGGAACGGACAACGTAATGAAGTAAACTCGATCGGTAGACTACAGAGACGAACGCCCCCTAGAACATGACAATCAAAGATGGAGAAATCGATGCAGCGAAGAGATTTATCTTACATTAATTGAGAATAAAAAAATATGAAAAATTAAAATGAAGACAGCGGTATGCAATACGCACACTACACAGGGTATTTTGTTTATTGTGCCTTTGGGAATCCAAGACATTATGCAGATACAGAAACGGCTACATGAGAAAATAAGTATAACTGTATAAATTCCATATATACTAAATTTTTGCAACTAACAAAATTGCTTTATGGTATTTAACTTAACACCTACTTAAACGATTGGATAATTTAGGCAACCAATTAATTATACTTATGCTTAAACAATGTAAAACAACAAGAAAATTATAATAAACGACGGTGTCCAATACAACTCATAGGAGTAAACGCTGCCCGCATAATAAAATTCAAAAAAAATGTATTAAACATTTTAATTGTTTTAATCTTTAAAGCGAACCAAAAACACCATAAATATTTCTTATGCAGGATAGCCGTTCTCAAACTAGGACATAAGAATGAATTAAACGTTTTTGTTGATTCCTACTTACCAATTCAATTTTCAACAGGAAAGTTAATAGTATTAATAGAAAGATAAAATTATTGCGCATCCAATAATGATAATAATATTTACCGATATAGTACCGAAATCATTGCAAAATACCTAAAAGTCGAATGCACAATGTTTATTGCTTATGTTCGACTTTGATAGTGGACACCCGGTATAAATGTTCTTGTAATCTAAAAGAAGCTGATAGATTACATTTGTACTAATCGTTTAAGGCTTAAGGCGTTACTATAATACTTCTCACGGGATCTTCTTTTTCATCCATCGTCTTACAGAGGATTAGTGACCAAAAGGATATAATAATGTAAAAAATAATAATAAAACCGCATGCTCTACGGCGGTCGAAAACATGTGTTGACAACATCTCTCCACCGGTTTCTATCTTCGGCTAATCTAGTAGCAGTAGTTGGAGATGTGCCAGTTAGTTTTTATTTGGTCTGATCAGCGGATTGAAGAGCGTCCTCTAGGTCGTTTACCTTCAACTATACCTTGAATGATTAGTCTCTCTAAATTACTCGGACTTCGTCGTACTATATGTACTCACGGGATAACGCCCGCTAAATGGTTTAGTGAAGCAATACCTCAACGCAAGTAATTAGTTTCGATTAATTTTAAGTAGACGTTTAAACTAACTAACTGAAACACTATCTACACATTCACAAAATGCAATCAATCTACCGTAACCGACGTTAGTATACAGATACCTGCATGTTTCCCTTAAACCGATATTACATTAATTTTTCTGGGGTACTAATCCAGTAAACAACGTCATTGAGACGTTAAAAGCTCTCTAAACTTTGGAAAATGTGCAATGTTACATAGTTATTCAATAAGCAAACCCACTAATATAATGGCTATTTAAATTTAATGTTCGAGAACCGCTTTTGCTTATCAACTTTAAAAAACATGAATAGGTAAAGTCTCGAAAAATCCATGCAATTTAACCACGTGCGAGGTGAAGCCTCGGTGCAAGTTTGCACGAGAGTAAAGTTTGGAATTTCACTTAGAAAATCAAGCCACCCTGAACTGTGCACCTGTACCGTTGCTACTGGGGCCTGTAAAGATTCCTAGGCGAAACTAACGACTGCCCATCAATGTCCATGGCTGCAGAGCATAGCCTAACAGGACCCTCACCATAACCTCCAATGGCACCTCGGTGTTGACCGTGAAGGATTTCGCCACGTCTTCCCTAAAAAAATAGATAAGGAAAAATACGAATCCTGGAGTTACTACGCGAAAGCACAAGAATGCTTACCCGAAATCTGCATCCTAAGCTTAAAAATTGAAATTTCAATGCGCACGCTGCACGCGGTTTGTTTAGGTTAAAATTATATGCTTCTATTCGATATAATCTCCTCTCCCATAACAACAATCTAAGCACCCCTCGTCCTTCGCATTTAATGCGGTCATACAAGCCATTTACAGCCCCATAAAACCCCACAAAAACGTAAAACTTCTACCTGTGATTTCTCGCCCACGAACGCTGTACCGAAAATGCTTTCACAAGAGAATATCGAACGGACGCGGCGTGCCACTCTATCTCTCTCTAAGAAGCAGCATATTCCTGTCTTTGAAATATATCGTCTCAAGACACATAATATATTCGAAGTTGGCAGCAAATCACATTTGCAATAAAAGTGGCTTGAACTTAGCTGAGGGTAGCAAAGTAAACGGCAGTAATTCGAAACTTGAGGCGCAAGATCACTGGGACTAAGCTAAAATCGTAGCCAGAAAATCGTTTTTCAGGAACTCAAACTTAAAGATGAGACCAAAAATGGGTAGCTTCAAGAAAGGTGACGAGCGACATTGCGTCCATCTACACGCAATGTAATGGAACGTTTTCCTTCGGGCTATATTCGAGCAGGAGGTTGGCGGGACAGCTAATAGCGGGACAATACGGTGGTTCTTTGGAACATATTCAGTAAAAGAATTGAGATAAAATTCTCGAATATTCAGCTATACGAGATCGAAATGTCAATCTACTGGTTTATGTCTGTGGGACCTGGGTACGTGAAACAAAGCTAAAACTAGTAAGGTAGGGTTTTCTTTAAAAGTTACTTTCACTGAATAGGAACACTCAGATCACACCCAACTTGCTTGAAGTCTATTGCCCGGCTGCCTATCTCTTCGCTGTTTTGCGGTCTCTTCATCACTTCACCGTGTGCATAAAAATAATGACGG
This sequence comes from Agriotes lineatus, assembly GCA_940337035.1. NCBI lineage: Eukaryota > Metazoa > Arthropoda > Insecta > Coleoptera > Elateridae > Agriotes > Agriotes lineatus. The sequence continues at coordinate 52,194,483 of OW679194.1, read as the reverse complement.
CTTCAAGTCTCAAACAAATCTAACAAAACGTAGCCGTCTTGAGCGTTCGTATTTTCAAACTTGAAAAACATATACGACTGCGACATCGCTGTTGATTGTGTCTTAATTACATCAATACGGATTTTGTGCTATTATTGATAATCACTAAATTATTATTAAAATTGAAAACAAAATTATCTGACCGGGTGTCGTGACTGTGGTAATTGTATCCATTGCATTAAAAATAATCCAAGAGCTGCTAGATGTCAAATATTATAGCAGAATTGTGAATTCTATTATTGAGGTGTTGAAAATAATATTGTAGTTAATCACGGCAGGCGACATTTTTCCTACAGTATTTGTAGCCTTTGAACTTCGCCTCGGGCTTCGACTCTACACTTCGTGGCAACATTATTCATTTATTTTTGTATAAAGTACTATTTATTCATTGTGTAGCAAACGCTAACAAAAATTCTAAAATAATTCTAAAATAACATTTGAAACTTTTGTAAAATTGAACTGATTATGTATACTGGAAGCGCGAAAAAAATACCTTCCAAAATTTCCTCAGATCTTTACGTTTCAGGTTTTCTCAATTCCGTCCATCTATCTGCTTGTTGCCGGTATAACTCAAAAACCGTTTGCATTCAGATTATATGGCATGATCCCGAGAAAATTTCGGACAAATATATACAGGGTAAGCATTTTAAAAAATTAAATGTTGTTTTTGCTTTAATTTAACTGAGAAATAAATTAAAGTAATGATTGGCACATAACTCAGGCTTTACCCTTGAAGAAAATGGAATCCAGCAGGCACAGACTAAATCTTGTAAAAGAGAAAAAAAGAGTTAAAAATAAATTGACCAACGCGAGAGGTCCTCGGTAGCCGAATGCAAAAAACGGACAATTTGGTTGCGGGCTACTGCCAAACGTTGAAAGCGCATTCGAAGGCGATGAATTTCAAATCCTACCGCCGGTAATGTTTATTTGAATTCGAAACTTGTATAATTCGCATTATCAAGAGTTTTCTTCTATCTTTTCAGCATTATGTCGAAGGTAAAGATATTTTTACTTCTAGTTTTCTTTGATTTTGAAATGGCAAACATTTTTCGTGATTTTTTACTAAAGGCTTAATTTCTCAAACACTCTGAAATAAAGTATAGCATGTTGGGGTCAAAATAAAGTAAATTTAAGGCTCTATTTAGCTCTGTAATAAAATATAGGGTATAGAGAAAATATAGGTTGAAGGTATTAAAATATGAACCAGTATTTTGAATACCCTGTGTTAAAATATATCGTTTCTATTAAATTTAGTACTTTTACATCTTAGCTGACAATCTCCTCAATTTTCAATGAAAAATATTCATATGTGGGGAAAATGTGACGTTCTAAATGTAAGCTTGATATTGACAGAAAAAAATATGGTGTAATACACTCACACAACTTCCTTTTACAGTGATCTTATAATTAGTCAAAAAATTTATTTTTAATTTTTAAGCATTTGTCAAAAATTTTCAAAAATTACAAATTCTATAAAAACGGTACAAAATAGAGCTTTAGTTGAAGAGACAAATTTTCTCTAAAATTTTAAGCTGAATTCAAAAATGTAATAATATACCGGGTGTTCTATTTAAAATAGGAGTTAATACAAGAAATAGAAGAAAAATACAAGAGAAGCCCATTTTAGATGTATTCAACTGGAAAATCACCTAGCTCGCATCAACACACATTGAAAATGTAATAAAAATGTAAAGTTTGAAAAAAATCGTTACAGCGGTTTTTTAAAAAATCGAAAAAATTAAAAAATCACAAGAGTAAACACCTACTTCCGGTTATGCGATTTTCTTCAAAAGCTTGTTGTCTCATCTACATAGTACACAAAACTTATATATGAAGTTTCAACGCCATACCTCTTTTCATTTTTGAGATATTCTGTTCACAGACAGACAGACAGACAGACAGACACACAGACAGACAGACAGACACACAGACAGACCAAAGAAAAAAAAAGTTTTTTGGAATCAGGGGACTCTAAAACGTGAAGATCTGTTGAAAACTCAATTTCGAATTTTTGGGGTGAATTCAATACTTCCTTTATCGTAAAAGGAAGTAATAAATAAAACGTTCTTAAGTTGGAAATGCTGAATGTAATTTAAAACAAATAATCTGGTGTGATACACGCACACAACTTCCTTTTACAGTGCTCTTATAATTAGCTAAAAATTTGATTTTTAAGCATTTGTCAAAAATGTTCAAAAATTACGAATTCTACAGAAACCTTACAAAATAGAGCGTTAGTTGAAGCGACAAATTTTCTCTACATTTTTAAGCTGAATTCAAAAATGTAATAAGGAGAAAAAAGAGAAAAAACAAAAGAAACCCATTTAGAGGTATTCAACTGGAAAATCGCCTATCCACATCAATACACACTAAAAATGTAAGAAAAATGTTAAGCTTGAAAGAAATCGTTAGTTCGTTTATCATAAAAGGAAGTAATAATAGAGTTGAACGTAGAACGTATAGGGATTAAATAGCCATAAAGAAATACAGGGTGTCCCATTTCAAAAATTATTATTTTTTCGAGACCTGGTTTTGGGACACCTTAAATATGTCAAAATAATTTTATAATGTAAGGTGCAACGTCATTAGGGCTACCCCAACCAAACTTTTTATCTGAAAAAAAGTGAAAGCGTATTCGAAGACCGGCGCACTATAACCTGTAGCGACGCTGAAAGTAACTAAGTAATTAACCCATAACAGTATTGTGAAGAAGTGTCCCTACAACATCCTTTACAAGTTTACATTCAATCTTGTAATGCTGCCGTGCGAAACAGTGATGTTAATCTACCAAATTATGTTAAAAAGCACATATAGTTTAGAATCAGAACCATTTTGAATATAATTTTATGTCATTAGCAAATCACACAAGACATTCTATTTTCATATTTTCATAGATTATGACCATATTTATGTAATACTAAGCAAGTTGAGGAAATGTTCTTACCTAATATTTTTTTATTTATCTGTGCATTACAGCTATAAAAAGAAGCAGCCCTGAAATAAATATGATCCGCAAGTATACGATTCAAAAGTAAATAATAACGTTGCAATGTGCCAACAGCCAAATGTAATAAGTTTGTTTTACGATTACGATGGCCTTACTGGATATGATTCCATTTCAATGTATTGCGAAATATGACTTCACTGCTTTTATTCCATCGTAACGTTAAAGCTAACACGATTGTGTGCCGGACCTACATCTTTATTGGTTCGCGGTTATTCCAGAGTACGTATGCATTCTCTGTTTTATAAAGTAATAAAAATGTGTCATATGTCAGAGCCTGTATGTTATCAAAAGGGTTGACAGAGATATTGCAAATGTATGCAGATTGTGGTGGATAATGTGAATATAAGCAGTCAAATGAGCTAGAGTATAGTTTATGGACTTTGTAGAGTTAGACAAAATAGACACATACGACTTCAAATCTAGTATCCTAGAATTAAAACACCTAGATTTTGTGGATACTATATGTCAATCACATAGTAGTCTATTTCTGTCTAACGCACACAAGCCCATAACTGTATTCTGGCTCATTTTATTGCCTATGTTCCATTATCCACCACCACTCTGTATGTTGCTTAACGGCTCTAATGAAATTAGCTCAGTTTTAAGTCTCTTTTATTATTTTATCCTTCGCCAAAGCAAATTTGAAATATTTGAAGTTATTCGTTTTTATACATAAGAATTCACATCAAAGAGGGACAACCTCAACAGCTTATTAGTTAATAATACAAATCAATTATATTCGATAACTAACGCAGGCACGAGCTATAAAGAGATTCATAATAAATAAACTTATTGCAGCTGTATGTACCTACATGCATCTGACTGCGAATCTTATAGCATAAATCCTTTATTACCGAGGCGCAAAACGTACCTTCGAAATGTGATGCGAGGTAAAGTACATTAAAAAATGTCATCAAGTGGCCTATTGTTAAACAGTAATTTTTGAAAGTCATGCCGTTACTTATTTTTTCGATTGCGTATACATACAACCTCACTTCAAGCATGAACACTTGTTTTGCAGTAGTAACAACATTTTACGACAATTAAGTTGCAGTTTAGTTCTGAAAAGAACTATTTTACACAGAATAATGTAATCACGAACACAATAAATAGCGCTTCTAAAAGGTTAACGCTATTTAACAGTTGACAACTGACAACTCAAGTGACCGATCGATGTAATAATCAAGTGTAATACCACAAGTCGTGGTATATTTTTGACAAATATTTTGCCGTTTCCATGTAAATTATTGCGTTTAAATTTCACGAAACAAAATCATACCAAAAATGTCATTTTGTTGAGTGAAATTTGCAATAATTTTTATGGAAATGGCAAAATGTTTTTAAAAAATATATCCACTTCGAGTGGTATTTGGGATGACTATTTAACAATATTATACATAACGACTATTTGTTCTCTGAATGTCATATTTTGGCAGTGGTCTAGTATGATATGTTTTTCGGACATTTTCCACAGTCTAGGGAGTAAATCACACAACGTTTCGGGAGTTTTGATCTACTTCAGGTGTTCTTGGTTAGTCCTGAGAAGGACTGATATTATACGTTTTTCTACGTAAATTTGTGCCTCCCCCGGGGTTTGAACCCGGGACCGCTGATCGCTAGTCTGCCACTCTAACCACTAGGCCATCAGGGAGGTTATATATTTTAGTTGTAAACTTATAGATATATCTTACCGCTGTATGCGCAGTAGATTATTTTTGTAATTCTCTGCGCAGTAGTGGCATCCAAATGGGCTTTAGTTCTGCGCTAGCCTGGCTAATTGGTTCTACTGCCAGCGCTATGTATGTAGCTTCTTTCAGCTTCCTACGGAATCTGTTTTCCTCTTTAGCTACAATTAATGCGTTATCCCATTGTATGTGATGGTCTTCGTTCCAGACGTGTTCTGCGATCTTGGATTTGATGGTTTCGCCCATTCTAACATTTTTGCGGTGTTCCGATAATCTCACTCGTAGGGGTCGTTGTGTTTCCCCTATATATTGTCTTCCACATTCGCACGGTACGCTCTAGATACAGTTCTTTGAACTCTGATCTTCGTTCTGAGGCTTGGTATGCGTCATCATGCCTCTTAGAGTTGTTGTGGACTTGAAGGCAGTTCTTATATTGAATCTGTTTGCGATTCTTCTCAGTTTGTCGGAAACTCCTCGGATGTATGGTATTACGGCCGTGGTTGTTGGCTCCGTTTTCTCATTCCCTGCCGGTGTTGTATTTCTGTCCATCTCTTTTAGCGTTTGGTTTAGGGTTATTTTTGGGTAGCTATCAGCTTGCAGCATTTCTGTGATTATCTCAATTTCCCGTTTAAAGTCTTCTTCCTCCGAGCATATGGTCTTGGCTCGGCTATATAGGCATCTCGCGACGCCACGTTTCACGCTATTGTGGTGGTTAGAATCGTAGTGTAGGTATCTCCCCCTATGGGTTGGTTTTCGATATACCTTTGTTCGTACCGTGTCACCATTCTTCTGGACTAGTACGTCTAGGTATAGGAGTTTGCCTTCCGATTCTATATCCATCGTGAACTTAATTGATCGGGCTTGATTATTGAATGTTCCAGGAAGCCGTCCAGTGTCTCTCTTCCATGGGGCCATATTACGAAGGTATCATCTACGTATCGCAGCCATAGACTAGGCTTGTTCTCATATTGAGATATGTAGATGTTACTGACTACTGGATATAGTGGAGATCCCATGGCCACTCCGAACTCTTGTTGGTAGAACTGCTCGTCTGCTTGGAAGTATGTGATCTTAATGCAGATCGTTAACAGCTCCATTATTGTATATACCTGTAGATCTGTGCGTTCGGCAAGTGTGTCATCCAATTCCAACCTGTTTCTGATGATTGCTAGTGCGTCATCTGTCGGCACATTTGTGAAGAGGCTTACTATGTCAAAGCTCACCATCATGTCATTCGGAGCTATGCGAGTTTGTTTGATTTTGTCTACAAAGTGTTCAGTATTTTTCACGGTGGATGTTATTTTGGCCGCTAGTGGGGATATTATTGTTAACAGGAACTTTGATAGAGGATGGCATGGTGAATTTATAGAACTAACTATCGGTCTTAGGGGTATTCCCTCTTTGTGTATTATGGGTAGCCCGTATAGGTGAGGTGGTTTTCTGTAATGTTACATTACAGCAAACCACCTCAATAATCTCAATCTCAACAATCAAGCCCGATCAATTAAGTTCACGATGGAAATAGAATCGGAAGGCAAACTCCCATACCTAGACGTACTAGTCCAGAAGAATGGTGACACGGTACGAACAAAGGTATATCAAAAACCAACTCATACGGGGAGATACCTACACTACGATTCTAACCACCACAATAGCGTGAAACGTGGCGTCGCGCAATGCCTATATAGCCGAGCCAAGATCATATGCTCAGAGGAAGAAGACTTTAAACGAGAAATTGAGATAATCACAGAAATGCTGCAAGCTAATGGCTACCCAAAAAGAACCCTAAACCAAACGCTAAAAGAGATGGACAGAAACACCGGCAGGGGATGAGAAAACGGAGCCAACAACCACGGCCGTAATAACATACATCCGAGGAGTTTCCGACAAACTGAGAAGAATCGGAAACAGATTCAATATAAGAACTGCCTACAAGTCCACAACAATTCTAAGAGGCATGATGACGCATACCAAGCCTCAGAACGAAGATCAGAGTTCAAAGAACTGTATCTACAGCGTACCGTGCGAGTGTGGAAGACAATATATAGGGGAAACACAACGACCCCTACGAGTGAGATTATCGGAACACCGCAAAAATGTTAGAATGGGCGAAACCATCAAATCCAAGATCGCAGAACACGTCTGGAACGAAGACCATCACATACAATGGGATAACGCATTAATTGTAGCTAAAGAGGAAAACAGATTCCGTAGGAAGCTGAAAGAAGCTACATACATAGCGCTGGCAGTAGAACCAATTAGCCAGGCTAGCGCAGAACTAAAACCCATTTGGATGCCACTACTGCGCAGAGAATTACAAAAATAATCTACTGCGCATACGGCGGTAAGGTATATCTATAAGTTTACAACTAAAATATATAACCGCCCTGGTGGCCTAGTGGTTAGAGTGGCAGACTAGCGATCAGCGGTCCCGGGTTCAAACCCCGGGGGAGGCACCAAGTTACGTAGAAAAACGTATAATATCAGTCCTTCTCAGGACTAACCAAGAACACCTGAAGACGGGAGTAGATCAAAACTCCCGAAACGTTGTGTGATTTACACCCTAGACAGTGGAAAAAGTCCGAAAAACATATCATACATAACGACTAACTTTAGTAAAAAGGAATCCAACAATTAGTATAATTATTCATTCTCAAATATTCCGCTGCATTTAATTGCAATTAAATTCAACCCATATATAAGAAGGGAGACCGAAGAGAATGCTGTAACTACAGAGGAATTTCCTTACTAAGCATCCCAGGAAAGGTATTGGCAAGGATTCTAGAAACCAGGCTCAGAGACAAATTAGACAAGACAATAGAAGACACACAGAGTGGATTTAGAGAAAGACGGGGGGTACAAGATCACATATTCACAATCAGACAGCTAAGCGAAAAGGTCATAGAGAAAGGGGAAGAAATCCATCTTTGTTTTATAGATTTAGAAAAGGCCTTCGACAGAATAGAAAGAGACGCAATATGGCAGTGCTTAGAGAAAGCAAACATAAATTACACAGAAATAGCAGCCATCAAAGCACTATATGAAGACAGCGGAAACGTAATAAGAACTAGACACGAGCAGTCGGAGGAATTCAAGACCAATATAGGCCTAAGGCAGGGATGTGTACTCAGTCCGCTGCTATTCAATTTAGTATTAGATGAGGTAATAAAAGAATGTAAGAAAAAAACAAGAAAATACCATGTAGGAAGCTGGAACATGGAAAATATCTACATATCAGAACTACTCTTTGCCGATGATATGGTAATATTCGGAAAAAATGAGAAAGACCTACAAGAAAACATGAATGTATATAACTTAGAACTAAAAAAGAAAAACATGAAGATAAACGGAGAAAAAACCAAAACAATGGTAATAGCACCAGATAAGAGAAGACACCGTATATATATAGAGGGCAGAAAATTAGAACAAGTAGAGAAGTTTAAATACCTAGGTGTATGGATACAGGAAAACGGAAAACTAGATGACGAGATAAATGAAAGAGTAGGAATTACGGGACGACTATTTAACTCCATAAAGTCCTCTTTTCTAGGAAAAAAGGAAGTACCTAAAGAGGCAAAAGTAGAAGTACTTAAAAAAGTTGCAACACCAATACTCATCTATGGCTGCGAATCATGGACAACAGTGAATAAACATAGGAGCAGGGTCGAGAGTATGGAGATGAGATTCCTGCGAAAAATAGAGGGCAAAACAAGGAGAGACCACATCAGAAACACAACATTTAGAGAAAATTTAAAAACTAAAGCGGTAGCGGTATCAGTGCAAGAGAGACAGTTAGGGTGGTTGGGACATGTAATAAGAATGGACAAGGACAGAACAGTGAAAAAAGTGTTTGAAGCAAGACCAAAAGGGAAGAACAGGATAGGAAGACCGAGAAAAACGTGGAAGGAGGAACTAAAAGAGGCAACAGAATCAAGAAACATAAAGTGGGAAGAAATCCGCACAGTAGCAAAGGATAGAAAGAAGTGGAGAGAAATATGCAAGACAAGTCCGAATCCATAAACCACAACTCAGCTCTATAACCTTACACCGAAAGGTAGAAAGGTTTTGGATTAAGTAAGTAAGTAAGTAAATTCAGCGGAATATTTGGGAAACCCAACATTTAAAAATTTTTAATGCAAGCCAATCTTTGTTTACGCAGTTTCTTGATTTTTATTTTTACGTTACCTAGCGACATCACTAAGGCAGAACATTGTAGTTAAGCAATATTTTGCAACAAGGCTACTTAGTTTTTGAGTAGGTAGGTATATTGTTTTTTGGATATTTTGCATGCTACCCAATATTTAGTGATATACTGTTCTTATTGGGTTGAAAAAAGCAAATGTCTGCAATATGATTGATTTGTATATTAGAGTGTTGTATAGTCACTGACATGCATTCGTAGGACAAAATCTAGTTGCAAGCCCTATCGATAACGTTTTTTAAAGCACATTACAATATGTGACAGAAAAGATTTAAAAAAACGTAGCTAGGTTTATGCGATACAAATTTGCGTTTAATCAAGCATTTATGGAATGAAATAAATTACTACCTGGAGTTGACAAAATGCGCACTATTTTGACGTGTAAGGGGTTTTTATACGTAATAACAAGGGTGTACCGGGTGGCCAATTAAGAAGGGCACTCGGCCCTATCTCAAAAAGTAATTGTCGTAAAGACTTGGGGTAAACAAATTTATGACTAAAGCGGCCAAGAGAAAATGCTGAAAATAATTTTTAAGTTTCTAGAATGGCCGCCAGGGGGCGTAATCACATTCTTGAATTTTAAATCCCGTTTTTTGAGAAATATTCTTATATTACAGATAGCTAAAATAAACACCATTTTAAAGCTGAGATAAAGTCAATTCTTTTTCCTTAAATTTTTTTGCTCTATCTCTTAAGGGAAAGTGGTGGGGGGTGTCCGAACATTTTCGGAAATAAATGTCAATAACGTCAAAATGGCTCAATGGATTTTGTCAAATTTGGAGTCGTTGAAAAGGGCTTTTCTTAGGCTATCAACGTTGCCTTGAGCGGCTTGATTTAGATTGCTTGTGTCACCGCTAGAGGGAGTTTTGCGGCAACAATACAAATGAAATGGATTTTCTCAAAAACATTAAATGCAACGATATCACTTTTATTGCAACAAAAGATAGCCAAATAAAGGTCTAACACGCTAGTGAAAACCGCATTTCGATATTTCATTCCTAACCTAAAATATCAGTAAAAGAAATTAAAACTCGAAATAATGTCGCATTTTTGGGAATATTTTCGGTATACCTGCTATTATTAAATCCTAATTATCGTTGTTTTAGCAAAACATATATAAATTTACTGTTAAAATACCAACATTATATTTAAAATGTCAATAATAATTAATATTCATTCAATATGATTGAATATTGCCCTTCTGTCCACACGCACCTATCAGGATACTCCATCGTATAGATTCTAACAGAAACAGTTGCATTTTCATTGTTTTCAAAATAAACACGAAACATCAAACACTTTTACAGGTGGAAAACGCATTTTTTTACAAATAAAGCCACCAAAATACACTATAAATAGCTGCAATCTTAATATGATCGACACTTAAACACCACCATTATAATTTTTGCTAATTTGTTTTCCAAAGCAAACTCGGATTTTAAAAATTTCAAATTTCGTGTGGACAGAAGTGCAATATTCAATCATATTGAATGAGTATTAATTATTATTGACATTTTAAATATAATGTTGGTATTTTAACAATAAATTTATATATATATATATATATATATATATATATATATACAAGTGGAGATCCGTTTGAACAAGTCGAGATCCAAATTGGATCTCGCCTTGTTTCTATGTGTATCTCGTGTTTTTCCAATTAATGCAAGTGAGGGTAGTGCGCCTCTAAATTTTAGTCCGGGTCTCATTTTGTCCATTTTTATCAATTTTTATACAGAAATAGTTACACTAAACGCGCTAAAGAGGGCGCTCCACAAGTTATACAGTGTTTGACATTTTATGCACAACCTGAGATCCTGCATATTCGGCAACGTCGCGTCGGTAATTAGATCTTACACATATGAGCCAAGGCGAGTATTTCCTAGTAATGGGCAAATACGGGATCTTTTAAAATATATAAGTTGCATTTTATTAATGTTTGTTGTTTCAATTTATTTTTATGGGAGACTTTGAGTAACAACATGTCTACATATACACAAACAAACCAATAGTTTGGTGAGGTGTGTTGATGATGTTTTTGCAATTTGGCCATATAGTACTGACGATATATTTCTTGAACATATTAACAATAAAAAAAATATCAAATTCACATTAGAAGCATAACAATACGTTGAATTACTTTTTTCTGATATACTAATGACGCGAAGAACAAATACTTTTTAAACATCAGCATACCGCAAGAAAACCAACTCCAATAGGTTCTTACATTTTAACTCCAATCATCACAAAAACATAAAGACAGATGTTGTAAAAAGTATTTACGATAGAGCCAAGGTTAATTGAACTAATAATGAAATCTTCAAAATAAAGAAAGGATTTATTATAAATGTTTTAAATGATAACGGTTATTCCGAGACTCTTGTTCAGAACATTTTTGATGTACGAAACAATAACACGCATGTATTTTACATAAGATATATTTTGCTGTAATTGTCACTGTTAGATTGTCTTTTGTTTTTGAGTTATAACGTTAGCGATACCTTTTTAAATTAAAACTCTAACTTTTTATTATGAATTTGGACAAAGCATGAAATTCTAGGACGCTAAAAAAAGTATGATACTGTATTTTGAAATTTTCGAGAACATCGTACCGTCACCACATTCCCTCAATACTAAAATTTGAATTCGTTCTTTTTCACTGAAATATCGCAAAATTATTTATTTTATTAAGAGCACACAACAAAAACAGATAAACAAACTATGAAGAACTGTCATAATTTTAGGGCTAACTCATTGTTTCATACTACTTGATTTTTATTCGATTTTTGTTTTAATATTTAAAGCGATGTTCTCGAAAATTTCAGTATTCCGTGTGAATGCGGAAAAAACTATATCGGTGAAACATCAAAGCCTTTAGAAATTAGGGTTGAATAATACCAAAATTTAATTAAGAAATACCAGATTGACCAATCTAAAATAGCAGAACATGCTTGGAACAACAACCACGAAATACATTGGCATAACACAAAAATGTTATTTATAGAATCGATATTAACTAGACGTGAAATTAAAGAAGCTGCGTATATTTTACTAAACAAAGACGAATGCGTGTCCACACATTTAGTTGATTTAAATACTAGTTGCCTATCCATTCTTAAAGAAGTAATCAAGTAGGCGGCCGTCAGTGTTGCACAGTTTTATTGGGGAGGTTAGTCGCACTCTGCTAGATTTCCAATAAAATAAGCTAAGCTCTCATAGTCAATTTAACAGTTAATTGTTGTAAATGGAAGTAGATTTGTCTTCTGAAACGTTCATGTTCTGATATTTTTATTTTGTGGTACGGCGAAATATATTAAAAATAGCACGATTACTATTAATATTATGTTATATGTACCTACTAGAACGCGTTCGCCAGCCTACGTCTGGCCCTGCCAGCGTAAAGAAACGGTTAACAATAAAAATGCTTGCTTAACCTGGTAGCCAGCCTACGTCCGGCCCAGTATGCGGGCCCTTCATGCTGCGTGTTGCGGCGCGATCGGCATGTACGTTCGGCATGTGCGCGCGCCTGCTTAAGGTCTGGACTGCCGGCGGCCGGCATCGGCTCTTATAATATAAGATACAACGGAAAATTTGAATTTCGGATTATTTTTAGTAGATTCAACCATTTTTGGGAACTTTTCAATTGAAATCGAAAGCTTAAAAATGTGCATTGAGGCGTATTTTGTTCCAGAGTGCCTTTAATCAAAGATAACCTTTTTATTACTATACGATTTAAACAAAATTAATAGTTGGCTGTTGGAGATCATCATTGCTATTTGGTAGCAATTTCAAATATTTTTTTTTTGCTTTTGATTAAACCGGATGTACATTATGCATTTTTTGGTTATATTTTTAAATTCTTCATCTTTTTCTCTTGTATGTATAGAATTTCAGTGGGATTCTATAAAAAGTTTTGCCCAAAATCGCGTCTAAGGATTGGTAATTTTATTCGGTTATACAGACAGCAAGCACCGTCGATCCAATAAATTGCTCAACATGTTCACAGTTTTGTACAACACACGCCTCTGATTTCTTTCGGAGTTCTTGGTTGGTTTCTTTGCCTTTCTCATGGGATGATAACTGGGCACATCTGATTTTATTTTCTAAATAATCTAGATTAAAATAGAAAAAATCCGAAGGTGTGAGATCAGGTGATCTTGGAAGCAATGCCACAGGCCCATTGTTTGCAAGCAAACGGCCATTAACGCAGCATTGGGGTATTCCCAAACAATAAAGGCGGAACGGACGCATAGTGAAATCGTACCGGTAAAATCTCATAAACGGGACGATCTCACCTGATTTTTGCAAAGTGGTAGTATAACATAGTAAAAGAGAAAGTAAGCAACAAAGAAAAATCGGAAATCTCAGTTATAACAATACGAAATAAATGGACGTGAGTACGTGTAAGTGTATTGCAGCGTAAGCCACGCTGAGAGGCGACCTTATCAAATTTAAAGAATCTGAAGTAACCACATAAAGATGTTTAGGAGATGAACAAAAAAGAAAAAGGACAGGGAGCTAGATAGCAACACGGTAAAGAAAATTTTCGGAAGGAGAAAAAAAATAATCAGGTAGCCAGACCAAAATAGACAACCAAACCAGGAAAATGAAGTAAACATGGGCGATTGAGAAGTTGTAAAAATATGATGAAGGAAATTATGGAACAAATATAAAAAATACGTAAAAAAAATAAAAAGTTAAGAGAAGAAATCAGGAAAAAGGAGCTGAGACGGAAAAAATTAAAATTGCAATTAGCAGAGAGGATAGAAAAGTTAGAGGCAGTAATAAACCAGTTCCTAAGCAGGGAAGTAGGAATACAAACAAATGTAAAAAATGTGAACATCATAGGCAAGAGAAAAACAGGGGGAAATAATTAGTATAGAGATGAAATCCTAAGACAAAGAACAACAGGTTATATAAAATAAAAATGATCCCAAGGGAAAGAAGAATACATTGATCATGAAATGACGTTAGTAGAAAGAAACATGCAAGCATAAATCAGAAAAATAGAAAGAGAAGAGCAAAAGGAAAACAAATCAAAGTAGGATACAAGAAGATAACAATGAATGGGCCCTATTTGAAGAAATAATAAGAATAATAAGAAACTTTCTTATTGGAAGTGAATATTTCTTTACCGGAAACCTTCCAAATGAACATTTTTCAAAGTGAAGCTTTCGAGGCTGCTCATAACTAGCATTTCCATTTGGACAAAATAAAAAATAATAGTTATTTATATATTAAGAGCATAATGGCCAGATTATAGACACGATACATACAACGTTTTATTTTAGTTTGGTTATCGAAATGGACAAAAATTAAGAATTCGGTATTTTGGGCACAGGCTGGTGCTGTGCATTTTTGGTGTACTGTGATTTCTTTGTAGGTTGTTGATATTGCTATATTAGATTGTTGGATTGTTGATATCTGTTTTACTGATTACCAATTTTATAGACTTTCGGCCCATAAAAGCCATATTCCGTCGGCTGTCGAGGGCCAGTAAACAAGGTTGTGGATAAAAAATTAAATTAAATGAAGAGCATCCGTGCAAAACCGGCTATATCCATTTTCGTAAAATGTTGGGAAAATGGCAAAAACTTCCCATTTCCTGGCCTTTACAGATAAAAAAAATGCAATTTTATGTATTGTGGGCATTAATGTACTTCATTGTTGGGACATATTTTCATTTTCAAATAGGTTTGCTTCAAAATCCGTTAACAAATGTGGAAGAAAACTTTATTTTTCAAAAATAATGACAAAATATATCTATAAACTACAAAATAACGCACATTCTTAGTTAAAAAAATTAAACAGAATAAAAAAGATAACTTATATTAATACGGCAGGCTCTTCATAATGGCAATCGGATATAGCCAGGTTTGCTGAAAAAACGTGGATTTGGCCGGTTTTGCTCTAAAACCTGCTTTTCAAATGTAATTGTAACATTGATATAGCCGGTTTTGGACAGAATCACTTTAGTTGTCGATAGAGCTGAAGCTAAAGATGCAAAATCGAGAAAAAAAAAACGAAAACTCGAAAAACAAATGGATATGGCCGGTTTTGCACGGATGACCTTCAAACATAGTATTATGTCTTTAATGAACCGAAACTATGAAAATACAGCTGTACTGTAGTCTACATATTGATATAAGAAAAAGTTCTTACAGCTACTTGTTGTTATAAGTGCTGTATACGAATACTTTCATTTATATCCAGGTCTATTACTTAAAAACATTTAAATGATTTTCAGGCATTCTGTTTTTTATGGGAAATTTTATTTCGAATATGAGTTTCAAAAGACTACAACATAATGAATGGTCGTTCCACTGCTAAAATAGTTACGTGCATAAGCAAAACTTTTCGCAAGCATTCCTCTTTTATGATTGCTTTCTTATCCAAGAGGTATGGCAACCTTGCAGGATCTCATCTTATGCTACGTACATCACCATATACACCTCCGGACCTCTACTTGTATATAATTTATCACGGATCTCATATTGTTTACATTATATCACGAATGAGTCAAGTGCTGAAATTGTTTCCCCTCTCCGTGGTTAGGGATTAAGTAACGGATTAGGCAATCGTTTGTGGAAAATATACTCAGCAAAGTCGTTCTGTTGTGGTGGATCTCGGGTAGTCCAACATTTATCCCGGATCTCCACTTGATACAAAAACAGATATATATATATATATATATATTTATATATATATATATATAAAGATAGTCCCTCTCACAGCTTGTGTGGTTACATACACAGTAAAATGTTATTTCTTGACTGGGATAGGGGTTGGAATAACTCCAATCTCAGTGCTACGCACAGGTACCAAACTTTAATGGTTAGATTGAAATAAAACTACTTGTATGTATCGCCTGTCGTTTCGTATATTTATTTTTATACTTTTTCAAAGGCTATGGACAAAATTTACAAATAAGCAACGTTGTTATAAAAGTTATTGAAAGTGAAGGTCTTACCTAACAACTTGTGGAAACCAAAACACATGTTTTTTAATGACATGTGACGATATTCAAATTTTAACAAATTCATAAAAAAGGCAGTAGGCCACCAAGATTACAGAGCTGGGCTGCATATGATATAACTACACTTACTCATACATCTAGCCGGTTACACATTAAAAATTACTAGCACATTTAAAATTTGATTTACAATAATTTTATTAACTTATTGGCCAACATGGCCGTCAATTAGGTAAAAATCGTGGTATTGAAAGTTATTTCTAAGCAAGCAGCGACAGGTGTCTGAAAGGTTGTTAGAAACGCGCATGCGCGGAGAGCAAGGCGTCCAAATGTTACGAGGGACGTTCAAAAAGGAAATGACCGATTAGCTTGTGCAATGCAATCTAACATGAGACTAGTCAAAAAACGACGACAAGGGTTATGTCTGAAAGTTCTAAAAGGTGGAAACTACAAAAAGAGTTCTAATTGAGCACCTAACTTGTAAGTCTACCAGGGGAAAAAAGACAACTGAGAAAATATGGAGGAGAAAAGACCCTAAATAGATCTAAATATAACTAAATTTATTGTGGGACCGTATTGAGTTTATTAAAAATTTATTATTAAAGAATTAGTAATAGAATTGGGGCAGTAAAAAGAAAATATTATAAGATAAAAGTAGCTACCCATTGGGCTTTCTCGGTTGGAGAAATTCTAAGGAGAAATCATTGTTGGACATGGCTAACAAAAGGTGGTAGGAGACACTAAGATGATCAATGTCAGTATTTGAATTTAAGGTATTATTTGTACCAAAAATGTGGCACATTTCGATGAAAGTGCGGTCGCTAGAATTTGGTTCAATAGTAATAATTTTTGTATTTTCAAAATCCATACAATGACCAGTGCTGTTGACATGTCCAGCAAGGGCGCAGGCTTTGGGTTTAAGACGAGAGTCGTTTTTATGCTGAATAATTCTTGATTTCAACCTCTGAGAAGTTTGACCAATATACGTAGAAGGACAACCACTACAGTTTATCTGATAGACGGCATTAGGGGTTAGGAGAGCTGGAGTTTTATCCTTTAATTTTGAGAAACAATCTTTTATGATATGATGGTGTTTGTCCGCAATGATAATATGATCGAACTTACGAAAAACCTGTTTAATTATATGAGAAAGTCCTTGGACGTAAATGAGACTTTTGTAAAGTGGAGGTTTATCATTTATATTATTATCAGAATTTTCTGGTAGAATGATCCTGCCCTTGGGGGTGGAGTATAAGATACCAGATTCTGGCAGCCCGAAATTGGGGCCATACAATTCCGAATATTGTGACATCATTCGGCAGTGATTTCGCACCTGGAATCATATTGTGCGTCTACTTCGATACCAAGCACTCACTGGATTTGTCGCTGTAGTCTTTGCCTCACTTAAATCTATTTTAATGTGTGCATTAAGGCTATTGTTTTATTGGTGTGTCAAAAACTGTGAGTATTAATTGTAGCATTTGCTAAATATAATTAATCGTAGCAAGTAATATTGTGGCCACCTACGATTCTGATGCTGGATCTATATTGTGATATTTGTATGTAATGTGATCCTGAATTCTTGGAAATTATACTGTGATATCTGCATTCTGGCCTAATTTGTTACTGCGACCTATACTTGAGTTGAGCTTCTCTTTTAGATTTATTGTGCTACCTGAGTTTACGTATTCTCGTTTGAATGCCTGTATATAATTGCCGTTATTTGGTAAAAAATCCGTTGGCGCCCTTTTGAGTATTTAAAGAACTGAACACTCCATCTCCGAAACTAGCTCGTCGGTCGGCAATTGTATCCAAGTAGTCACTTTAGGTATTGATTTTGAGAGATTCGTCAACGGAGACTTTATGATAACAACTGGGTTAGAATTTTAGAAAGTTGTATTTTCCAGCCAGCAATAATATTCTTTGTGGGTTTTCGAAATTTTCTTTGTGAGTTGTGTCAGTTGAAGCCGACAAACATCCACAAATATTGAATGTAGTTATAAAGTTTTATACGTTTAGAAAAATGATGCTACTAGATGAAAATGCAGGAGTAAAAAACGATTTCAATATTTATTTAGGTCCATAAAGTGGCTAAAAGTTGTAAATAGTGAAATTTAGATTGCTGTCATGTGTCAAACTGCAAGGGGCTTCTAGTTTGCACAAATTTATTCAGAATAACCTAATAATTAATGAATTCTACAATAAGGCATCATTTGACGGTATTGGGTCATGCGACGTGTTAAAACGATTATTGCAAAGCAACCGATCTAGTGGTGGTAATTTTAATTTTATGTAAATTAAGTCTATTTAGTTGGAAATATTACTTTATAATTTAGAATAAATTTTAGTACTAGGGGCAGTTTAGAGGCCAATCAGATTAATGCGATAGCATTTGTTTAAAAAATGCAGTTACTATGTAATTGTGAGCTCAGCTGAGCTTTCCTCTTTTTCCATATTTGTTACGGTATAAAACTCTTCTAGTGACACTTGAGGGTACGAGAGTGCCACCTAACTCATCATGTCCGGGAAACATCACCACTTGCCCTGGAATTCTCGAAAACAGACTAATAGCCACGGCTTAATACGCACAAGGAGATGGGCGCGGTTCCAGGAACGGTGTACCATAGGGGCAAGCGTGACAACATGTACAGGGTGTTACAAAATAATAGGGCGCCAGGGATTAGGACGTTGGGTCCCACGTTTGACAGAACCCCGAAAGCCAAACAGGGTAGAATATGTATGCAGCCTTGTGACTCCCCGGCACTGATGACGCGAGCGCCCTGACCTACCTTTAACGCTTACAACTTCGTCCAGGCTCCACTTTACATCGATCTTACATTGCGGAGAACTTAGCCTGAAAATCGGCATGCAACATACACAAGGAAAACACAAGGTAACATTTAACAATCCGGTCCATTGGTCTGACACACACAGAAAATATTGTTCGGTACATTATATGAAACGTGCCGACTGGCATTACAAATTAAGGTTATAGCGTTAATTAGGCGCCCGAGCAATAATTTACTGCCTTGCACATATGATAGGAACGGTACTGAATGCGTATTGCTTTACAAACTGAGATGATAGCGCTAATTGAGCGCGCGAGCAATAATTTACTGCCTTGCACATATGATAAGAACGGTACTAAATGCGGATTGCTTTACCAACTGAGATTATAGCGCTAATTAAGCGCGCTAGCAATAATTTACTGCTTTGCACATATGATAAGAACGGTACAGAATGCGTGAGTATCGATATAGCGGCTAACATATAGAATGCACACTACCTTTATTGCGGCTTTACCTGGCTATGAACTGGGCAAGCAGGCCTCCAACTCGCAGCACAGGATGTCACAAGGCGATAATTGTAATCGCTGACGACGAGTTCTCCAGGATTCCTTCGCAGGACATGATGCCACAAAGGGGGCAACGGAGCTCGCAAAAAAAAGGGGTGACCTCGGGCACGTTCTCGTTCGATTTAATCCCACCCACACACACACACACACAGTAGTGGTAACTTGTCGGCACGGCACACGATAATACGAGAGCGTTGGTCAACAAAACACAACCGCACGCGTGAGGGCCCGGGAGGCACTCTCCGAAGCCACGCCGTCTCAACCGCCAGACACACCACAGGGCGAGACGTGCGGGGAAAGTGTTTGCAGCGTGCTCTGCTCAACTGCGAACCGTCTCGCTCGCACCGGCGAGCGATCCAGCTCGCAGAACCTTCTAGAAGAACATCTGCTTGCTAAATCTATAGGAATTTAACGCGCCAATGAATATGAGCGAGGCTACAAAACGAGTGCCTTTCAGATTTTACGGCAACCGATGCACCGTCTTAAAGCTATGAACCAATAGACGCCTGACACAAAAGTTATATACAGGGGGTCGTAATCTTAGAACAAAAATACTCCAAAAGTCGCACATTCGTAAAATTTGAAAATGTCCTGACATATTTTGATAGTGTAAGCTCTGTAAGCTAACATTTCAATTTCTATATCCTGAAAACAAATGATTGAACAGCAATCCTCATTTCCTGTACTAATATATCTAGCATATGTTCTTCTATTTTATTCGTTCCTTCATATTATTTAAAGAGTTTGCCTGCTAAACTGAGTTGATATAAGAATTTCAGCCTTCAACTTTATAGCAGACATTTTCAATTTTTTCTTCTTTCCTCATCCCCTACTCTCTTTTGTCTGATTACATGGATTACATTCCGGACCTCGCGTTACTCTTGCATCCATAACTTTCAGCCTAGTATCTTGTTTCACAATGCCATAGTCAATACTTGACCTTAAGTTCCGTGTAAGCTGTGTCGATGTGTATCTGTGTATTTCATTGTACTTAAGGCATCTATTCCCAGGATTTTATACTTCTTTTAAATTTCGAAATTGTTATGGCTACCCTACTTCATGTCCTTTCCTCTTTAAGTGTTCCACTATACAGTAAATTTATTTTAATGCACAACGTGATGTTGACGTTGTCATGAGGTTTTGATTGTAACCTACTGGTTTCTAAGGATGCGCCACTCTCACACCACATGAAAATGAGTTTATTTACTAGCAAAATAATATTGTTTATTATCATCATAGATACAAAATATGAAAAGCTACTCATAAATCCCTAAGGATTTTTCAAATTATTTCTTCTTTAATCTCATGGTATGCTAGTAAATAAAGTATTGTATGCATAAATATGAAATAGAATGCCATATATTGCAACGGTTTAATGCCCACGGGAATTCTGGTTGCATAACTAACACGAAATTCAAAATGAGCACAGAATTAATATTTTGTTTATTGCAAGATAAAGTCAGTATTCTACGCTAATAAATGCACGTGATATGATTAGCAGTAACTATAATTTGATTGAGAACGGTTAGCATTAGATAAGGCAGAATCGAAAAGGTCACGTTTAACGTTTTATTCATAATTGATGTTCGCAATAGCAAGCCCACCTTAATTTATGTAGGTGACAGATTTAATTTTGGTAACTTCAATATAATAATGTGAATTGAATATGATACAGAGATGGCTTGTGGATGTACACAAATTATATGAGCGTTATTAGTAAAAGTTCATGAAGCCAGAAAATGACAAGACAGCTGACGGGTAAATCCAACCTATTATAGGACACACACAATTGTGCAGTGTTAATTATAAACATGTGAAACAGTGCATTTAAAACTATTTGTAAAAAAAGCAGAGATTTAAAGTTTATAGTATTACTATTGACCATTTTCCAGAAAAAGACAGTTGAGTTCCTAAGTAAAAACATTATATCAAAACTTAGTTCATAACAAAATAAAACTTAGTTGCTAGGAAGCGAAATATTCAATTGTTATAATTGAAAAAACAAGCCTTGTAAAATTGTACTGTATGTAAGAGGTGCTCACGGGTTTATGTAAACTTCCAAATAAACCAGATTTCTGTGTGAACCAAAAAGTGCTTTTTTATTATCACCCTCCTGCAGAGCATGCCAGTGAAGAGGCTAAGCAAGCTGCAAGATTCGCCCAAGTGCTGTTAACATCGGGGCCCTTTTACGAATAGTTTGAGACATCGGCCAGCTAAAATCTTGTATGCAACGAGTAGATCAGATCCTTCTGTGTGCCTACATCCAGAGCAGGAAGCCGTCACCAAGTTTATAATTGCCGTGGCGTCCTTTGTTTTCGTGATCCAGCCTGCAAAGCTGCCTTTGCAAGGTAAATTTCACAGAGAACCAATTGGAGAAGGCCCACTAGCTTTGGGTTTCATCAAGATGAGACTTTGTACGAGATGTAGAAGCAGGCCCCTGTTCCCAGATTCGTTCAAGAGAGGTTTTATTGAAATGGCGTGCTTAGATTTTGTGGATAAGCGGTTTTGGACACCGAACATTGCAGAACGTTAAGCAAATGTTACTGAAACCAAACCAGGTTAGCCGGAAATTACGTCATATTATTTGCATTGTATTTACATGATGTGAATTTTGCCATTTTTGGTGTTTTGTCCTCAAATTACGCTATATTAGTAGAAGCAATCCATATCTGTTTTGATGTCACTTTGAAGGTTAAACTGTTATGTCAGATACGAATTCGAGCAATTACCATACGAGTTAATCGTCTTACTCAAAAGTAATTGTAATACAAGTGTTAAGACCTAACCCTTTGAAAAAGAGTTGTTCCCACGCTAGACCGGAGCTTTATTTTATTTAATTGCAAATGAATAAAATAGAAAGAGCAATAAACCATTTATTTTGCAAATATTAATTATAACAGCATTTTGATTAGCCCTGAGATTACACATATTATTTGTTAAAACTATTAAATTTAATTTGTAAATTGTGGTGATTTGCCCTAACCATTACTTTTTATTTAATAAAAAGCCTTTTTAGTAGGGCTATCATTACAATATGGACCATAATTTTATTGAAAAGTAAGCATTACAAATACCAGCTAGACATGTAATATGTAATAACTGATATACATGCTGTAAACTGAACTATGTATACCATTTGATCAACAGAATTCCTCAGTACAATATATTGCTTTTTTGCCTACTCAGTAGCGTTTCTATATTGCATTTTTAAATAGACGCATTGTACATGGTGTGTGTATCCTTAGAAACTAATAGGTAACAATCAAATCCCCAAAAAAACGGCCAGATCGCAATGCGCCTTAAAATAAATTTAATGTATATATGGATGTACTGGTGGCTTTCCTCGGTACCTTCCTGTATCTTTTCGACAGCAACATTGCATTTTAAAGATAATTTCTGACATCTGGAGTTCAGGTTCAACTTCAACCCTAACCTGTACGGCCAAGATCTTTTTTTGTTAGGGGGTTCCTCCCTAACACTGGCCATCTTATTGGACTAACTGTACCAGCTTTCCCTATATATTTTCGATTCTTCAGCTATCTCAGCAATGTGAAGTCAGCTTGTATCCTCTTTTACTCTGAAGATCTTTGACCATGTTGTCAGTCTGTAACCCAGACAAGAGAACTTGATAGGATACTATCATCCGGGTCAGAAAAACTCTGTGTTTTCTTATTATACTTATTCAGGGTATTTAAAAATTGCACGAACAAATATAAGGGCGTTATTCTGCTGCAAAAAATAAGAAAAAACCAGACACATATGTCCTAGAATAATTTCTTTCAAAGATATTCTTGAACAAAGAAAAAATTTAAGATAGCAATTCGCCTGCACATTTTCTCGACTTGCAGCTACCGATTTGAATACGACTTACAACGGCAGATGGATTGGTCGTAAAGGTCCTCTACCATGGTTACGTCAGTCAGTTGATCACCCCTTGGATTACTTTGTTTGGAGCTACATTAAATAAATTGTGAATTGGTCTCAAGCCGACACCGTAGATAAATTAAGAAACCGCATGACTAAAGCTTATAAATCCGTCAAACAAAATTCTCGAATAAGACTTGCTCGAGAATCGAATAGCTGAATGCTAGAGAGTAGAAGGAGGGCACGTCGAACAGTTGCTATAAATTTTACTAAATGTCTGTTTTTACCTCCCTCATCTAAAAGACGAAGGAATTATTGTAATTGCAAAGATCACCTTTCAAGAATTCTTCAGATCTTCACATTTTAATGTTCCTAGATGACGAAAAACCGGTTTTCTCAATTTCGTTTGTCTGTCTGTCTGTCTGCCTGTCTCTCTGTCTGTCTGTCTGTTGGCAGTATAATTAAAAAAACTGTTAGTTTAAGAAAGACAATATTTTGCATGTTGCTAATGTTTCTACCTGGCATGAAACCGAGAAAATTTTGAACAAATATATACAGAGTGAGCAGCTTAAAAAATTAATTTTGTTTATTTTTGCCTTCACTGAGAAGTATATAAAAGTAGCAACCCAACAGAAACAGAGTAAATGCTGTAGGAGAGCAGAAAAAGGAGCCAACCAAAAATTCGTCCTATTTAAGGCAGCCGCGAAGCAAGGGCGCTAGAAGTGCTTCGTGGGGCATGCAGGGAACAGTCGATGTGCCTGCGGGATATTGAATAACGTTGGAATCCCATTCGCAGCTGCTGCCGTTCGAATTCGACCGCCGGTAGTGCTCTCTTTTTTTGAAACTCGATGTAATTTGCATTAACAAGTATTTCCTTTTACTCATATGGTATTATTAGAAATGTGAAGATATTTTTATTCCTAGTTTTCACAACGTTCCCCACAGTGAAAGGCCATACGTCCAGATAGGTTTTAACGTGACTTTATAGAGCAAGAGTTTGTTTTCTAATGATAGTCTAAACCCCCTTCCAATCATCCAGTAAAGTTTCCTATATTGTAGTCCAAGTTGTTTGCGTTTATTAAATATATGGGTTTTCCATGTCAAACGTCGGTGTAGATGGAGTCCTAGATATTTTGCTGAGTCGCCATGTTTCAGTTGTTGTCCATTGAGCGTAACCGCCGGGCAGCTGTCGCGGTTCATGGTGAAAGTGATATGTTGGGATTTGCTTTCATTCACCTTTATTCTCCATACTTTGAGCCATTGTTGGATTTTGTTGAGGGAGACTTGCAAGTTGTGGAATGCAGTGGCAGGGTTAGTATGTGAGGCCAGGACAGCTGTGTCGTCAGCAAAAGTAGCAGTTGCTGTTGAACTCATGGTTGGAATGTCGGCCGTGAACAGCAAGTATAGAATGGGTCCCAAAACACTGCCTTGGGGAACTCCAGATACAGCGGGTTGTAGATTCGTGAATTCGCCCTGATGGTTCACGAAGAAATACCGGTCTGATAGGTAGGATTTTAGTACTTCATAGAATTGGTATGGCAGAAGCTTTTTTAGTTTATATAATAGTCCCAAGTGCCAGACGTTGTCAAAGGCTTGGGAAATATCCAAAACCGCAGCGGAGCAATATCTGTGTTTATCAAAGTCGTTATGTATTTGATCTACTATTCGGTGGATTTGTTCTACAGTTGCGTGTTGTCGTCGAAAACCGAACTGGTGATTGGATATTAATTCTTTTTTATCAAGTATTGGCTGGAGTCTTTTTAGTAGCAGCTTCTCGAAAACTTTAGAAAGGACTGGGAGGGGGCTAATTGGTCTATAGGAAACGGGATCAGTAGGTGTTTTTCCAGGTTTCTGTATCATTGTTATTTGGGTCACTTTCCAAGAGGTTGGGAGATATCTAATAGTGAGGATGGCGTTGTATATTTGGGTGATCGCTCGAATAGCTATGTCAGGTAGTTGTTTGAGAATGTCCCCAGTGATAAGATTGAAACCTGATGCCTTTTTAGGATTGGCGTCCTTATCTATTACTTCTTGTACTTCTGAGATCTTGAATGGCTTGATGGGGAGACTCATTTGAAAGGGGGATTGTAGGAAGTCCATTATTTTAGCATCCACCTAGGGGCTTTGACTGGGAAAAGTTTGGAACACATTAGCTAAGTGCTCAGCAAAAGTGTCTGCTTTCTCTTTACTGCTGCGATCCCATTGACCATTTGATTTGACAATAGGTGATTTGTGCACCATAGGCCTTTTAATTTGTTTAACCGCTTTCCAGAGCGAGTAATCAGAGGTTTCCGTAGCAGTGAGATTTGCTAGATAGTTTTCAATGCCTTGGTTTTTGTGTTGCAACAGTAGTTTTGTTAAATGTTTCGAGGACCGATTCAGTGCACGTTTGTCTGCTTCTGATCGAGTAATTTGCCAGCGTTTCCTCATACGTCTTTTTTCGATTATTTTTTCTTTTAATATTGAGGGACAGTTGTTGGTGCTACGGTTTTTCCTGGTGGGAGTGGCTTCCCATGCAGCTAGCTAGATTGTGTTGGTTAATGCAATTACAGCTTTTTCTATGTCGTAGGTATTTGGTTTTAAGTGGTATTTTTAAGTTTATATGGTCAGTTAAGCTACTTCGGAAGTAGTCCCAATTTGTTTTAGTGCCGAAATAAAAATACATTGTTATTATATCATCTAAAATTGATTTAAATAAAACAAACATATTTTGTTGTGGTTTTTAAGAAAACCTACATGCTTATCTCTCCGTGTTCCGCTACTAATACAAGTATTTGTATGTACCTACTTATTTACAATCTCTAGTTATATCCCATTTCTGGTGCTCACTTCGGAGACCGCAATTGCTGGATTGTATGTAAAAACGTCCGTTTCGATATCGATGCTATATATTTACTCTTACGTAAAGAAGAATTTATATTAATAATCGGACTGCAATTCGATTTTATAATACAATCAGCATCAAATATAAGAGCTTTGCAAGTCGCCATGAATATTACGAAGCTTTGTCATTATCAAGAATTGCTTTTTTGCGTTTTATTTGTGCTCGACTCTACAGCTTCGGATGTTAACATAATTTGCCTCGGGGAATATGCATTCGTTCCTCATAAAATACCAGAGTGTTTTCGTTTTTATATAATTTTTTAGCCGCAGGCTAGTAAGCAGTATTATTTTCTACAGAAATGCAGAAAATAAGTATCGCATATAAAATATATACCGGGTGGTTTGTCATACCTCTGAACATAGGCAATTTACAGGACTTATCACTGTTATGGATATTCCTACTCATCATTTTTATTGAAAGAAATGGTAGTGGTACTAAATTAAGGAGAATAATTTTCCGCGTCGTTTATTATTAAAAACTTATTGGATAATGTTAATTGTGCATAAAAATATTAATTTTAAAATTTAGATATTCCCCTCACTTATATTTGGGAATATCTATATTTTAAAATTAATATTTTTATGCACAATTAACATTATACAATAAGTTTCTAATACTAAATGACGTGGAAAATTATTCTCTTTAATTTAGTACCACTACTATTTCTTTCCATAAAAATTATGCGCAGGAATATGCATACCCGTGATAAGCCCTGTAAATTGTCTATGTTCAGAGGTATGAGCAACCACCCGGTATGTATATTTCTATAATTATTCTTATCTAAAGAATATACGAGTTACTAGGTGACTGTAGGAAGAGAATGAATTCTCAAACCCATATAAATTGGTAAAAGTTGGTTAACAGTTTTATACTGAGTTCCATGTTTGTAGGATGACAGTTTCCTAAATGGTATGTATGGGGCAAGTGTGTATAGAAATAGCGGAGTAAGGTACTTTAGACACTATGGTCATCTGTTCCATGTATTTAATATTTTACGTATTCTATTCGTATTATTGCCATGACTATTAAATTCATCTGTTTTTTGACCAGTCAACAAAATATCAGCGGATATGTCTTCCTAGAAGTGATTCAAGTGACTATTCAACTCACCCCCTTCATGTTAACTATTAACCATTCATAATTTAGTTTTTTTGTTATTAGCGTGAACTGTATCGACAGTGTTCACTAGTGAAAATAATCGACAATTTTCACTAGTGAAAATAATCGACAATTTTCACTAGTGGTATAGTGAATATTTTATGACAATTTTCACTAGTGAAAATAGTCGACAATTTTCACTAGTGGTATAATGAATATTTTAAACAAATGTTATTTTTATTAGAAAAAGTCAATATTAGTGTTCTGTTACTATAGAAATTCAGTAGTTTCTTGCTAGATTTATTGAAAACTAATTTGTAAAAGTAGTTTGGTTCATTGAATAGTCCCTCGAATACCATTCTTAGTCAAAGTTAAGTAGAATATTTTTGCCGTGGTACCACTACTCATGTCCATTGCGCTTAGGATTAGGACTCGTGCTAGCGCACTCGTCCTAATCGAACCTAAGCGCAATGGACATTCGTGATACCACAGCAAAAATATTCGACATAACTTTGACTACTCATGGTATTATAAGTGAATATTTTAAACAAATGTGATTTTTATTAGAAAAATTAATATTAGTGTTTCGTTACTATAGAAATTGCGTAGTTTGTTGCTATATTTACTGAAAACTAATTTGAAAAAGTAGTTGGGTTTATTGAATAGTCCCTCGAATGCGATTCTTAGTCAAACTTAAGTAGAATATTTTTGCGGTGGTATCACTAATCATGTCCATTGCGCTTGGGATTAGGACTCGTGCTAGCGCACTCGATCTAATCGAACCTAAGCGCAATGGACATTCATGATAGCACACAGCAAAAATATTCGACATAACCTTGACTACTCGTGGTATTCTAAGTGACAATTTGTACAAGTACCGAAACAGGTAGATCCATAAGTGGATTAATATCCAACTAAAAAAGAAAAACTCAAGATCATTATTTTGAGATTGTAGATACTGGATCTGGATATCGTCCGAAATTCCTATCATAAGAATGTATTTCGGTTTACTGGACTCGTGGATTTTCAATATTCTCATAATCTGTCATTACCTTGTTGTTACCACCCATGACCACGGCGACGATGTTCTATGCAAATTCTAATTTGATAAATCTCCTACCACTGTGTGTGTCTGGATATACTCCTAGATCTCCTCGACATCGGCCTTGCGGTGATAAAGACCATGCATTGTCATCATTTTACGATTTCTCCTATCCTTCGAGAAACCATTTCAAAACTGTATATCAAGTTGTTAACGGCGCTTATCTTAGTCTTGGAGCCGAGTTTACTTCTGGTCATCAGATGTGTAGGTCTATAGTACTTCATATTTCGAAATCTCATTATCTATGCCCTTGCTACTTGATAATTTTTATCTATACCTAGATTATTATATACATCGTTGCGATCTAAGTTTTTCATCGTGCCACCCTGTCGTTCAGCTGCACATTTCTATCAATTACAATTTGTCGGAGTAAAACTTTCTTTTAAAAATATATTGCGATCATACAGAGGTGACTAATAGCGTCACGGTCACCCGATATACACAAAATCGACACACAGTGACAACAGACCATCATATGCATGTCCAGTTTTAAACCTCTGCGCACTTACTGATAAATTGCAAATATTGTATGTAACCTTGCAGTTTTATCTAATAATTCAGACTTCTTGCTTGCTTCGAAATGAAAGCCAGTAAAATATTAATTAAAATAATTTATAACAGTTATTTATTTAAAATGTAAATTTAATCATTTAACTCCTTACTTTAATAGTATTATAAAAAATATAAAAAAGTCGTAATGATTATAGTTATGTTCTACAAAAATTAATTAAACCGTAAGTACACATTTTTAAGGGAATTTTATTGTAGTTCGCTAACCTATTCTTTAACTTTTCAGAATTGTAATTTTCCATTTAACCATTTCAACATAATGCTCTTATTATCATAAACTGATGAAGCCAATTTAATTGTGCGAAACGTTTTTTTTTGCTTATTTATTAAACTATTTACGACTTAATGATTTTTATTTAATATAATATTAATCATGCAAACTTTAACACCAAATTGACTTAACTAATCTCCTATTACAATTTTTTAAAATTCAATTCAAAAAGTCAAAATTTAACTTATTACTTAAAACCCGAATCTGTTTGGAGACAAGATTCACCAACTGCAACCCCCAATAAGGACATCCCAATAGCAATAACTCCAAGGATTTTTCCACCTTTCACCCCTCTGGTTATCAATAATGGACTTCATACAACTACAACAGACAAAGACTCACCAACCATCAACCCCCAATATGGACATCCTAACAGCAACAAACCGCAAGGATCCTTCTACCACTCACCCTGTTGATGGCAAAATGGACGCCACACTACTACAACAGGGATTCTATAAATACATCAAAATAAACCACGGAAACCAGATGGAAGAATTGTTCAGAAACTTCAGCAAAACTAATAACACTTATGTAAGGGTAAGCGAACGCATTTATTTCCTTAAAATGTGTAAAAGAAACCTTTTAATCCCAAAATTTTTACAAATTAATACTTCACATATAGTATTTCAAAACAAAAATCATAAACGACTTTTTATAGAAATTCAAAATAACACAGCTATGAAAACTTTAACTTTACTAATAAAAGATAATTACTGCCTATTAAATCAATTAAAACAGAAACTTATAAAAATGCAAGAGTATTTCAATAATTTTGCAAATAAAAATTTAATTATAAACTTTCTAGCAATAAAAGTTAAGCAGAACATGAATTTAAGAAGTGTATTACATACCAAATCATCCAAAAAAATTAACTCACTTTTAAATAAAAATCAAATGAATATTACTTCCAATATAAACCACCAAATAAATACAAATAACAGAAACTCAAATAACCAAACCAACAATAAAATTTCTAATTTTGAAAACCCAAATGAATTTATGTACAATTTGACTAATATAGTATTACCATTAAATGTTGAAAATATTTTAAAATTAGGACCTAATTTCAATTATTGTAACCCAAAAAACAAACTTCCAATTGAAAATATAATTTGCAATATAGAAAATGGCATTACAGAAATGACACAAACTCAACAAAACTCAATACGTGCTAATATTTGTAACATTTTAACAAATCATAAAAATAATAAACATCATACTTTAACTTTTGCACAATTAAAATATAACAAAGAATTAACAAAAAATATACAAGAAACTAAACATTTCCTTGATAAAAATAAAGAACTAATCATAACTTCAACAGATAAAACCCAAAAAACAGTAATTATGACAAAAACTGATTATCATAACAAAATGACAAATTTATTAAGTGATGCTAACACATATAAAAAAGAATTAAAGGACCCCACTCAAGCAATTCAAAATAAAAACAACAAACTGGTAAAAAATCTATTAGATAATAATTATATTGACAACGTAACATACAAAAAATTAATATCACATAACGGACTTCCACCAAAGATATATGGATTACCAAAGTTACATAAAGAAAACATACCTTTAAGACCAATAGTTGCTTCCTATATGAGCCCTACTTACAAATTGTCTAAATATCTTTCAAAAATATTAACGAATGTCACCACACTTAATAAATTTAGTATTCAAGATTCTTGGAAATGCAAACAACACATTGATAATACCAAATTAAATAAAAACCATAACCTTTTTTCTTTAGATGTTGTTTCACTGTACACAAACATACCAACTGATCTAGCAATTGACGCAATTAAAAATAATTGGAACAGAATTAAAAAACATACGAATATCCCACTTAATAATTTTATTGAAATAGTTGAGTTTGTCCTAAACACTACATATTTCACATATAATAATACAACATACTCACAAACTTTTGGTTGTGCAATGGGTTCTCCTATTTCATCTACTATTGCTAATCTTGTATTGGAACAAATCGAAACAAAAATCCTTGAACAAAACAACGATTTTTCTCTTTATTTAAGATATGTTGATGATATCATAATGGCATCTGACTCTATTAACAAACAAAATTTCCTTAATCTTTTTAATAACGTACATCCAAGACTTAAATTTACAATAGAAAATGAAAATAAAAATGCGTCTATTAACTTTTTGGATTTAACCTTATACAGACAAGCAAATGGTAATATTTTAACAAATTGGTATCGTAAAGATATAAAAACAAACCGATATTTAAATTTTAATTCAAACACTTCAATTAAATATAAAACAAGCGTAATTAACAACTTAGTAGACAGAGCTATCAAGCTCTCTTCTTCACAATTTCATAAACAAAACTTAGAAATAATAACAAATATACTATGTATAAATGATTATCCTTTAGATTTTATTAAAAAGAAAATTAATATACGTATCAATAAAATAAAAAACATTAACAAATTCAATCAACCAATAGAATTACAACCTAATTGTTTAGGCAATGAATTTAACAATTCATTTATAGCAACACAAGATAAATACATTTCAATCCCATACATTCCCAAGCTTGCTGAAAAAATCAAAAAAGAACTTAACAAATATCATTTCAAAATTGCATATAATAACAACAATACTTTAGGTAAAATGTTTTTTACAAACCTTAAGGATAAAACCCAAATAAACATGCAATCTGAAGTTGTGTATCAGATTGATTGTAGCAACTGTACCTCCACTTATATCGGTCAAACAAAACAGCTACTGAAAAACAGATTAATGCAACACAAATACTCAATAAAAGTTAATAGAGTTTCACCATCTAACCAAAAAACAGCATTAACAGACCATGCCAACGAAAACTATCATAATTTTAATTTTAACAAACCAGCAATCTTACATAGAGAGAACAATCTAAAAAAGAGATTATGCTTGGAAATGATTGAAATACAAAAAAGTCCAACAGCAATTAATTATAGAACTGATATTGACAATCTAAGTTCTATTTATCACAATTTATTCAAATAAAATATCTAAAATTTCACATTTCTTAAATAATATGTTTTGCTTGGCTAATATCGCCTTATAATAACAATTTTCAAATTTCACTTAATACAACCCTGCAATAATTGAACGAATGCATGTCCAGTTTTAAACCTCTGCGCACTTACTGATAAATTGCAAATATTGTATGTAACCTTGCAGTTTTATCTAATAATTCAGACTTCTTGCTTGCTTCGAAATGAAAGCCAGTAAAATATTAATTAAAATAATTTATAACAGTTATTTATTTAAAATGTAAATTTAATCATTTAACTCCTTACTTTAATAGTATTATAAAAAATATAAAAAAGTCGTAATGATTATAGTTATGTTCTACAAAAATTAATTAAACCGTAAGTACACATTTTTAAGGGAATTTTATTGTAGTTCGCTAACCTATTCTTTAACTTTTCAGAATTGTAATTTTCCATTTAACCATTTCAACATAATGCTCTTATTATCATAAACTGATGAAGCCAATTTAATTGTGCGAAACGTTTTTTTTTGCTTATTTATTAAACTATTTACGACTTAATGATTTTTATTTAATATAATATTAATCATGCAAACTTTAACACCAAATTGACTTAACTAATCTCCTATTACAATTTTTTAAAATTCAATTCAAAAAGTCAAAATTTAACTTATTACTTAAGACCATCATAAGCTTTATATCTGACACAGTTAAATCTACACCTACACAATGGCTGCCTGTACTAAGCAACATTGCTTTGGTTGACCTAAACATAAGCAGCCCTAATAAGAAGAGAGGCACCTAAACCTCCTCCTCCCTATTCGGCCATAAAATACTATTGCAGGGCCATTTAAGAAGTAAATCACGTCTACCGCCATGATAAATGGCAATAAGAATAATAGATGATAGTCATACAACTAAAGAACTATGGAGAATTGGATGTAGTACCGACAAGGAAAATTGCCGGCTTTATCATATCCAGAAGACAATTGACTCTTCTGCTTTTATATGCAATAAGAATTTTTTTTGTTACATATCTAATTTAAATGAAAAGAATGACAATTAAAACGCACACCGGTGATTTAAACGTTTAAATAAAACGGGATCTTAGTTTTCCACTACAGTTGCTATTAAAAAATAAACATGAGAGCTCGAAATACCAATAAAACCGCGTTCGATAGGAATTGGACTTTATGTCACCCCAGAGCTTTATTTCATAGCTTTTTCGGCAATTTTTCGAGGAGTAAGGATACATTCTGTATGAATACGGTCGTCAGTAAAAACGTAACTGCCTGTTTCATCACATTACTGGCTTTCGGGCGCGTGGGAACGACTCTTCTGAATCATATTAATGCCTGTTACATCTCGAAACTTAAATCTGCTTCTCGATTCAGTCCGCAATTCGTAATTCGCGCGCTTGCCATATGTCAGAACATTTAAGGCTTTACAAAGCCTTCTGAACCGTGAGCGCGCAATAATCAAGCCAGATTTAATCAAAGAGCAAACAGTCGGTGTTTGTTCAACAAATGCTATAATATTAACCCTGTATGTCCAGTGTTTGCCACTCCTCATCTGAGACCAATCATGGCGTTCTCTCCACTCTACGTCCCACTAACCCTTCCGCACCCGAGGGGAATCACGCTCACTTGATCAAATAATATGTACGTGAGTCAATACCGATACTGTGTTTATTAGCAGTTTGGTTTGTTTTAAGGAAATATAATTTGTACTGTAAGAATATTATCTATTTGTTAACTAATAGGAAAGATGTCAGGGCAGTGTTCGAAATTTAATGTCACATAAAATTAAAAAATTGTCATGTATACAGGGTACTACAAAAGGTTGTGGAATAAATATAAGACTATTCTATAGCAAACAAAAAGAAAAAGCGTTTTAATAAACAACGTTTCGTTAGTTGGGATTAATACAAAATTAACCATTTATATTTTTAAAACACGATTTTTAAAACAACATTTTTACAACTACTGCTACAAATGATACACTCTTTATTTGCTTACTTTTTGCACTGTAGTAAGTCCTGTTGGGGTGACTATTTCGTATATGTAAATATGTATTTTTTGTGACACTGACTGGCCAATAAAAGTCAAATTCTATCTATTATGAGGTATGGTTCATAGTAGAATTCACGGTTGAGTTGAGGAGGTACTAAATTGCTTATTATTCGTCTTAGGCAAATGTGACACGGTTTTTTGTATCCGATATTGAAAGTA
The DNA here is from genome assembly GCA_940337035.1 of Agriotes lineatus. NCBI lineage: Eukaryota > Metazoa > Arthropoda > Insecta > Coleoptera > Elateridae > Agriotes > Agriotes lineatus. The sequence goes on along the minus strand of OW679194.1, from coordinate 52,160,190 downwards.
CACTTGAGTTTACTACCGTCAAGTTTACTGCTTCGAAGAGTATTATTTTTTTACTAGTATCCTATTAAAATATAGATAAATCATTTTACAAACATATTTATGTCGGGACAATAGAGTAGATGGAAAAATGAAGGTAAACTTCAATATACTAGTAAAGATTATCAGCTAGTTTCTGTAATTCCAATGCAGGTGGTGACATGGGATTATAATATTATCAAATTGGAATAACCTATACGGAACAGAACATACCTGCGACCTCGTCTGAAACAGCAGAGCAAGAACAATCTATGTACCTACGACTGAAAAAATGAGTATAAAAATGAGAGCTTTAGAAAACTTACTCTAATGGAAAAAGCTTGGCTTCTGATAAACTATCAATTGGGTTTAATAACTGGAGACGTTTAGAGTAAGCCATTAATTGACATGACGGGAGAGATGACTAGCGTCAATGTTGTGCAATATATGACAGGTGGAGTAACCTAAATAAAACCATAGACTTCGGAGCATATGGCAACTATTATAGGTGTGAGATATCCATCGCCGACAAATTTTGGAACGTAATATAGAAGTTTGTGTAATTTTAGCTAAAAGTAATATGCCAAGGCATAACATTCAATGACAAACTTCAGCACAGCATTTCAAAACGAAGTTACTTCAATTGTAGGAAACCTTGTGCAAGATGAAATTAGGACTGCTCCATTTTCTTTATAATAATAAATACAACACAAGGTTTTTCGAAACAAATCAAATGAGTTTAATACATAGTTCGTTATTCATATTTCACAAATATTGAAAATCAACCAACACCAGTAACAACTGAAATAAAAAAATGTTATTTAATATCAATACCATTCGAAAACCGGACTGCTGTAGCAATGGCTAATTAAATAATGTCTTCATTATCAGACAATAAATTATTATCAATGAAAGAATTGCGTGGTCACGGTTATGATGGTGCTGCGACTATGAGCAGAGTGTACAATGGTGTTCAAGCTAAGATGTGCACCGAATGTGTAATGTGCAATTTACTTTTGAACAGGGTTAGAAAAAATCATATTTTATTTAAATTAAACAAAAAAACATGTTTTATTTGTTAAAACGTGTTTTATGTTGAAACAAAGAAAAACCTTTTTTTTAACATTGTCTTTAATTCTAATAACTGTGGTAACTTACTTGTATTTAATAGGTAGCTCATGTAACCAGGAAAATTCCTTATAAACTAAATCACTATTATGAATAAATGAAGTAAACATATTAGTTTCGATTCAACTTTCAGTTGCATTTGTGGCTGGACACATTTTTTAGTAAAGCAATATACGAGTATTAATTCTTTTAAGAAAGTTTTATGTAAAATTGAGCTGAATCATGACTGGAAGGGGACTATAACCCCTTCTGAAATTATTTTATAAAACTAAAATCATACAAAAATAGATGAGTTAGAGCAAAATGTAACAAATGTATCAACAATGGCGAGTTTAGTAGCGCACTTGAAAACTCAAAAAATAAATTAAACACCATGTCATCTAGAGGTGTTTATAGAGTTCCTTGCCCCTGTAATGCTGTGTACATTGGTGGAACAAGACATTCAGTAAAAGCTCGTATCTCTGAACACCAGCGTTACCTCAGGTCGGATCCCGTTTCGTCATCAGCTATCGCCAAACACCAACGCGATACCGGCCATAAAATCACAACTTCCCATTCATCTTTAGCACAGAGATTCGCTCAGCCATTAAAATTTACATACACTATCTCCTTGCCTCCATGTGGAAAACTCTTTTTTACACCACTCCCATCGTTCTCTTTACTCACAATCGACGAAACTTGCCTATAAACTTCTTCCCATTGTTAGAAAAGTTACCGTGCTCTTTTGCTTCCCTCCTGATGAAACCTTCTATGAAAGTGGGCGAAACGTTGTGTTTTTCAATCTCATTAACGACGCGTTCCAATCTCGAAAGTCGTTCGTTGCATAACGTTAAACTGGTTTCATGGTGAAGCAACCTTCAGTTTAGTGATATAGTTACATACTGCAGTTGCTTCGTCAGCTGGAATCAAACGACTATTTTCTTCTTTTAGGATAGTTCACTCGAAAATAAGAAATCGACTGTGGAGCGAAAAAGCATCGGCACTAGTTAGCATTTTTAAAAATTTTAATGGAAACATCCCTTCACTTGAGGATGTAGAAGAGCAACGGATTTTTTTTCTCTCGTTGCTTTGTAGTGCTTTTTCTTATATGCAGAAGTCTTCTACTTTGTAACTACGTTAGAATACACATATACTGTAACGCCCCGTTTCAATAGGGCATTCTAGCAATTCGCATCTTCTTTCGGACCACCTTATATTTTAAGTAATGTAAGAAAGGAATTCAGGTTTATCGCCTAAAGCGTCTGACATTAGAGATAATGCTCCTGCAAGACATTTCTGGTCAAAGCGCGCTTGTTTGAGGCAGTCGAGTTTCTCGATTATTGATATTTCACGGAAGGCCTTCGCTGGATTTGAAACTAACGAAGCAGTCCAAGACCGCTCTTGTATAAACTAATGAAAACCGCTAGCGGCGTTGTTTTCTCCACGAACGGCCATAAACAGCTTTAGTACGAATGCTTCTTCTAGTTAATTTTTGCATTCTAATTTCGATAATTAGGCTGGTTCCCATGCGGCTTCCTTGAGGTTATCCTGAAGTTATTCAGGGAATAACTGTGCCTCCCGTTTTTTAGCTTCTACGTGCAAGCTGGCTAGGATTTCCAGAGAGCACGAGGCAGCTTTTCGCAGCAGTTAACAGCTCTCCTTTTTCGTTGGCGTTCTTTGGGTTCTACCAGATAAAGCAGCCAAATCCTGCTTAGAATCCCTATTTGTCAAGATACAACATACCAGGATCTTTCCCCTCGCGATCACTGGACATAACAACCAATCAAAATGTAAGTACATGCATTTGTTAGCGTTTTTATCGACAAAGGCAGTTGCCGCAAATATATGCAGTTCTTACTAAGGCCTAAGAATATGCAACTGAAGCATGTTAAATTACACCTTTTAATCAATCAGTTTATAACGTTAAAAGCGTGAGTGATTGATCTTTTCAAAATTGCTAAAATACGTAAGTACTCAAAACTCACTTCCACCGCGTCCGTTGGACGTTGGGCCCACATGTCAAATGTGATACATATAGGTGGCGATCCTGAATTGCATCATGAGCTATTAATTCGCTTATTGTGTGACTAAAATACTTGGAAGTTGATTCCTAAATGTTTTTTTTTACTTTCTTGTTAGGCAATTGTCCTGCAAATCTCATGTTGCTGACACTAGCCTTATGGCTTATGTATATAATTCATGTTTTACTGTGATTAGTTGGGTTTGATTAAATGCCCCTTGCGCCTGTACAGTTTATATAGGTATGCAGCGAATCACTAGAGGCAGGTGGTGTGTTATTATATATTTTCGTAATTCTACTGTTCAATTTTGATGTCTGAAGGAGCATTGCATAGTCCTTGCCCACGCCATTCGTATACCGAGAGCTCTTGAGCTAGTCCACTTTTTGTTTAAGGGAACTGTGCAATACTACCTACAGTATCGATTTATTTTTATTTTATCATTAAATTTAGAACAAACAAAAAAATGGGTAAAACATGCTAGTTTAAAACGCCAAGCTTTACTTGAAACATGTTTAACCCTTCTTTTGAATGATTCAGTGAAAATTTTTAATAAAATTAGACACTCTTATGAGTTTTTTCGATATAGAATAAAGCGATGGCATTTGCTTTCTGAAACTTATGCATCCTCAAAAGTAACATTGATCAAATTAACCCTAACTTCCTTCCTACGCGACACATTAGATGCTTTGCATTTTAATTGAACACATTAAAAGCAATGTCAAAAAGCAATCTTTTTTCATCGAACAAAAAAGAAGTAGACGCAGACGAGAATTTTTGAAACGGTGTTTTTAATTGTTATAGAAAATAGAATTTTAAGGACAATTGCTTTGCGGGTTCAAAATTGCTTCGCATTTCAAACCAAAATTTAAAAAACACTGCCTAATTATTTAATCGAGCTTTTGCAGATCTCAAGCTATTGAGAAATAATTTTGATAAGGTAAATATAGAAGCTATTAAACTAGCAAAGCAGTGGAGTACTTTACTAGAACGAAAGAAATAGACAGACCAAAACGATTTTATGATGAAAAACATAATTACCATCAATTGTAATCGATTGAAGATTGATACAACGTAAACGTTTTCTACAAAACTTTGGATATACTTATTTCTCAAATATTTCTAAGAACAGAAGGATTGCATTAAACCGAATATTCCAGATCATATATCCAGGAAATTTAATAAAATATACCTGAACGAAAGGCAATTATATCAAATATATTGAGTAGATATCACTGACAAAATGTCAAGAAAGTTAACTTCATTTATGTGGAACGTGCTTTGAAAATAATCTAAAGAATATTACATCAGAGCAAGGATTTCTTAATTTTGTATTAATCTAAAATCATTCCTTTGTTAGTTTTTCAGAAATAATTACTGCTTGCTACATATTTGTAACAATCTCTGCAGCGGTATAGCGTCAGCAAAACATTCCCTTTCAGGTTATCAAAAATATTCTGTGCTCTACTATCGGCCAGGAACGTCTATTATCCGTTTAGGTATAGCATTGAAAGTGACTCTAGCAAAAACTCAATTTAGAAAATATCATTACTTCTATTTTTGCTTAAGCAAAATCAGAAAATACAATTTTTGTTTAGGCAGTACTCGTTTGTTGTTATGTATTTTAATGGTTTTATAAAAATATATATTTTAATGTAACAAATATTTATGTATTTATACAGGTTTATTTGCAAAATTTTTATGTTTCAACGTCCTGTATAACTGCTAGAAATTTGTCGGTGGAATTACAGAATACCCTATATACCCTACCTGCACTGATGTGTACCTACATAACAGGTACTTACATTATTTTTTTTCTTTAAAAATTATTATTGCATTTTGTTAAGTACCGAAAGTTTTTTGAAATTATAAGTAAACATTCTACTCAATGAGAACTTTCTAAAAAGGTGTCACATGACCTCCCTTTGTTCATAAAGAAATATTCAATATGGCGCCGAGTAGCCATTTTTACTTCCTTTTACAATAAAGGAAGTATTGGAATCACCCCAAAAATTCGAAATTGAGTTTTCAACAGATCTTCACGTTTTAGAGTCCCCTGATACCAAAAAACATATTTTTTTTCATTGGTCTGTCTGTCTGTGTGTCGGTCTGTGAACAGAATATCTCAGAAACGAAAAGAGGTATGGCATTGAAACTGCATATATAAGTTTTGTGTACTATGTAGATGCGGCAGCAAGCTTTTGAAGAAAATCGCATAACCGGACATACCTGTTTACTCTTGGGATTTTACAGTTTTTTTCGATTTTTTCAAAAACGGCTCTAACGATTTTTTTTAACTTTATATTTTTATTACATTTTTAATGTGTATTTATGTGAGAGAGGTTATTTTCCAGTTGAATACTTCTAAAATGGGTTTCTTTTGTTTTTTTCTCTATTTTTTTTATTAACTCCTATTTTAAATAGAACACCCGGTATATTATTACATTTTTCAATTGAGCTTAAAATTCTAGAGAACATTTGTCTCTTGACCTAACACTCTATTTTGTACAGTTTTTATAAAATTTTTAATTTTTGAAAATTTTTTACAATTGCTTAAAAATTTAAAATAAAATTTTTGCCTATATATAAGATCAGTGTAAAAGGAAGTTGTGTGCGTGTATCACACCAGATTTTTAATTTTTGATTTACCAGAGATGGCTTAAAACGTCTAAATTTCATACAGTTTACTACATTGTAATTTCTACGCATTCACAAGGTAGAAGGGGGGGGGCGGACTTTTGGTTCTTGCTGTTGTAAGTACAGTACAGTTCACATAGCAAGCATTTCTGGCAATTAAATTCGAGAAACTGAAATTTCTTATTACTATGACAATTACAGTGGCGTACATCACGAACATCTACAGAGTTGTGTCCCGTCATTTGTAAAGCAAAGATTGAAGTGAACAACTATAATAATAATTATGTACATGATTTTCAAAACTTCGTATAGGTAAATTCAATTCACCCTCGGATGCCCAAAATATGTTCAAAAATGACCTCAAATTTACAATTTACTTCCCTCGTCTAAAAGACGAAGGAAATATTGTAATTGCGAAAGAATCACCTTTCTAGATTTCTTCTGATCTTTACGTTTCAAGGTCGCTAGATTAGAAGGTTTTCTTAATTTTGACTCTCTGCCTGTTGCTGGTATAATTCAACAATTATTTGTTGCAGGTAGTCGATATTTTGCAGGTAGATTATCCAACTTCCTAGCATAAAACCGAGAAAATTTCGGTAAAATGTATACAGAGTGAGCACCTTAAAAAATTAAAATTCTTCCTATTTTTTGCTTTAACTCAAGAACTATTACTTAAATAAAAGTAATATTTTGTATATAGCTCAGGGTTTAACCCTTCAAGAAAAAGGGCATACTTTGGACTCAAGACATACAGGGTAAGCACCTCAAAAATGAACGTTTGTGTCGACTTTCACTCTGATGATGCAAGCTGCAAGGTCTTGCGAAACGTTAGTGAATATGGATGCACAAACAGCAAAACGGCCAAATCTGCCTAAGTATCCTCGTTCTCAAGATACTCAAACAACACGAGCCACCAGAGAGCATGGCCATTCTATGCCAAAGAGAATACTTCGAGTAACCGCGAAAGCCTCAAATAGTACATATTTTATCTCTATTTTACTCTGATTTTTTAAATTGTTTGATGTCACAATGTCGACTTGTGAGGGAAGTTCTGAGTAAAACCTTCTGTTACGTGATTAAAATTTTGTTAGCGCCCGTCTATTGCGTGATTTTAAAATATAATGTGGTATAGGATAGATACCATTTTTGCAAAACTATCTGGGGCAGTTTGTGCTACGTTTTGTAAAGGTGGCCATATATTTATTTAATATCAAAGCAGCCTTGTCACAATACTGCCAGTGTCAGTCAGTTGAGGTCGAGACTGTCACTCTATATTTTGCATAAGCCAAGTTCATATAGCTTACATTTCTGGTACAAGTGTTTAAAGTTGCGTCATTCTCAAAATTATTACTTTAAAAGTAGCCCTTATCGACATATGCAATAAGATGTAGGATATCGTCGCTCCATAAAGTTATAAGAAATATTCAAGAAGTTTTATGTCCAGAAACGGAATCTGCATACTTTCTTCTTTTATATTTTAAAAGAATTTAAATTTAAAACGGTTTTATTGTATTTAATATAATAAACTTGAAAGTACGGAATCGTATATAGTAACACCATTCATTAGGAAGAATGGGGCTTCAGCTGTCATTAAGGGCCTCCTGTATTTACGTATTTATTTCTTCGTTATATCTGAAGTTTTAATTTAATATTTTAAAAATAGTACTTTTCGGTATTACTTTAACCTCCTCACGTTAAAGTGATGTGTTGTTTTAGGATTACGCTAATCAAAGTTGACAGTTAATGCACCATTCCCCAATATGCACTGCATTCCAGCATGCAATTTCGTACTTTGGGTTTCTTCTAAAAATTTTAAAAAGAGTTTTAAATTTAAATTCTTTGTAAATATAAAAAACTGTACAGTTTCCATTTCTGTGTATGAAGCTTTATGGAGCAATGACAAACCCGATTTGAGATATTCTATATCTTAATGCATATGCAGAAAAGGGCTACTCTAGCGTTACTTTGTCAAAGCTCTCGTTATATCAACAAAGCAAAAGAACTCGGTTTGTCTAACCCAATTGAATTTTCCTGTGACTGCCCTTACCATTATATATTTTGCATCAATAATTTATCTGTTTCAACGCAAGTTCTGTTGTTGGTAACATATTCTGATTTTTTATGAACTTTTCAGACAATTGTTATAAAAACACTACATGAGATGCTAGGTAACAAATATATCTCTCTATAACATCTGGAATGTGATTAGGGAATATCTTTAATTATATTTGCACTACCGTGGTATTGGATATGTTTTTGGCTTGTTGCTTCACTCGCACGTAAATAAATAAATGACGGAGTAAATTAATAAACTATTTCAATATTCAAACGTAAACAAGTACAAATTGTAGAAATGACTACAGTATACACTCAAACGACTGTCGATGAAGTAAAAAAGGGGTCTTTTTATACAGTACTGCCCATTGCCCATTTCTTAGAAATCTAGTAAGCTTTTACATGCTCGAGTTTTCTAGACAATGGACAGCCCTGGATGTCGACATTCTTCGAGACTACGATGACCGTGAGCTGTTTGTAAAAGCCTTGCTGCCCGTACTTGTAATATTACAATTAAAAAAATGTAAATTTTGGCGAATCTCCTTTGGAAAATTATATGTTAAGTTGGAAATGAATAACAGTTGCAGTTATAAGAGTGAGGCGCAAGAAAATTACCAAGCACGATAATGTAGGAACAAAAAGGATTAATTTTGAAAATAAACGTCAAAATGCTATGAAAGCTCTGGCTAATGTTTCTTTACGATTAACAAATGCTATACAAGTAGGAAGAAAATGAGTAAATATTTTTCTGGTATCATAAATTTTTACATATATGACTCATGATTTATAACAAATATGTACTGTTTATTTTTTATTTCGCTTATATTTTATAATTGTAAATAACTCATTTCCCATTAATGACAAACGGTTTTATACCCGCAGATTGTAGGTTATCGCCTAATGCTAACTTAATATAGCATTTAGTTAGGACAAAGCGATAAGATCCTTTTACATTCTGTTGGATAAACGCGCTGTTTTTTAGTTTTGGCATAAAAGATTAGGAAGGTAGCGTCCTGTGTAAAGTAAACAACGATATTCCGATTTCAAATTTTTGATAGCAGCATGAGATTTGAATAACAATGTTGGAAATTTACATAACGACAGCCTCGTTTCTAAACTTTCTAGTGGTATTTTGTGCAGTATTTAATGAATTTTGAATTGCAGGCCTAGTGAAAATGCTTTTATTTGTTCCTCACTTGTAAACATCAATTTATCAAGTCACTGTATTGATCAAGAAAGTTTATTTTAACAAGTTACTAACTTGTAAAATCTTTACAAGTTAACTGTCAGTTTTACAAGCGTGCTCATAGATAAATGATAGCGTGCAAAGCCAGAGTTGTCTTCTTTAGTATGTGTCATATTGATGAAATTAGTTGCTTGTCAGTTTGACATTTTGAATAAATGGTAAATTTCTAGTTATTTACAAGTGAGGAACAAATAAAATATTCAACAATACACACAAAGTAACAGGTTTTACTGCCTCCTTCCATTCGCCAGTAAAAACCCTCTTACCAAGCTAGTAATGTTAATAGCTATTTAAGTAACAAGGAATGTAAGGACCTATTAACATTTGAGGTAGGCAAGTACAAGGCAAGGCAAAACCGCGGCTGCTTGCCTGCCGAAAATGTTAATAGACGATACATTCCGAGTTATCTTATTATATTTTTCCCGCTGCGTATCGAAATTTTCCTAGATTTTTGCAAAAATCGTTTGGTTTGTCATCTGTCACCAGGATTAATTTTCGTGCGTCGTGTTACTTGTGAGTGTAACATGTCACATAAACACTTGCAATTATAAACAAAACGTCTAAGTCTGCATCTTGCGTTGCTAATTTTATTATCCTAGGAACTTAATAATAAGCAGCAAACAAATATAATCACCGACTTACACGTTTTGTTACTAAGGCTGTATCAGTGACTTACATGATCAGCAGCGGGAAAATACTATATTTATGATCCACCGATTGAAAATTATAATTACTTTAAAGGTGTTTATTCTACAACTTAAGAATTAGAGAAGAGAAATGTAGTTAAATAATTAATTTATATAAATTATGTTTATTACAATTTGTAAAACTCAATTGAAGGAAGTTAATTTTATGGTCCAATCGTTAAGCATAATTTCGACTATTAACATAATTACTAAGACTAATAAAGAAGATGTACATACGGTACTGCAAATCGAGAAATAAGGGGTTGATTTAGAACTAAGATAAAACTGCTGCTGTAGCTTAATTATACCATTTAGTAATTTACTGCTATTAATACTATAAAATTTAACCTTAGTTGGTGATGAGAAGATATTGGCATAAACCTTTGTATGGATTATATTGGTACTAAAACTCAGTTACTTATACTGCATTAAAATATATGGGAAATCTTTGAACATACACAGTTTTCTAATACAAATTTATTTGGTTTATGTCAGGGGTAGTTAATTATTGCGGAGAATTTCCGCTAACATATTGTGCGCTCTTTGTTTGTATGTATTATTTGTGATAACGACGTATAATCTGACAATTACTCTAGACGCTAATTTAGTGAGATTTTAAAATTATACTTACATATTAATTATTATGTTTAATGCCAATATATAATCTCTGCACAGCAAATTTGAAGATATATATGAAAAATCTTGAAATATTTGGATCCATTTTTGTCGAATTAAGTTCTGGAACTTTAATTGATTGATAAATTGTGTAAAGCCTTTCTCACAAAAATAATAAAAATTGAGATTTGTATGAAGTCATTTTGTACTTATAAATGGCACCCTGATTCTGTTACTATAAATAATTTTAGTGCGCCCTAACGCAAACGCACGTACCCAAAATATTTCATTGTCACTGTACACTCACAAAATAGCAGGAATCGCATGCCCTATCTCTGAATAATTCGGCGAGATGTATAAATAAAATAGTAGGTGAAAATTGGCAGTTCCACTGACTTATATCCCTGTCTGTTTTTGTTTACGATTGTAAGATCTCTGCATAGCAACTATAGCAAGCTAACCAAATAAATATTGCATGAGATTGCACGTAAAGAATACTTCCGGGCCTCCCTCTGCCAAAAACCTTATTAACTTTAGGAACATTATTTAAAAGGTTTCGAAAGCAAATCAAAACAAAGCTGTATATTCGACAATGCGAGAGACTACATTAATAATTTACCTACGCCATTGTATCGACATACACTATGTTTTAATAGTTACTGTGCAACATTGTGTATTAGTTTGTCATTTAAGAATTATACGTACAAGAATATTGGCAGTGTATGATGACAATGGATCAAGTCTATATCAGACAAAATACTGATCAAAGCAGTTATGTTGGGGACGTCAATCAGTAGAAAATGATGCAAGGCCAGCACAAGCCGAAGGCTATAACGAATCTTGAATCTCGATGGTTCCTTAAATCGACGTTTGAAAGTAGCAGAGATTGTTTTGGCGTTGAGAATATTAGAACCAAGCGTTCTATACATGTTGCATTAAAAGTTTGGAATGAACAAGGTGTCAGCCAGATGGGTTACAAGAATAGAAACGTCGTCATTAAGAGATTTCTTTGAGAAATTTGGATCTACTGGAAAAAGACCGAGAATGTTGTGTAAAATGGTGACAGAAGATGAAACTTGGGTCCATTATATTGGGAGTTATAAGGGTTCGCCGCCTCGCAAACGGTTTCTTGGAACCACCGTGGAATTCTTTTAATTTATTCCATGGACGAAAGTAAGCAATCACCGTTAGTGCCTATTATATCACACTTGTGAAACTACATAGTGCTAGCCAAGAAAATGATTTAAACTTGTTGAAGAAAAGGGTACTGATTCTTCACGGCAATGGAAGACTCAACCTGTTCAAGTTTTAATTAAAACATTAGGATTTCTTGAGCTAGATCGTCCAGCCTATTGCCCCAATATGACTCCCTGCTGCTATTATTTATTCATAAATTCCCAGATAAGGTTACCAAGTTCAGCGGGCTTTTAGCAGCTGTTTTGCTGAACAGGAATGTTGCAATACTCGGATAAGTGAAGAAAATCTATAGAGCTAATGAGCTAGGTAGTGACAATATTGAAAAATAAGAAGTAATTCTCTTCCTCCTACCCTAGGTAGATTATTAATCTAGTGTCTCTCGTATTATGTAATGCAGTTTTGTTAAGTTATCTTCATATCAAAGATTAGAAGCTTTTATATCGTTAATCGATAATGTTAGACACATTTTCTAGATTTATTTAGTTTGCTAAATGTGTATTATTTGCTTTAGTATATTTAATAAATTCCAGTCGCGCATAATTACATTAACTGCTATAATCAGTCTGAGCTTCTTTAATCTAATTTCCTAGAAAAAATCTCGTAAGAAACCAAACATTTACTTTGGCGATAAAGTGTGTATTTTTAGAAGAAGCGCGCCCTTCAATTATGAAAGATTTTGTCGCAATATCCACAATTTGAACGGCGCTAGACCAACTTGATAAAATAAACACGGAAGAGAAAATATTTTCCTTTGGGGCGATTGTAATTTCTCATAATATTTCTCTAGACGAAAATATTATTAGTGCGGCAAAAATTCCGATGAATAAGTCACTCGTCACTGGGGCATTCGCCGACCTTATAGGCAATGACCTCTTAATAACAATCAATTATTAAATTATCACATCTACATAATATTACTACGATAACAGCTACCTACAGTAAAGTTCAAAATAAAAAGAAATTTTACTACTACAGCGTAGAAGCTGCTGGTAGTCACATACGAGGACACTATAGCCCTTCCAAAATAAGAAATTGGCAGCACATGCTCTTGTTGCAACATTACCACTACTTATAAAATGATTTATTAAAAAACAGAAATCTAATTGCCCATTTACTTCGAAGCCAATTCAATATGATAACAAAATTTGGTTTTGATATAACAAGAAATGCTATTCTAAAGGGGTCATTCATAAGTTTCGCATCGTTGTGTAAGTAACAGCTTAGATCTCTGCTATTCCGTCCCTTTCTCTTATCCGAGGGATACACGACTACCGGATGGCTCAGCCGGATTCAAGATGCTAGACTTGAACATTCCTTATCTTATTTAATACCAGATGTTAATATTGCCCTACTTAGTTGTTTCTTCCAGAATTCAATTAGATGTATCTCTTTAGCGATCCTTATATTTGTGTAACATGTTCAACCATATATTGCGATGCTGGAATTTTATTATATCAATGCATGTAACAGATATTACGATTGCATATCTTTCTTTGTTTATAAACAGGATGTCGTGGTAATTTGTAGCTTTCTGTTTGATTATAGCTATCATAATATATTGGATGTTGAAAGAAATATGGTGATAACGTATTGCGAAAGCACGCCATATTTGCAGTTATACAGGGTATCACGATGAGATTACATTACATGTCGTGCACTTTTGAAACATACTGTATATCCAGCACACTCTGTAGTTAGACAACTTTGTAGTTTTTAAAGTTTAGTTGCCTTATGCATATAAATATTAATTCTGTTCACATAAATGGTTCCGTTTGTAGCTATGAAGAATAACATTGCTCTCTTTAAATCAAGATCATATACTTTTGTCTAAAAATGTTTTTCTACAACCGTCAAAAAAAGGTGACATATTTGTTTTACGTTACCATTGGTGACGTGAAAAAAGTATTTCGCGCACTAGGGGGCGAAACAATATTGATATTTTTGTTTGGCGGTAGAAGCAAAAATATTGTTTGTATTTCGTGGGCGAAATGTGGTTTCCTTACTGCACATGAACATGATACTTTTAGCCGAGACCGTCAAGTCGATGCAAAAAAGTAATTGAAATGCGCCAAGAACGCTTATTTCGCACTCTAATACAAAAATAACTAGATTTTTGTAGAAGTATGGTTTTTAATAAGGTGTCAAAATTTAATTTTTAGAATGGTTTATACAGAATCTACAAATAATTAAAAACGGATATGTTTTTTGCATATGTTATAAAAGACGTCAAAAAGTTTTTACCAGAATAGTTTTTAAAAAATTGCAAAATTATATTTTTACAGAAATTTTCTCAAAATCTATAAATTAATAATGGGAAATACAATTATTACAATAATGTCACATATTATGTAATTGTCTATAACTTTTTTGTAAGAAGTGTAGTTTTTGAACAAATCATAAAACTAATTTTTCATATACAATACCGCGAGCGGTCGACGAATTGCCGAAAATGTTTGTCAAAGTGTATGAGTGTTTATTGCTTCGATATAAATTGGTCGAGTGCGACAGAGATTTCTTAGTAATTAATCAATTTTATCACGTCCTCTTTGAAAATAAAAATCTGTTGACGTAAAATAAATTGTTTGTCAAATTTGACATTTCTAATGTTAAAGTTAAATAAATGTCTAAGGAAGAGAAAAAAATTGTCATTAAAACTCCGCTAGCGGAATTGTTGCACAATTTTACGCTGATTGATGGCAAATGACATAAATACTAAATTATGATTGGTGAATAGTTAACTTGAAGGGGGTGAGTTGAATAGTCACAAAAATTTCCTCAAAATCTAAAAATTAACAATAGGAATAATTTTTTTAAGCAGTGTTATAATATTACGTAATTGTCTATAATTGCTGTTAAAACAGTTTTTATAAGAAGTATAGTTTTTGAAAAAGTGGTAATATCACATTTTTACAACAAATTCTCCCAATCTAATTATCAATAATGAGAATAACAATTTTTATAACAGTGTTGTTATGTATTACGTGATTGTATATAATTTCTGTTAAGACAATTTTTGTAAGAGCTATAGTTTTTTGCAAAAAATCGCAATTTAAATTAAAAAAATTATGGGCAAAGTATTTTGGTTAGAAATCCCTAATATAAGATGGTAGAGCTACGCGTACATCCGTTTTGTAATAATGAATGCGTATTTTTAATTTTTAATATTACAATGCACTTGACTGGTTTAGAATCAACTTCGACATTACCAAAGTCTGCAGCACCAATATTATGCATTAAAGGTTTGCAGTGATTTATTCGTTGATACCGACAAGCAAATACGCCATTTTTCTAAATGGTGAAAATTGTTGGCGTTAAAGGAAAGTCGGAAATGAAGTTTAGTTAAGGTATCCCGACTGATGGATGTAAACACGCCATCTTGAGAATTAAATAACTTATCAGGATGGCTTATGAGCCCTGTCAATTTGTGTGGAACATTAATGCGAAGAATTTCAATACTTCTGGACGAGATTGGTCGTTTTTAATTGTTCTATTTTTCTATTTGTATGCATGATACCAGTAATAACCATTAAGGGCTGCGGAACTATGGAGCACGATGGCAATGATATAGATCTGGGCTGCTAAACTTAAGGTCAAGAGTTCGAATCTTGATACCTAAATTATTTATCTTATTATTGAGAGATTTTGATATAAATTTCTACCCATTGTGGCATTTGAAAGTGAAATTCCACCTTATCGGCGTTTTCTGTCGCCACCCTAAAAGCACCGTTTTAACAGATTAAGAAGACTAAATTAATGTGTCTTAAGGAGCGGGCGTCACTGCATCCCAACACTGTACCGAAATATCGATTAAGGGTTTGCACCTTCTCATCTTGTTTATGGATTACTGTACAGTACAGTACAAAATTAATAGAAATCGTATAAATAATATGAATGGAATGCAGAACAAATTAATATCATATTCATGATGGTAAATGACTGGCAATTCAAGAATATAGACTTGCAGATAATATTTAAAAAAGTAATGAAGTGATTTCGTGTGCTAGTGGTATTTAAATTCTTTATAGGGACGATAAACATTATTAGTTCAGTTGTCATTCATAATGAATAATGATTAATGAGCTTTTGTTAAAAAAAAAATGTTTGGTTATCCATTTTTTAATAGTATGTTAAGTATACTCCATAATTGAGTTTATCTACTCCAGTGGAATAATTAGCTTATTACGTCACTCATTTGACACTATTTAAGTTAGGTAATGAAGTTAATCATACCACTCAGTTTGGTAATGGCTTCATTACCTAACTGAGTGGTGTAATGGCATCATTACCTAACAGAAATAGTGTCAAATGAATGGCATAATGACATTTGCCTACTAAAATATTTTTGAAAATGACAGATCTGATATTTTTCTTAATGTACTTTTCCCAATTTTGGGCAGTTGTAGATAAAATTTTATACATGTGTGATAATGCAACATTAATATACTTGTGTGCTTACATAACTTGTGCTCCGCACGCGTTTGTAACTTACACAAACGTATATTAATGATGTTCTTATCCCACTTACATAGTAAATAACTATTATATCTGTTCTGCAGTAAGTAACCAAATTAATTAAACGAATGCATTAAAAAGTTACATAGTTTGGATAAACCTATGTTAAAATATGTGTCAGCTTGATACCTTTTTGTATTGTTGTCACCGACTTAAAAGACTTTAGGATTACGTGTTTCAAAGATAAATTTCCTATTGTGGTTTTTAAATATTCACATGTTATTAATTTCAGCTTAGTGTGCCACGTTTAAGAATATAATTAAAATAATATTGTGAAACAATATGTGTTAAAAATAGGAACGGCCTTAGCATTTAATTAAAAACAGTTGCAAGGCGTATGACGTACTCCTATAAAAATAGTGTCGTAATTTACTAACTCATAAAGGATTAAGGATAAGGTTATACCGTTGTACGTACTTACCTGCAGTCGTTCGTAAACTATTTTTAGAATATGGTATTTATCGCTCGGCAGGGTTCAACAGAAGCACTCGATCCATATTCTCGTAGTCTCTAGAGCAATATGTAAACACATACGGATCAAGTATAATTCTTGTGGGTGATTTTAATCTACCGGAGATTACAGGGGCAAATTTTGACTTGGGGTTGGGAAGCCTCAATGCCATATACTGTCAGTGTTTAATCCAAGTTCAGTGAATAATGTGACAGGCCCAGTTTAAATCCAGGGTTTAATGTCTAAGTATATACCATCATAAGCATTACAGTTTTACTAGCGCAGGTTGCTTTGTTTAAAAATGTAGCATAACTTATTTCCGTATATACACAGACGTTACTACTTTACAACAAATAGAACCTTTAGCGTATAATTTAGGAAACTCTTAATCCATGATTTTGCTGATCTTAAATTACTGCTTTTCCTAATACAATATATGTACAGCAACTGTTGGGAGCTTGAAGAGAGTTGGTTACTTCAGCGATGTTATACGAAGCTATGCGCATGCGCTGTAGCAAGTAGAGGACAATAAAGGGGCTATGATAGTTGTGAACCAGTTTATAGCGTGTTGAAATGCTGAGTTATTCGTTATAAGTCAATTCAAATTATTCTCCTTAGCATAGAATTTCGGCTTAGACCGCGTAGTATTTGTATATGAACACCCAGCATTTTCTGGCTTAATGTGCCTTACACCTTGTGAAGTCGAGCAAAAACCCGCGCAATGGCCATGCTCTTTGGTGGCTCGTGTTGTTTGAGTATCTTGAGAACGAGGATACTAAGGCAGATTTGGCCGTTTTGCTGTTTGCGCATCCATATTCACTAACGTTTCGCAAGACCTTGAAGCTTGCATCATCAGAGTGAAAGTCGCACTAAGAACCGAAGGTCGGTGTAGAGCTATTTATAGTCCTCTGTGACAGGCGCGCGAAGTGGCGTAACGCTGGTTGGTCATCCGTGTGCAACGTAATCCGCGGGGTGGGGCCGTATGACGCACAGTGGTTGTAATGCTTTAGATCGTGTATCACAGGGGTCCACGTTTTACTAAGCTTAAAGCCATCTTCCCTGTTGATATTATTTGGATGTTTTTCTATTTCTATGGCTTCACGTATCACTCGCGGAAAGTAATGAGG